>JAQQTO010000051.1:4097500-5297500 GCA_029884595.1 Ormosia semicastrata | reverse complement strand
TTTTTTTTCAGATTTATCAGATTGTTGGGTAACAAGCGTAAATTAGTTTTTGGTTTGGGTCCCCTACTCCATGTTTTGCAACTTTAGGAATCGTTCGGGGAAGAGCTAGTAATTTATGTTAGATTATGTATTGTATATTAGTTTTCTGGATTTGAGTTATATAACTATGTAGGCTTGCTAGACTATGAAATTAGTCTATGCGCCGATCTCGACTTTACAGTTTTGGGTCGTGACATTCTTAAATATTATTTCTGAAGTTACCTTTCCATTATCTTCAAGAATAGTTATTGCCAGATGCAATTTCTCTGTTTTAATGTTCTGAAGTGGCAACAGCATATCATGTCTTTGCCCATCCCTAAAATCACCAATGTTCATAGAACAGTCCCTGGGAACAGTAAACCAACCAATTACTTTGGAGAACGAACACAGCCACAACATAACAATTTGACAGGAAACCATGGGAGTATATCTACCATGAATAAATGATGCATCACTCTTATACAGTTTCCTTAGAAATTAGAAGTGTATTTGGCACCATCCATCAATTTCAGAAATTCTGGTCGTGGCATCTAGCAAGTAAAGAAATCTAACAAGCCAACAAACTGGAAATACGGCAAATAATCGAGAAAAATATTATAGAAAGATCTCAATTTTAAAACTTATCAATTAAGGATTTCAAGTTTGTTTTGATTATCAATTAAGGACTTTAATTTTAATAATATTTATTTATTAGAAAAAAATTTATGACATATATGTTATGTGTTTTGTTCATATTGTAAATTATTTATTTATTAAGTTGGATTTTTTAACATTTTTATTGATATAAGTATATTTTAATAAAGTTGGGGTTCTTAATTAGTAACAATAAAAGTTTAGCCCCTTAATTAGTTTATCACAAAAAATTTAAATCATCAAACAATACTTCACTCGCAAAGAATCAAATGGTTCTTAAATTGCTTCATAATTACTCAGATCTCATCAAATACCATGGTATGAAAAAATCAGAGTATTAATCAAACACACAAATACTAAATAAAAGTCCACATCCCAGTACGTAAACACACATACTCCCTCCTTTCTTTTTTATTTCTCTTTTAATATTTTTACATAGAAATTAAGAATATCATTAAATAATCTCAAATTAAGTGAAATATAAGTTGATATGATTAAATTACTCTTTCTCATTTTATTAAATATGTGTAAGAAATTGTATAAATTAATTAATATATTTAGTTATTAAATTTAGTAAAAATAATAAATATAAAGTAAAATTAGAAAAAAATTAATAGATTTTTAAAATTTTTAAATAACAGATAAATTAATATAAAATATATTTTTAGAATGACTGGTGGTTGGGATTGAGTCCAGAAACACGAAAATGAAAGAGGGAAGGGAAAAATTGTGACCTATCATGAAAAACGACAATGTTTCTGGGCAAAAATCATCACAATCTGTACCTATCATCAAACCACCATTGAAACCAGTTAAGCCATTGTCATCCTCCAAAGCTAGCCACGAACTAGCCACAATACCACGCCCAAATCAGAATCCATCGCAGTCATTCATCTAGCAGCTTCTCCAGGCAATGCAAAATATCTAAAATGCCCTCAACTCAGCCTCACTCAACATCAAAAAAGAAAATAAGAAGGGTTTAAGTCTAATTCTTATGTATTTAGGATTAAATATATATTTACATAAAATTTACAATTAAAAAAATAAGAAAAAAATGTTTAGGAGCATTATAAATGTCTCCAAGATAAAAAGTTTCAAAAAAGAAACAAACTATCATAGAAAATAGAAATAGTCCTCGTCACGAACTTGAAATGGGTCAAAGCTTGTTTTCTGGCCTGTGTCGGTCCGGGATCCCCAACAAGTTTCGTTTCTTTGTGGCATTCAAGGCTTGCAGGGTGACGCGTGATCCTGTGATGGGCAGCCTCATTCATGGGTTGATACTCAAAAGTGGGTTTGATTTGCATAGTTTTTGCGGTGCTTTGATTCTTCACATGTCTGTTGAATGTGGAGATATTGAGAATTCGAGGAAGTTTTTTTATCGGGTTTGTGGCTTACGTGTAGATGTATGATGTGGAGGGAGCTCTGAAGTTGTTTCGAGAGATGGGGCACTCTGCTGTGTCGTCAAATCGTTTTACTTACACAATCCTTGTTAAAGTCTGTGCTGATGTGTTGGATTTTGAACTTGGAAGGTCTGTTCATGGCTAGATTGTGAAGATTGGGATTGAAAATGATGTTGTGGTGGGTGGGGCCCTTGTTGACTCCTATGCGAAACTGGGATTCTTAGATGATGCTTGTAAAGTGTTTCAAATTCTTGAAGAGAAGGATAATGTGGCATTATGCGCTTTATTGGCTGGGTTTAATTAGATTGGAGAGTCTAAGGAAGGACTTGAATTTTATATTGGTTTTCTTTTTGAAGGTAATAAACCAGACCTATTTACTTGTGCAAGTGTTGTTAGTTTGTGCTCAAATTTGGAGACAAAACTTGCGGGTACTCAAGTTCACCGTGGTTTCATCAAACTTGGCTTTAAGATGGATTCATATCTTGGCAGCGCCTTTATCAACATGTATGGAAGCTTTGGGATGATTTCGGATGCTTATAAATGTTTTCTTCAAGTTTGCAATAAGAATGAAATATGCGTAAGAGCCATGATGAATAGTTTAATTCTCAATTCAAATGATTTGAAAGCTTTAGATTTGTTTTGTGGGATAAAGGAAGTTGGTATTGCACAAAGCAGTTAATACAATCCGCTATATTCTACGGGCTTGTGGGAACCTTTTTATTCTTAAAGAAGGAAGATCTTTTCATTCTTTGATTATTAAAAACCCTTTGGAAGATGATTCTAGATTGGGCTTAGAAAATGCTCTTCTTGAGATGTATGTTAGATGTAGAGTTATTGATGATGCAAAATTGATTTTCAGAAAGATGCAAATACGAAATGAGTTTTCTTGGACTACTATCATATCTGGATGTAGTGAATCAGGGAATTTTGTAGAGGCTTTGGGGATCTTCCGTGATATGCTTTAATCTTCAAAATCTAGTCAATTTAGCTTTATTGGTGTTACTCAGGTTTGTGCAGAAATAAAGGTACTTGATGTAGGAAAACAAGTCCATTCTTATGTCATGTTAACTTTGTGGGTCCAAAATGGTTATCATAAAGAAGCACTTACGCTTTTTGCAGAATTTCAAACTGTTCCCTTTTTTTTTAGGCTGACGAGTCTATCTTATCCAAATGTGTCTCAAGGGAACGTCTTACATGCACCAAGTAAACTTAAGGTGCATCTATGCACCGAGTATTTCAACCGTTGATTAGTCTGAGCAAAAAAAAATCAAAGGCTATCATCCTTTACTTGGAATCAACTCAAGAGGTCATTATGTAAAAGTGAATAATTACATAATTCACCCAAACTTTGAAAATTGTTGTGTGGCTTCCTTCTTGCCCAAAAAAATTTGTGTGAAAGTGCAAAGTCATGGCTTTATAGAGGAGATCTGGAGATGCATTGAGTAAGATTAATTTCATTTCTAGGTTTCTTAAATGGTACCAGATTCAGTATTTTATTTAAAATAATAATTTAAATGTCTAATTAATAAAATTCATCAAATATGACGCATGTACATCAGTACATGAATTTCTGTCAAACACGGCACTACCCATTCAAGATGGCATTATTTCTTGGGAGAAATTCTTATTTAAACCTAGAATACTATAATTGAGTGTATCGGTTAATTAAAATTTAATATTTTTATAAATTTTTGTAAAATTAATTATGTAATACAAAAATTTATAAAAATACTAAGTCTTAATTATCTGACGCACCTAACTGGATGCTTCAGATTTAAACAAAAATTTCTCATCTGGTAAAATAGGTGGTGCACCAGTACACCACAACCTAACATGGTGCATGGCAGAAGGCTCCGTGTCTCAGCTGCTGCTAGCTTAGCATCATTGGACATTGGCAACTGTTTCCATTCCCGGGTTATCAAACTTGGCTTTGAAATTTGACCTTCATATGGCTTCTTCCATTATAAACATGCATAGTAAATGTGGAAACATTAAAGATGCTTGCAAGTTTTTCAATGCTATCAGTGACCATAATTTAGTATCTTGGATAGCTATGATATATGGACATGCTTATCATGGGCTTGGAAAAGAAGCTATTAACTAGTTTAACAAGGCTAAAGAAGCTGGGTTGGAACCTGATGGTGTCACCTTCACTGGGGTTTTAGCCGCATGCATGTAGTCATGCTGGAATGGTGAAGGAAGGTTGGGTACATTTTGAGTACATGAGAAGCAAATACAATTGTGAAGTAACCATAAATCATTATGCCTGCATGGTTGATCTTCTTGGTCGAGCAGCAAAATTGACAGAAGCAGAGACTTTGATAAAGGAAGCTCCATTTCATTCAAAATATCTTCTATGGAAGACTTTGCTAGGTGCTTGCTCTAAACATGAGAATGCTAAAGTATGAAACAAAATATCGAAGTTGCTTGCTGATATAAAACAGAATGAACCCTCAACCTATGTTCTACTGTCTAACATTTATGCTTCAGCATCAATGTGGGAAAATTGCGTAGAGTTGAGAAACAAAATGATAGAAGGGAGTGTTAATAAGCAACCTGGTAGTAGTTGGATTCAGTTGGCAAGTTAGAATTATTGAGCTCTCTAAATTTTGTGCGGCTCAATAGGCATCTTGGTCTATTGATTGCAACACTATTTAGCCTGAATATTCTATCTGGAGGGGAGGCTTTTGCCATGCACCCTTTGTTAGAGTGCATCAGTGCACCTTGAAATTACCTGTGATTACAAGTTTAACAGGTTAATCATGCAAAATTACATTTACACCCACTCAGTTCCTCATTCACCTCATCCCACCACCGCCCAGCTCCTGCCGCCTACAGCCCCTACAGGTTCAACAGTGTAAGGTTCTTGAACTCAGCAAAATTCACTGGAATCTCACCCGAAAGCATCCTTGGCTGCTGATGAATAAAGTTCTGCTACTTCATTTTTATTACAATGACAGGAATTTGGGTATAAAAATATTAATTTGATTATTGCCCAAGAGCAACCTCGTGGAGCATTATTTTGCCCCTCCACGGTTTGTGAATGTGTCAAGGGATGAATGGAACCTCATGCATAAAATAGCAAGCCCAACAATGATTCTGAAATAAATAAAGTGTTGTGTTAGCATTCAAAATTTCAAATCTATAAACACAGTGAAATAGAAGGATTGCATCCACTCTTAGATGACTCATGTGACGACACTGATGTTAGAGGAGGGATAAGGTTGGAAATAAATTTTCTTATAGGGGGTATTTTGGTCATTTGGCCTATTTGAGTAAAAAAAAAAAAAGGGGATCAAAGATTTAAACCGGAGGAAGAACGAGAAACAGAGACGTTTCTCGTCCTCTGTTTCTCGTCTCTTCCCCTTTCTCCACCAAATTTTCATCTTTTTCCCATTTTAGCACCAAATCCTAGCATCCACTTGCACCAAGAGCTTGAGGTAAGTTTCTACTATTTTATTCTTGTTTGCTTTGTACTAAATCTCATTTCCCTCAAGCTTTGTTATCTCAAATAAAATAGTAGATGAGCGTATTTTAGGACTTTGAAGTAGAAATCTAAGAGTGTGGAAGGTTGGTTTTAATAAGTGGTAATGGGAAAGTCATATATTGATTTTTTTTCTTCTCTCATGAGATTCTTAAAAAAAAAAAATCCTAAGCCCTAAAATTAGGGATTTTAACTAATCTCTTTACCCTTTTGTTAGTTCAACTCTAAATGAAATTTCTAGAGTTTTATCAATTGTAAATTTGTAATTATAGTGTAGTTATTTTATTTATTCATGGTATTTGTGTTCTAAATTCCTAATAGCTAGTGGGTAACTTTACATTTATCTTGACTTGTCAAAATGCTTGTTTATGGTCAGATTCAGTGGGCACTACACAGCTTGCTCCTCCGAGTGTCGTAGGAACCGATTGAGTTGGTTCTTCATACTGTGAGTGGATAATTTACACTGTGATATATGTTGAAATTTAGACTTCTCGGCATGTATTTATATTTATTCTAATAGTTTTGGTTATAGCCTCAAACTTTATATTATGGGAAAACAAAAATCTTTCAGTTAATCTTGGATGATTGTGAATCTTGGTTATAAGGATTGAGCTATAAATGTTGAGTGTTAAAATTCCGCCTGCCGTGGTGAAGAGATATAACGGCGAGTGTTCCGCCTGCCGTGGCGAAGAGATATAACGGCATGTGTTCCGCCTGCCGTGGCGAAGAGATATAACGGCGAATGTTCCGCCTGCCGTGGCGAAGAGATATAACGGTGTGTGATCCGCCTGCCGTGGCGAAGAGATATAACGGCAAATGTTCCGCCTGCCGTGGCAAAGAGATGTAACGGCTATTGTGTATAAAATGAATGTAGAGATTTTGTTTTAAGACCTGAGAGGAGATTTGATAAGTATAGTTAAATTCCTTTACGATTGTAAATTTATTACTGGAAAGGAAAATATGTGATGAGATTTTAATTATCGGTCTCATTTATTTGATTTTTGTGTATTGAGTTATCTTGCAAAGTTTAAATGTTTTTGACTCTTACTTGTTTCCCTTTCTTGTTCATTTTTATGTCCTCACTGAGTCTATGTGACTCACCCCTTTCTTTCTTTTTCCCCCTTCAGATTTGCAGGCTGTTGAGTAGGGGATTCTTGGGATTTACTATTCTGCCAAGGAGTATTTGTATTTTGGTAGGCCTTCATTGACGTTGCTGGCTAGTGTTACCTGACGACTCCAATATTTTGCAGTATAGGAGATAATGTTTATTTCCTTCTTTTGATGTATATATATGTAAACGAACAGTCTTGATATATTCCTTCTATATAACTGGCTCATCTTGTTCTTAGGATTGATACTAGATGCTTATGTTAGTGATGGATATGGGTATATATTGCTGACCAGGTCTTAATGAACTATGTGGTTTGCTCAATTTTTAGAGGAGATTCTGTCAAATTTTTAATAGTCCTAATTTACATTACAAATCATTTTTCTTTAATTGAGGTTGTATGGTTAGGCTTGCAAGGCTAGTTGAGTACTGAGTATCACTAGTTTGTGCGCCAGTCATGGCCTAGGATGAGTTGTGACAAAGTTGGTATCAGAGCGTTGGGTTTATAGGTCCTAATAGCTGCAAAATACGGGTAATTGTAGAATCTTGTTTGTAATCTGTGTACCCGGGCACAAATTACATGCAAGGAGCTATGATCACCCACTTGTTAAACTGGAGTCTCTTATTCAAGGTGTTGTGTTCAGTTTTAGCTTTGTCTCTACAGGTTTCCATAATATGTTTGCTTTTTATCTAATTGTGGTTTCTTGTCCTAGGTGAGAATGCCACCCAGACGCGAAGTTGCTGATGAGGCTTCTACTCAACCTCATGAATCACCCCCGAGACGACGTGGGCGTGGTCGCGGTCACGGTCGTGGTCGGGGCAGACATGGTGGGGTTGATAGGGTGCCTGATGTTGAGATTCCTAGGGCTAGACGTGGTAATCCCACTGTAGCTCAATTAGCTGCTGAGATACAGGATATGCAGCAAGCTATACGACAGTTGGTAGATGTTGTTGGTGGACAACCACAAACACATGAGAGCCAGACTCATGTGATTTCAGAGACTAATCCGGAGGCTGGGTCGAGTGAGCAGCAGTCAGTACCCCATAGGGGAGCTGAGGTTCCTCTTACTGCATTTATAAAGCTTAATCCTCCTGTATTTAGTGGTTCAGATGGCAACGAGGACTTTCAGACTTTTATTGAGGAAATGACTTGGATATGTAGAGGCTTGGGTTGTTCTCCAGCCAGGATGGTTGAGTTAGCGGCATTTCGACTACGTGACGTAGCTAGGGGATGGTATGAGACCATGCTTAATGCTAGGCCAGCAGGTTCACCCCCTTTGGTCTGGGGATGAGTTTGTTCGGTTGTTCTTAGCTCATTTCTTACCACGAGTGTCCGAGATGGAAGAGCCGAGAGTTTGAGACCCTTGTACAGACAGAGCAGATGTCAGTAATGGATTATAGCATTCAGTTCATGCGACTCTCCAAGTATGCACCTCACTTGGTAGCCACGGAGGAGTTACGCGTACAGCGATTTATTGAGGGCCTGAAAGGTTATTTATTCAGGGCAGTTGCAGGGTATGATGGTATGACTTATGACCAGGCCTTGAATAGGGCTCTGACGATTGAGCGTGGGAACAGAGACAGGGGTGGGACTTCTCGTGACTCGCGTAAGAGGTCACGCTTTGATACATCGCGTGGTGGCCATCAGGGCCATGGTGGCGGAGGTTCTAGAGATGATGTTGTTCAGGGCCGTCAAGGACAACAAGGGGGTCGACAGTCATTGAGTACTCATGGTAGCCAGACAGCTAGCACAGCTCATAGCCGAGGTGTTTCACAACATCAGAGGCAAGGTTCAGGGGGTGTTATCATTGTGGTCAGATAGGGCACTTTGTGAGAAACTGCCCTATATTATATTCTCAGGCTTCTTCTAGTAAAGCTTCAGCACCAGTGGCTCTAACGAGACAGTTTGGTAGTCCAGGGCTTCGAGGATCTGGTAGTGCTCAAGAGACTGGTAGAGGACCAGGAGGCAAAGGTCAGGGACAGGTTAGTAGAGGACAGGGACAGGCTGGTAGAGGACAGGCTCGTGTGTTTGCCTTGACTCGTCAAGATGCTCAGGCATCTAATGCTGTTGTGACAGGTATACTCTCAGTGTGCTCACAGGATGCACGTGTTCTATTTGACTCTGGAGCTACGCATTCCTTTGTATCACGTTTCTTTGCTTCTCATTTTAGGAGAGATCCTTCACCTCTAAGTGAGCCTTTGATAGTAACTACACCTATGGGTGATTCTTTGTCAGCTAATTTAGTGTATAGATATTGCGAGATTTTGATGGGAGATAGGCTTTTGTTAGTAGATTTGATAATGCTGGATATGATAGATTTTGACGTAATACTAGGCATGGACTGGTTGGCTTCTTGTCATGCTACCTTAGATTGCCATAGTAAGGTGGTGAAGTTCAGTATGCCAGAGGAATCAGTTTTCATATTTCAAGGCGATCGAAATTGGTCACCTAGTAACTTGATTTCGTCTATTGTGGCTCAAAGATTGTTGAGAAAAGGTTGTTGTGGTTACTTAGCAATGGTGAAAGACACTAATATGTCAAAAGCAAGTTTGGAGCAGGTTCCAGTGGTGTGTGAATACCCTGATGTCTTTCCTGAAGAGTTACCAGGGTTACCGCCTGACAGGGAGATAGAGTTTTGTATAGATTTGCTTTCAAATACTCAACCAATATCTATACCCCCATATCGGATGGCTCCAACCGAGCTTAAGGAGTTAAGGGAGCAATTGGAGGATCTACTTGATAAGGGTTTCATCCGTCCTAGTTGTTCTCCATGGGGTGCACCAGTGTTGTTTGTAAAGAAGAAGGATGGTTCCCTTCGTTTGTGTACTGACTATAGGCAGTTGAATAAGGTGACGGTGAAGAATAAGTACCCTCTTCCTCGCATTGATGACCTATTTGATCAGCTTCAAGGAGCCCAATGTTTCTCAAAGATTGATTTGCGATCAGGATACCATCAACTGAAGATAAGAAGTGGGGATGTTCCTAAAACAGCTTTTCGCACCCGTTATGGTCACTATGAATTTTTGGTTATGTCCTTTGGTCTTACCAATGCTCCTGCAGCTTTTATGGACTTGATGAATCGTGTCTTCAAGCCATTTCTGGACCACTTTGTGATAGTATTCATTGATGATATCCTAGTGTATTCCAAGAGCAAGGAGGAGCATGAGCAACACTTGCGGCTAACGTTACAAACATTGAGAGAGCATAAGCTATATGCCAAATTCTCTAAATGTGAGTTTTGGTTGAATAGTGTGGCTTTCTTGGGACATGTGGTGTCTAAGGATGGAATAAGCGTAGATCCAAGGAAGGTCGAAGCAGTTCAGAGTTGGCCAAGACCCACATCGGTAACTGAAATCCGTAGTTTTCTTGGACTAGCCGGGTATTACCGTCGATTTGTCAAGAATTTCTCCAAACTTGCAGCTCCTTTGACTAGGTTGACACAAAAGCAAGCTAAGTTTCAGTGGACCGATGCATGTGAGCAGAGTTTCCGACACTTAAAGGATTGTTTGACCTCAGCCCCAGTCTTAGCATTACCTTCTAGTGGTGGTGGGTATGTAGTTTATTGTGATGCTTCTAGAGTTGGTCTTGGATGCGTGTTAATGCAACATGGGAGAGTTATTGCTTATGCTTCTAGGCAACTCAAGAAGCATGAGCAGAATTATCCTACACATGACTTGGAAATGGCTGCAGTGATATTTGCCCTCAAGATTTGAAGGCACTATTTATATGGTGAGACATGTGAGATCTACACTGATCATAAAAGTCTTAAGTATATCTTTCAGCAGAGGGATTTGAACCTAAGACAAAGAAGGTGGATGGAGCTCCTAAAAGATTATGATTGTATGATTTTGTATCACCCAAGGAAGGCAAATGTAGTTGCTGATGCTTTGAGCAGAAAATCTATGGGTAGTCTTGCACATATAGTTGACGTTAAAAGACCAATAGTGAAAGAGTTTCAAGATTTTATAGATAGTGGAGTGCAATTTGAGGTCACAGGCTTGGAGTCATTACTAGCTCATTTTCAGGTTCGTTCTACTTTGGTGGATAGTATTAAGGCGACACAAAGTCAAGATCCTCATTTAAAGAAAATGATGGGAGAGGTTCGAGAAGGCAAGACTTCTGAAATGGTGGTTGACTCTGAGGGTGTTTTACGTGTTGGCACTCGCTTATGTGTCCCTAATATAGGGGATTTGAGAAAGAAGATTTTAGAAGAAGCTCATCATTCCTCCTATACTATTCATCCAGGTTCCACAAAAATGTATCAAGATTTGAAAGAATTATACTGGTGGGAAGGGATGAAGAAGGATATAGCAGAATTTATATCTAGATGCTTAGTATGTCAGCAGGTGAAAGCTGAGCATCAAAAGCCTGCAGGTTTGCTTCAACAGATTGATATTCCAGAGTGGAAATGGGAGAGGATCACTATGGATTTTGTGACCGGGTTGCCTAAAACCTCAAAGGGTTATGAATCAGCTTGGGTAATTGTGGATCGGTTGACAAAGTCTGCACACTTCTTGCCGCAAAAAACCACTTATACAAAGAGCCTCGATGCTAAGCTCTATTTAGAGAAGATAGTATCTCTGCATGGAGTACCATTGTCTATCATTTCTGATCGAGGCCCTCAGTTCACAGCTCAATTTTGGAGATCTTTTCAAACTGCTTTGGGAACACGGTTGGACTTGAGCACTTTGCTTTCACCCACAAACGATGGTCGGGCCCGAGAGGACTATACGATTTTGGAAGATATGCTTCGCGCTTGTGTGTTAGACTTTGGAGGGAGTTGGGATCACTACCTACCTTTGATGGAGTTTGCTTATAATAACAGTTATCAATCTAGTATTCAGATGGCACCTTTTGAGGCCTTATATGGGAGGCGTTGTAGGTCCCCTGTTAGTTAGTTTGAGGTTGGAGAATCTAAACTTGTGGGTCCAGACTTAATTCTAGAAGCTGTTGAGAAGGTTCAATTAATTCGAGATCGCCTAATAACTGCTCAGAGTAGGCAAAAGTCTTATTCGGATCGGAGGCGTCGACCTTTGGAGTTTGGTGTGGGAGAACATATGTTTTTACGTGTTTCTCCTATGAAGGGTATTATAAGGTTTGGTAGAAAGAGTAAATTAAGCCCGAGGTTCATAGGACCATTCGAGATTCTGGAGAGGGTCGGACAGGTAGCTTATCGCTTAGCCATTCCCCCTAGCCTTTCAGGAGTTCACCCAGTTTTCCATGTTTCTATGCTTCGAAAATATGTTTATGATCCATCTCATGTCATTCAACACCAGGCGGTTCAACTTGATGAAAATCTTTGTTATGTTGAGCAACCTGTGGCTATAGTAGATAGAAGAGTAAAACGTTTACGCTCCAAGGAAGTTGCTTCTGTCAAGGTTGTTTGGCGGGGACCATCTGGTGAAGAGATGACGTGGGAGCCTGAGATGGTTATGCGTGACACTTATCCACACCTCTTTGATATACAAGGTTAGTTAAAATATATATATATATATATATAATAAAATTCGAGGACGAATTTCATTTAAGGGGGGAAGATTGTGACGACGCTGATGTTAGAGGAGGGATAAGGTTGGAAATAAATTTTCTTATAGGGGGTATTTTGGTCATTTGGCCTATTTGAGTAAAAAAAAAAAAGGGGGGGATCAAAGATTTAAACCGGAGGAAGAACGAGAAACAGATGTTTCTCGTCCTCTGTTTCTCGTCTCTTCCCCTTTCTCCACCAAATTTTCATCTTTTCCCCATTTTAGCACCAAGAGCTTGAGGTAAGTTTCTACTATTTTATTCTTGTTTGCTTTGTACTAAATCTCATTTCCCTCAAGCTTTGTTATCTCAAATAAAATAGTAGATGAGCGTATTTTGGGACTTTGAAGTAGAAATCTAAGAGTGTGGAAGGTTAGTTTTAATAAGTGGTAATGGGAAAGTCATATATTGATTTTTTTTCTTCTCTCATGAGATTCTTAAAAAAAAAAATCCTAAGCCCTAAAATTAGGGATTTTAACTAATCTCTTTACCCCTTTGTTAGTTCAACTTTAAATGAAATTTCTAGAGTTTTATCAATTGTAAATTTGTAATTATAGTGTAGTTATTTTATTTATTCATGATAATTGTGTTCTAAATTCCTAATAGCTAGTGGGTAACTTTACATTTATCTTGACTTGTCAAAATGCTTGTTTATGGTCAGATTCAGTGGGCACTACACAGCTTGCTCCTCTGAGTGTCGTAGGAACCGATTGAGTTGGTTCTTCATACTGTGAGTGGATAATTTACACTGTGATATATGTTGAAATTTAGACTTCTCGGCATGTATTTATATTTATTCTAATAGTTTTGGTTATAGCCTCAAACTTTATATTATGGGAAAACAAAAATCTTTCAGTTAATCTTGGATGATTGTGAATCTTGGTTATAAGGATTGAGCTATAAATGTTGAGTGTTAAAATTCCGCCTGCCGTGGTGAAGAGATATAACTGCGAGTGTTCCGCCTCGCCGTGGCGAAGAGATATAACGGCATGTGTTCCGCCTGCCGTGGCGAAGAGATATAACGGTGAATGTTCCGCCTGCCGTGGCGAAGAGATATAACGGTGTGTGATCCGCTTATAGTGGCGAAGAGATATAACGGCAAATGTTTCGCCTGCCGTGGCGAAGAGATGTAACGGCTATTGTGTATAAAATGAATGTAGAGATTTTGTTTTAAGACCTGAGAGGAGATTTGATAAGTATAGTTAAATTCCTTTACGATTGTAAATTTATTACTGGAAAGGAAAACATGTGATGAGATTTTAATTATCGGTCTCATTTATTTGATTTTTGTGTATTGAGTTATCTTGCAAAGTTTAAATGTTTTTGACTCTTACTTGCTTCCCTTTCTTGTTCATTTTTATGTCCTCACTGAGTCTATGTGACTCACCCCTTTCTTTCTTTTTCCCCCTTCAGATTTGCGTGTTTGAGTAGTGGGATTCTTGGGATTTACTATTCTCGCCAGGAGTATTTGTATTTTGGTAGGCCTTCATTGACGTTGTTGGCTAGTGTTACCTGACGACTCCAAAGATTTTTGCAACTATAGGAGATAATGTTTATTTCCTTCTTTTGATGTATATATATGTAAACGAATGTCTTGATATATTCCTTCTATATAACTGGCTCATCTTGTTCTTAGGATTGATACTAGATACTTATGTTAGTGATGGATATGGGTATATATTGCTGACCAGGTCTTAATGAACTATGTGGTTTGCTCAATTTTTAGAGGAGACTCTGTCAAATTTTTAATGGTCCTAATTTACATTACAAATCATTTTTCTTTAATTGAGGTTGTATGGTTAGGCTTGCAAGGCTAGTTGAGTACTAAGTATCACTAGTTTGTGCACCGGTCATGGCCTAGGATGGGTCGTGACAACTCAGATGATCCCGTTAATGTTATTGTATAAAATATTACAATTGTTTCTGTATACCATGTTGAATTTCATGGTTTCAGAGTAGAGGGAGAAGAGAGATGAGAGAAAATGAAGAAATTTGTATATTGATAGAATGAAGAAAACTGAAAAATACAATAGGTAAACTTGACTTATATAGCCAACTAATCCAAATAAACTAACTAATCATTAAAACTAATTCTAACAAACTTTAACTAATTCTAACTATTTTAACAATACCATGTTGAATTTCATGGTTTCAGAGTAGAGGGAGAAGAGAGATGAGAGAAAATGAAGAAATTTGTATATTGATAGAATGAAGAAAACTGAAAAATACAATAGGTAAACTTGACTTATATAGCCAACTAATCCAAATAAACTAACTAATCATTAAAACTAATTCTAACAAACTCTAACTAATTCTAACTATTTTAACAGCCCTCCGCAAACTGGAAGGTGTACATTACACTTCCAGCTTGGGATGACCAATACAAATGCATATCCAAAGCTCTAAATGCTTAACCACCATACAAGGCAGAAGCTCTAAATGCTTAACCACCATACAAGGCAGAAGCTAAAATCATCAAAGCCAACAAAGGGCAAAAGCTTAACCATTAAGCAGAAGCCACAACTCAAGGCTTAACCACTTAACAGAAGCAAGAACATCCATCAATGCTTAACCACCACCATGGGCAGAAGCTTACAACAAAAGAAAATCAATGCTTAACCATCCATGACAGAAGCTTACATCAACACTTAACCATCATGAACAGAAGCTTACAACTCAAAAAAAATCAAAGAAGCAAATCACCAAACAGTTGGTGTATACAGAACTTAAAAATAATTGGAAATACATCTTCATCAAAACAAAGATCCACGCTCACGAAGATGAAGATGGAGCCCCTGCCCAATCTCTAAGTCGTGTCAGGGGTGAGCGTGAATGCTTCTCCTTGACATTGAAGAAAGTATTCTTTCATTGAGCTTAGTGTGAGGCAAACCCGAATTCCTTGCACTGGATTCTTCATGGTTAGCCATATTGGTTTTCCCAGATAATACAGAAATACAGAGAGGCACTGAAACAGAGTCACTGAGTCAGAGGTGAGTGAACAGGGGCGCAAGAATTAGCGTCAGAGGCTTCAACAGCGGCGACCGGCGGCCGAAAATTGCCTCCCACAGCAGAACACGGTGGCCCTCGCAGAGGAGGTTGAGGACCTCTGATGTGCGCTTCATTGTGAGAATGAACAGGACAACCTAACAGCAGAGAAGTATGGGCCAGAAAACAGGGACATCAAGCACAGATATGAAAGTCATCAGGAAGGCAACACAGAAAGCCTTTGTGATGGAATACCAGAACTTAAACTCTGGAAGGCGACGAACAAAAGGTTTAAAATCAGCGGGCAAAGAAGCCCCATCCTCCAAGATTTCAAGCTGGGGATCAACTTTGGGATAAAGGAAACCCAAAATCAAGCCAAGCACGGTGAACCCAAAGATGAAAACAAGAAATGGCAATAACCGTAACCTCCACCATCGGCCAGAAAACATTCACCACCGGCCAGATCTACAAGCCATAATCGAGAACAGCAAACAACATTCCTGGCCTTGAAGAACGGTAGGTGGAAGATCCAGTGGAATCAAAACAGAGCGAGAAAAATCAGAGAAGAAAAATAGAGCACCATAGATCCGCGGAGAGGACGAGAGCTATAGATCACCATAGATCGACAAATCAAACAAATTGGAAACACAAATCAAATCCAAATCAAAGCAAACCCAAATCGGAACGTGATGAGGACCGGGAAACCCTAGATCTGCAGCAGATCTGATTTCGAAACGGAGAAAAAGACTCAACAAGGAAAGATTGAAGAATAAAGAAAGTGGCTACTGAAAAAGTGTAAAAGAGAATAAAATAAACTAAGAAAAGGAAAAAAGAAAAGAAAATGCAGCAGTAGAGTATTCAAGGTGGATGGAATGTCTCTGATACCATGTTGAATTTCATGGTTTCAGAGTAGAGGGAGAAGAGAGATGAGAGAAAATAAAGAAATTTGTATATTGATAGAATGAAGAAAACTGAAAAATACAATAGGTAAACTTGGCTTATATAGCCAACTAATCCAAATAAACTAACTAATCATTAAAACTAATTCTAACAAACTCTAACTAATTCTAACTATTTTAACACCATCCACACCAAACTTAACAAGAAACACCAAATGTTCCTATATCAAAGTGTCTAGACTTTCGGTCTAATTTTACATTTCAGATTCCAAATTTCATCCTAAATTCTAAACTCCAGATTTCATCTTAAATTCTAGACTCCAAACTTCATATTTCAGATTTCAGACTTTGTCTTAGATTCTAAATTTCAGATTCAGTCCTAGATTCCAGCCTCTAGATTTCATAAAATTTAGACTCTAAACTCAATCATCATCTTAACTGATTTCACACTTTGATTTTCAAACTCAATTTGATTTATTCTATACCCACTTGAATTTAAGGGGGGATGTTAGCATGATTAATTATAATTAATTATAATTAATAATTAATAATGCTATTAAATATTTCTCAAAACAATTTTATACATATTAGAAATTAGATTTTGAAGAAGCCCCCCTCTTTTGCTATTTAAACCAATTACTAAGGGTGTAAATTAGTTCGGATAATCCGACCAATTTGAATCAAACTAATTAAATTGATTTGATTTGATTCGAGTATATTGATTGGTTCAGGCAAAATCTGAACCAAATAAAATTTAATTAGTTTAGTTCTCGAATTTAAAATTTCAAACCTAAAAACTGAATTGAACATATATATATATATAACTAAACTCATTTTGATTCTTTTGTCTATCCTATCCCTATGCCTTTCTTCTATCCATTTCATTTTCTTCCATTTTGAACCCTACCAGAGCACCTGCCGCCACTTAACGCTCATTTACATATGGTACATAGGTATCTTAGATTATGTTTGGTTATTATTTAAGTTTTCTTTGACTCGCCATATGCTTCCTTGTAGTCTAGAGGATAGAGAACCAGCAGCCAAATCCCATTTTCAAACATTTTTGTCCTTCCCTAGAACTTCCAGGCGCCTTCTTGTTGATGCTGAGGACCACTCACCACCTGAGCTTAAAATCGATTGATGTGCTCGCAAGGTACCACATGAACTCACTATGTCTTATGCATTTTTGTCTCACCCACCCATTTTCTAATTCTTTAACTTTGGCACTTGCATATACGTGGAAATCTCCACGTTCTATTAACTAACTGCTCTGAAACCTTATATCTTTCCATAATAGCAAAATTTGGTGGACTGAATTTCAAATGTGTTTCTATTAAATTATACACTAATCTTCCTTATTCAACACTTGGATGTTGAGGCTCATGATAGTGGAATAGGGGAAGTGAGTGACAAGTATACTTCTATTGCGTTTTTTTTTTCTCATTAAGGATTATGTATGCATAAATTGCACATGTCATGGAAAACATATTGAATTTAGGCATTTTTATGTATTTATTCTCTCATTTGAATGGTAATTTATTTATATTGTTTTGAAGTGGTAACAAATTTAATATACAATTGTTGATTGAATACAGATGGGGCCTTTTATAATTTTCAAAAGTCTCAATATGCTCATCTTCTGTTAGAAAATTAGTTTCATAATTTGAGTTAGAATCTAACAAAATAAATTAATGATGACTTGTTTGCCACATTTTCTTTAGGTTGTTTACTCTCTTGAAAGCTTCAAGCCTTTAACTATAAAGTGATATGAACTTGTTTGTTTTGAGTGTTACAAGTTTTCTTAATCATAACTAGTTTCATTTTCTATTTTTTAAATTATTTGCTTAATATTTGTTGCACTTATTCGCTTTGGCAATTTTATCAAAACCTCGGTTTATTTGTGCAGGGTTTGCAATTTCATCTTTGTTAATCATATGATCTAAGTCTTCTTTAATAGTAGCTTTTCTTGTTCTTTTTGCTATCTAAGCTTGGTAAGGGCAGAGACGTGCAAGTGCAACCTTTGTTCTTGAGTCTTGATTCATCTGGAGTTTCTTGAGCCAAGGTTAGTTTCATCCTCATTCATTAATTGTACTGCTTCATATATGCAATACTGATTCATAGTATTTAACTATTTGTTTGATTGGATTTATGTTTATGTTTGAGGTAAAATAATAGAACTAGAAAGACATCATTGGGAAATCAAAAGGACATGCTTTATTTTCCCCTATTGCGCAATGTTTTTGTTTTGTTATAAGCGATTTTACTGAAAAATAACTTGTTGTCACAAATTTATTTAAGCTCATGGGAGGAAAGTTTTTCATGAAAAGAAGGGAAGAGAAGCTTTGCTGTCCACTTTAAATTACTACCTGTTTCTGGTTTCCTCACATTTGATACTATTAATTGGGATCATTTCTTTGAACTTTGAATTTTTCCTTTTTGCTATCGAATGTTAATTATTTAGTTGATTTTTTTGTAAGAAAAAAATTGGCTAATCCAACCACTTGAACCGAACCAATCTGTAGATGTTTGGTTTGGTTCGAGTTTGGCTATCCAAAATAAGAAAACCAAACTCAACCGAACTAATTGATTTTGATTGGTTTAAATTTATTTTATTCTAGGAACTGAACCAAACTGACCTAATTACAGCCCTAGTAGCGATGGAATAATAATATTATCATTGAGGATTCATATTAAAGAGTGATGTTTGTGCTGTCTATAGGGTGTAGAGGTGTTATGATTGGAGTCAGTGTTGATATAGAAAATGTTACATTCCAAAGCAAGAAAAAGAATGAAAGCACAAGCTGAGAATTTGTACACACAAGCATGAGATATAAGCAATTATTACCCATCAATAGCATAATCTTATTAATCTCCATATATGCCTAAGTGGAAATTGTTCTCAATGGTGTTATTTTTATTATTATACACATAAATCTTGTGATCAAATTCAAGACCACATATTTAAGAGATTCGAGTATTTTCCACTCAGACTAATACACATTAATATAATTTACATATGAAATGTGGGTATATATTGTCATTGTATTAACATTTTTCGTAAGAAATATTTATTTATTTAATTATTAAATTTCTTAATTACTAAAATAAGAGAATTGATATGATACCTTTATGGATATGATATTCTGAGTGAATTGTCAAGCATTATATTAAATGATGATTTTATAATAAATATTTAAATATATAAGTATATGTTAATGAAATATTTGATAACTCATCCTGAATATCAAATCTAGGAAAAAAAGGGATGGGTACTGTATAAATGTTCCTAAAATAGACATAGTTATTTAAGTTGATTAACAAAGGATAAAAATGACTCATTTGTCCACAAAAGAGTAAATAATACTATAGTTCTGTTTGGATAGTGTAATTAGAATTGAAACATAAAAATTTAGAATTAGAATTGGTTCAAAATGTTAAATTGTATGTTTGGAGTTATCAAAAATTAGGATAATAAATTGTAATTCTAAATTCAATTATAATTTTATTGTTTAAAAGTATGATTTAAAACATTAAAAAATTATTTATAAATTAAAATTAATAAAAATATTCATACAATAATTTTTTTTTACAATTTCTCATGAATTTTTTTAGAAAAAAATAAATATGCTATTATAATAATTTTCTATATAAATAAAAATAATTTTCTATATAAATATAAAATCTCAATAAATATGATTGCTTATAAATAAATGTAGAGAGAGAGAGAGATTTAACTTTTAAGTTATGAAATTAATAATTTTAATGTATAAGTTAGGAATTGAGAAAGACTTAACTTAATTATTTTTTAATTCTATAGAATTAATTTATAAAATTTTATTTTAATTCTAAATGATATTTCAAACAAAATTTAAAATTAAGAAGTCTAATTTCAATTCTAAACTTTAATTCTATACTTAATTCTAGCAACCAAACGGATACTAAAGTTTACTTGAAATTTTGAAGGTTACACTACAAGAAAATTTACCTCTAAAGACACCAAAATTCTGTCCCTAAAGGATTAAAAACCATAGGTGTATCCTACAAAACCTACACCCACGGACATTTTTATCCATAAGATTTGATTCGCTATAGTGACAATTTTTATCTCATCACTATAAGCTTTAGTACGCCAAAAATAAACCATAACAAAAACATTTAGACATTTACTCACAATTACGATTCGATCACTATAGCCTTTAGTGACTATTTAAAAAAAATGTCAATATCTGTAAGTAAAACTTATTATACCTATGGACAAATTTTTTGGGTAAAGCTTAGTGGTAGTTCATTCATTCATGATTAATTTGTAGGTAAAACTTGTAATAGTAATTTTTTTTTAACCATTACTTGTTTTCCTCTAAATTTATTTATCACATTTCAAATTGTAAATACAATAAAGATTAAATATTTAAGAATTAAATTAAAATAAAAATTGTTGACATCCATTCATAACAAAAGTAAAACCAAGTCTTAAATCATCTGTATTACAAACAAAGCAAATAAAGTCCACCTAAAAAGTTATTACAAAGTACCATATAATATATTCTCATAAGAAATAGTCAAAATGGTGCGTATATGATTGCACACATAGTCTAAGCTAGTCAGTCACTAAGTTTAGACAAAAATGAACAAATTGACTTCCTAATTTGCACATGCAAATAATTAAAATAATAAGATTAATAGTGTAACTCACATTAAAAAATAATAAATAATTCCAATGAGAAATACTTTAAGTTACGTAATGATAAACATACCATTTCTATTTTCCAATAAGGTCTACCAAGTGCATCCAAATTATCGAAATCACCATCTTCGATGTCCGTTACATCTAACATGTATAGAGTTTCTTCAAAATTGAAAACACTTCAACATGTAGAGTCATGAAATGTTATTTATCTTAAAGTATTAAAGGAATGATGCTAATTGATATGAAAAAAAATAAAAAATTTAGGCTCTAGAGGGAAGGGCACCTTCAGACTCAACCCAACCATCAAAGAAATTGTGACATAAGTTAAGGGTTCTCAATTCTTTCAAAATAGATACCTTTTTAAATTTGTTTCTATTTTTTTCATGTATATATTTAATCAGGTTGAAATATGGAAAAATTTATATAAAAAATATACATATGTAGATATAGGTTATATATACTCATAATTTTTCATTTATCACTAAAACTTATAACGACAGAGATATACATTTGTAAGTATAAGTTATATATACTCACAATTATTAATCTATCACTAAAACTTATAGTGACAGAGATATACATCTATAGGTATATGTTATATATATCCACATTTTTGCATGTATCACTAAAATTTATAATAACGAAAATATTCATTTGTAAGTATAGGTTATATATACTCACAATATTTTATCTATCACTAAAACTTATAATGAGGAAAATATACATTTATAGATATAAATTTTATATACCCACAATTTTTGCATATGTCACTAAAACATTTTATATATATATATATATATATATATATATATATATATATATATATATAAAACTTATATATATATGTGTGTGTGCGTGCGTGCGTGTGTGTGTTAGAGATGTCCGTGGCTATATAGCATTTTTCTTGTAGTAATTATAGCATTCCCCTATATGTGTAAACTATTAAGTTTTAAAGTTGACGATAGAAGGTTAAAGTGTTTTAATGCCTATTTATGAAATTATGATCTTAATTAAGCATAAGCAGCATGTGATTTACTGTCAACTTGGATTTATATATTCTTATTGACCAATCAACTTCTCCCATGTCCAGCAGTCGTACTGTCATGTTAATTGGAATTTAAGATTTTTTTAAAAAATAAATTATATTAAACTTTCTCTATATTTAATGAAATTACACCAACCATTATTATTAACTAATTAACCTGTCCCTTGTCAAGTTGTCTTATTCTTATGTTAATTGGGTTTTATGATATTTTATTAAAAAATTATAGCAGCCTCCCATATTTTAATTTTTTATTAAATAAATACGTCATTATATTTTCAGTCTTCATCAAACGGCATAGCCATTTTTTTAATCCAAAACAAACTCTTCGATGGAATAATATAATTGTATTATTAATCTTAATCAATGTCAACGAAGTGTTAACATCAAGGTTTTGTTACAAATTTAATGATGTAGTGACACATTGCATCGTTAAAGTGTTAAGACTTCTAGGATAATAAATGTGATAATCAAATTTTTTTAGTGATTTGTTAATACATGATTAAATAATACTATAAAAATATATTTAGACTAATAGTATATATGTAAAAGTTTAAATTTGATATAAATTTTTTTATACTATCATAATATAGTGACACATTATTAAAGTGTTAGACTTTTAGGATAGTAGACGTGATAATCAAATTTTTTAGTAATTTACGAATATATGATTGAATAATAGTGTAAAGTCTTTTTACACTTAATTTTCATCCATTGATAGTATAAAAACTTTTTTCATAAGAGTAATGCTACTCACATACACTTCTACTCGCATTTTCATAATTTTTATCATTTAATTATAATTAAGTTCATTTCATTTTCTACGCACCTATGCTCTGATTCTTTTATATAGACAAATGAGTATGATGTTGATATATAAGTAACATTTTTCTTAACATAGTCATCCAATAGTATCAAAACACATCATTAATTTTTTGTTCCATATCATTCTCTCATTATTTTTATCAAAGTAATGTTAATCACACATATTTATACTCACATTACTTCACATCCGCATAATTTTTACCATTTGATTATATTTGATTCCACCTCATTTTCTACATAATTCCACTCTGATTCTGCCACATAGGGTGATGTGAGGGGATGCGATTTAAAATTGATGTGTAACAAGTGTTTCCTTTTTACACTTGTTGAAAACTAAAAAGTTATTGCTTTAAAAATAGTTTTTGTACACTCACTTTCGACACTTATATGATGTAGTAAATGTTTTTAAGATAAATGATTATTCTTATATTAGATATAGTGAATTCTAATTAGATCAAGTTATGAATAATAGAAGAAAATCATCATATAAGTAATAAAAATAACCACTTATATGATCTCATTAATCATCACATTATTGATTTGTATTAAAAAATATGTCTTAGTAAATAGTCAACATTTCTAAAATAAATGGTAAGCTTTGTATAAAATTTAGTAAATTCTAATTTTAACTTATTATGTGTGATAAAAGAATGTCATTATATAAATAATTTAAATTACTACTTATTATTTCATTAATCATCATATTTTATAAATATCAAAAGTGATTTTTCAAATAATAGAGTTGATCATATTTTATTCTATATCTTTCCAAGTCTAAAGTTTTTTGCTTTGTTCTTCTTGTAAGCCTTTTCTCTTTATGGGTTTTCATAAAAAAAATATATAAAAAAATTATCTTTTCTCTTTTTTTTTTTTCTTTTTAATCAAATGGTGAGTATCGTATATTCTTAAATTTTGGGAACATGACAAGTGCTATGCTCTGATTATTATTATTTTTTTAAAATTATTTCTCTGTTTACAGAGTTCTCTTTCTCAAGAGGATTTTTTTGTCATCACTGTCATCAAAGAGCGGTGGATTGCCAATGCTTGAAGCCAAGATTGTGTTTTGAAGATGCAAGCTGAAGCTCAGAGCCTAGTAAGTAACAGTTGGCAAATTAACAATAGATACCCAAGTATTTTTTCATCAAGGTTGTTTGGGTTTATGTGAGAAACCTGGGTAAGCCTATTTATGAACCCAGTTTCTGAACATCATCTAGAACTTGTTGTCTGTTCTCCCAAAAGCTAAATTTCCTATAAATAGCGGGCTTTCTGCAGCTCTATCACGGTATCATTTGAAGGGCAAAAGAAATACGCCGTAGAGAAGCAATGGGTCAAACTTTTGCAGTTAGGAAGGAAAAGAGACGGGAATTGGGGATCTGGAGTTTGGGAAGGAGAAGATAAAATTTATTTAAAATAATGAGAGAATGATGTGAAAAAAAAAATTGATTTGTTGAGATACTATTTGATAATTGTGTAAAATTTTTTATAATTTTAGTGGATAAAAATTAAACACACACAATTAAAAATTATTTAAAGGTCATGTGACTACTTAAAAAAATTATATGCATTTATATTTTAATTTTGACTATTCATATACACACACAGATATACATATATAAGATTTTACTAAGGTGAGAGGAGTGTTTATTGTGAGAGGTGAGAGGAGTAAATCTTGACTATTAAATCTTTCATAAATTGTCAAAATTAAAACATAAATATATGTGATTTTTTTAAGTAATCACATAATTTTTAAGTAATTTTTAATCTTAATTATCTATATATAATTATATGATCATAATTTACTCACCTCATCATCTCATAATAAAAACTCATCTCATTATATATATCAATTTTTATATATATAAAGTTGACGATAGAGGGTTAAAGTCTTTTAAAACCAATTTATGATCCCAATTAAGTATAGGCAGCATGTGATTTAATGTGCATTTGGATTTATGTAGTCTTATTGACTAATCAACTTGTCCCAAGTCCAGTTGTCGTATCTTAATGTTAATTGAATTTTATGATTTTTTAAAATCAATTATGCTAAACTTTCTTTCTCTTTAATGAAATTACACAAACAATTCTTAATAATCAATTGACTTGTCTCTTGTCCTCGTCAAAAAAAAAAAAAACGTGTCCCTTGTCCAGCTGTCTTATGCTCATGTTAATTGGGTTTTATGATTTTTTTATTAATAAAATTAGAGCAACCTCAAGTATTTTAAAATTTTATCAAATAAATATGTCATTATATTTCCATTTTTTTATTTCCATTATATTTCCAGTTTTAATTAAGCTTCATTGCCAATTTTTCATTCTAAAAAAACTAGCTCTTCGATGAAATAAATATGATTATATTAGTAATCTAAGCCAACGAAGTGTTTACATCAAGGTTAATTTGTTACAAATTAAATACAAGAAAAACATACCTTAACCTTTAGGTCTTATATGAATTATTAATATTATATTATAAAGTCACATGATTTTTTTAAGTGATAATATGATTTTAAATTTAATTTTAATCTTAATTATCTATGTATAATTTAATGACTTAGATTTATTCTTCTCACTTCTTACAATAAACCACTCATCTCATTATATACGTACATTATTTAACAACATTATATAGAATGCGAATTTAAGTAATCCAACCTTAAATATTTTAGATAAATTAAACATTCATAGGTATATAATCTAATAGTTAACATTTACTTCCACACATATTTTTTTGAGTATTATGGTTCAGTGGTATTCAAATCAATTTATGCACACTTTGAATAATCTACTATGTAACATCCTAATACCGGTAACCTAACATATCACACATATACTTGGATAAACAGTATTAGCAACGCTACATTTTAACTTAAACAACAAATTAAACCTATATCATTTTATTCAAATAAATAAATATGGGGAGGTTGAACAACAAAAAGCCATATATATATACATTATCAGCCTCTTAAGACAAACTGTAATACATAACTTTTACAAACTCAAGGTAGTAGAAAATAAATATACAGCATATTTATTACAAGAAACAAAACAAATTACACTAGTTCTTTTGCTCTTTCTACTTCCTTTACCTGTACCTGGATTTACATGGAAACACAATTGGTGTGAGAAATCATAATTTCTCAGTATATGCAATTCCAAAACCAGTAGTTAATTATTAAGTAACAAATAACCAACTGAGCGTATAAAATTAAGCCTGCAACAGTTAATTGAGCCCCTACTCAAATACTATCAGAATATATACATTCTATGTAACATTCACAAGGCAAACTAAAGTCTTATCTCGCACTAATATCGAACAATCAATGATATTAAACAACTGCTCATACAATTGTAAGATATCATCAACAAGCAAGGCAACTGCTTATACAATGGCCAACAAATGCAATACTTTATGATATGATGTAGGTGCTGAATTGCTAGTTTGTGTTTAAGTTTAGTAAGGTCTCACTAAGGGAAGATGTGATCCTTTCGAGTGTGATATCGTTCCTGATATGTGATAATCTGAATTTTTGGGACAAAATTCTTAAAATTGAGGGGAGAAATGTAACACCCTGGGAAACATGTTAGGCTTGTATATAGATACAGAGATAGTCTAATACCTGCTTAACATGTCTGCTTAATTTTGTGACTTTCTGAGCTTGTTTAGTCACTTTGCTGTAACACTATTTGTGAGAAATAACTGTTATTAGCCCTGGAAATGGCTTAAACTGTTCAGTTAATGGAAATAAATGTGGAGACTTTGTTTCTAAGTCACAAATGTGTGAACTGTGCTACAGTTAAAATTTAAGGATAATTGGATTTAGTTTAGTATTTTTAAATATACTAGGTGTGCATTTTAATACCGAATTGACTAGTCACAGATATGATAAAAAATGTGATAATAGTGTAACAAGATTTTTAATGAATCTCAAGATTTATTTTAAGTATGTTGGAAGTTAGGAATATGGATTCGGTGGAATCTGAGTATTCTTAGCAGATCGAGATTTTTGGTATCTTTTAGTAATTGATTATAAGAAGCTAATTCTCTCTTTTTCTCTTCATTTCTCTCACGGCAGAGCAGAAAGGAAAATAGAAAAGAGAAGAGAAAAAGAAGAAAAAGGAACCCAGGAAGGGAAGAAGATAAGGAAGAAGGAGGATTCAAGTGGAGGCTTGACTTCATCTTTAAGATCTTCATCTCAGCTACAAGAGGTAGGGGTTCTTGCTCTCATCTTCCAACTTCCATCTTTGCTTTTATCTTGTCATGCTTGGGGTATGTTTGAAATAAGTGAAAATGAGATTTTATGAGTTCCTTGAGGGTTTGAGTTAGTTAAACACCTTGGGAACTTGGATTAGAACTTGTAATCAGTTAGATTAAGCATGGTGGCTGAATTAATCCCAAAGAATATCTATGTAAAGCTTTGTGGTGCAAAGTGACAAAATAGGTATTTGGGAGAGGGGTTTTGATTCTTAATGCTTAATTGAGGTTTGGAAGGTCAATGTGAGATTGATGAGTTGAGTTTAGTGTTTAATGATTCTAACATGTTTAGAGACCATGGTTGGAGTTAGAAAAAACTTAAAATCCATGTTTGTATGATTGAAAACAGAATTGGGGCCATTGAATAGTGATTCGTGTTTTGCAGAATGGTCACGCTTAGACGCAGCCTGGCCACACCTAGCTATGGATTGATTAGCAGACAAAGAGCACCACGCCTAGGCATAGTAAAACCAAGCCTAGGCATGGAAATGTCAAGCCTAGGCATGAGTTCCATAATTTTGCAAGAATAGTATTCTTGATGCTTTGGACTTCCGTAAGTGTAGAAATCACTCATGTATGCTTTTTAAAATGTGTTGAGGCACTAATAGGGGTAATTCTTAGAGAGAATGACCACCTAGCATATGTAAGAAGTTTGGAAAAACCCTTAGGCACCCAAGGTGATGGGATTTGCCTTAGGATGAGGTTGGAGAGCATTTAGGCATCAAAAGCGTGGAAAATGCCTTATAATAGACTCGTGAGACCCTAGATAACCATAGTGAGATGGAATGTCAAGTGGTAATGTCTTTGGAACACCTTAGGCTTTCATTGTGTGATGGAATATCATAGAACAATCTTGGGAACCTTGAGCATCCAAGTGTGTTGGAATACAACAAGGAAGTGTTTAGAACCTTGTTCAACATGAGGTTGACAAATGTAACACCCTGGGAAACATGTTAGGCTTATATATAGATACAGAGGTAGTCTAATACCTGCTTAACATGTCTACTTAATTTTGTGACTTTCTGAGCATGTTTAGTCACTTTGCTGTAATACTATTTATGAGAAATAGCTATTATTAGCAATAGAAATGGCTTAAACTGCTCAGTTAATGAAAATAAATGTGGAGACTTTGTTTCTAAATCACAAATATGTGAACTGTGCTACAGTTAAAATCTGAGGATAATCAGAGTTAATTTGATATTTTTAAACATACTGGGTGTGTGTTTTAATACTGGATTGACTGGTCAAATATATGAAAAAATGTGATAATGGTGCAACAAGATTTTTAATGAATCTTAGGATTTATTTTAAGTCTGTTGGAAGTTAGGAATCTGAATTCGATGGAATCTGAATGTTCTTAGCAGATCGAGATTTTTGGTATCTTTTAGTAATTAGCTATAAGAAGCCAATTCTCTCTTTTCTCTTCATTTCTCTCACGGCAGAGCAGAAAGGAAAACATAAAAGAGAGGAGAAAATGAAGAAAAAGGAACCCAGGAAGGGAAGAAGATAAGGAAGAAGGAGGATTCAAGTGGAGGTTTGGCTTCATCTTCAAGATCTTCATCTCAGCTACAAGAGGTAGGAGTTCTTGCTCTCATCTCCCAACTCCCATCTTTGCTTTTATCTTGTCATGCTTAGGGTATGTTTGAAATAGGTGAAAATGAGATTTTATGAGTTCCTTGAGGGTTTGAGTTAGTTAAACACCTTGGGAACTTGGATTAGAACTTGTAATGAGTTAGATTAAGCATGGTGGCTGAATTAATCCCAAAGAATATCTATGTAAAGCTTTGTGGTGCAAAGTGACAAAATAGGTATTTGGGAGAGGGGTTTTGATTCTTGATGCTTAATTGAGGTTTGGAAGGTCAATGCGAGATTGATGAGTTGAGTTTAGTGTTTAATGATTCTAACATATTTAGAGACCATGATTGGAGTTAGAAAACACTTAAAATCCATGTTTGTATGATTGAAAATAGATTTGGGGCCATTGGAACAATGATTCGTGTTTTGCAGAATTTTCTGCAAAATGGTCACGCCTAGGTATGGACTGATCAGCAGACAGAGAGCACCATGCCTAGGCGTGGTAAAGCTAAGCCTAGGTGTGAGTCAGCCAAGCCTAGGCGTGGAAATGTCAAGCCTAAGCATGAGTTCCAGAATTTCGTAAGAATTGTATTCTTGATGTTTTTGACTTCCCTAAGTGTTCAGATCACTCATGTATGCCTTTTAAAGTGTGTTGAGACACTAATGAGGGTAATTCTTAGAGAGAATGACCACCTATCATATATGAGAAGTTTGAAAAAATCCTTAGGCACCCAAGGTGATGGGATTTGCCTTAGAATGAGGTTAGAGAACCTTTAGGCATCAAAAGTGTGGAAAATGCCTTATAATAGACTCGTGAGACCTTAGATAATCATAGTGAGATGGAGTGTCAATGGGTAATGTCTTTGGAACACCTTAGGTTTCCATTGTGTGATGGAATGTCATAGAACAATATTGGGAACCTTGAACATCCAAGTGTGTTGGAATGCAACAAGGAAGTGTTTAGAGCCTTGTTCAACATGAGGTTGACTTCAGTATCACTTGTGAAGTGATGGTATGAGGTTCTACATACGAGACCATTAGTATTGAGACACAACTAGTGATAGTTCTTGGAAAGAATAATCACTTACCTTATGTGAAGGACTTTGAGAAGTTAAGACAAGGTATACTAGAAACAACTAGTTTAGGTTTGTTTGATATAGTATGCTTATCTATATGCATAGTTTACTCCTTTAAGGTTAAAGTTGAGTTTAAGATGCATAATTGGTGCATGTTCTCTTGTTCTTAAAGGTTGAACTTGGGGATATGCTAGAAACATAGGTTGATTCCTTTATGTGATAAAATTGAGCTAAGAGTGCATGTTTGCTAGTGATAGTTCTTTCACTTGGTTAGGGTGAAACTTATGATAGAATTTGAGAAAACTTAAGCTTCCTTCGTGAAGTAGAATGCCATAGGTCAATACTTATACCCTTAAGCAACAGGAGGTTGCCTTGTGAATCACTTGTAAAGTGATGAAGTGGTGTGTTAGGTATGGTAAGTTAAGTGTACTTGGCTTGTTGGTTATGTTATCATGAATAGGTTGCTCCTTTGAGAGAAAAGTAGAGCTGAAGATGCATGAATGACATTTTACTCCCTTGTGAGACGAGGTTGAGGTATAGGAAGTACTAGAAACGTAACCTTACTCCTTAAGCAGTAAGTGAGCTTGGTTAGGAAGTTTTGCTAGTTTTCCTTAGTCACTTAGTTAGGAAGAACCTAGTGATGATTAGTTGTAATTGCGAAGTACATCGCATATCTTCTTTCCAACTTGCTATATCTTGTTTCTTATGTATTGTAACATTAGATGGTGTGCACAACCATATGACCTGAGAATGAGGTGTTGGATCCAAATTCTCCTTGCGGGTTTGCTTGTATGGTCAGGGTTACTGGTACAGGGGTGATAGCAGTACTCTTACTGTGGTAAGAGGAAGGAATCCACTTATTACCAGTTAGTGTCAGGGCTTAATTACTTATTTTACCCAGTATATACAAGGGAACAGGAGGTTCCTAGGAAACAAGTAAATAGCAGGTGTTTGCAAAAACTAAAATATGCATTTGCATTGCATCATTATACTAGTAGGACTTTGTGTTAGCATAACCATACATCATATCATAAAGCATTGCATTTATTGGCCGCTGTATGGGCAGTTGCCTTACTTGTTTGATAGTTGCTTGTTGATGATATCTTACAATTGTATGGGCAGTTGTTTGATATCATTAATTGTTCGATATTAGTGTGAGATAGGACTTTAGCTTGTCTTGTGAATGTTATATAGAATATGTATATATTCTGATAGTATTTGAGCAGGGGCTCAATTAACTGTTGCAGACTTAATTTTATACGCTCAGTTGGTTATTTGTTTTTAATAATTAACTGCTGGTTTTGAAATTGCATATACTGAGAAATTATGATTTCTCACCCCAATTATGTTTCCATGTAAATCCAGGTACAGGTAAGGGAAGCAGAAGGAGTAAAAGAAGTAGTGTAGTTTATTTAGTTTCTTGTAATAAATATGTTGTATATTTATTTTCTACTACCTTGAGTTTGTAAAAGTTATGTATTACAATTTGTCTTAAGAGGCTGATAATGTATATATATATATATATATATATATATATATATATATATATATATATATATATATATATATGGCTTTTTGTTGTTTAGGCTCCCCATATTTATTTATTTGAATAAAATGATATGAGTTTAGTTTGATGTTTAAGTTAGAAGTAGCATTGCTAATACTGCTTATCCAGGTATATGTGCGATATGCTAGGTTACCGGTATTAAGATGTTACATTATGGTATTAGAGCAGTTCATCATGTTGAGCCAAGGTATGGACTGATCATGTTGAGGCATGTTTAGGAGTTCCTATGAGGGTTGTTGTGCATTTCTTTGTCTCTTGTGGGAGATGTGTGATAGAACTACATGACTTGCCTTTGGTTTGACTACTTTAACTACTTTTACACGGTTACATGATATTGGGATTAGCTACCCCAATATGTATTGTTCTGTGTGTCTAGGAAATTGTGGTGTCTTCAAGGCGAACCCGTGGAAATAGGAATTCAGTTAATGAAAGTCTGATCGTGGTTAGAGTCTTCATGGCTATGGCGGATGCTTTGATGGAGCAGACAACCACTACTGTTGAGGCAACCTGAGAGCAAACAACTATGATTACAAGGGAGAGTTTAGTTCAGTCGAAGCCGAACGATGACTTCATGTGATGGAAGAGATCTTTGGGGTCATGGTGTGCGCTGATGGATAGAAGGTGACCTTGCTTCGAAAGGGTTAGTAGGAAGAGCCGAAAGTTGTTAAGATGAAGCAAATAGGTTACTAGAAGAGGTTGGTACTTGAATCATTACCTGGTAGGTGTTTAGAGTTACTTTCCCAGACAAGTATTATTCCCTTGATTTATGGAAGGCAAGAGAAATTTAGAAATTTCTAAGGTCTGAGCAAGGGGATATTACCGTGGACCAGTATGTGGAGTAATTCAAGGAATATCAGGAGTTCTTTTCTTATTTTATTTCCAATCCAGATGAAAGCTGGAAGTGAGTAAAATTTGAAGTAGAACTTGAAGAGGGCATTAGGAGAGTTGTGAAGCAAAAGAAGGTTTGAGATGATGGGTGCGACCCAGCGTCTATAGCTTACACCACCACCACATCAATTGGGGCAACCAAACCAAGAGGTGCTAGTGGGGAGAATTAGAACTTTCAAGACCTCTCGGAGTTCAGGAAGACTAATCCATCATCTTTCAAGGGTGAGTATGAACCGGTGAGAGCTGAGAGTTGGCTAAAGGAGATGGGGGAGATCTTCGCTGTTATGGTTTGCTCGAATGGGCAATGAGTGCTCTTTGCTTCTTTCATGTTAGAGGGAGAAGCAGAGGATTGGTGGTTGGGCATCAAGAAATCTTTCGAGGTGTCGAGGATTCTTGTTACATGGGAGATATTCAAGAAGACATTTATGAGAAATGTTTTCCACAAAATATGCGGAATATAAGGAGATGGAATTTCTGAGGTTGGACCAAGGTGAAATGTCTATTGTTCAGTATGTGACCAAGCTCAATGAATTGTCGAAGTTCTCATCCTGTATCAGAGTTGCGTAGCGAAAGTGTGTTAATTTTGAGAAAGGATCGAGAGAATATATTCAGAGAGTGATTCAATCTTTGAAATCTAGGGTTTTGCAGCCTTAGTGAAGGAATGCAGAATCGATGAGGGTCGTGACAATAAGTCTCAAGAGGAGCGAAGATCATGGGACCTTTAAAGGAGGAAGTGGAACTGCCACCTAGCGAGAAATAGAGTTTCTATAGATTTAGTGCATGGAATGAGACCTATCTCTATAGTACCCTATTAGATGGCACCACTAGAGTTAGCGTAACTCCAAAAAGGCAAATCGATGATTTGTTGGTTAAACGATTCATTAGGCTGAGTGTTTCTTAGTGGGGAGCATCCGTGTTCTAGTGAAGAAAAAGTGATGGTACCATGAGGCTCTATGTGGATTACAGATGGCTAAATATGGTGACTATCAGAAACAAGTATCTGTTATCTAGGATAGATGATCTAATGGATCAGCTGAGAGGAGCTAAGGTTTTCTCAAAGATTGATCTTAGATCTGGATATCATCAAATACGAATTAAGGAAGAGGATATTCCTAAGATCATTTTCAGGACTAGGTGTGAACATTATGAGTATCTCGTGATGTTCTTTGAGTTAACGAATCCGCTGGCAGTGTTCATGTGATACGTGAATAGGATCTTTAAACCCTACCTAGATCAGTTTGTTATGGTGTTATTAATGATATTCTAAATCTATTCTTGGTTAATGGAGGAGTATGAACCACATCTAGGGATAGTGTTGAAAACCCTTAAGGAGAATGAGTTGTTTGTCAAGCTATCTAAATGTGAGTTCTAGCTTTCTCAAGTGTGGTTTTTGGGACATGTGATATCTCAGGATGGGATTCCTATGGACCCAAGCAAAGTTAATGCAGTGTTGCAATGGAAGAGACCCACCACTGTGACTGAGATCATAAGCTTCATAGGCCTAGCGAGGTACTATAGAAGGTTAATAAAAAAAGGTTTTTTTCTCAATTAGCGCTATCCTTGCCTAGTTTGAGTAGGAAATGTAGTATTTTTTAGTGGACTCCGGTTGGTAAGAATAGTTTCCAAGAGTTGTTTTTTAGGTTAACTACTACACCGATGTTGGTAATTCCAGATCTTTTGGAGAACTTTGAGGTATTTTGTGATACTTCAAGGATGGGTCTGGGGTGTGTTCTGATGTAACATAAGAGAGTTGTTGCCTATGCATGAAGACAGTGAGGTCTCTTGATGAGAATGACCTTACTCATGATCTAGAATTAGCAGCGGTAGTGTTTGCCCTAAAAAGTTTGGAGACATTTCTTATATAGAGTTAAAGTGTCATTCGGGTAAGGCCAATGTGATGGCTGATGCACTTGGTAGGAGATCCTTACACGTGTCCCGAATGATGATGATTTGGAAGAGTGAACTTCTTGAGAGTTTTAGGGATATAAGCCTTTTAGTAACTGTGTTGCCACATAGTCTCAGTGTGAGTCAAGTGGACATGGTAGGTGACTTGAGGACTCAGATCCTAGAAGTTCAAAAAGAAGATGAGACTCTTAGGGACATAAGTGGTCGAATCTTTTAGGAGGTCCTAAAGGGTTTGATATGGACGGATAATGGATATGAGGAATGTGTTTCTATACCCAACTATCCACAAGATGAAGACAAAGATGAGGAAAGTGTTTCTACATCTAGTTCTTCTGAACGCGATGAAGATGAGCGAGTTCAAGTGGAAACTTTAGAGCCAAGTGCCCAGTGTGTGGAAGGCCACATGGTGTTAGACCTTGTATGTTTTGCTTTGTAAGTAGTCAACCGAAGCATTATGCTAGGAGGTGTTTACAGAGGCAAAGAGTTATGCCCGATCTAAGGATGCGAGCTCCAAGAAGGGTGTATACTCTAGTCAGAACAAAGGAGGCTTTATCTTCCAACCCTATGCGAGGTATTCTTTTGTGTTTGTCATTTATTGGGAACTCATCAGAAGAATCTTATAGGATGTTACATACTTCATCAATTTGGTCAAGGACATGTCATCCATGACAGGATTAAGATGTTCACAAGAATAATCAACATTTTCTTATATTTTAAAAAACATATAATATGTTAAAATAAATTAATACACGGTATAATAATTTTTTTTATAAATATTGAATTATACCAATTCTACCGTTGAATTAAAAATTGCCGTGAAATATATTAAGCCTACAAAGTTTCATAAGATTTAAATAATTAATTGATACTTTATTTAATTACTCTATTTTAATGTATAATATGCTTTTTAAAATATATGTAATTGTCATCCATTTATGTGTAGAGAACTAGAGATGCACGTACTCTAAGAGTAAGTATCTAAACACTTGTTCCATACCATTATCTTTTATAAATGTCGAATATCAACTTAAAGTTTTTACGAAGTAGATTAAGACCATAAAATCAATAAAATAATTTTAAAATTAATCGATATATATATATATATAGCTTTTATCTTAAATTTGATTTACTCAATTATCGCAATAATATTACATAATTCAATAGTTGATTGATAAATCTTGCATTATAAAAAAGTTATAGTTAAATTATGATTTTAGTCTTTATAATTTCATTTTTAATTTAGGTCATATAACAATTTCTTTACAAATATATCGTCGCATTTGTAAATTTTTTTAAAATAATTTTCACCGTCAATTTTCTTTATAGCATCATCAGTTGACTAATCCAATAAGTGTTTTTTTATCCAATATATGTTAGATTCTCCTTTTAAGAAAAATGGTTAGTAGCTATTCCTTCATTCTAATATGTGCTATTTACTTCTAAATTAGTGTTTCTTTAAATATATATATTTTTTTGTAAAATATCTAAATTAATGGTGTTATAACAAAAGTTAATTGTGATGACTACTTTGAAAATATTTATAAGTGTAAAAACTTATTTGAAAAAAAAAACAATAGGAGTTAAATTAAAAATAGTGAAAACTATAAAAGTAAAATTATAGTTAATTTCAAAAACAAATTCTAACAACGTCAATCGTTCTTCCCCTGCATTAGAGCCCTAGCGGGACTTCATTAGAAAAACTTTTCTATAAATTTTGTTTCAATTATCAATTTACATTTTGTTTTTATAAAAATGAACACATAGATATTATAATTCATTCTATGATACTTGAGGTCACTAAAATGTGATTAATTACTAATGGGCTTTGGACACTTAATTTTGATTTTGTTATGGGTGTGAGTTCAAGTCCCTTGATACCATTTAAATTCAGTAACATTCCACAGGCCCATAATGTTGAATAGTGCCTGTGGTTAAAAAACTTCGTAAGTACCCTAGGTCCCTCTTTAAGCCTCTACTATCTTTAGATCCCATACTGCTCTAGGTTTGTCCCATTGAAAACCTAGAATTTGGAGTGAGTTTGATCGTTTTTAATACAAATAATTATTTGTCAATTCTTTTTTTATATTCCTAACTTTGATAATCAACATACGTGCAACACCAAATCCAAATTTCATCTTTTTAATCATGTCTTCAACAAGTATCGTTATTAAATCAATGTTTTAATTTCATATAAAATGTGCCTTTCTTATATGTTTTTCCTATATTTGGTATCGTGGAGGTGCCATATGTTTTAGGACCCGATTGTTAATTATCCTTTTTCATTTTTTCAATTCATGTATGGGTTTATTTTTTTAAATTCATATCTGCGTCATGATCGGTTTTTCAATTCATATAATCTTATAGAACCTTCAATTCATATTAACCTTATAGTTTTTCAATTCATGTCCTATGAAAAATTGTTTTTCAATTCATATTGTTATGGGTTTTCAATTATGTATGGGTTTGTCTTTCAATTCCTATTGCATTTATACATTTTTCAATGCCTAGTCTATATGTTTTGAAAAAAATAAAAAGTAAATAAATGTTAAAGGACGGCTTTCTGTGGTGAGTATTATGGTAAATATGGTGTCGTGAGGGGAGAGGAACATATGGTGGGTACCATTTGCTTTATACTGGAAAAGACTCGATTGTGGAATAGTTCCACAAGGACACCATGGTGGAGTCCCGAACAAAATGGTGTATGCTAAGATGGTGGATAAGGACACTTAAAGATATGATGAGCAAGATGATGAGTAGATGTAACTTGCGAGAATATCGGGAGGTGAAGCCTTGAAAATCAGAGTCCTCTTTATATTCTTAACGAGATCCCGCTAAACCCTCTCCCAAAACTCCTTTTGAACTCTGGGACGGAAGAAAATCTAGCCCGAATGTCATTTCGAGTCTGGGGTTGCCCATGAGGTCAAAATTTATAGTCCGATCATGCTCCCTCACCGAAGCTAAATGATGGAGATCCCAAGACTAAAGTCGTTGTTTTTTCATTGGATATCCCGGATCGCGCCCTAAAGGATACAAATCTCTTCTCATCGTCAATAAAAATACAGTAGAAATAGTATAGTCTATGAATGCTAAATTTCTAATAGAGCTTGATGTAGCATATCCTATTGTAATTCTTCCGTACCCGATGTGACGCGATGTTCTTTCACTTCCGAGACCATTTCTTTCCATTACAACCGTCCCGTTCTTGTTAATAATATCATCATGTTGTCCCACTAAAGACGATTGAGACTTAGGGTCCCAATTATTCCCAAATTGACGCATCACCCTACCGAGGTTCCACTCATTGGGATATAAAAAAGATGAAATGCTCTCGAAATGATTATATACTTCTAGATCCTCCCTCATCGTGGTTGAGCTTCCACAACCCATTGAGCAAGTGAAAATAACATGCAGATTCCTCATCAGGAGGTCAACTAAAGAATCGGCGATAGGCGACCATTCAACACCTTGATGAGTTTATGGTCTATTTAAATGTGAGGATGCATATGACATTGGAGATATTGTTGATCAAAGAGCTATCGATATTTTGAGCATCTTGTTCACAATCGAAATGTGGAAACGTGATCAATGAATGAAGAGATGCAGCCTATGTCATCTACAATGATGTACCAGGGGTGGAACTTGTTGAGTTACCCGATAATTGTAAGGCAATTAGTTGTAAATGGGTTTTCAAAACAAAGAAAGATTCAAAGGGTAACGTTGAGAGATTTAAGGCCGTACTAGTGGCAAAGTTTCACTAGTGGAAGGAGGGCATTGACTTTACCGAGACTTTTTCACCTATATCGACAAAGGATTCCTTTAGGATCATAATGGCTCTCACATAGCTCACTTTGATTTGGAGTTGCACCAAATGGATGTGAAGCCATGACATATTGATACGTCCAATGGTGATTTGAGTGAGACAACAAGTCCTCACATACATGCATCCAACCCACATGAGGGTTTGCATATTGGTGGTAATAAGGACGTCCTCCAATGTAATGGTGCAAGAGGTCAATTTATGGTTTGAAACAAGCTCTCTCAACCAACGCCGTACTTGAAATTTGATAAAGTGGTGACTTCTATGGGGTTTGAGGAGAATAAGGTTGATTAGTGTATATATATTAAGGTCCATAGTCGAATTTATGAGCAAATTTATCTTTCTTATGCTATATATATCGTGGATGATATATTGCAAGATCTTGGCTTCTAATGACCTCAAGTGATGCCATGCGTGAGACAAAGATAGCAACAGATGTTGACTAGATCTTTTATACATGAAAGACCTTGGTGAGCTTTGTTTAAACATAAAAGCCGGATCGAGATTCGTAGAGATAGATCACATCATGCACTCGGGTTATCCCAAAAGGCCTACATCGATAAATCTTAGAAAATTCAATATGCGTTACACACGAAGTCATCAAATGTTAGACGTTTATGAAATTGTCCAATGAAGTAGATGGCCCAATGATCAATGTCCTAAGAATGAGATTGAACAAGTAGAAATGAATAATAGACTTTTGTAGTGCTTTGGGTAGTCTCCATGTATGCTCGTCGTATGCACTAGGCCGACATCGCTTTCATAGTTCAATGTTCTTGGTAGATACCATGGTTCAAACCCCCAATGATCATTGGATAGCTACTAAGAAGGTAATGAGGTATTTGTAGAAGACCAAAGAGTATATGCTTGTATATAAATGCAACGCTTGGAGAGTTGACAACTTGGAGATTATGGGGTTTGACACATATTTAACTCCACATCTTGGTGGGTGCCTCTTCGATAGGAAATCGACTATCAAATCGGATACATCTTTATGATGGCCTTGGCACGTTGACATTCCGGAAGAGTCAAGAAACGAACTCTTGTTGCCTCTTTTACTATGCAATTTATAATATGCCATTCTAGTGCGATTATTGCTTGGTTTTGCCACCTTTCAACACTCATGCCATTTGGTTGAGGAATCTTGTGAACTCGGGACTTTGTTGTTTGTGGATTCCATTGCTAGGCCACTTAGGATTTTCTCAACCTAGCCAAATTTGTATGCCATTGTTCATACCAGTGTATAGAATATACAAAGAACAATAAGAATTCTAGTAGTTCTAAGCACTTGGAGTGCAAGAAATGTTTAATTACTGTTTAGAGATCTTGTGAAAAGAAGGTTCTATAGTGGTAGAACACATTGACACAGATTCCATGTTGGCTGATCCCTTAACCAAAGGACTCGATGCCTTGATTGTTTTCAAAAAGACATGTTGAGAACATGGGCATCAAGTGAGTTCTTTTCATGTGTTTGGTTAGTGAGAGCTTTAGTTTTATGTTATTTTATCTTTTATGTTGTTAGATTCTTATTTTGAATTTTAGGAAATAATGTATTGATGATATTTTACATTTGATTTGATGAAATAAATGATGAGATGAATTTTATTATAACGTTTTGAACGGTCTTTTTAAATGTGTATATCAAATGTGAAATTGTTTGCATGGAGTTCCATCTAGTGTCGTTAGAAGATTTATCCCGTAGTTGATACCTTTTGAGTCAATGGCAATTTGATGGTTTAGTGATAAACCATGTAATTTCTCATCGAACCCTTTCTATGTATTTGAGAGAAATTTTGCTTAACCATCTCCGGATTGCAGAGAAATAAAATGAATCTAACTTATGATATTTAATCACGTTGACACGTCATTTCATTTTTCACATTTCCACATTCATGACTAGTCGCCTTGAATCCCCGAGCCTCCATATTTGTAACCATGGAAGGTGTTGCATCAATGATTAGCCGTGTGTAATTACCGCTTCATGATTCCTTGTCACATGATGTCTTTTGTTGGATGAAGTTTTAATTAGGTGTTGTATCTTTAGGGATCATATGTGTTGTGGCCACAATAAAATTCTTCATCCGGACTCGAAATCGCTTTTCAAAATATTTTTTTCAAAATTGAAAATACACAATTGATTTTGCCTACCAATGGAGGAGAATGTTGAATTTTTCTATAAATTCTAGATTGATCTTCTTCAATCAATTGTGACATTTTGTTTTGCTAAAAATTAGCCGATATTATGATCCATTCTATGATACTTAAGCCCACTAAAATGTGATTAATTACTAATGGGCTTTGGACACTTAATTTTGATGTGTGTCATAGAGAGAGTATTGATAGGCATGATTCAACAAGATTAGAAAGACCTCAACCACTTCGAAGGACCCATAATGGGAGGTGCTCATTTCTGTTAATAAATAGCATGGTTAGCATGTTGATCAAAGCCTCAATCATGCAACCAACGTCTTTAGATCTTCTAATGGAAGTTTGTTCCATTGAAAACCTAGAATTTAGAGTAAGTGATCAACTTGATTTTCTTGGAGCAAAAAAGACTTCTCCTTTTGTTCCAAGTCGATCACGTTGAACATATGCTTAGGGCGAACACGTAAACAAATCCCTCTTCATCGAATCATGTAGTAAATGAGAACAACAAGTGTTATTAAATCGAATAATTAATTTCATATAAAAATGTAACCTTTTTTAATATATTTTTCCTACATGGACTTCATTAGAAAAACTTTTTAAAATTATTGTTTCAATTATAAGGATTTATTTAGTGATTTTATAAAAATTTAGGAACACATAGATTAACTTGACCCAAAATAGTTACAATTTTTTCTTTTTTAAATTTTGGTCCTTATCAACGAAGCCAATGCGGGTTGATACAAGTGGTTAACATCGTGGTCATGAGCTTTGCTTTTGTTATGGGTGTGAGTTCAAGTCCCCTTGATACCATTTAAATTCAGTGTTGGTGGGCAACATTCCACAGGGACATCCCCTAGCCGCCTAGGGCTAGTTGAATAGCCTCATGTGGGAAAACAACTTCCCGTAAGTACCCTGAGGTAATCCTCTGGGTTAAGCCTCTACTATCTTTCGGGATCCCATACATGCTAATGGTTGGGACAGACCCATGTAGAAAATAATAAGGACATATGCTGCTGCTCAACTTTGAATTTTTTTTAATACTTATAATAATTATTTGTCAATTCTATCTTTTTATATTTCTAACTTTGTTCATATATAATAGGTAAATGAGTACAATTATAATGAAAAAAATTAGAAATCGGACTAACATTTTTTCCCAAGCTACATTGCACATGATTATCTATCAAAGTCATTCATACATACATGAAGAAAAAAGTATTTGATATTATTGATAAAAAAAATCATTCAATGTTTCAAAAAGTGAAAATGAGAAGGGAATATATAATTATAAATTGATTTTTTCCATTTTATATTAATATATTTTTTATATATAAACATGACATTGATTTTTTAATGCTTATATATTGTGTTTGCCCCAGCCTCCTACTACTTTCAATTTCTGGGTTTGTCACTAGCGAATGACGCCCTACCCAATAATATTAGAGGTACTTCTCTTTACTATTAATTTTAGAAAGAAAAAAAATCATGTTATTATTTCCAAAACCTTGATAATGGCTGTTTATGATATTAAATAATCAAGCATAAGCAGCATGTGATTTGCTGTCAACTTGGATTTATATATTTGTTATTGACCGATGAACTTGTCTCATGTCCAGCTGTCCTATCGTCATGTTAATTAAATTTTATGATTTCTTTTAATAAATTATTCTTAGTTCTTTATATTTAATAATAGAATTTGTTGTTGTGAAGATTAATAATAGAATTTTGTTGTATTGTTCTAAAATATTGTTATAATTGATATGTATTAATCTGAGTAAAAAAAATTAAATTTTTTAAATATGTAATATTAAATTTTTATATATAAAAATAATATCATTAAAAAAAATTCATTTAACCATCTGAACACAGCCAAGAGATTAATAATCAAGCATAAGCAACACGTGATTTGCTGTCAACTTGGATTTATATATTTATTATTGACCGATCAACTTGTCGCATGTCCAGTTGTCCTATCGTCATGTTAATTAAATTTTATGATTTTTTAAGATAAATAATGCTTATTTCTTTATATTTAATAATAGAATTTGTTTTTGTGAAGATTAATAATAGAATTTTGTTATATATTGTCCTAAAATATTGTTATAATTGATGTATATTTTTGAATTTTTTAAGTATGTAATTATAGATTTATGTATATAAAAATAATATTATTAAAAAAATTATTTAAACACTTAATTATATTTTAAAAAATTAATTTCTTATCTATCAAATAAAAGAATAATTTAAAAACTAAAAAATGTGTCATAATAATTCACTTATATCTTATAAAAAATGTATAAATAAATTATATATAAATTATATATTTAATATTTTAAAAATATAAAAATATTTAATATTTTTTCAATAATTAAGAGAATTATTAAAAAATTAATTTAACAAAATTTAGAATTACTCTTAATTTTTTTTTACAAAAAACACTCTTTTCAGGAAACATCATTGAAATTTGAAAATATTAAGATGAAAATTAGACCAATAGGACAACCAACAAGTTGATGGCTTTTCTTTAACAATTATTACATGAGAAATGATATCAATAACTTTTTATTATTAAATATTTTAAATAAAAAATAACTTAATTCAAACGTTCTCAATAGTCAACTTTCTATTGTTTTTAATGCAAGTCATTACCACTACAAAATATGCCTCCATCTTCCGGATTTCTACATCTGCTTGGTGTATCTGTCGTCAATTGCTTCCTTCCGTCCACCTGATATTCAGATTGCTACTTGCTTGATTTCCCTTCCTTCTATATTCTGCTTATCAGACTTCATGGCTTATGCTTTAACTGCTGCCTAAGACAAGTCATAGCTATTGAGAATTCCTATTGACAAGCAGTAGAAACAACAAAAGGTACGTCCTTCAGATTTTCATACCTGCAAGTATCACTTAAATTGCACTGATTTGTGCCTCTAACCACATAGGAAGAAAGCTACTCCTTTTATGTTACTCTTATTCTACAAATCTGCCGTTTACTTTCAGTGGGTCACAGAAAGTTTTCTTTGAAAAAATATTTCATATATCTTCTAGTATTTGTGAGAAAGTTATATTTCAACATATATATATTTCTATATTTGTGTAACATATGGAACAGAATATTGAAGAACATTGAGGACAAGCAGAAAAGAAACAGTCGAGAAGGCTTCGTAGTTTTTATGTCTCGTATATAATTTTTTTCACCAACTTCGTTCCCATTTCCCAAAACCCATTTTTACTAACGCGTACCAATATCATACGCTTTCCTTATAAACAGTGGACCTGCAAATCGGTAATATATATGAACTTCTACTAATTTACAATCAGTCTAGGAAATTATAAAAGTCATCAAGTTTAAAAATAATTAATAAATAATGAAATATTTAACAACTCATATTGTGTACTGTACTCTGAACAAAAAAAATGAGTGTCATAATATCCCTCTTTGAAGTGATTTAGGATGAGAAATGGAGAATGTGTGTGTTGGAGCGGGGAGGGGGGGGGGGGGGGTTCTTTGTAATGCTTGTAAGTTAAATTCTCTCCAAGAAAAAAAAATCCTCTCCAAGGTTTCATTTTATTAATTTTATTTTTATAATAAGTTTCACATTAAAATACAATTTCATGTCATTTTAATTCAGGTCATTACCACATTAAGTTATATTCAGCTTTTGCATTGCATTATTAGCTTTCCGAATCTGGCTTCCATTGCTTCCTACAGTCGACGTGCTATTCGGTTTAATACTTTCTTCAGTCTCCTTTGTTCTTTTTTCTTCTTTTCAGGCTACTCTTTAACTGGTGCCTAACTCCAGTCCATAGCTATTGACTAAATTTATATTGGCAACCAGGCAGCAAATAAACGAAAGGTACATCCTTCATGTTTTCATACCTGCATGTATCGTTCGTTGTTTATTTTTTGCTGTGAAGTAATTCATATGGAATAGGAAAGAAACAAAGGAAAGAGCAACCAACACCATTCCGCTGATCCCGTTATACAAATGATGGGGTATAGTAGATGTCAAAAATTACAAAATTAGAAGCACTTGTCACCTATTTATAAGTATTATTACGAGCTACAAAATTAAAAGACTGCACATATCGTTTGGATAAGACACTTTTAAAGTGAATTTATTTTAAAATAAGTACTTAAGAGTATATTTATTCTTAATTTGATAAAATATATAAAAATCTCAATTTATTAAATGATCTAAAGATAAATATACACTTATACTTAATTACTTTAAAGATAAATTCACTTTAAAAATATTTTTCGGTATCATTTATATTCTACTTACATTACAAATATGCTATTTATGTTTATGTGGGTCGACAGAAAAATTTTATTTTAAATATTTCACATATCCTTTAGTATTTGTCAGAAAATTATATTTGAAGAAATTTTTATTATTATTTCGCTCAAACAATTAGTTTTTTAAATAATAGGTTAAATTAATCTTTAAGTCCACTTTTTAAGATGTTCAAAAAGTTACTTATATTTTAAAAGTTTATAATTGAATTTTTATAGTTTTAAAAGTTTTGATTAAATCTATATCATTAGAGCACATTTACTATTAGAAATTTACAAAAGGTATTTTAATAGTAGGCTGATTTAGAGACCCTAAAATGTTTGAAATTATAAAAACTCAATTGGAAACTTTTAAAATATTTTTACCTTCTAAAAGATTTTAATTGAGTTTCACAATACAATCCATAGTTAATAAACTCGACCTGATCATCAACTAGATTCAGGTATTAGATCACTAATTTAATTAATGAGTCATTAGTCGAATCACATAAATTAAAATAAATAAATATTTAATCTAGATAAAAAATTACATAAAAAGTTTGTACATACAAATATTTAAGCTAAGGCCAAATTTAAATTAATATTCAATATTCAATTTCTATTTTTATTGACCTAAAATTCATCTACTTCAAGCCCCAAACCTCTTCACCCATTGTTAATTGTACGCAGTAGTTGAATCCTACATTTATTTGGGCTAAAATTCCTCTTCCTCTAATCTTCTAAGCCCAAACCTCCTGACCATTATTAACAGTAAGCAAACAAAACCCTAGTAAGTAAAACTATCACAATGAGAGCCACACGATTCTATCTCTCCAAATCTTTTCTTCTGCCTAGAGATGTCAAATAGATTGAGCCGTCTCGATTTGCTACGGGTTAACAAAAAATATGGGAACAGGGCGGGTTTTGACCCGTTATAGAATATGGGTTGGGAAGACCAACTTAAGTACTTAACTCATCTTATAGTGAGTTAATGAGTCAACTTGTCAATTTTTCTTTTTAAAAAAAGAATGATAGTTTGGCTGGTTAAATGAGTCAATTTGCCAAAAAATAAATAAAAAAATAAAAAAATAGTGAGTTGACTCACCTAAAATTGAATAAAAAAGAAATGTTAATAATATATTTTTTTAAACATTCATTTCAATTATTATTTTATTATTTGTCTAAAAACAAATGTTGTTAACATTTTTTTTAATAATTCTTTTAAGTATAAGAGATGAATTAATAATAAAATAAATATTGAAAAGAGTGTTCAAAGAGTGTATTCCACCAAAATAAAAAAAAATGACCTAATGGGCGAACTCATCTAGCCGCGCAAGTTATATGATATCGGTTAAAATAACACATCTAAAAAAATAAATTATAAAATGCAACACAACTTGTTATTTTTAGTAGGTTAAATAAGTTGACTTGTCAAATCCAACCTATTTTGTCATCTATACTTTTGTCTCCGTCCCACAACTCACTTGAGGACGTTGAGGATGCACGTTGGTGGTGGCCAAATTACCTAGAGTGCGACGATGGTAGGTTGTTGGGGTGGCTCATTTCTAACTTCTTGACAGCTACTTGCTTCTACTACAGATTGATGGAGAAGAGTCTCTATTTTTACCTCCATTTTCGCTTGATCATTTTTCTTTGGATTTTGAATTTTTTTAATTCAATGACCCAGTCGGTTCAAGTGAACCAAAAGTCACCAATTCTATAAAAAAAATTGGCCGAGTCAAACTAGTTCCATCGGATCATTTGCATATCCAATCCTAAAAGTAACTCGGTCTGGTTACTTGACCGATTTATTATTTCATTAGTCGGACCGGCCCTCCGAGTCTAATAACATTGTTACAAGCAACCGCTAGAAAATTAGAATTGTATTTTGATGGTATGAATATAATTTAAAAGTTTTTAAGCTATATAGATCCAATTACAATTAAAATATATGGATCTATTTGAATATCTAAGAGAAATTGGGACCTACAAATTAATTTCAGAAAATATTTTTCTATATTTTTAATATAATACAATAATAATTTTTTTATCATAGATCCCTTTCAGTAAATGCAGGATGAGGACATACGAAATAGAACAAAGAAGACATGCGAGATATAAACAAAATTCTAAAAAGGCAAGAAAAAAAAAACTTAAGAAAGTTATGTAGCTGCAGCTAGAATATATACTATTTTCACTTTTTTTTTTTACAAATTTCCATCCCAAAATTAGGCTGTTAATAATCAAAGAAAACTCATCTAAATTGAATAAATTAAAATGAAAAATTTAACATCAACCAAAACCAATTATAATCAAAACTAAACAAAACTGAAGTGATATAATTGTTGTGTATGTATTTTTTTTAGAAAAATGTGCACTCAACCCTCTAAACTGAGTTATTTATAAAGTATCATCATTAAATTTAAAATATTTTTTATTAGTTTCTAAACTTTATCTAATATACTAATAGACTCTTTTATCTAATTTTCATCAACTCACTAACGGAATATCCATGTAGCAACATCTTACCCATTCATGCATGAATCTCGACCATTTAATGTTTTATTCTTTAAAATCTAATTTATTTATTTTTAAATCATTCTAAATTAAATGAAAAAAAATGAATTTTAGAAGAAATTAAAAAATTATAAGCAAGACATGCTCGACAATGTCTTTATCCAGCGGTGACGGAGGCTCGACTCTTATCCAGTCATCCATGACGGACGTCGATCAGGAAGCGGCGGAGAGAGCATCAATGAGTGCATTTGAGACTCTGTCTGCCGTTTGAAGATCCAAACAACAGCCCATTCCATCGTTGACAAATAGACTTGAATCATCCCCTAAATCTTCCACCAGTGCATCATTTCCACATCTTCGTCACGCTCCTTCACTGCCTCAACCCAAGGCCGCCGACCTTCCATCATTGACCACCTTCCTGCGCCTCCTCATCCCAGGTCATGCGTTCAATAGTTTGATCCTCATCTCACTTTTCAATCTTTCGCCCATTTTCTTAGGTGCTCCAGAGCATCTAAGAATAACTCAATATATATATTCAACTTGGAGCTAATCACATGCTATACCTAACTAGCAGCGGAGCAACATTGTCTCGATGGGATCATGATTTTTTTATTTTAAAGAAACTAGTGTTGTTAAAAAAAATTTAAAAGATTTAAGTGTCTCTAAAAAATAATATTATCCTTTTTTTAAAGGGTTGCAAAACTTTCCCAATCTTCTACATTAAATTAGTAAAACCACTTAGAGTGAAGATCCTTCTTCCTCAATCTCTTTCATTTTCTTTAACAACAACTTAATCCTTCATCTCTTTGATCATCAATAGAGGTGTCAAAATGGGTTGGCACATCGTCAAAATGGGTCGAGCATGATGTGCTGACCCAAATGGCCCGACAAAATAAATGAGTTGGATCAGTAAAAATAAACACAAAATTAAAAATAGCTCAAATGGGTCGAGCCCGAATGAACTGAGCTGACCCGCTAAATAACACTATATTTAATTAATTGAAATTTAGACGACCAATAAAATTTTAACATGGTCACCAATAGACAAAATTAACATGTTTTTACACCCCTAATCATCAGTGCTCATTATTTTTTTTATTATCATTTTAAATTTTTTAGACAGTTTTTATTTTTACTTTAAGACAATAATAAAATTTTAAATTTATTTTTTAATTTTATTTATTTTATTTGTCTCTATTACTTTTCACCAATTTAGAGAACATATTTCATATATATCTTCTTTTAATTTTCTAATTTTTCTTGCATGATATTTTTCTTGGGATTGAAATTATCTCTACATTTTCTCTTTGTATACATTTTCTACTTCTAATTCTTGCTTTCATAATTTTGGATTATTAATATTTAAAATTGTAAATTATATAATGTTATTTTATTGATAATTTCAAGTGTTATAATTATAATTTTTAAATAAAATGATAAAGTAATATAATGCTGATCGTAAGGCATGTCAGTATACATATATTATTTAAAAAATATAATTTTTCATGATAATGTCTTTAAAAAAATTATTATAAATTTTTATAATTGCTAGTGATATCCAGCTGACTGTACCTAACCAAGTTCTTAATATAGCATTGGAAGACTAGATGGCCAATCGTCGTACTTTCTATTGTTTTAAATTCAAGTTATTACCACTATAAACTCTCACCCGCTTCTGGATTAATTTTTTTATCTGCTTGGTGTATCTAGCGTCAATGACCAAAACTTGGCACCTTTGGGTTCAACATTTTCTTTCAACCTCATTTAATTTTCTTTTATGTGTTTATTAACTCAATTAAATGAAATTAAAAGTAACGAATAGAAGAAAATTAAATAATGAAAATAAAATATTAGAGCAAACAATTGGAACCAAGTTTTGGTCGACTTCAATTACTTCCTTCCGTCCACCAGATGTTCAGTTTGCCACTTGCTTGAGTCTCTTTACTTCTTAATTCTGCTTATCAGGCTACATGGCTTATGCTTTAACTGGTGCCTAATTCCAGGTCTATAGCTATTGAGAATTCATATTGACAAGCAGCAGAAACAACAAAAGGTACGTCCTTCAGATTTTCATACCGCATGCATAGGGATGGTAACGGGGCGGGGCGGGGCGGGGCGGGGACGGGTAGTAGCCCTCCGTCTTCCGCCCCCGCGAATAATATTCGCCCTCACCTCCGCCTCCATATCCGTGCCTAATTCCTTCAGGTATTATGCATGGATCCGCTTAATTCATGATCTATATAATTTTTTAAAATTTATCCAACACAACTTAATTTAAAAATAATGCTTATTTTTAATTTATATAACTCATATTTTTAATTTATATAATTAAGACAAGCAGCAGAAACAACAAAAGGTACGTCCTTCAGATTTTCATACCGCATGCATCACTTAAATTACACTGATTTGTGCCTCTGTCCGCGTAGGAAGACAGCTACTCCTTTTATAATACTCTTCGTGTTTTGTTTTGTTTTGTTTTACTATACTCTGTTTATATTACTCTTACTGTGTATATATATGTTGTTTCTTTCAAAAAATATTTCACATATCTTCTAGTATTTGTGAGAAAATTATATTTCAAAAGAAAACATTTTACTGTTAGGTTAAAAAAAAGTATATATATATTTTTAAATATTTTCATAACATACGGAACAGAACATAGAAGAACAGCGAGACAAGAAGCAAAAAAAATACTTGAGAAAGTTATGTAGTTGCGTCTCGAATATAAGTTTGGATTTGAATCTGAGGTTACATCTTAGAAAATAAAGTGAAGAATTGTAATTACTAATGAAAAAAATCAAGGGGTAGATTATCCCCTTTTGAATAGTGTCCTTTAGTCGATTTTATATATGTGTGTGAGCTTGTAAAGCCTCTAAGTTAATTAATCCCTCTCCAAGGTTACGTTTTGTTTATTTTATTTTATTTAATTACATTGTGACCTTTGGAATAAGCTCAATTCAGCTTCTGGCATTGCTTTATCAGCTTGGTGGATCTGGCTGGCGTCCATTGCTTCCTTCCGTCGACCTGCTATTTAGTTTAATACTTGCTTCAGTCTCCATCGTTCTTTATTCTTCTTATCAGGCTACTCTTTTAACTGGTGCCTACCTCCAGTCTAAAAGCAAAGCAACAATAGGTACATGTACATCCTTCATATTTTCGTACCCTCTTGTATTGTTATTTATTTATTTTTTGCTGTGACATAATTCACAATTTCATATAGAATAGAATAGAAACAAAAGAAAGGGGCCAAAGGCAACACAATTCTGCTGATCTTTTACATAAGCATTATTATGAGCATAACATTATGAGTAGATGCTAAATGGCATAAAATTAGCAGCATTTGTCACCTATTTATAAGCATTATTATGAGCTACAAAATTAACAGACGTGCATGTATCGTTTAAATTGCGCACCTTTAATCTCCTACTCTACAACTACAAATGTGCTGTTTATGTTTCTTTGGGTGATATACAGAACAGAACATAGAAGAAAAACAAGTGACATGAACTCTTGAGAAAGTTATGTAGCTGCAGCTCAAATATTTCTTTTCTCCCACATTCTCTCTTTTTTAGGCTAATTTCCATCCCAAAACGCAGCCTGCTCTTGTAGAAAATGCTTACATATACCCCTTTAAGAACAGTGCCTAATGGTGAACCCAGTATGTTAGACATATCTAATAAAATAAAACTTAATCCTTATGAACTTAGTTCTATCATGATTAATTGGATTTTTAGCATAGAAACTGTAGACTTTTCACAATCTATAAAAGCTCACTCTCACATAATTCCATTCATCCTACTTTAACTTTTTTTAATTAATTATCGTACTTTAACTTTATTGAAAGAAAATTCATGTTATTTGTAAAACTTAAAATGAATAACTTTAAGATAACTTAGATAAGAGGTGAACGTTTATAAAACAAGTGGATTTTAATTATTTATATAATAATTTTTTATTATATATAGTGAATTAAAATTAAAATTCATTACATATAATAATGAATAAAATAATAAGTGGTGATCCTTATTGTTTATGTGACGAACTTTAATTTCAACTCATTATGTATAAAAAAATATTATCACATAAATAATTGAAATTATCATTTATTTTAAAGACGTTCACTATTTAACTAAGTTATCCTAAAATTATCTATTTAGTTCGTCCAAAAAATATTTTCCTTGAAAAAAATATATATTGTTGTAGATATTTTGTTAAAATATATTGTTATATGTACGGCACATTGATCATTTGACTTTCTTTATTTCATTTATTATTCTAAAAAATGTACCTTTTATAATTATTTGATGTTTGTTACAGTAGTAAATAACAAGAGTTACCAATTCAGTCAAATATTCCTTCTGTGTCTCAGCTTGTTTGATTTTTTTTTTTTTTAATATTAGGCTCCGTCTTAAATTTTTAAGATTTTCTTTTGCATATTTCTTTTGGGAAAAATTAAAATTTCATCTTCGCATGAGTAAACCTCCATACCCATGAAGATGAAATCATTCATAACACTGAGATTATTAATCTGGAATATGGTATTCATTGGTTTCTTAAAAGAACCCAACAATTCTGGACTAGTATCAGCGACCAAGCGATCATCAAGATAATGAGAGACAATGATAATGTCAGTCATTTAGACTTCTAAGGAGAGTTGGCTCTCTCATCAAGATAATGAGAGAATTATATTATACAATACCATACTATTTTAGGTCATATTTGTGGCCTTTTCAATCTATAAACACAACCTTCTCTTCCTTTAAAAACAATTTCATTAGTCTATATTTGACCTAAATTTTTCCTCTTAGTCATTCAAGATGGCTGACTTTCACATCAAACTGATAGTTACTCCACTTCTTTCAAGAGTTCTATAATAGTGTCATGTCTGGCCGTTAGAGCAAATGTCTCTCAATAATCTGCAACAGCTTCTTGTGAATACCCATTGGCCACCAATGTTCTTGCCTTATTTTTGTTGTTGATTGATGCCTTGTGGTTACACTTGTAGGCAACATATTTACCAAATAAGCAGCTATGTTTACAATTTCTTCCTGGAATTCTTCTTAGAAGACATGCATCTAGTAATCTCCATAATTGTTATTTTATTTCCTTCAGGAACTTCACTTTGCTACCGGTCAGGTGTATAGGCTACCATTAATACCTTTTCACTTCTTCCCAAAAATTGTTGAATTCAGAGGAATTAAACTTTGTGTTGGAATTTGAATGGAGGAATTAGTTGAGTATTTGATGATGATTAGTTGGGTAGTGTGACAAAATGTTAGAGAATGGCTATGGTGGGAATTTTGGAAGAGGGTTTTTGATTATATGAAGGAGGATACAACTATTATCACTGGATACAAATGGTGATGGCTACTTGGCTTTTGATAGCTTACAAGACTTACTACAAAACGTGAGCATTATTGCTTATTTATAGGCAGTCTTTCACTGCCTAGCAATGGCGGTTAAGCCATTCTTTTATACAATTTATCTAATTTTTTTTATGAGTGTGTGGGAGTCAGGGTTTTGGAGGGAAAAGAAAGAGATGATTTATTATTTATTTGAATAAATACTTTTTACATTTGAATTTTTTTAAAAAATAAATGAATAAAATAAAAAATGAACATATAATCTTTTAATCATTCTTTATTCATTCTTATGAATATTTATAATTATCATAATTTAAAAATAAAAAATAAATCTTCATTTTTTTTCCCTCAAAACCCCTTAATCCAAACATATCTTAAGGGTCTGTTTGACATGCTGTATTAGATCTGATAGGATAAGTTAATATAATACATTATGGTCTTATCAGTTGTTTGGTGCAAATACTGTATTGTATAAGTTTATCCATTAAATTCTTCTTATACATTAAAATGATAGATAACTTAATCAAACATTAGGAGGTGAGATTAGACTTGATTGGGTTTTAATGTATAAACTATTATAAAAAAAATTTCATTATAATTTTAAACACTCTGATATTCTCAATCATTATGTATTAGGTCTTATACTATCAGATCTTATACTATCATACTTAATACTATCAGGTTTTATCTTATCTTTCATACCAAATGAATTCTAAATGTTTCTGCTGACTTTTAACACTTTGTTCCTCTATCAGACTTGAGACTTAATCTTGCAGCCATCTTGAGTCTCCACCACGCACTTTGAATACTTTAAAGACATTAATTGAGCACATCAACATTTTGTCTAAGAAAAGGCACCCACCATGTCATCCTTGTATAGTCATTAATAAGTAATATGAAGTACTTTGCATAGGGAGAATCTTAATATGCACCAACCTAAGTTTTGGTGTATGGATAGAGCAGGCTTTTCACCTAGGAGAAATTTTTATCTAAATTTAGAGTATATAAATTGGGTACACCAAATCAAGTAGTACTTAATATTTTTATAGAATTTTATACTTTTAATTGTGTGACACAAAACTCTATAAAAATATTAAGTATTAATTAATGTGGTGCACCCAACTCGATGTTCCAGAATTATGCAAGAATCTCTCTTCACCTATAATAGCTGGTCTCCTCGGTTTTAGCCTCATTTTTGTTGTGTTGTGCTTTATTTTAGCCTCACGACCCCAACCCTTCTTCCATCGACTGTCATTGTTTGTGTTAGAACCCATCAATTTTCATGGAGCTAATGATCTGGAAACTGACTTGAACACTTAGTATTCTCAATCTTGAAATATTTTGCCTCAAAACTTGGTCATTCTCAATCTTAGTTTATAACAAATATTCCACTGAGTCAAATATTTTTCATGCCTGCAAGACTAATGAATTCAATCATTTAAATCTTCAGTCACAAACTTGAGAATTCTATATAGAGTGAACACAAAAGAAAGTAGTTATCTATTATTCTGTTTTTTAAAGAAAAGATTTTTTTATTTATACACGTGTAACAAAATGATGATTTAGTAATGAGAAATATTTATTTATTAGGCTCAGAAGCTTTTGCAAGCATAAAGAAATAACATATTAATTCATCTAATACATAATTTCTTTGTATATTAGACTAAACTTATCAAATCTCTGTCCAAAAGTTAAATAAAGATGATACTACAACTTGTTACAAAGAAAATATGAAGTCTTTCTTTCATCTATCCATTTTTAATATTTCTTTATCACAAAGTAAGATGGTTTGTCTGCTGAAAATCAATCTCATAATCGACGCAAAACAAAATACCACCAATGAAAAAATTGAAAGCCACTCAAATCACTATATAAAGTACAAAACAAACTTAACCTAACTTAAGAAAAGCCAAAACTCAGCCTAATCTCAGGCTTCCACCACCTCGCACCAGCTGAAGCGATGAACAATGGCAACGCTATCAGAACAGACACCACGTCAGGACGACGAAGTTTTGTCTGGGGTGTCGACAGCAAACCCAAATTCCAGCCCCTGACTTTGCATTTTCCAACACTTTAAATTCACATGCTGAGCATGTTGCCGGTTTTTCATCCTAACCAATACGTTTAAAAATGAATATATCAACGACCATCACTTGTGGGTGCATGCATTCGCCACATCTTACTTAGTGCATATTAGACGAAGTCCTTTGCATAGTTATAAATCAGGTCATGGAAGTTAAGTTTCACTTAGGGTTATAGTTCATTTTCACTGTAATCAATTCCTTTTTAAACTTAGGAAATAATTTGTTACACCAAAAATTTTAGTATCAAGGCTATGGTAAAATGAATATAATATTATTTTAATATGGCTGTCAAATGAACTTGTTTCTATGGAATCTATACTTTTCTGTATACAAATTATGAATAGTCGTATTGAACTCACTCGAACTTCATGCCTTGTTTTGTTACCGTGGGTGCCTTTACAGATTAAGAAGCAAGGGATGGCGCTGCACTTTGTTTTCTCGGTTGCTTCAAAATTTGCTGGGTATTTTGGTGCGCCTATTTGTTCTGAACTTGGTTATATAATCTCCTATACGAACAACGTTGACAAGCTCAAAACCCAGCTTCAAACTTTGGAAGCAGCCAAAGTTACTCTGCAACGACGTGTTGATGCTGCTAAACAGAATGGCAAAGAGGTTTTTGACCATGTCCAAGACTGGTTGGTGAATGTGGATGGCATTGTTGCTATGGCAAACGATTTTCAAAACAATGAAGAGCATGCAAGCTTTGGATGTTCCGGTGGGTCCTTTCCCAACCCATGGACAAGATACCAGCAAAGCAAGAAAGCCACAGAGATGGTGAACGAAATTTCTCAAGTCCTAACACTAGGAAGCTTCAATGACATATCTTACCTGCCTCGTTTTCCAGTGGCATTCACTCCATTTGCCAGAGGTTACGAGGCCCTACACTCAAGAACCTCAATCCTGAATGAGATTATGTCGGAATTGAAGGATGCTAACGTGTACATGATTGGGGTGTATGGGATGGGCGGTGTGGGCAAGTCCACTCTAATCAAAGAAGTAGCATGGCAAGCAGAGCATGATGATTCTTTTGGTGCTGTGTTAGTAGCTACTGTAACCATTTCTCCAGATGTGAAAAGAATACAAGACCAACTAGCAGATGGGTTGGGTCTGAAATTTAATGATTTGTCAGAAGAAGGAAGAGCACGGCGGTTATTGGATAGGATAAGAAAAGAGACTAAAATTCTTGTTATTATAGATGATATTTGGAAGAGAATTGATTTGACAGAATTTGGGGTTCCCTTTGGTGATGACCACAAAGGATGCAAGCTATTGCTAACATCCAGAAATCTTAATGTGCTGAACAGTGATATGGGTACTCAAAAAAATTTTAGACTTGAAACCTTATCCGAAGAAGAGTGTTGGAACTTATTTGAGAAGACAGCAGGTGATGTTGTTAAAGACATCCGTATACAGCCTACAGCTTTTGAAGTAGCCAGAGCTTGTATGGGGTTGCCTCTTTTAATAGTGACAGTGGCAAAGGCTTTGAAAAAACAGGAGTTATATGCTTGGAAGGATGCCTTAATACAGTTAACCAAATATGACCATGAAGGATTGCCTTCTGTAGCAAAGGAAGCTATAGAGTTGAGTTACAAATATCTAGGAAGTGATCAACACAAATCCTTATTCCTGCTTATTGGCTCAAGTGGACAAAAAAGTGACTACGTTGAAGATTTAGTGATATGTGGTTGGGGTTTGGGTCTGTTTAAAGATGTTGAAAGTTTGACAAATGCGAGGAACAAACTCTACAAACTGATTGACGACCTTAAGGCCTCTTCTTTGTTACTTGAAGGAGAAAGAGAAAGGGTTAGAATGCATGATGTTATCCGTGAGGTAGCTTACAAAATGGCATCTCAGGTTCAACCTGTTTTCCATGTGCGAGAGTATGATGAACTAAAAGAATGGCCAAACATGGATCTACTTAAAAATTGCAAACATATTTTCTTGACTTGGTGTTACTTGCCTGAACTTCCCGATTGCCTGGAATGTCCTGTACTGGAGATACTTGTTATATGCAGTGAAAACAAGTATTTGAAAGTACCTGATCACTTTTTCTCTGGGATGAGAAATCTGAAGGTTTTAGATTTAGGAGGAATGATGTGTACTCCTTCCCTACCTCCATCTCTCCGTCTCTTGAAAAACCTTAAAGCATTGTATCTATCCCAATGCATATTGGAAGACATAACTGCAGTTTCTGAACTAACAGGTTTAGAGATTCTTTGTCTTGAAAATTCTGAGATTCAAAAGTTGCCCAGAGAAATACGGCAACTAACTCATCTGCGGTTGCTGAATTTGTGTAATTGTTCAGGGCTTAGACTAATTCCTGCGAATCTCATATCGAGCTTGACATCCTTAGAAGAGCTATATATGGGGAACTGCTACAATCAATGTGGGGTTGAGGGAAGCGACCAACACAATAATGCAAGTCTAGGTGAGCTAAGGCATCTGCATCACCTTAAATCATTACAGCTGCAAATTCATGATTCTTCGATTATGCCAAAGGACTTGCTCATATTTGGGAAGCTGGAAAGACACAATATTTTGATTGGTGATGGGTGGAAATGGTCTTGGAAATATTTTGGGTATTCTGAAACTCCCAAAACACTTAAGTTGAAGCTGAGTTCAACTAAAATCACCCATTTAGATCGTGGAGTTAAAATGTTGTTGAACGGAGTTGAAGATTTGTCCTTAGCTGAACTGAAGGGTGTTACAAATGTCATTCCCGAGTTGAATGGAGAAGGTTTTCCACAGTTGAAGCATCTCCTCATTCAAAATAGTGCTGAAATGTTGTACATCGTTGACTCAACAGAGTGGGTTCGTCCCCTTCATCCCTTCCTCAACTTGGAGTCTCTGGTTATTCGCAATCTTATTAATTTGGAGAAAATAGGTTGTGGTCAACTTCCAATACATATCTTTACCAAACTTCAAGTCATCAAAGTTGAAGGTTGTGAGAAGTTGAAAACTCTTTTCTCATTTTCCATGGTCAGAAACCTTCCCCAACTACTTGAAATTGAAATTTCTGAGTGCAAATTCATGACTAATGTCATTGTTGAGCAAGGACAAGAAGAGCTTGAAGATAACACCCAGATTAACTTCCCCAAGATACATTCTATCAAGCTAGAGTGCTTGCCTAACCTTGTTAGCTTCTCTTCCAAGCAATGGACAACAAATATACAATCTGGCAGGGATAACTTGTCCAATCCACTGCCATTATTTGATAAGAAGGTACACATATTAATCATCACTGCTTTTTCATCAATTACAGAATCTTTTCAAGCAACGTAAAATTTGTAACAATATATGAACGAGGATTATGTACTTCTTAGAAGCCTTCTGCTTAAGTGTTCAAAATTCTGAATTAAATTGGGTAGATTGGTTAAACTCAGCCGAACTTTAATTTACTTTGTTATCTTAATTTATTGTTTGATTGGGTTCAAGACATTGTGGTTAAGAGGAACTATATAAATTGAACCAAACCCTATGTTACAATATTTCTCACTTGTTGAATAATATATTTTGAATCAATTAAATTATTAATATTGTATTAGTATTTTTTTTTTTTGGCCATCTATTAGTATGATTGGAAACACTAATCTACTATGGTTTGATACTGAATTGAACTGAGAACCATAATGTGGCTTGATTGTAACATTTTTGACCCTTAAAATATGATATGGTTCCAAATTGAGTATTAAAGGCAAAACATTTGCTCTCCACTGTTTGTTCTTGACTGTTGTTCATTAGGAAGTAATAAAAAACAACCTGCTTTATCCTATGGTAATTATCGTAACACAAGATTTTAAACACCTTGGAATTTTTCTCCTCTTCTTGGTCATTTTTTAAACCTTTATTCATGAAGTTCTTGAGATTTTGAAATGTCCTTTTCTAATGGATGTCCCTGAAATTACATTTGGAAGTCCCTATCCCTTCAATATATTTGTCTCTTGACAAACCTTTGAAAATTGTATCTGTTGGGCTGCGTATAGCATGACATGGCTATATTTGCATAACTTACAAGATCAACTATTATCAGCCTAGATCAAAGATTAAAGAGCTCCTTACAAAAATAAGACACTAACTCATCCTCGAATATTGAATTTAGCCAACTGCTTCGGACTAACAACCATTTCGGTAATCTTATGTCAAGTTTATTTTACCTGAACTTCATGTTTTTGGCATTGAATTTAATTTATCAGGAAGTAAATAAACGTGTTGCTTAAGCTTAAGTAATTATCATTAGATAAGGTATTGAGCTATTGCATCTTCTTTCTTCTTCTTTTTTTATTTCCTCCCATCAATTAATATGTAAAATAACATGTTGACAAGCTTATGTGAACAGGTTGCAATGCCCAACCTTGAAACCATGAAGCTGTCTTGCATCAGTACAGCGAAATTATGGGATGACATCTCAGCCCCATCTTGTATTCAAAACTTGACTCATTTGACAGTTGATAGTTGTGGTGGCTTAAAATATATGTTCTCATCCTCGGTGGGTATAGCACTTGTAAAACTGCGATATCTTAAGATTACTAACTGCCAAATGATGGAGGACATATTTGTCCTAGATGGGAAGTTGGATAATCTTCATTCAGCTCTAAAACCACTTACATGTGAAGAGGTGAGCACTTCCTTCAGCACTACTATTGTGGTATTTCCATTTTATATTTGTTATTTATTTATTTAATTAAGAAAAACCACAAATATCATTGACCGTAGGTTACATTCCCAAACTTAGAAACACTGGTGGTCTCCCACATGGATAACTTGAAGTCAGTGTACCATGATGAACTGGCAGTAAATCCCTTTCCCAAGCTGATTAAAATGGAAATTTCATTTTGCCAAAAGTTGTTGAATGTGTTTCCATCCTATGAGCTAAATAACTTAAATAATTTGGAGACATTGGTTGTAACTGATTGTGCTGCATTGGAAGTTGTATTTGAAACACAAGGGTTAAACAATGGAGCTACTAGCCAGGAAAAGATAGCAACTCAATTGAAAACTCTGACTTTGAAACGTCTATCAATGCTGAAGCACATATGGAGGAATGATCCTCGTGGTAGCCTCCAATTTCAAAACCTTTGCATTATGGAAGCTACTGAATGCCAAAGCCTGAGTCATGTCTTTCCGCACTCTGTGGCTATGGAGCTTCTGCAACTACAAGTGCTTGACATAAGAAAGTGTGGGGTAGAAAGCATTGTTGCAATGGGTGAAATGGCGGAGGAAGATCCAAGACTTGTTTTCCCACGTTTAATATCATTGACATTTTGGTATTTGGAAGAACTTAAAAGCTTTTACCCTGGAATACACACCATGGACTCTCCGAGCTTAAAAAAATTTGATGTGTTTCATTGTTTTAAGTTAGAAATGTTCAAGTCAAAATCTCAAAACTGCCAAGAAGTTGTTCCATTCAATGGACAACCTCTGTTCTCATTTGAAAAGGTATTCATCAACTAAATCTCGTTTTTCGTTTCTCACTTACAATTAAATATAACATCAGAGAATGAAATTTGGCAGTTGTTTTTTCGGATATTCTCTAATTTTCAAAAAATAATATTATATCATGTTAAAACCACCAGTTTATTTTACATATTTTATGAAGTGTTCAGACACGTCTTAATCCTCTTTCATTGGCTCCATAGGTTATCCCCAATATTGAGGAATTGTCATTAAGCAGCAACGATGTCACAAGTATATGCAATGGTGAATATCGAGATGATGATTTATACGCTGTAAAAGCTCTTTGCTTGCAATGCTTTTATGATGAGTCAGACAAATTCCCTATGGGTTTCCTTCAAAGATTTACCAATCTTGAAAATCTTACAGTGGTTTGCAGTTCCTTCAGAGAGATTTTCTCAAGTGAAAATGCTGGGACAATTATGAATTTAAAAACTCTAAAGCTTAATGGATTACATGACCTTGAGTATTTATGCAAAGAAAAATCTGAGATACAACCAATTCTTCAAAATCTTGAAACCCTGGAAATCTATTGGTGTTCCAGATTGAAGAATGTAGTTCCGTCTTCATCCTCGGAGCTATTTCAGAATTTAGATAAGTTATGTGTAGGCAATTGTTCTGGATTGGTAAATATTGTAACATCGTCAGCAGCCAGAAGTTTACTTAAACTTAGATATCTGCGGATATATAATTGTGAAATGGTAGAGGAAATTTTGGCAAGCGAGGATGATGGTGATGGAGGTGAGATTGCTTTTATGAAATTGAAGTTTTTGCGATTGCAAAACTTACCAAGGCTCTCAAGCTTTTGCATGGGGAATTATACCTTCAAGTTTCCATTACTGAAAGCATTATATGTAATGAAATGTCCCAAGATGGAGAATTTCTCACATGGAATCTTAAGCACGCCAAGCCTTAGAAGAGTATCTGTTACAGTTAGCGGTGATGAATCGCATTGGGAAGGTGAACTTAATACTACCATACGAAAAATTTTCCGCAAAAAGGTACTGTGCACGTCAACCAAATTTCATGAACAACAATTGTAGTTACTGCTTTTCTCATTTTAGACTACATTTTTACACCTTTAATGCTCTGTGTTTGTTGAATGCCCAGGATTTCAAGGAAGACTGATTTTGTCGTCTAAATCCCAAGGCTAAAGTAAGCTATTATTTGCTCACCTGAAATACTTGGGTTTAAGATTAATTTTGTGTTTTGACTTTTATTCAAATGATTTTTTCTTCAGCACAATGGGCGTTGAATCTCTTCTCTATGATCCCTTTACTACTTTTCCTGTGATTGTTTTCCTTTTTAGAGTTAAAATAATTTAATAGACTGTAGAAGGATTATGTGGTTTCAAAACAATCTGTATGGTGTATACAAATCAAATAATTAGCTGATTATATTTTGCAGAGGATTTAATGGTAGATCACTACGTATCTTGAAGTTAAAATTTTCTTTTACGGACTGAGGTGGATGAATAAATTACTCGGCTAAGCGATGAAGTTTTATTTTCTAGAACATAGTCTCGTATCTTATATTGAACAAGTTTTCTTGTTGCTAGAGATATGGACACACACACGTACACGTTATATAAAATTTATAACAAGGACATCCTTACCTTTAAATTTTTGTTTATATCATTTAAACTTGAAAGTGTATGCTTCCTTCAAAAAGTTGTAATAAAAATGGATGAAGTGTAACCAAAGAAAAAAAATCAAATTTGTTTAGAGAATATAACTACAAAATATGTCAGGTTGGTTATGATTGATAAGCAAAATATTTGGCACGTCATGATAGGATAATTTTATATAATATATTATGATTTTATCAATTATTTGGTATGATTACAGTATTGTATAAATTTATTTAATATATCCTTTTTATACATTAAAATAATGTATAACTTAATCAGATATTGGGAGGTGAAATTAAGACTGATTAAGTTTTGATGGATAAGTTCATCTGAAAATATTTCATTTATAATTCTATCACTCGAACAACAATTATTCATTGTCTCCTCCTTTACAACGTCACCTAATCTTGTCTCCATCGCTCGCCGTCGTTTCTAACCTATCGATATCGTCCAAACCACCACAATTAGGATTGCACAACCCCATCCAAGATTTGTGTCCTATTAAGTGATTCGGGGATTGTGCAAGAAAAAACTAGTGGGGATGTAGATTGGTCTCTGACCATAGACCTCTACTCGTTGTACAGAACACACACCATTACAACTCGTCATCGCCTTCCTCTGCCACAAGCAATTTCAATCACCCTTTGAATCACCTTCTCTGTCATCCATTAAAACCACGGCTCCTTAGTCACCGAGCACTGCTTTCATGCCCTTGCTCCATGGTTAAAAATATTATGACTCTGTCAATTAATGAGAAGTATTATCTAATAAAGACGCTTTGCCAACTTATTTCCAATTAATATTTCTCCTAAAATTTCTTTTTATTTTACACAAAATACTTGAACTCATGAATCTCATCCCAACTAACCTTTAATTTGATTTGTCTTTAGAGCTAGATATTTGTGCTCATGAATCTCATGCCAACTAATATTTTTGTGTGCTGAATCTGCTAGTTGAGGAAGGGAAGGACCTGCTGAAGGTAATTACCCAAAGGCATGCCTGATGCTAGAGGTTGGGTGAAGCAAAACATCTAATGGGTCAGATGTTTTTGGGGGTATTACTCCAAGATTTGTGTCCTATTAAGTAGAAAAAATTAAAAGAGAATGAGTTGAATGATGATTCAGGGATTGTGCAAGAAAAAACTAGTGGGGGATGTAGTTTGGTGTCTGTAGCAGATGGTGGAGCAAGGTTTTATGCCAAGGATGGTTTCCCAAGAAAGAAGCGGAGTGTAAAAGACTTTTTTACGAAAATAGTGCAATTTGAATTTCTCATATTGGTGTAAATTAAAAGTTATTTCTCGAAATTGTGCAAAGTTAATGGTGAAATATAACAAGTCATGTATGTCAAAGTCATATCTCTCAAATACAATTTATACTTAAATAATTTTTCTTTTAATAATAAGTCGTGGCTTAGAGATACAATTTACCCAACGATAATTTTTTTTATTTTATTTAGGTGAGTCGTGTCTTTCATCCACAACTTACCTTATAATTTTTTTAATTAAATCTTGAGTAAGTCATGACTTGTATTAGGACTTAGAGATTGGAATAATCTTTTATAATTAAAATTACATTGTTTGGATCATATAATACTGTTGAATAAATATTTACCCTAATAGTAAGGTTAGCGATCATAAGACTTAGAGTTATATAAGGATCATTATATTCATAAATATCACTAACATTAACAACAAATGAATTACGATAAAGGTCATATGATGACATCTGTCAATTCAAGTAAAAAAAAAGAAAATTTCAAATCAATAAACATAAAAAAGTTGAATAATAAAAAAGTATAATTAATATTTTTAATAACTACCTCTAGTAGAATTAAACAAGAATGAGTCAATTTTGATACAAACTAGCAATGGTGGAGAAAACTTAAAAAACAATGAAATATGAAGCAGTAATAGAAGGAGATGGTGGAATTTACATACATAGACTAGGATTTAATACAAGTCGTGGGTGCCAACCACTATTTCATATGACATTTAAAAAAAAATAAGTTGTACTTGTGAGTACGACTTACATAAATTTTAAAAATAAATAAATAAAGAGATAAATCGTGCATGAAAAATATGATTTACCTAAAATATAATAAATAAAAAATGCAGGTAAGTCGTTCTTCTCAATTATTACTCATTATATGTACTGTTCCACTTATCCCATTTTGAGAATTAAGTTTTGACTTACACTTATATAAAAATTTGACTTTCAAAATGCACCATTGTAGTAAAAAAAATAGATTATAAAAAGTACGATTTCTCAAGAAAACAAGTTCTAACAATATTTATTTCAATGCTTTTTGGAGAATTAACCCAAAGATCATAAATCTTCTGCACATAGCCAGAAGCTCTGGGAAGTAGGAATATGGAAGAAGTTGTGAATTTCTCAACTAAAACATGATGAAAATCAGCTGAATAATTAATATGATTCTGTAGTTTCTCAATTCAAGATAATGAAAGAACTCAGGTGTCAGCTGATAACTGCTTTCAAAAGCAGTTGGAAATATTCTTTTTATCACAAAATATAGTCTACTTTGTTCATTTTTTGGACAGATGGTGTTCCTTCCTTTCTCTCGGATGGCAGGCGTATGCTATATATTGGGAGGCTTTAGAAGGTTCTTCTATGGGTTGAGTCTGTCAGATTGGGGAGGTATCTACAAGGACTTTGACGCTCAAGTCAGTAACTAATATAGAAGAAGATGTTAGAAAATATAAAAGGGTAGAGAAAGAAAGGAAAAAATCGTTTTAGGCACTATAACAAAGCCTATTTATAGTAAGGTTAAGGTGCACAGTATACACCCTAGGATATAGGTAGGCCTATAGTATGTCAAAAAACTCTTCGTTTTGGTTTTGACAAGTGTCTAGTTTGTTACAAATATTTTGGAAGATATCTTGAGCGACAAGATCAAGTATGATCATCAGATTAAGGGTCAGATATTTGTCAATGAATTGGGGCGGGTCAAGTGGTTTTTATCTTATAGGATTTAATGAGTCAGATCGAATAAGTTAGGTCGGGTCGGGTATTGCCTTGGGAGATGAGTCATTACGACCTATATGATCATGTGAGTATTATCTTATTTGGGCCGGATTTTGGGTGTTGAGTTGGGCCTTTTTTTTCTTGGTACATACAGAGACGATTTAATTCATTCATTGCTAGCATGTGGTTCACAAATATGTTACTTTCTTCATTGCTTAACATTACTCTTATTCAAGGTTACAGAAAAGGGACGTGATTTGTCACAAATCATCATTTCCTACAAATAATCACATATACATATGACTTAATACAATGTCATTGAACCAGTTAGAAATTATTGGCTATATTAACTCTTTTTCATAGTATAATAAGGGGACAAAATCAAATTGTAAATCTATCTTTTTTTCTTGTTTCTGTGAAGTTCTTTACATGCTTCCAAACTTCTACACATTATAAATTCAACTTTCCAACACCCAAAACAAGAGGAAACAAGTAACAAGACCTAATCAAGATCAACAAAACCAACTCTCAAATCACAATTCTTATAAATATAATTACAATTGTAACCGAAATCTGTCAGGGCTACATACCTTTTCAGTGTTTTCCTCAAGATTCGAGTTCTTCATTGGAGATTCATTGTCCACAAGTTAGATGAACAAGTCTGAACTACATTCTCCTTGGAATTGAAGGAACCATTACTGTAAGAGGCTGCTTCTTGGGAAACATCCAGAATTGGTTCACCTGTAGGTGACTGAATTGAAAGACATTCATCATCAGAAGAGTCAGATTCATCTAAGATCTCTCTTCATTCTGAACCTTAACAGTGGGAAACCCAGAAATGTTATCCTCCATAACAAACTTCACAACAATCTCCTTAGCATTAACTGCCCTAATGTTATCATGTGAAGACTGAACATCCTCAGCACTACTTGACTCATCCTCCCTTTTTTGACTCCGGCAAAATACTGAACCAATATTGTGCAATCCCCTTCTAAATGCTTTCATTCTATGATTTTCTTCAATGTCTGGTGTTTCCTGGTCACACATATTGTCAACCCCCTGTCCTGATGAAAAATCAAAAATGAAATCATATACCAACCATATAGATCAAACAACATGGAAGCAACCAGTTGCCTACATACAAATCGGAAACATTTTTCATTTTCCATCTTTATTTTGCTTCTTCTATATACTAAAATGCTTCTCCTTCTTAAATATTATTACAGAAGTCAACTTTCCATTATCTTCAAGAATAGTTATTGCCAGATGCAACCTTCCTGTTTTAATGTTCTGAAGTGGCAACCACATATCATGTCTCTGCCCATCCCTAAAATCACTGATGTTCACATAATAGTCCCTAGAAACAGTAAAACAACCAATTACTTTGAGAACGAACACAACCACAACATTACAGTTAGACAGGAAACCATGGGAGCATATCTACAATGAATAAAGGATGCATCACTCTCGTACAGATTCCTTAGAAGTGTATTTTGCACCATCTATCAATTTCAGAAATTCTAGTCGTGGCAACTAGCAAGTGAAGGAATCTAACAAGCCAACAAACTGGAAATACTGTAAAGAATCTAATGGTTCTTAAATTGCTTCATAATTACTGAGATCTCATCAAATACCAAGCTATGAAGAAATCAGACTAATCAAACACATAAATACTAGATAAAGTCCACATCCCAGTATGTAAACACACATACTTGTTAAAATCATGTACTCGACAATAGTAAGCTTTGCAATCATAATATGTTGCAAAAGACACGTCAAGATAAACTTGATTCTCAAGACAAAAATTAAAAAAAGAATGTATACAAAAGAAATCCACAATACAAAATAAAAAGTTCCAAAAATGAAATGGACAACATATCACAAAATAAAAAGTTCCAAAAAAAGAAACAAACCCAAGGGTATTATCATTGAAATGGTCCTTGTCACGAACTTCAATAGGTAGGACATTTGGAGACTCCCATGTTATGATGGGAATTTTGAATTCTTCATGCCATTTTGGAATAAGCGTTTTTCTTTGTATCTTAGTCTTGAATCTGTATCCGCCCAAATGGCCTTTTACATTGGATCTGCCAATCCTGAAATATAGTATAATTTGTTATACACAAGAAAAAATTATATAAGAGGCTGACAGGAAATCCTTACAGATAAAGGAATAACGATTTAGATCTGATGGCTTCATGTCAGATGCTTCAACAACTTCTACTTTGGCATAGGCAACAGGCTCCTTCTCATCCATAGAGAACCAAGGCTCTATAACATTAAAATTTTATCAATGCATGAGTATTTTTAATAATGTAAAACAAATATGCATAAAGGTAATGCATAACATCGGTTCATATGAAATGGACAACCTCTGTTCTCATTTGAAAAGAAAAATATAAGATACAATCAATTTTTCATAATCTTGAAACCTTTTTCGTCTATTCGTGTTCCAAATTGAAGAATATAGTTCTGTCTTCATCCTCGGAGCTATTTCAGAATTTATATGTTATGGATTTATACGCTGTAAAAGCTCTTTCCTTGCAATGTAGGCAATTGTTTTTGGATTGGAAATATTAATAACATCGTCAGCAGCCAGAAGTTTACTTAAACTAGGAAATTTGTTGATATATAATTGTGAAATGGTAGAGGAAATTGTGGCAAGCGAGGATGACGATGATGGAGATGAGATTGCTTTTATGAAATTGAAGCATTTGCATCTGCAAAACTTACCAAGGCCCACAAGCTTTTGCAAAGGGAACTACAGCTTCAAGTTTCCATTACTGAAAACATTATATGTGAAGGAATGTTCCAAAATGGAGACTTTTTCACATGGTATCCTGAGAGCACCAAAGCTTAAAAAAGTACGTGTGACGTCCTCTGCAGGTGGTGAATGGCGTTGGGAAGGTGAACTTAATACTACTATAAGAAATTTTTTTGACGAAAAGGTAAATTTTCTTCTACAAGCAAGTTTTATGATCTCCAGTTGTTTATTTCTTCAGAGATATTTGAGTCTGAATCCCAAAAGTCTGCTGCTTGAGGGAAGGAGCTGACTTTCTATTTTTCTCGTTTTGGTTTCTATTTTCACACTTTCATTTCCCTGTGTTTGTTGATTACCCAGGATTCCGAGAAAGATTGAGTTTGAGCTCAAAATCCCAATGCTGAAGTAAGCTAATATTTGCTCATTTGAGATATTTGGGTCCAACATTATTTTTGAATTTTGATTTGTTTTCAATTGATTTTTATTTTTCCAGTGTTTATTTTCCTTTTAAATGTTATGTTCAAATTAGATAATAGACAACAGAAGGACTATGAGGTTTTCAAACAACCTATATGGTGTATACAAATATAATAGTTGGCTGATTATATTATGGTGAGGGTTCAAAGGTGGATCACTACTTATTCCTTTGACGGACACTGAGGTGAATGAATCAATTACTTGGTTGAGCAATGAAATTATATTTTCTAGAATGGAGTTTCGCTTCCTGTGTTAGAATAGTTCTCTTGCTGCTACAAAATAGGATATAAACTCCTTCATGTTACATACAGATTAACCAAAACCATGAAGGCTATAACAAGAAATAACATAATTATGAGATATTCTTGGTGAGATATATAACTAAAGCATCGTTACCTTTAAATATGTTTTTTTAATATATTTACACTTGAAATGTTTCCTTCATAAACTTGTTTTAATAGCAATTAGGTTGGACTGTTCGTGTTGGTATATATAATTTTTTCCCATTTTAAAAAAATATGATTTTATTTGTAAAATAGTGCAAGGGTGTTTTACTAATAAAGATGCTTTGGCAACTTATTTCCAATTAACATTTCTATTAAAATTTCTTTTTCATTTTACAAGAACACTAGAGCTAATGAATCTCATGTCAACTAATCTTTAATTTGATTTATTTCTTCAGTGCTAGATATTTGAGTCCATGAATCCCGTATCAACAAATCTTTTATGCTGAATCTGTTGCTTGAGGGGAAGGACCTGATGGAAAGGTTGCAACTTAAACGGTGTTACCCTGATGCAAGTTCTTAACTGGTTTTGTATGGCTTACTTGATGCTAAGAGGTTTGGTGAAGCCAAACATCTCATGGGTCTAATGGTTTTGGAGGGTATTACTACAAGATTTGTGTCCTATAAAGTGATGATTCAGGGACTGTGCAAGGGAAAAACTAGAGAGGGATGAAGATCGGGCTATGAGGCAGATGGTAGAGCAAGGTTTTGTGCCAAGGATGGTTTCCCAAGAAAGCAGCAAATTGTAAAAAGTATGGTTTCCCAAGAAATTAAGTTCCAATTGTATTTCTTTTTAATGCAGTTTGGAGAATTAACCAAATGATCATAAATCTTCTGCACATAATCATATGCTCTAGGATGTAGGAATATGGAAGAAGCCATGAATTTCTCAACTAAAACATTATGCTCATCAGCTGAACTATGAATTTGATTATGCACTTTCTTAGTTCAAGACCGAGAGAGATAGCTCGGGTATCTGTTGAAAACTGCTTTCAAAAAGCAAATGGAATTTTTTCCCTTTATCACAAAATCTTGTCTAATTTATTCCTTTTCTTGTTAGAGGGTGTACGTTCAGAGAAGGTTTAATTGATTGCTAGCATATGGTTCATAAATATGTTATTTTCCTCGTTAAGATAACATCACTCTTATTCAAGGTTACAGAGAAGGGATGTGATTTAACCCAAATCATCACATCCTACGAATAATCACATGTGCATATGACTTAATACAATGACTTTGAACCAGTTAGAAAGCATTGTCAATATCAGCTCCCTTTATGGTAATAAGGGGACAAGATCAAGTTGTAAATCTTTATCTATTTTTTTCTTCTTGTTTCTGTAAGGTTCTTTGCATGCTTCCAAACTTCTACACAGTAAAAAATTCAACTTTCCAGCACCCAAAACAACAGGGAACATGTAACAAGACCTAATCAAGATCAATAAACCAACTCTCAAATCTCAATTCTTGTAAACGTGGATAATTGCAATCGTAACCAAAACCATGAAGGCTATACAAACAAGAAATAACATAATTGTGAGATACTCTTGATGAAACAAACTCTTCAATTGGACAAATTGATGTCCTTTATTTGTTACTATTTCCTCTTTATCACACTTTGCTTCAACAGATTTGACAAATTCTTCACCAGAGCTATCATAGCTGTATACCTTTTCAATGTCTTCCTCAAGATTCAAGTTCTTAATTGCAGATTCATTGTCCATAGTAGTGTCAGATGAACCTGTCTGAGCCACATTATCTCTGGAATTATATGAACCCTTGCGATAAGAGGCTAGGGCCTAGGAAACATCCACAATTATTTCATCTCTGGGTGACTGAATTAAATGACATTCGTCATCAGAAGAGTCGGATTCATCTAAGATCTCTCATCATGGAGCTGCTGGATAGTCACCCTTAGACTTTCTTGATTTATAGAAAAAAAAAAAAAAACATTCTTTAAGCCACGAGCAGATTTTTCTGCATGTTTCAAAAACATTCTGTGCTTATCTCCAGGAACATCATCAGGACTACTGTAGTTATTGTTCAAGGATCCAGGTACTGTTGAATTACAACTGGCAAATACATCATTAGGCTCCCCGCGAATTTCAGTATCAAGTCATCGACTCTTTCCTTTTCTAGGCTCCCAAGTTTGGGAAACTTCACTTCCTGGTTGATGAACCCAAATTCCAGTCTCCTCTATGCCCTTCAATATCAAAGCCCTTCAATAAACCATTCCCATTTGCAAAGGAATTTATTCTCTCTTCAATGTCTGGTGTTTCCTGGTCACGCATATTGTCAACCCCCTATACAGAAGAAAAATCAAAATTGAAATCATATACCAACCATAGATCGAACAACACGGGAGCAACCAGTTGTCTTCATACAAATTAGAAACATTTTTCATTTTTCATGTTTATTTTAAATCTTCTATTTACTAAAATTCCTCTCTTTCTTTATGATATCCCTAAAAAAAAAGAGAGAAAAAATTAATTAGAACAGAAATAATTTGACATGCAAAACTTGAGAAGTTGTGTTTTAATTTAATAAATTGGGATTATATTGTTCAAACAAGAATATTATTATTATTATTATTATTATTATTATTAAATTAATTGTGTGTTGATAGAAATACCTATTAATTTATTTATTGACGGCAATAGGATATAAATTCAAACTCATCTCATTTATTTACATGTATGATGTGTGGCAGGTATTATTGTGCACCTGTCAAGTTTAGTTGTACCATACACCCAAACTTTTACCTATAACAGCAATTTTTTTTTTTGTATAGGTTATCTCTATTATTTTTTCAGTTTTTTTTTTTTTGCCACCATTACCACTATTTAAACAGGAAACTTTGAATGCTTTCCAGGTATTCTTGTCCATGAAAGAGTAAGATCTTATCTCTTGGAGTGTCATGTTAACTTCATGGGTCGAAAATGGTTATCATGAAGAAGCACTTAAGCTTTTCACAGAATTCCAATCTGTTCCGATTTTTCAGATTGACGAGTCTATCTTATCCAGCTGTGTCTCAGTTGCTGCTGGCTTAGCAGCATTGGACATTGGCAAATGTTTCCATTCCTGGGGTATCAAACTTGGCTTTGAAATTGATCTTCATGTGGCTTATTCCATTAGACATGTATAGTAAATGTGGAAACATTAAAGATGCCTGCAAGTTTTTCAATGCTATCAGTGACCATAATTTAGTATCTTGGACAGCTATGATATATGGACATGCTTATCATGGGCTTGGGAAAGAAGCTGTTGACCTGTTTAACAAGGCTAAAGAAGCTGGGTTGGAACCTGATGGTGTCACCTTCACTGGGGTTTTAGCTGCATGTAGTCATGCTGGACTTGTGAAGGAAGGTTGGGAACATTTTGGGTACATGAGAAGTAAATACAACTGGGAAGTAACCATAAATCATTATGCCTGCATGGTTGATCTTCTTGGTCGAGCAGCAAAATTGGAAGAAGCAGAAGCTTTGATAAAGGAAGCTCCATTTCATTCAAAATCTCTTCTATGGAAGACTTTGCTAGGTGCTTGCTCTAAACATGAGAATGCTGAAGTAGGAAACAGAGTATCAAAGATGTTTGCTGATATGGAACTGAATGAACCCTCAACCTATGTTCTACTGTCTAACATTTATGCATCAGCATCAATGTGAAAAAAATGCATAGAGTTGAAAAACAAAATGATAGAAGGGAGTGTTAATAAGCAACCTGGTAGTAGTTGGATTCAGCTGGCAGGTTAGAATTATTGAGCTCTCTAAATTTTGTGCATCTCAAATTCTCAATAAATAGCGAAAATGGAGATGCATAAATGTTTCCTTCTCATTATTTTGGATACCGAGATTCAATTAGTCAGTTTCCATATTTTCAAGAAAATTACTAAGAATATTCAGCTGGGGTGAACTCTGCATTTCTGCTATTAATGATACTTAGCAGAAGCTATATCCACAGTACATAGAACGAGGATTGTAGCACTTCTTGGTTGCTTCTTTAATGTATCATTCTCCCAAATAACATGAATGCTTACCTCTTCTATGGGACTGACTTCTGTATGGGTTAACAGGTCACATGATCTTATATTCTGAGATAGGTAATGGTTTGAAGGTTTGCAATTTTTGTTGCAATTAAGTAAAGCTTTGGTTATAGGAAGGATAACTCCAAATTTTGTCTTCGGATAGCAGGATATGATAATGGATCTCAAATGGTATTAGATAGTATTGTTCTGATTAAATACTTGAAAAGAAGTCAAGGGAATGGCGTAGTTGCTTGAAGTGCAGGAAAGGAATAGATTGTTTGGAAAAGTTCAATAAAATTATTCAAATCTTGCTGTTGGACACTACATACATGTTTTAGTTATTTATTATTTATGCTTTGGACATCCATGGAAGTCAGCTGATAGATGCAGCATTCTTGGGGTGCAATTCTGTTTCAATAATCCACATGCTCTAGACTGATATCAGCAAAGAAACATGATCTAATTTAATGAGATAATGGCCTCAGGCAGTTTATCTGTTACTGAAAGGCAGAATTGAGAGGTTCCAAATAAATGTGCAAAAATGGAGACTAAACTGAATGTTTTGGGGGAAGAAATGGAGGTGGAAGGAAAAGCTGGGCGAGAGTGGTTCACTATTTTGGTAGGCGATCCCACCTGAGTTTCTGGAACTGGGATATAGGTTTTGGTGAGAAGCAAGCCAAAAGTTTACTATTTTAATGAGGCTATCAGCATTCCACATTATTTCTCAGTTTCCAAGTTGGATCTTGGGACCAAAATCAGGGATCCCAGCGGTATACTAACCAGAAAATAGAATATAGTTGGAAATAATGAGCTGTATTATATGAGATCAGAAAAGTTAAAAACAGATCTAGATGCTAGATTGTCTTGTTGTATGTCTTTTTCTCTATCATTTTCAATAATAAATTTCACTATCTGTGGAAAAAAAAAACCTAACAAATCAGGACCAGCTTTTGCAATGCCTTCATTCTTTGGTTTATCTTATCTCTCTCTTTCGAAGAGCAAATATAAATGACCAATGAATAATAAATTCCTAGTTTTTATGACAAAATATGATCAATATTTCATTGAATGAGATGCTGAACAACACCTCTACTCCTTTTAGTGGACACTGGACGCTGAAGATTTCCCTGCTCCCTTCATTTTGTCCTCCGCGTCCCCCGCCGCCTCTATAAAATTCTGCATCACATTATCATAAATCACAAAATTAAGATAAATTAAAAAAAAAAGCATGAATCAATAAATAGCAATTCCTAAGTTCCTTACTTACCAAGCTTTTTTTTTTCTTTTCTAAAAAGATACAAAGCAAGAGCTTTGCATGCAGTCTTTTGTGGCAAATGGAATCATAGTCGTAGGCAGTGGTGGTCTTTAAAAGCCTGGTGCTCCATATAATTAAGCCCATTGTTGTTGCGCTAGAATATCGCGAATAACATAGTAATTTGTTGAATTCCAAAGAACAACTACTGCCACTAATTTGAAGGCTTGGATGTGAGAGGTGAGAAATTGACCATAAGTAGAAAAATTTGAGACCCTAAAAAAATGTTTTAAAAATTAGAACGGACTGTTGGGTTGAACTCGGACAACTGTGAATAGACTCTAATTCTGATTTAAACAAAAGGTACTGAATGAATAATGTAAATGGTTATAAAAAAAATGTGTTAACATTTTTTTTAATATTTGTTTTATTATTGATTTATCTCATACATTTGAAATGATTATTTAGAGAGAGATATTAGTAATATTTACTTTTAGACTAATAGTAAAGTAAGTGTAAAAAATAATATATTACTAGTATTTCTCCTAAAAAAATGTTGAGATAATGAAGAGGTAACAACATTAAAGTGATAAAAGTTGAAAAATAAAGTATTTTGGATAGAGTTTCAAGTTAGCGATTGATGAGTAACCTGATTCACTAGAATTCGATTCTAGATAATTATGAGCGTTATTAGATAAATAAATCTATTTATTAATCGGAGTAAATCTCTCACAAAATCTCTCATAAAATATAAATATCAATTATATTCTTTATAAATAAAGAAATCAACTATAAGATATAACAATCTTATTAGATTATTATCATAATTAATAATATTTAATCTGATTTAATTATGATTCTTATTAATCAAGACGTTCTTATAAATATCACATAAGATAATAAAGGTATGCAATCTAATTTCAAGTACTATTCACCTTGTGTATAGTCTAACTTGAGCGTCATAATATATTTTTACAGGTATTCACCTTCTTACACCACCATTGTAATCACTGTACATCAAAAGAAAGTACCTTTGTTAACCTTATTTAATTATTCATTTTGAACTCGGTTCAAAACTAAAAGCTAACAAAGAAAACTAAACAGACATTGAATCAGGAGACAGAAATTGTGAAAAATTGTTGCGGTGGCTCTATATTAGAGTTGAGAGAATGGTAAAGGTAAAGCCAATGTAAAGTTATTATATGCTCGTGAAGTATAATAAATGTATGTTTTAGCATACATCTCAATCATTAATTTTAAATTGATGACTTAAAATTTATGTTTGTTAAAAATCAATAATAAAGATCTATCTTAAAGTATGTATTTATTATACTCTAGAAATATTTAATAATTTCTCAAAGCAAACCTAGTTGTATTAAGGAAGACCCATTTATCAATACACATGGTGATTGGTGAGCTTGTTAATGAATTGACAAGTATACTAAATCATACAAGTAATAAAGAGTAAATAAAGTTGTCGATCCCACGAGGGTTGTGTGTCAATTACCAATATAAACTAAGAAATCATTAATTGAACAAATGAATAACATGTATTTGAGTCAAGAGTTGGAATAGAACTTGAGTAAGTAAAATCAATGATGAATTATAAATCGTGCTGAAAGTATGAAATGAATTATCCTAGAATCAAATAACACAAGTGAATTGAGATTTTTAGAATAAAATCAGTTAGAGTTCGAAATCCTCTTAGCTCTCCTCTTATGCCTTAATTCTGTTCTGAATTCAATTTCAACTCAAGCAATTGACATTCAAATTCACAAATTCAGATTATTTCTAATTCCTTGGCAAATAATTCCTTTAGTCTTAACTAAGAACCCTAATCCCTTAGGTGCTCTCAATTCAAACCAAGCAATAAGCATAAGAATTCATACAAATGCATAAATTCCATATCATATTCCTAAGATTATGCAATTCATGGTAAATTTCTTCAGATCTAACATAATGTCAATTTTCCAATTGAACAATCAAGTCATAAGATCAACTCTAATGATGGCCAGTCAAGGAAAACATTAAGAGTAGAAGAATTTACTCAACTACTATGAATCATTATTGAATTCAAGATCAGAACAAGTACACAAGATTTGAACTAAAATTCATCCTACTCTAACCTGTAGAGTTTAGTTACACATGATGAAATTGAGAAAAGTAGAAGAAGAAGTGTAGAAATTGGATGAGGATTGCATTGAGTCTTCAAATCTTCTTTCCAAAAGCATTTAAACACCAATGGATCCCAAGACTGTATGAGAATCCTCCAATTCGTGCCCAGAAAATGTCTGAAGAATATGTGAAAATGAGCTGAACGTCCTATTTAAAAGTATCAGAAATAACCGTTTGCGCTCAGCATGAGAAATCCACGCTGAGTGCAAATAGGTCAGAAATGAAAATTCTCCATTTGCGCTGAGCATGCGAAATCGGCGCTGAGCATGTGGAAGTCAGAATCGAAATCATCCTTTTGCGCTGAGCATGGGAGATCTACGCTGAACATGTGGAAGTCAGAATTGAAATCATCCTTTTGCACTGAGCATGAGAGATCTGCGCTGAGCATGAACTTGATGGTCTTGAATTCCTATAAAGGATGGTTTTCCAAAGTTAATCCAATCCAAGAAAACTACCATAAGTGGGGACAATTGATGTGAGATTTATTTACACTGATCCTAAATCTAAAATCAATAACTTTTATTAAAAATTCACATAACCACAACCCTTTTTAACCTATAAATCTACATATTATGCAGATTCATCATAACTCCAAACTTAGAAATTTTGCTTGTCCCCAAGCAAACAACTAGAATCACACAGGGATCGGGTTGAATTCTCAAGGGTCAGTTTCACCTCACACCAATCCATCCATGCTAAGCTCAAGTCTTGATCAATGCACACAATGTAACATGCATCACACAATCCATGCACTTACTCCCTTGAGTTCATGATTCCAAATTGTGGTAATTCAAGAGAGCATTGGACCTTGACTTTCCTAAATGTGATTGACTCTTTTTCACACTCCTCACCAGATTATGTGTTTCACTCCCACTCAACTGTTTAGGGTTTGTTTACTCTCTAACATTATCATTATCATGCAATTTCCTACCATAGGCTTGACAAAATTCTCAAATAACAATTGTACTTTCTAGAACAACACACATCAAGAGGTCTTTCTTTGGGTTGTAATAAGGCCAAGGTGAAGGTAGGTACATTAAATGATCTAAGCTAACTCTAATTAGAATTAAATGATCCAATCAATGAAACTTCCTTTCTTTTGAACTTTTCCTCATTTACAATTTTTTTTTCACTCCCAACTTTATTCAATCCCACATTTTCTTTTGATTTGTGCCATTCTTGCTCTTCTTTTTTTCTCTTTTTTTTCATTGGGATTTTCTTTTTTTTTTTGTATACACATTTTTTTTTCTTTTTCTTTTTTTTCTTTTTCTTTATACACCATCTTTTTTTTTTTTTTTTTTCTTTGTACACTATCCCTGTATATTTGTTTTGTTTATGCACTACCTCCATTCCAAACTTAAAAATCGTGCTTGTCCTCAAACAATGAACATAACCCCAAACTTAATGCAAGAACTAGAGTCTCATAAATCAAATTGGATCCCTTAATCCTAATTAGGAAAGGACAACGTTGTTTTTCGGCCTAGGCTTGTAATAAGCTAAGTACAACAAAAAATAGGTAAACAGCTCAATTGGGCAAAGCAAAGGAATGAAAGCAAAGGGAGGCTTATTTGGCACTGAGTGTAATTGAAGAAAAATTGCCTCAATCATGTATGTGTGCCCAAGAAAAACAAAAGTGATTAAGAACTAACTCAAGTTCTGAAGAAAACATACAAGTGATGAATGAAATACACATGAATGAAAATACATCTGTTTGAGCTCAAATCCTTACAGGTAATTGAGTGTATTAAGGAAACAATCACAACTAGTAAGTGTCATAGTCAATACCAACAAAATTATCCAATTGGTGCACATTCCAACAAGGAAGTAGTGAAAGAATCATGCTATGCAGCCACAAACTGTACATGGTAGCAAAAAGAACTAAACAAGGAGTTCATGGACAGTGAATGATTGATACACACCCATGCAAAACTAACAAAATGATATGCATCCAAAAATATATCACCCAACCATGTCCCAACAAAAATATGAATAGAAATATGAGTAAGGGAAAGAAACTTCCCTCCGTCAAAGCAAACCATTAATAAACCTTTAGTAACATCACAATCCGATGGCGATTACTAAAGAAGTTATTTCTACACATAAAGAGGTGGGTGAGTAGCTATATAGGTAAAATCAAAAGTAAAATAAGAATGAAGTAGTGAAAGGGCAAGATAAACTAAACATATACTAATAACCACAAAACATCCCAAAGAAAATATCCAAAATAGTAAGAAAACCAAAAGAACAGAAATATAAAAGAGACAACAAAATGTAACAGTGCATCATGACTCTGGTTCCCCTTGCTCCTCCAAAATGAGGGTGGCTGTCCTGAGATCACCCTGCTGCTCTTCTTGTTCATGACCATCAAATTTATTAACTGCATCAGCTCCTGCTCAGACATCGAATTTACTGCTCGTCTATCCCGTGCAACAGTGAACACCCTGAATAATGCCTAGATGCTCTGCTCAATACGAGCTTGACCCACTATCAGCTGAGCCTGATCCTGCCTCATCTGGTTTACAGTAGCCTCTAGCCTCTGTAATCTGTCCTGGGAATCATGTGGTTGGTCTTGCATCTGAGTGTCCTGGTCACCGACTAGTGGCTATGTAGAGGAAGATGCTCCAATATCTTCAGTGGGAAGTCAACGAATCCACTTGACTGTGATAAAAATCATTAGCTTCAGTACCATCGCATTCTTTGGCAGCTTCACACCGACCTTGCTACAGAGAAGACAGATGAGAGAAGGATGGCATAATGTGGCATGAGTGTCATTTGCAGTGGCTTGAATGTCTAACGAGAGCACGCGCCCCACATTCACAGTTTCGCCCTTTACTATAGCACAAATTAACTTGGCCCTGATTACACTGATGTCGTAGACATTAGCACACAAAAGAAGAGTGTGATGAACAAAAGTGGACCAAGCCCTTGCAATTGGTTTCAGGTCTGAAGAATGAATCTTTCTCGGGGCTCCATCACTACCGTAAGTCCACTGCCCCCCTGGTCTACACAAAGCTTCACGAATATCTTTCACATCGGGGCGTTCTTCCTCTCTCTGCTCATATGCACATGGTGAAATCTTTGCAACTCCCAACAGGGCATTCAAAGTGCGAAAATCAAACTTAATTATTTTTCCTCGAACATAGCTGATGCGTGAGGATATAGTGATTAAAATTCAGATAAAATTCAGTTGCCAGGCCCACCAGAAAATAAAAACCTTACAACTAGTTGTAGTTAGTAAGGGTCGATCCACAGAGAACCAAGTCAATTAACACTATTAAACAATTCCCAATTAAAACTCTGATTAAAAAAAAATAGTAAAAGGGGGGTTTTGGAGTTTTGATGAACAATGAACAACTTCAAAAGCAATAACAATAAATAAACTAAAAATCAACAATATAAGAAAATTGGTTAAGAGATTGAATCCACCACTAGATTTATATGATGATGTAAATCTACATATTATTTTATTCCAACATGCTCAATTATGTTTTTATGCAATTGTGAGAGTAAATCTCTGTTTTCCTTACGTGTTGGCCAATTCAGCAACCGCTCAAATCAACTCCTAATCACTGATTAGTTATAAAGCAACCGCTCTTACAACTATCCAACAATTGCATTAAGATTTAGAAAACCAATTACACTAAGATCTAATCACACACCGGATTAAATTACTTAGAACATATATTTCTCTAGATCTACTACCGCAAATCCGCAAGTAATAAACCCAGATCTACCACTTTTATAACGGCAAATAGTACAAAGATAATTATACCCACATGAACATTAAACATTCCGCTAGATCTACTACCGCAACCGCGCATAATAAACCTAGATCTACCACTTTTCAAGAGGGAACAAGTATAAAAACCTTCATACCAATAATAGATTCAGAAATATATGAATAAAAACATAACGTGTTGAAATAATCAAATATGCAAAGTTTACAACATCAATACTAGCGGTTTCATCACCCCTTAACCAAGGGAGGTTTAGTTACACATAGCTAGAAGGAAATCACAAGAAAAACTGAGAGAAAAATGAAGGAGAGTCCAACCCCCAACCCCCTACATGATAACCAATGGTGCCCTTTTATAGAAGTCTAGGGTAACAAAATGACAAAGGTGAGTGGATGGATGAGTGGGTTAGTGGATTGGAGTGGTTGAGTGGATTGGTTTAAATATTGGTTGAGTGGGTTAGTTGAGTAGATGAGTGAATGAGTGGTTGAGTGGAGTGGATTAATTTAGTGGATGAGTGGAGTGGAGTGGTTGAGTAGGTAAGTGGAATGGAGTGGTTGAGTAGTTGAGTGGATGAGTGGAGTGATTAAGTGGTTTGGTTGAGTGGGTTAGTTAAGTGGATGAGTGGAGTGGTTGATGGATGAGTGGAGTGGAGTGGAGTGGTTGAGTGGAGTGGTTGAGTGGGTGAGTGAAGTGGAGTGGTTGAGTGCGAAAATTCATTGGTCTGACTTGGAAGCCAAAAACGACCAATTATACTTCAGATTCATGAAAAGTACTCTTCATGAAAGTTGTAGATCTTTGTCTTGGCTATAACATGCATATCTGGATCGTCCAATTTGGCTTCCTACAGCCCAAGATATGACCCAAATACCACAGGTTGCTCAAACCCAATTTCAGCACCTCTGTTCCGACTTGCAAGCCCAAAATGACCTATTAGACTTCATTCTTTCAAAAGGTGTTCTTTATGAAAGTTGTTTATTTGGGTCTTGACTATCAACTATCCAAATTTCAGCCCATCTCCATTATTATAACTTGAGATATGATTTTATGAGTGCACACCGTTCGGATTCTAGTGACAGAACCCGTATTCTAACTTCCATGTAAAATTAGGTCCCTTAGACATCTGTTTAGGACTTCGAGCTCTTCATCAGAGTTGTAGAGCTTCCTCTTAGGTTTCCTACAAGATAAAATTCATGATTATCAGATATCAGGAACTCAAGTTATGGCCAAAATACAGAAATAGTGTAAAATCTCAATAATGCTGAAAATATTCAATTAAGACCAATTTGAGCTCAAACTCACAAAATCATGCTAAACTCAATCAATTAAGAATATGGAGAGTGTAAATGACTAAACATAAGGGTTTCTTAATGAATAAAATATGTGATTATCAAATTCCCCCACACTTAGCTTTTTACACTCCTGGGCAAAACTCAAGACCAAAACAAGGACATAAAAGATTAATAAAAATTTAAATTCCAACGACATTCAAGAGCCCAAAATTTTACAATCAAGAAGAACAACCAAAGGTTCAAGAGATCAAAACATTCATGAGTTAACAATTCTCCACATCTCAAACCAACAAGCAAAGTATCTTCAACATGAATCGAGAATGATAGATCTTCACAAGATTCCCTCTTAATCTCTCAAGTGTTTAAAAAGGTAGGTATTTCACTCAATTCAACCCATGAAAATTACACTACCATAAGCTTGCTTATCTTCTACTTCTCCACTACTCAAAACACATGCATACACAAATCATGAGGACTTTATTCAAGGTTGTAGTGAGGTCAAGGTAACGAGAAGAGGGTAAAATGGATATGAGAGGATAAATACCAAAGAGAATAAAAGCAAATGAGAAATGAGTTCAAATAAAAGCATAAAAGTTCATCCCAACTCTAATGTATAACCCTTTACATATTCATTTCTCAATCCTTTTCTTTTTTTTTTTTTTTTCATATTTGAACATAACTGTATACATACATTTTTTTTTTTCTTTTTGTTCTCTTTTTTTGTTTTTTTTTGTTTTTTTTAGGCACTCTTTCCTTTTTCAACAACCATTTTGTATACACACCCCCACACTTGTTCAAAAACTCATCCATTAACCAAGCTAATGTTCTTTTATTCCCTAAGGTAAAATAAGAACACAATTTTTCATTTAAGGTACATAATGAGCTAGAAACAAGGAATGGTCAAATAAGCTCAAAGGGGTTAAGCAAAGGAAAATATACAAGGTTGGCAAGAATCAGAAAATTTTCAAGAAGTCAAAAGAGTGCTTGATATCATATTGAAAACAAGGTTGGCTATTTGGTTAAACTAGCTAATTAAGAAAGACGGCCTCAATCATGTTCATGCATGCAAGTGAAATGTAGCCTTAAAAAGAATCAAAGCAAGTTCTAGAGTGGTCATTAACATGAGTGAAAATCACACAAGAAAGAAGAGAATGGCATAAATGTTGAATCCATCCATTAGGCTCAAAATCTCACAAGGTATGCATCCATCAAACTCAATTCATTAATTCAATCATCCATCACCAAACATATCAGTTCAAGAAGGGAGAAAAGTTATTCAATCATGCAATGAAACTCTTTTTTTTTTTTTGAAACTCTTTTTTTTTTTAAAAATGCTAAAATCTCTCCCCCACACTTAATATAAGCATTGTCCTCAATGTGAAAGAGAGATATAAAAAAGAGCAACACAACCTGATAAGAAGTGAATCAACGCTAAGCAGAAAAGAAGCACACTGTCATTGCCGCATCAGACCCTGTTGCTGCAATTACTGAAAAGAAAAACCTCACACAAATTTAAACAAAAACAAAGTACAATAAATAAAACCAAAGCTGGTAATTATTTAAATAGTTGGAGTGTCTTGGCTGGCTTTCTTTTCATTTTGTTTTCCTCACCACTTCCTTCACTGCTTCTTTCGGACCAATCTATTTGAACTGTTGCTGGATCAGGTTCATAAACAAAAGCTTCTAATTTATCAATCAATTCATCAACAGTAGAAGCAGAGATAAGGAGTCGTCTTGCGAAAGGTGTGACAAATTTATGTTCCACAAAGATGGTCAACAAAAGATAACAAATTATCAAAGAAATTATTAACATTCAACAAACCTATGGGTTTATGGTGGATGTTCAGTTGAGCCTAAGAGACAATTTGAAAGACTTCTTCCAAAGTACCAAAACCACCAGGTAAGGCAATGAATGCATCAGAGTTGTCAAGCATCGCCTTCATTCGTTCATGCATAGAGGATACCTTAATTTCCAGTCCAACTGTCTTTCCAACGATGTTCCTTCGAGTTAAAGGTTCAGGAATGACACCTAAAACTTGACTACCTCTTACAAATGCAGAAAGTGATACAGCCCCCATTAATCCAATGCAACCTCCCCCATATACTACACGAATGTTCCTCGCAGCAAGTGTTCTACCAACAGTGCTTGCTGCGTTTACAAACTCTAAACCATTCCCATAACTTGTCCCACAAAATACACCAATACTGAGAAATCTACGAACTGAAGAAGAAGCTCCCTCCATTTTACACTCACACTCCCTTTGAATGATTTTAAGTTGAAGGAAAGTGAAGGAAATGTAGTGTTTAAATAGGGAAGAGAATAGAAAAAGTAATGATAGCACCTATATGGGTAGGTTGGCTGTTGTCAGAAAAGTTTGAAATTAAGAATTTTTTTTTTTGACTTCAAGAAAACCATCAGGGTAAAGAAGTCTAGAAACCCCCGAAGGATCCTATCCAAAGGATCGTCTGTCCAAAACCAAAATTCAACAAAATCATACAAAGATAAAATAATAAAAACAAATGATTACATACCTTTATGTACAGGTTTCATGGCAGATCTTTATACTGCACGTCATGAGTGCAGTAATACCAAGACGGCTCAGCCAATCTGGGCATTCTTCTCCCTCCCGCTTGTGGGATATTTTGGATTGAGCTACGACGCCACTAATTAAAGTGCGTAAATCGACAGCTACCACCAACGACCACGGCCGGTGAGAGGTCGGAAGAGCCCATGACATTAAATCACGGGATCCAAATCGGAGGCATTGTCACGCGAGAATGCAAACACGGGACGCTTCTTTCTCGTCCATCAACAAGCGAGCCTTTGGTTAAAACACAGGGAATGCTTGCGCGGCTCTCTGCGAGCATGGCACACGAACCTTATTTACCGACCGGCGTGCGAAGGTCCACCCGAAGTCAATGACCAGTGCCACTCCACTCAACGGGGGCTCCTAATCTAATTAAAGACCAAGTACAACCAAAGTTTCGCCACTTTTTTATTATTTTTTATTATTATTTTTTCAGATTTTTTTTCTTTTTTTTTTTTCTTTATATATAACAAAGGTGGGGTAATAAACCAACCACCAAATAAAAAATAACAAAGGTGGGGTAATAAAAAAAATAACAAAGGTGGGGTAATAAACCAACCACCAAATAAAAAATAAAAAAAATAACAAAGGTGGGGTAATAAACCAACCACCAAATAAAAAAATTCAAAAATGGTGTGGTAGAAACCAACCACCAAATAAATTAAATACTAAAAAATAAATAAATAAATAAATAAAAAAAAATAAATGAATGAAAAATAAATGACAAAAATAAATAAACGACAAAAATAAAAAATGACAGAAAAATAAATAAATGACAAAAATAATAAATAAAAAAAATTACAGAAAGTAAAAGGGAGAGGTTCCCCCACATTGTTAGTATGTAAATAAAAAAAATAAAAGGGAGAGATTCCCCAATTTGAGTTAGTATATACAAAAAAAAAAAATAAAAGGAGAATTACCCCCACTGTACAAAAAAAAATAAAAATAAAAATAAAAAGGAGAATTAATCCCACTATTAATATGTACAAGAAAAGAAAATGGAGAATTACCCCCACGAAATTATATAAAAAAAATAGAAAAATAAAAAATAAAAATAAAAGGTTAAATTTTTTTTCTTTTTTTGGTTTTTTTTTCATTTTTATTATTATTATTTTTTTATTCATAATGCGGATGGAGAAGGTTAATCACCTCCACTTCTGCATTCTTTGGTAGTTCATGATATTATTTGAGACGGTGTTTATTGGCCTTATCAAGTGAGGTAGGTGAAAAGACTCCACCAGGATCTCATTGTTTGAAACATGATGACCAAGCTATAGTTAAGACAACATTATAGCTTTCACCAGGATCCCATTGATTGAAGTGTGATGACCAAATTGTAGGTGAAACAATATGAGAGCTTTCACCAGGATCCCATTGGTTGAAGTGTGATGACCAAATTAAGCTTGTAGCATAAGGACTTCCACCAGGGTCCCATTGGCCCTTATTTTCCTTGACTTCACCACTGAAAAGCAATATGTGCACTTTATCAGCTTCATGTGCATTGTTTTTACTGAATGATGGCCCAAAAACAAAGTCCACTTTAGTAATGACTGTCATCGGGTGCTCTTCTTCCTTTTCTAAAAATTCTTCCATGGCCTGCAATTTCTCCTCCCCTTGGGTCTTAGAATCTGCTTTGCAAACAGAATCATCAACTTTCAAGTCTGCAGAAATCTCAGCACAGCTAGCACATATTATATCAGTACATGAGTGGCAATGAATATAATTATTGAAACCAATAAAATCAGGAAATTCATCACACAACTCATCATGTTGCTTCTCCACTACATTTAGAAGGGGTTCAAGATTACTTACCTTGGGAGCTTCAAAGTTTTTCCCTTCCTCATTTACCTGTTTAGGCTCTTGGTCTTCCTCTGTAGTGATTTGTGGAGGAGGGGTGGGTTCATCTAATGTCTTCTCACTCTGCAATGTGACAGCACTAGGATCTTCCATCACATCCTCTTCGGGTTGTGAGGGAAGTCTTTCAAAATTTAGGCTTTGCATATGGCTGAGTTCTATGGCTAACTGCTCCAAAGAGTTAGCCATGTTATTGATTTCTTGTTGGAAACTCTGTACATTGGCCTTTGTTTCTTGTTGGAACTGTATAGTATTAATGGCAAATTGTCTTATTAGTTCCTCCAATGAAGGTTCAGGCTGCCAAGGATCTTGAACTTGCTGCTGTCTCTGAGGGAAATATGTTTGCCTCTGCTGAAATTCTGGAAGTTCATAGGCTGGAGGTTGATTATGAGGTTGCTGTCCATAACTCAAGTTAGGATAGTCCCACCACTCTGGATAATATGTATTGGAGTACGGGTTATAGTTGTTGGAAGGTTCAGAATATCCCCATACTGCCTCTACTTCCTCATTTGTGTCCACTAGGAGAGTAGGACACAAATCAGTGATATGCCAAGGTGATAAGCAAATCCCACAAGCATCCATGATTAATGGACATCAACACCTACAAGACACTTAGAAAGAAAGCATCAAAAATTAAAAGTAAAATAAAAACAAAAATAAAAACAGAGTAAAAATAAGAAATAAATTAATAGTGTCATTGAAAAATTGGGTCCCCGGCAACGGCGCCAAAATTCTGATGCGTGAGGATATAGTGATTAAAATTTAGATAAAATTCAGTTGCCAAGCCTACCAGAAAATAAAAACCTTACAACTAGTTGTAGTTAGTAAGGGTCGATCCACAGAGAACCAAGTCAATTAACACTATTAAACAATTCCCAATTAAAACTCTGATTAAAAAAAATAGTAAAAGGGGGGTTTTGGAGTTTTGATGAACAATGAACAACTTCAAAAGCAATAACAATAAATAAACTAAAAATCAACAATATAAGAAAATTGGTTAAGAGATTGAATCCACCACTAGATTTATATGATGATGTAAATCTACATATTATTTTATTCCAACATGCTCAATTATGTTTTTATGCAATTGTGAGAGTAAATATCTGTTTTCCTTACGTGTTGGCCAATTCAGCAACCGCTCAAATCAACTCCTAATCACTGATTAGTTATAAAGCAACCGCTCTTACAACTATCCAACAATTGCATTAAGATTTAGAAAACCAATTACACTAAGATCTAATCACACACCGGGATTAAATTACTTAGAACATATATTTCTCTAGATCTACTACCGCAACCGCGCATAATAAACCCAGATCTATCACTTTTATAACTGGCAAATAGTACAAAGATAATTATACCCACATGAACATTAAACATTCCACTAGATCTACTACCGCAACCGCGCATAATAAACCTAGATCTACCACTTTTCAAGAGGAACAAGTATAAAAACCTTCATACCAACAATAGATTGAGAAATATATGAATAAAAACATAACGTGTTGAAATAATCAAATATGCAAAGTTTACAACATCAATACTAGCGGTTTCATCACCCCCTTAACCAAGGGAGGTTTAGTTACACATAGCTAGAAGGAAATCACAAGAAAAACTGAGAGAAAAATGAAGGAGAGTCCAACCCCCCAACCCCCATGATAACCAATGGTGCCCTTTTATAGAAGTCTAGGGTAACAAAATGACAAAGGTGAGTGGATGGATGAGTGGGTTAGTGGATTGGAGTGGTTGAGTGGATTGGTTTAAATATTGGTTGAGTGGGTTAGTTGAGTGGATGAGTGGATGAGTGGTTGAGTGGAGTGGATTAATTTAGTGGATGAGTGGAGTGGAGTGGTTGAGTAGGTAAGTGGAATGGAGTGGTTGAGTAGTTGAGTGGATGAGTGGAGTGATTAAGTGGTTTGGTTGAGTGGGTTAGTTGAGTGGATGAGTGGAGTGGAGTGGTTGAGTGGTTGATGGATGAGTGGAGTGGAGTGGAGTGGTTGAGTGGAGTGGTTGAGTGGGTGAGTGAAGTGGAGTGGTTGAGTGCGAAAATTCATTGGTCTGACTTGGAAGCCAAAAACGACCAATTATACTTCAGATTCATGAAAAGTACTCTTCATGAAAGTTGTAGATCTTTGTCTTGGCTATAACATGCATATCTGGATCGTCCAATTTGGCTTCCTACAGCCCAAGATATGACCCAAATACCACAGGTTGCTCAAACCCAATTTCAGCACTTCTGTTCCGAATTGCAAGCCCAAAATGACCTATTAGACTTCATTCTTTCAAAAGGTGTTCTTTTTGAAAGTTGTTTATTTGGGTCTTGAATATCAAGTATCCAAATTTCAGCCCATCTCCATTATTATAACTTGAGATATGATTTTATGAGTGCACACCGTTCGGATTCTAGTGACAGAACCCGTATTCTGACTTCCATGTAAAATTAGGTCCCTTAGACATCTGTTTAGGACTTCGAGCTCTTCATCAGAGTTGTAGAGCTTCCTCTTAGGTTTCCTACAAGATAAAATTCATGATTATCAGATATCAGGAACTCAAGTTATGGCCAAAATACAGAAATAGTGTAAAATCTCAATAATGCTGAAAATATTCAATTAAGACTAATTTGAGCTCAAACTCACAAAATCATGCTAAACTCAATCAATTAAGAATATGGAGAGTGTAAATGACTAAACATAAGGGTTTCTTAATGAATAAAATATGTGATTATCAATAGCTGACAAACCTATCTTCCAGCTTTTGTGCATATGCGTTGGCATAAAACTCTTGTACAATATCGGGGCAAGCCGGTTTTGGGAATGTCACCACAGTTTTCCAGCCTCTATCCTGAATATTCTGTTGAATTTCTGGATACTCATCATCATAGAGCTCAAAAGCCTTCTCCTGTATAATTTTCTTTTGGCTGATAATTGACTCGAAGCACTGTTGATGGTCATAAGACTTGAAAAGGTCAGCATTGAATGGTTTAGAGGTTGGAGTCTTTCGCTTCTTATCGGCCTTAACTTTTGATGCCATAGTCCTATGAAAATGTAAACAATTCAGTAAGGCAACAAGACAAAGAGAGGCATAATTCAGCATCATTATGAAACTACTAAGAAGCTAATATTAAGGCAATGATGTGTGTTATGCTTTCACAACCGCAATCTAGAATTTTAACAACATTAACAATGTACAAGCCATTACAATCATGTGTAGTACACAAAAACATTAACACTCATGCAAGGGATCATGAAAACCCAAGAACCAAATTCATAACCGAGCCAAAACCAACTAGCAATTTTCATATCCCCATTTAAAACTACAGAGCGTATCAATATATGGAACACACTATGAATGATCCTTAAAAAAAATTAGAACAACATTGATACCAAAGGATATAGTATAGGATGAAATTATGGACAACACGGTTCACATTTAGGCATTCTGTCAAGCACTTAGGATGCACATCACCCAATTCAAGAAAAAAATTCATTTCAATGATAGAACGCCCTTACTAACACATACAATAAGCTACTGATATTCACTAATATAGCCAAACCTGAAATGCACCACCCAAATACCTACCTTACCTGAGAATGAATCCCGTGTAGCAACAAGCAACCGAAAAAGAATGAAATAAAAGAGAAAGAGAAGAAGGAGACATACTTGAAGTGGGGAGGTATTATAACTACCTAAAGAAAGAAAACTTAAGGAAAACCATAGATGAACACAGAGCTTAGAAGTGAGGAATGCAGAACAGAGATTTGAAATTTAGAGCAAATAAACTTGAAAGCACGCTCAATGAACAATTCTTTTCAAGGGGCTTTTAAAAACTGAGATTGCGCTCAGCGGTGGTAAGGCACGCTCAGCATAATTAAAAAAAAAACTACTGTAAAGGCTTGTGCTCAGCATGACCACGTCTTGCTCAGCATGACTAAGTCAGTAACAACAAATCTAAATTGTGCTCAGCATGCTCCTGATACGCTTAGCATGATAAAGTCAGTGGCTGACTGGTGTTGTGTGGAATACAATTAAAAATTAATATTTAAAAACAGTTGCCAAGTTCCACCAAAAATATAAAAACCTTACAACCAGTTGTAGTAAGCAAGGGTCGATCCACAGAGAACCAATTCAATTGACACTATCAATCCAATTCCTAAATTAAACTCTGATGAAAAATAAACAGTAAAATTAAAAGGGGGGTTTTGTTAATTAAAACTAACAAAAGAAATTAAACTTAAACCAAAGCAGTAGACACAAATTGAATTATCAAGTTAAAGAAATTGGTTAAGAGATGGAATCCACCACTAGATTTATATGATTATGCCAACTTACATACCCTTTATACCAACATGATCAATTATGTTCTTATGTGATTGTGAGATAAATCTCATGTCTTCCTTAAGTTCGCTTAATTCAGCAACCGCTCAAATCAAACCCTAACCATTAGTTATTTGTAAAGCAACCACTCTTACACCTACCTAATGATTGCATTAAGAATTAGAAAACCAATCACACTAAGGTCTAATCACACACCAAGATTAAATTGCTTAGATCATATGTCTCACTAATCATACCACCGCAACCGCGCATAGCAATCCTAGTTTTACCACTCTCAAAGTTTGGCAAGAATATAAAAACCTTTATATTGATTTAAGAACAGAAACATATGAATAAAAACATAATTGTATTGATATAAAGAAGTATGCAAGATTCACATAATCAAAACTAGAGTTTCATCCTCCCTTAACCAATCAAGAAGTTTAGCCACACATGGCAAATTCAAATTCACAAGAAAGATTAAAGAAAAACATTGTTCAAAACAAAAGAAGAAAAGAAAAACTAAAGATCAAACTAGTTTCCAAAGCTTGAAGGTGATTGATCTTTGATCACTCGAATCCGAGTCCCCAATCCTCAATCGAATCCTTCCTCTTCTTGGTCTTTGTGTTTCTCTCAGTTTCCTTGATGGCTCTCTCTGTGTTCAGAATGCCTTAAAGGGCTCTAAGCAACCCTATTTATTGTGTTTGGATGCTTATCTATGAAGACTTGTTTTGATGATAACAAACGGGAAGAATAAATGAAGATAATATTTAGATCAAGTCCAAGTTTATATTCGTTTAGCATTAGGACTTAGGATCTATTGTACGGAGCTCACACATTAATATCTCTTTGTTTTTGAAAAGAAAAGAGAAAACTGTTTTAAACTCAGTAACCCTTAAAAAACATCTTTTAAACTGAGTTATTCGAATAAAGCTGTGCTTATTTGAATAACCATCTTCACGTGGTCTGTTTTCTTAAAAGATGTTATTCGAATAACTACCTTGTTATTCGAATAACCAAGGTTTTTCAGAATCTGGTTTTAAAGTGGCTATTCGAATAAACCTTGGTTTATTCGAATAACTAAGTTTTCAGAACCCTGTGTTGAAATGAGTTATTCGAATAGTTCATATGTTATTCGAATAAATGCTTTCTTTCTGAACTTTCTTTTAAACACGTTATTCGAATAGATGAGTCCTTATTCGAATAACCGTGCGTTTTCACAAACTCTGGTTTTAACAGAGTTATTCGAATAACAGGGTGGTTATTCGAATAACCCATCTTGTATGAGTTTTTCGAAAACAGTGTTATTCGAATAAGCCTTGGCTCTATTCGAATAAACACGGAACTTGGTTTACGTAAATGGAAACAGACAAGAATTTTAATTGCCATTAATTGTACCCAACGACTGTTTAACCTAATTTTCCCTATAAATAGCAAGCCTGGGTCACGTTTTCCATTACCCATTATTCTGAACTATTTTCTGATTACTCTGTCTTTGTGAAAACTATTTTCTACGCTCTTCTTGCTTAAAAACTTTGAGATATTTCTGTGAGAGCTCTATTAGCACTTCAACTTGTATTACATATTCTGTTTGAGAGTTTCTCTTCATCTTTATTATCTGATATTTTGTATCGAGGGTGAGGTATCCCTCAAGGTTTGTATAAGGGTGAGGTGTCCCTGCAGGTTGAGACTTTAGCACAAGGGTATAGTGTCCCTGTGTGTGAAAAGTGCTCTATTTTGTAACGGTAGCAAGCACCTATTGAAGCTTGTATACTTAGTGAAAAATCTCGGCTTTTGAGGATTTGGACGTAGACCACAAGTGGGTTAGTGGTCGAATCGGGATAAATAACGTGCACCTTCTCTTTTCCCTAATCTCTTTATTTTAAGTAATTTATTTTATTGCACATTTATTTTACGCTGTTCTTTATTGTTTATTCTCTTCTTCTCATTCTTTCTGTGCATTTATTTATTAAGCTTTTGATATTTGTTTTAATTAAAAAGAGGTTTTGCGAAAAAGTTTTTATACTCAATTCACCCCCCTTCTTGAGTACTGGAAGCCACTTGGTAACATTTATAGGTTTGGGAACCTAATTTAACATTAAAGCATAAAATTAACTTTCTGGTGCGACGACACGGGCCGTGTCATGCTACACGGCCCAACTCGTGTCTGATTCTGGAGACAAATTTCCAGCTATTCCAAGGTCAGAAAGGAACACGGCCCACCCCGTGTCACTTGACACGGGCCGTGTTATCGGTCAAGACTTGAAATTACCCTTCCTCGTGAAGTCAGAGGCGTACACGGCCTACCCCGTGTCATTTGACACGGGCCGTGTTGATCAGAACCTTCCAGTCTTCAAAGTCAGAATGATACACGGCCTACCCCGTGTTATTTGACACGGGCCGTGTTAATTACTTTCTTCAAATACAGCTTTGATTCTTCATGAATGCTCTTCTTCCTTTGCTTCTAGAGGTTGATACTGATCCCTTAAGTCTCTTAACTCTTTTCTTAACAACTCAAAACCAATGGACTCCATCATTCATAGATCTCCTGAAAATCACAATATGTTTATGAGTGTTTATAACCACATTTAAGCATAGTTTCACAATAAACATCCGAAGATAACTCTAAATCAGAAACTTAGCTAAATGTCAACAATTAAACACATTTGAAATCCAATTAGATCAAACAAAGAGCATTCAAGAGCTGAAATTATTAACAGATCAAATACCCCCACACTTAACCTTTTGCACTCCTGGGCAAAAACATAAAACCAAGCACATGCTTCCCAAAAAATAACAAAAGTGCTGAATAATGAGCAAAGATTTACACACATTAGTCCTTTCAAGGAATCTAAGCATTCAGGAATTTCCTCCCTCAACAATCCAAATCAGCAAGCCAGGTTAATCCAATATCAAGGTTAAGTCAACATGATAAATCCTCACAGATGTACTCTCTTTCACTTAAGTATTTTGGGCTTGTATTTACTCTCAACCAACTCATGAAAACATGCCTTACCATAGGCTTGACAACCTCTACTTCTCCACCATTTAAATCACATGCACACAAAGATCAAAAGGTCTTTAATCAGGTTGTAATGGGGTCAAGGTCAAGGTGAGATATATCTAGGATAAACAAAGTTAGACCATCGGAATTAGAAGAGCAAAGGGGAATATAACAATCAAACACTTTTGCACAATTACCCCAACACTTTTCAATCCATCATCTTTTACTTGACTTTCTCCATTCATCAACCAACTTGTTAATATTTTTTTTTTTCAAAACATTTCTTCCTTTTCTCTTTTGAGAGCCCCCTTTTTTTTTTCAAGGCAAAACAGTGTAATCACCCCCTCACTTATTCAAACACAATTCCCAACATAATTATCAAGCTCTTCTACTCCCTAAGGTAGGGTAGCAATGGTTTTTCACTATTAGGCTTGTATTGAGCTATAATAAAAAGAAAGGATATCATTCAAGCTCAAAGGGGTGAAACAATGGATCACAATACAAGGATAGCTATTTGGCCAGTGGCTGAAAGAAAGAAATGCCTTTATCATCTTAAAAATGTGCAGTGATCATTTGCAATTTAAAAGAGAGTCAAATCAAATTCTAAAAAGTATATAATCACAAGTGGAATCACATAACAAAGAACAAAAATGACTTAAAATTAGTCATTCATATCAAGGCCCAAAAACTCACTAGGTCCAATTTTATCATATTCTCAAAACCCTTTCAATTTTCAAAACCTCTTAGTGCAAGTTTAGAATCAAGAAAGTTAACTCCTTAAGGCTTAAAAACTTGTCAATAAAAATCAATCGCTTGCTCATTGCTCAATATACTCGCAAAACCAATTAGAAAGACATGCACCAGATATGCCATTAAGATCAGAATGTGCAATTAAGGTCAAATCCAAACTTAAATCCAAACTTAAAACTTCCCCCCACACTTAAAACAGACAGTGTCCTCAATGTCAAAGCATACACAATAGATAAAAGGAATCCACAGTAATAAGCAAACTATAGGCAAAGAATTGAGTCTGGCAACAGAAAATTCAAGCGAATACAAAAGATAAACCAATAGTAATCAAAACAATGTTCATTAAGCCAGCAAAATGAAGGACACAGCCTCAAAAGAAAATGAAAGTACATCAAGATGGGGGAGGGGGATATGAAAAATGCTGAAGCAGAAGGTCAAGCTTGCCATCAATGGCATCCATTCTCTGATCGCGTGCAACCTCCATAGCCTGAAAACGATCCTCTAAGCGCTGGAAGCGAGCAGCATGGTCCAGCTCCAAGCAATCAATACGGGCCAAGATAGCATCATAAGAAGCTGCGCCTGGCTGAGTGGAAGGGCCCGCATCATCAGCAAACTCAGGGGGAGGGGAGACAGTGATATCCTCATGTGGCTCAGGGGCCGGATCAGCCCTAGGCAAGGCTGCTCCATCAGCGCCAAGCAAAACGAGAGCATCATTGAGACGAGTGCAGAGTTTCATAGACACCAAAATGGCCCCATTAATAGCATTGGGACCCTGAACCGGTGCCTCCTCCACCAAATCCAAATACTCAAAGTGATCAGCAATGGCAGTCACATACCCTCCTATCACAATACTGCCAGCTAAGGTGGTCCCGACATGATGAAACCGATTACAGAGCCAATACCCCCCATTAACAGGCACTCCCTCAAGCATACAGTGTAAGAAAAATAACTCAGATCGGCTAATTGTCCCTTGACTTTCCCCCCGCCCACACAGAGTATTAGCTAACCATTTCTGAATATAGCGATGGGTCGGAGACCTAAGCTGAGAAGCTTTAGACATCTTAGGATCATAGTTATCAGACTCAGGCATAGTGAGGGCAGACCACACATGATCAGCATTAAAATCACGAGGTAACATATTTCCCCCCTCAGGAAAACCAAAAATAGCTCTAAACATATGAATATCAACAGAATGAGAATTACCGAGCAACCTAAAGATGATTTCACCAGGCCATCTAGTTTGATCAGACAGAGGGTAAAGCTTACGATTAAAACTAGAAACAAACTCCCTAGTCAATGCAGCAAAAGTAGGCTTCTGTAACAATGCAAAATCAACCCAACCAATTCTACCCAACAGAGCAAACACCTCATCATATAACCCTATAGCCCTAAGGGTATCAACATCTAAAAAACGAGTGGGAACCACTACCTTTCTGTCGATAGGGTTGATTGGCACCTGGGTGGGTGAGGGCTCACGCGGGGGTGATGGAGACCGAGCACGCCTAGAGCCAGAACGATGGGGATGGAGCGAACAGGACGCAGCAGTTGTCTTGACACGTTTTTTAGGACCCATCAATGGAGGAAGCAAAAGAAATGAAGAATAAAGAGAGATTTTGATGGTGAGGTGAGGGTGAAATGAGAAAATTGATGGAGAGGAGCTGCACGTGGGGGAATGGGGGTATTTGATTGTGATACGGTGAAGAATGGTGTTGGGTAATAGTAAAGAATGATGGATATTGAAGGGGAATGGTGGATATTGGAGAGGAATGAGCATGATGTGTGATGGCTGCGCAGAGGAGAAGAAGAGGAAAAGGGGAATTGGGGCAGAAAATTAGGGCAGAAAGCCCTAAATGAGGGTCTAATTGGGCGCTGCCACGAGTACACGGGACGTGTCATATGACACGGCCCACCCCATGTACTCCTCTGTCTTAGGGAGTAGGTGCGCACGATAACACGGGTCGTGTCATGTGACACGGCCCACCCCGTGTACCTCTCTGAAAAACAGGGGTTCTGATGATCATGACAACACGGGCCGTGTCATCTGACACGGCCAACCCCGTGTACTTCTCTGGTACCATCACATACGTCCTATCCTCGAAAACACGGGCCGTGTCACATGACACGGCCCACCTCGTGTAGTTTGCTGCAGAAATGGGGTTGCTGTCATGAGGACACGGGCCGTGTCATTGGACACGGCCCACCTCGTGTACTTTGCTGACTTACAAGAATCGTTCTAAACGTTTCCTCAGGACTGCATACACTCAACAAACCATGAACTCAAGTAATCAAGCTAAAAACTGAGCAAGTCCAAACACAAATATCAGCAAGGAGACAGAGATCAAGCAAGAAACATTTAAAAATAGGCTAAACTAAGAAACTAAACAACGTAAAAGAGAAAGGAAAAAGAAAACAAATCTGCTTGGGTTGCCTCCCAATAAGCGCTTGGTTTATTGTCCTCATCCAGACATTATGATGATCCTCAGGATTTGATCGAGGATGTCGCACTCACCTCAAAATAGACTAGGATTTACAATGGAATATAGCATAGTGTATAACCTAGGTCATCTCCCAAGGACCAATTCGGATTCTCAAGCATGTTAGCAGTTAAAACAGAATTAAAATAAGTAAGGGGGGTTTTGTTCATTTCAATAACAGAAAACGAATTCAAATTGTAGGAAAAATCAATTAAGAAAACACCAATCCAAGGTCTTCAATTCAAATGGCAGAATTAATCATTGTTCAAAGAGAATATAATTCTGTTGCATTCACCTCTGTTAATTCGAATTTAACTAGATAATCATCTAGGATTTATCAACAAAAACAGAATCACAATCGCAATTCTTGATTAAGATTGATTTAGGAACAAATTCGGATTAACATAGATTATCAATCGATGATCTATTCTCCATTAGAATCAGATTAATCAACCCTACTTCTAACTTCAATTTCGAAATCTCAATCAGAAATCAATTGAAGGAGGAGAAGAGGAAAGAACACAACAGAATTCGAAAATTAAACAAGAGAACTCAAAACTCTAACCACAATCATTGAATTCCTTGGATTGATTTGGAGTTTTAGCCTTCCATAGCCATTATGAAAACGCAGCAAAGAAGCTAAGACGAAAAATAGAGAAGATGAAAAGAGAGAAAAGGTTTCTGCCTGAATAAGATAAAACTGAACAATAACAATCAAAAGGTGAATTCGGAATACTGTCTTGACCTATTTGTAACTGAAAAATCTTATATAATTCCTAATCTACCCTTGGCCCATACTGTAGCCCTCTGAAACAGCTTTTCATAGACATATCATTTGCCTTATTTGGGCTTAAATTGAGAGAATTAGGCCCAAATCATTGAGGAAAGGTCAAGCTTTGTGACAGCAACAGCGTCCTAACTTTGAGGCCCAGTTTTCGCCCTGAATACAGCTGAATTGGAAAAACTGCATTAGACGCAAAATTGTGTATCTTCGTCTCAGCTTTCAGGGGACACCAAGATCATCCAAATATGACATTTGTAGCCCAAGTTATGGCCTGCACAAGACAGAAAGGTCAAAATGGGTTAAAATCCGAAAATTAATGAAGTTTTTACAATTAAGCTCAATGTAGACCAAACATCTAAAACTCATCTACAAACATAATATTGGGCACAATTATCATCAATTAGGCCAAATATAAAACAATAATGAATGCCTAGAAATTGATTGATCAAATTCCCCCACACTTGAACCTTTGCACTCCTGGGCAAAATTTAAAATTGAACCAAAAGGGGTTTCCTCACAAGCACACAAAAACAACATACCTTCCAATGAATTGCAAGAATGCAAGGTAGTGATCAAGATTCAAACATCCAAAGTATCAAGGAGTCAAGACAAACATGAATATATCCCTCAACATCTCAAGCAAGCAAGAAGACAAATCGAGTCAAATGATGAACCAAAAGTGATAGGATCCTCACTAGGCATACTATACTCTCAAGTACTCTTAAGTGTTTAGGATTGTATTTACACTCAAGGCACCCATGAAAGCAAGTACTACCATAAGCTTGACAAGTCTCTAATTTTCACCACTTGAAACACATGCAAATAAAGATCAAAAGGACTTTATTCAAGGTTGTAATGGGGCCAAGGTAAGGAAGGAACAATATGGATATGGCAAGTTAAGCACCCAAGAGAATAAAAGAGCAATGAGAGGAACTCAAATGACAAGTAATGCAAATTCTCTTACTTTGATCACCTTTCCTTTTGCCTTTCACAACCTTTCTAGAACCATTTTTTTTTCATTTTTTTTTTTTTTTTCTTTTCTTTTCTTTCTCTTAATTCTGTTTTTTTTTTCTTCTCTTTTTTTTTTATTTCTATTTTTTTTTGAACACCTTGCACATTGCAAATCAATTACATAACCCCCACACTTGAACTTCTACCCACAAGCCAAAAGAGCTCCTCCAATGAAATGAACCAATGCAATGCTCTTCCATTCCCTAAGGTAAGGGTAAAAACATGGTTTTTCACATAAGGTATAAAATGAGCTAAAACAAAGAATAGGCAAGTAGGCTCAAGGGGTTAAACAAAGGGAAATAATGCAAGGTTGGCTATTTGGCCAAAGTAGCTAAACAAAGAAAGAAGGCCTCAATCATCTCAATACATGCATGTGAACAAGAAGCTTCAAAAGAATCAAGTCAAGTTCTAGAGTACCAACAATCATGAGTGAGATCACACAAGAAAGAACGGAGAATGGCATAATGCAATCCATCCATTATAAGGTCCAAAATCTCACCAAGGACAAGCCTATCACAAATGATTCAACACTTTAATTCTCAATGCCAGCTTGCTAAACTAAAAATGCAAGAAAAGTATTTACATTATGTCATGAAACCTCAAACTAAGAATGAAGAAATTGCTCACAACCTTTACAACTCAAGAAATGCAATGAAAGGCATGCAAAATGGATCAAAACAATTAAAACAAACAAAAACAGAATTAAAAACAGCAAAATAAAAACAAAAACAGAAAGCAAAATCAAAACAATGAGAAAACAAAAACAAAAAATAACAAAATAGAAACAATGACAGAATTGCATGACAAAGAAAAGTAGAAAACAAAGCAAAAAAAAGCAGAAAAAAAAATAGAAACAGAAAACGAAAAGAAAAAATAGAAACAAAAAGCGAAAAGAAAATAGAAACAGAAAAGCGAAATAGAAAACGAAAAAAAAACAGAAACAAAAAATAGAAAAAATAGTATTTGTATGACAAATAGAATCGAAAACAATGAGAAAACAAAAAAAAAATTATGCACGTGAGAAAACAACAAGACAGAAACACGAGAAAAATAGCGGCCCGAAAGGTAACAGAATAGCAAAATTATGCGAGAATAGCAAAACAGAACGAGAAAAAATTATGCGAGACACGAAAAATAGAAACATTATACGAAAACGAAACAAGAAAAAGCAGAAAATAGCAAAACATGAAAACGAGAAAAAAAAATAGAAACAAGAAAACAAAAACAAGAAAATTCCCTCCCCACACTTAAATCACACATTGTCCTCAATGGAAAGACAAATCAAAAGACAAGTAGACAAGTGAAATAAAAGAGCAAGGGAAGAAAACACCCTTATCATGGTGGAAAGATTTGCACTTGGGGAAAAGTGGGCGTTGCCAAGGAGAACTCTTCTACAGGTGCGGGGCTTGCAGGGCTCTCAAGAAAGGGCTTAAGACGGTGGCCATTAACCTTGAAACTCTTATTGGTGGCTTCATTCAAAATCTCCACTGCACCATAAGGGAAGATGCTAGTGACAACAAAAGGACCATCCCACCTAGAACGGACTTCCGGGCATGAGTTTAAGGCGAGAGTTGAACAAAAGCACCTTTTGGCCAATGGAGAACTCCTTTCTAGAAATCATCTTATCATGAAAATGCTTGGTCTTTTCCTTGTAGATCCTTGAATTCTCATAAGCCTCCAAGCGAAGCTCTTCCGTTGTTGCAATTGAAGCTTCCTCTCCGAACTTGCTTGGTCAAATGCTAAGTTACAACTCTTCACCGCCCAGTATGCACGATGCTCTATCTCCCTTAGGAAGGTGACATGGTTTACCAAAGACAACCCTGAAAGGAGACATCCCTATAGGTGTCTTGTAAGCGGTACGATGAGCCCAAAGAGCATCTTCTAACCGGTGGCTCCAATCTTTCCTATTTGGCTGCACCATTTTCTCCAAAATCTGTTTTATCTCTCGGTTAGAAACCTCGGCCTGCCCGTTAGTTTGGGGGTGATATGCTGTAGACACTCTATGCACGACCCCATACTTTCGAAACAAGGCCTCCATGGTCCGGTTACAAAAATGAGTCCCTTGGTCACTAATGATAGCTCGGGGCACTCCAAACCTGCAAAATATGTTAGACCTGACAAAATCCACAACAACTCGAGCATCATTAGTCCTGGTGGCCTTAGCTTCCACCCATTTAGAAACATAATCAACTGCAAGCACAATATAAGAGAAACCAAAAGAAACAGGGAAAGGGCCCATAAAATCGATACCCCAAACATCAAAACCTCGCGAACAGAATGGGCTGGCCGGGGCATCTCCTGTCTACGAGTGATGGCCACCTGCTCTCGGCACCGCTCACAAGTCTTGAAAACCTTAAATGCATCTCTGAAAATGGTAGGCCAGTAGAATCCAGAATCCAGCACCTTCCTAGCGGTCCGCTGTGGTCCAAAGTGACCTCCAACTGGAGAAGCATGACAGAAATGAAGGACGGACTGGATCTCATGGTCAGGTATGCATCTGCGAATCACCTGGTCACTACAAAACTTCCACAAATATGGATCATCCCACACATAATATTTAGCATCACTCTTAAGTTTAGCTTTCTGTGATCTAGATGCATGAGGAGGAAAAACAGATGCAACCAAGTAATTAACTAAATCAGCAAACCAGGGAGAAAGTGGGGTATCATGTAGCTGCATGAGCTGCTCATCTGGGAAATCATCTCTGATAGGAGAAGGGTCAACAACTCCTTCTATCCTGCTCAAATGATCTGCCACCAAGTTCGCTGCGCCACTCCTATCTCGAATCTCCAAATCAAACTCCTGGAGGAGCAGCATCCATCTAATCAATCTAGGCTTCGAATCTGTCTTCTTCAACAAGAATTTTAATGCTGCATGATCAGTAAAAACAACCACTTTAGAGCCAAGCAAATATGATCTAAACTTATCAAGTGCAAATACAATGGCAAGCAACTCTTTTTTTCGGTGGTAGTATAGTTAGCTGTGCACATCTAAAGTCAGAAGCATATGAAATGACATGAGGCGATTTGCCAATTCTACGTGCAAGGATAGCTCCCAATGCATAGTTAGATGCATCACACATGAGTTCAAAAGGAAGCGTCCACAAAGGTGGCTGAATGATGGGAGTGGTGGTCAAAGCTCCTTTTAGGCAATCAAAAGCCTCTCTACACTTGCCATCAAAATCAAAAGCAACATCTTTCTGCAACAAGTTGGACAAGGGAAGGGCCTTTTTTTTGAAATCTGAATGAACACCTTGTAGAAACCTGCATGGCCAAGAAAAGAACGAACCTCTCGCACACAAGAGGGGTAAGGCAACTGGGAAATAACATCAATTTTAGCAGGATCTACTTCTATTCCCTTCTTAGAGATGATATGCCCTAAGACTATGCCCTGTTCTACCATAAAATGACACTTCTCATAATTAAGAACAAGGTTAGTCTCAATGCATCGATGCAAGACTCTATCCAGACTGTCCAAACAGGCATCAAAGGAGGAACCATAAACAGTGAAATCATCCATAAATACCTCAATGCAATCCTCTAAAAAGTCTGAAAAGATACTTACCATGCATCGCTGGAAAGTCCCAGGGGCATTACATAGGCCGAAAGGCATCCTCCTGTAGGCAAAAGTGCCAAAAGGGCAAGTGAAGGTGGTCTTCTCCTGGTCCTCAGGTGCTATATGGATCTGGAAGTACCCTGAAAAGCCATCAAGAAAGCAGTAGAAAGACTTTCCAGCCAAGCGCTCAAGCATCTGATCGATAAAGGGCAAAGGAAAATGATCCTTTCTTGTTGCTTGGTTGAGCCGTCTGTAATCAATACAAACTCTCCAACTACTCGGACTCTAGTAGGAATCAACTCATCACGATCATTCTTCACTACTTGTGATTCCTGATTTCTTTGGAACCACTTGAACTGGACTCACCCAAGTACTATCTCGAGATAGGATAGATGATGCCTGCTTGCAGAAGCTTGGTCACCTCTTTCTTTACCACATCAAGGATCAAAGGGTTGAGTCGCCTCTGTGGTTGTCTCACTGGTTTAGCACCATCCTCAAGTAATATTCTGTGCATGCACATGGAAGGACTAATGCCAGGAAGGTCAGCCAAGGTCCAACCTATAGCTTTCTTATGCTTCCTCAAAATTTGCAGCAGCCTCTCCTCCTGGTCAGCATGGAGGGCAGTAGAAATGATCACTGGCAGCTGCTTATTCTCCTCTAAATATGCATACTTAAGGTGTTCTGGGAGTGGCTTAAGCTCTAGTATAGGTGGCTGCACTATAGATGGAAGGATCCTGGTGGAAGTAACTGTGTTTACAGCCTGCAATCCAACGAAATCTGATGCAAAGGTACTTGCTGTAATCAAGCTACTACATTCTGACTCCACACAATCTGTATCCACACAATCTGTATCAGAATCACCATTTAAACAAGAAGCAATCTCAGTACAAGCACTGCACATTTCTGAAACAATATAAGCAAAGACACATGTATAGGTATCATCAAAATCAGAAAAGGATGGAAGATCAGCAGCATAGAGCTCAGAAAAGCCATCATCAACTACATCAGCCAGTAAATCTATGTGGAAAACTGAATGGTCTTCCATGGGGTGCTTCATGGCATCCAGGATGTTAAATCTAACCACATTTTCTCCAAACTCCATAGAAAGAGTGCTGCATGGACATCAATTTTGGTTCTGGCAGTTTTGAGGAAGGGTCTACTAAGAATGATGGGAGCCTTCTTCGATTCGGATTCTCCATCCATATCCGAATGTAGAAGTCTGCGGGAAAGATCAAATCATTTACTCTAACAAGGACATCCTCAATGAGTCCAAAGGGGTATGCATTACTCCTGTTTGCCAACTGAATAATAACTCCTGTATTCTGCAAGGGCCCAAGAGCAAGAGAGTTGAATACTGACATAGGCATAACATTAATTGAAGCACCTAAATCCAACATGGCATTTTCGAATTTGCTACTGCCTATGGTGCATGGGATAGTAAAAATCCCTGGATCCTTGCATTTTTGGGGCATTGTGGGCTGTATGAGTGCAGACACATTTCTTCCCATGCTGATCTTCTCATTTCCCTTCAGTCTCCTTCTATGAGTACACAAATCCTTAAGAAACTTGGCATATCTTGGAATCTGCTTGATTGCTTCAATGAGAGGAATATTCACCTCAACCTTCCGAATGTCTCCAAGATTTCCTTATCTGTGTCAATCTCAAAAGTCTTCTTAGGCTGCATAACTCTCTACGAGGAATGGTAATGGAATGGGTACTTCACCGTGACTACGAGAATGGGGCCAGAATCGGATTCGTATTTTTCTGCTACATGGAATTTCTTGGCAAGGCTTGCTTCTCCTTATCTGATTCTTGTTGCAACCCACAGTTTGGTGCATCAACATTCTTACCAGATCTTAGAGTGATGGCACTCACATTTCTTGGATTTACCACAGTTTGTGCAGGAAGTTTATCAGAATCTTGGGACTGTAATTGATTCATAGAACTAGCAAGTTGCCCAATCTGATTCTCCAAATTCTGAATGGTGGCTTCTGTCCTCTGCTGGAATTGCAAATTGTTCACAGCCATCTGTTTCATCAATTCTTCCAAGGTTGGCTCGGATTTAGGAGGGACTGTAACAAGCTGCTGCTGATTTTGCTGCTGCATAAAAGGTGGCTGGTATGGCCTGCTAGGCCCATGAGTGGGGCTTTGGAAGGGTAGGCTCTTCTTTGCCTAAACTGAGTAGGGACAGGCTGTGTAGGGGTATTTCCCCACCTCAGATTTGGATGATTTCTCCATCCGGGGTTATATCTGTTGGAGGACAGATCATAACTCTGTGGTTGCTGCTGCTGAGGCCTATTATTGTAGATGTTTGCTGCATAGGCCTGGGGGGTACCATCAGTATCAACCTCTTGCAATGTAGGGCAGGCATCTGTTTGATGATCAGCAGAAACACAGATTCCACATACTCTGGCAGGAGCTACTGCAGCAGGCTGCTGCTGTTGAGTAACAGCTAATTGCCTCACCAAGGATGCAAGGTCATCAATTTTGCTTTCCAATTTTCTGTGATCTGCAGCATAAGTTGCCTCAATTTCGTGGACACCTCTACTCAAGACCACTGAGTTGCTTCTGGTGCCAAACTGTTGGGAATTAGTGGCCATATTCTCAATCAATTCTCTTGCAGCCATAGGAGTCTTGTCTACCAATGCTCCTCCACTAGCAGCATCAATCATGCTCCTATCCATAGGCAGCAAACCTTCATAGAAATACTGGATTAGTAACTGGTCACTAATCTGATGGTGAGGACAGGTAGCACACATCTTCTTGAATCTTTCCCAGTACTCAGACAATGGCTCTCTATCAAACGTCGATGCCACATATCTCTTTTCGGATTGAGGCAGCCCTTGAGGCAGGGAAGAATTTCTCCAAAAACAGCCTCTTAAGGTCATTCCAGCTAGTGACAGATCTTGGATGCAAATAATACAACCAGTCCTTAGCAGCATCCTGTAATGAGAAAGGAAATGCTCTAAGTTTGATGTGATCTTCTGAGATGCCTTGAGGCTTCATGGTAGAACACACAATGTGGAACTCCTTGAGGTGCTTATGAGGATCTTCTCCTGCATGACCGCTGAACTTAGGCAGCAAATGGATTAGTCCAGATTTAAGTTCAAATGGAACATCAACATCAGGATACTGAATGCATAAAGACTGATATGTAACATCAGGAGCAGCCAGCTCCTTCAAAGTTCTATTATCCATAATCTCAGTATGCTCAATATGCTCAGTATGCTCAGTATAATCAGAATTAGAAGATGGATGAATGACAGAAAGTGCAGAATCAGATAATTCAGAAGCAGAATCACTAGTATGATAAGTATGGGGAGAATCACTACTTCCTATATGCTCAGCAAATGCAGAATCAGATTTATTGACCCTATGCAAGGTATGAAAAGTCCTATCTATCTCAGGATCAAAATGATGCAAATAACCAGGATTAGACCTAGTCATATAACATGCAAAACTTGAAAACAACAAAGCAACAAAATGGAGAATCCAACACTAGAAATGCACCAAAATAAATGTAGTTAACCTACCAAATGATTTTTAAAAAATATGAGACCACCACACAGTGAAAACTACACTAAAATAGAACTCAAAAATGCAAAGAAAAAACTTCAAAAAATGAAAAAGTGATCTAAATGAAGGAATTAGGGTGAGATAGGGTGGTGCTCACAGCATAGCTGTGAGCCTTGTGGAGAATGCCATTTTCCTTCAACCAGCCAATTTTCAGCTCATTCTGAGCATGTTTGATCAGCCAAAAATTACAAAAATGCCATTGTTTCACCTAAATCTGCTCAAAAACCCTACCAAACGATGGAATTTGGCCAAATTATGCAGGAATGATCCTTTTAGGATCAGTTTGCTTAGAATGATGGTTTACCTTTGGGGACCAAGTTTCAGCTCAAGACTCCAATGCAAGTACAATTCCTGTCTACTAATCCCTTTTTGGATTCAAAAATTTGGGAACAAAGTGAAACTCAAAAGTGAAAATGGGGGTAAAACTCAGGAATGAAGATGAGAACCTTCATATGTCAATAATGAAGTATATGGATGCTCAAATGCAACAAAATGACATGCAAAAGCCGATTGTGGTGCAATGGAACCAATGGAACAAGACACGCAAATGATAGATTATGCGAAAGAATCGAATTCAATTTCAGTGATTATGCAGGAACTTTTGTAGCAGATGATTGTGGTATTTGGGCAACAGAAGTATCAATTGTGTTAAGTGAAACAATGCACAATCATAGGAGTCACGGAATGCAGGAAAATCCAATGAAACAGTAACAGTGACAATAAAATGAAAATTATGCAGCAGATGAAATAAAAGCCAATAGAACAGTGATTAATGCATCAAAAAGCAATGCAGCAGGCAAGCACAAAATGTGAATTATGCAATGAATTCATACAAAAATCCAATGCACAGTAGTTCAATGTAGTTGTGCAGCGAAAAGCGAATCGCCAAAGAAGAAACAAATTCTGCGGATGAAAATCCAATGAATCGGTACTTATGCGTGAGAATGCAACATAGCAGAATAAACAAGCACACTTTAATGACGGGATGGACAATTATGATCAGAATGCTTAATGTATAATGCAGCAAAGCAAATGCAATGCAACAAAATGCACCTAATATAACTACAAGAGTGTAACAAAGATGCGAAACAGAATGCGAAAATGGTATGCAAAAAAAAAAAAAAATGCACTGAGAATGACAATTATGCACAGAAGCGAGAATGACAATTATGCGAATCGGGAGAACAAAATATGCGATGAATCAATCGGGAGTCAATTGGCGGCGTGAAGACTTGAATTTTACAAACAGAACAAATTATGCGACAACGGATCAAAATTATCGGTAGAAGAACGAATTATCGGTAGAAGAAATTATGCAACAGAATCAATAGATAGCAGAATCAGTAGCAGTAGCAGAATCAAGAATTCAGGCAGTAGCAGAATCAAAATTCTGCAGTAGACTCAAATTATGCAGCAGAACACCTAATAGTAACAAAAATAGTAAAATGCACTTTGAGTCTACTGATCACGAATGCAAAGAAATTAGGAACTATTAAGAACACCTAATAAACCTAAGAAACCGAAAATAGGTCCCCGGCAACGGCGCCAAATTTTGATCGAGGATGTCGCACTCACCTCAAAATAGACTAGGATTTACAATGGAATATAGCATAGTGTATAACCTAGGTCATCTCCCAAGGACCAATTCGGATTCTCAAGCATGTTAGCAGTTAAAACAGAATTAAAATAAGTAAAGGGGGTTTTGTTCATTTCAATAACAGAAAACGAATTCAAATTGTAGGAAAAATCAATTAAGAAAACACCAATCCAAGGTCTTCAATTCAAATGGCAGAATTAATCATTGTTCAAAGAGAATATAATTACATTTGCATTCACCTCTGTTAATTCGAATTTAACTAGATAATCATCTAGGATTTATCAACAAAAACAGAATCACAATCGCAATTCTTGATTAAGATTGATTTAGGAACAAATTCGGATTAACATAGATTATCAATCGATGATCTATTCTCCATTAGAATCAGATTAATCAACCCTACTTCTAACTTCAATTTCAAATCTCAATCAAATCAATTGAAGGAGGAGAAGAGGAAAGAACACAACAAGAATTGAAAATTAAACAAGAGAACTCAAAACTCTAACCACAATCATTGAATTCCTTGGATTGATTTGGAGTTTTAGCCTTCCATAGCCATTATGAAAACGCAGCAAAGAAGCTAAGACGAAAAATAGAGAAGATGAAAAGAGAGAAAAGGTTTACTTTGAATAAGATAAAAAGCGAACAATAACAATCAAAAGGTGAATTCGGAATACTGTCTTGACCTATTTGTAACTGAAAAATCTTATATAATTCCTAATCTACCCCTGGCCCATACTGTAGCCCTCTGAAACAGCTTTTCATAGACATATCATTTGCCTTATTTGGGCTTAAATTGAGAGAATTAGGCCCAAATCATTGAGGAAAGGTCCAAGCTTTGTGACAGCAACAGCGTCCTAACTTTGAGGCCCAGTTTTCGCCCTGAATACACCTGAATTGGAAAAACTGCATTAGACGCAAAATTGTGTATCTTCGTCTCAGCTTTCAGGTGACACCAAGATCATCCAAATATGACATTTGTAGCCCAAGTTATGGCCTGCACAAGACAGAAAGGTCAAAATGGGTTAAAATCCGAAAATTAATAAAGTTTTTACAATTAAGCTCAATGTAGACCAAACATCTAAAACTCATCTACAAACATAATATTGGGCACAATTATCATCAATTAGGCCAAATATAAAACAATAATGAATGCCTAGAAATTGATTGATCAGGATTCTTCATAAGATGGATGGAGAAGAGGCATGTCTTCAACTTCTGCATTCTCCGGAAGTTCATGGTAAGGCTTGAGACGGTGCCCATTAACCTTAAACGCCTTTCCAGAAGCCTCGTTCATGATTTCCACTGCACCAGAAGGAAAAACAGTAGTTACTACAAATGGGCCAATCCATTTAGAGCGCAACTTACCTGGAAATAATTTGAGTCTGGATTGGTACAGTAACACTTTTTGGCCTTGGTGGAAACTTTTCCTAGAGATCATGTGATCATGAAATGCTTTGGTTTTTTCCTTGTAAATGAGGGCACTCTCAAAGGCCTCATTCCTCAATTCTTCCAACTCCTGAATTTGGAGTTTTCTCTGCTTGCCAGCACCTTCCAAGTTCAAGTTAACTTGTTTGATAGCCCAGTAAGATCGATGCTCCAGCTCCACTGGCAAGTGACAGGGCTTCCCATAAACCAATCGGAAAGGGGACATACCAATAGGAGTCTTGTATGCCGTCCGATAAGCCCACAAAGCATCAGCAAGTCTAGTACTCCAATCCTTGCGCGTGGGATTCACAGTTTTTTCAAAGATAGACTTGATCTCCCAATTGGATACCTCAGTCTGGCCTTTCATCTGCGGATGGTAAGGGGTAGAGGTCCGGTGCACCACACCATATTTTTTCAATAGGGATTCAAAGATTCTGTTGCAAAAATGTGTCCCTTGGTCACTAATGATGGCTCTGGGAGTGCCAAACCTGGAAAAGATAAAGGACTTCACAAAATCCACAACAGTCTTAGAATCATCAGATTTAGTGGCTTTAGCTTCCACCCATTTTGAAACATAATCCACAGCTAAAAGAATATAGGAGAAACCAAAAGAAGGAGGAAATGGTCCCATGAAGTCAATGCCCCAAACATCAAAGATTTCCACAAAGATTATTGGAGTTTGAGGCATTTGATTTCGTGGGCCAATATTACCTGTTCTTTGACAGCGGTCACATGACTTACAGAAATTATAAGCATCCTTAAAGATGGTAGGCCAGTAAAATCCACTGTCAAGCACTTTGGTGGCTGTCCTCTTCATGCCGAAATGTCCTCCACAGGCATAGGTATGGCAGAAAGAGAGAACGGAGTGAGTCTCTGAATCCGGATACATCTCCGAATCACTTGATCTGCGATGCTTCCAAAGGTAAGGATCATCCCAAATATAGTACTTGCAATCACTCCTCAGCTTATCTTGCTGTGCCTTGTTTAGGCCTACCGAAAAATCCTTGGTGGCCAAATAATTGGCAATATCAGCATACCACGGAATAGTGGTTGCGATAGTCATTAAATGCTCATCCGGAAAGCTCTCTGGAATAGGTATATCCTCCTCTTCAGTCACCAATCTGCTTTCAAATGGTGCCACCAAGTTTTCGCTCCTTTTTTATCTTTAATCTCTAAGTCAAACTCTTGGAGCAACAGAATCCATCGGAGCAATCTTGGCTTCGCCTCCTTCTTTGCCGCATGGGTACTTCAAAGCCGCATGATCAGAAAAAATAATTACTTTAGAGCCAATTAAATATGATCTAAATTTCTCCAAAGCAAAAACAACAAAAGGAGTTCTTTCTCGGTTGTGGAATAATTCGATTGAGCATCATTTAGGGTCCTTGATGCATAGTAAATAGCATAAGGAACCCTATCAACTCATTTGTCCTAGGATAGCCCCTACCGCAAAGTCACTCGCATCACACATTAATTCGAATGGAAGCTCCCAATTTGGCGGCCTAATGATAGGTGCCTCAGTCATCAACTCCTTAAGTGTAAGGAAAGCATTCATACACTTCTCATTGAATTGAAATGGCACATCTTTTTGGAGAAGTGTGCAGAGGGGGGCTGATATCTTGGAGAAATCTTTGATGAAGCGCCGATAGAAACCTGCATGACCAAGAAAAGAGCGAATATCCCGCACACTAGTGGGCGGGGGTAATGAACGCACAAGCTCTACCTTAGCTTTATCAACTTCAATGCCCCTAGCAGAGATTACATGACCTAACACAATACCTTCTTCTACCATGAAATGACACTTTTCCTAATTTAAAACAAGGTTAGTGTCAATGCATCTCTTTAAGACCAAAGTCAAATGATCCAAGCATTTTTCAAAGCCATTCCCAAATACACTAAAGTCATCCATGAAGACCTCAATGATGTTCTCTATGTAATCAGAAAAAAGACTCACCATACATCTCTGAAAGGTACCCGGCGCATTGCAAAGTCCAAAAAGCATTCGCCTATAAGCAAATGTGCCAAAAGGACAAGTGAAAGTGGTTTTGTCCTGATCTTCCGGAGCGATAGCAATCTGGTTATAACCTGAAAATCCATCTAAGAAATAATAATGAGAATGACCAGCTAACCTCTCTAACATTTGATCAATAAAGGGTAAGGGGAAGTGGTCTTTTCTGGTGGTAGCATTCAATTTCCTATAGTCTATACAAACACGCCACCCTGTTTGTAATCTAGTGGGAATAAGCTCATTCTCAGCATTTCTTACCACAGTAATACCAGATTTCTTTGGTACTACCACGGGCCAAGGCTTACCCACTTGCTTTGTCGAAATGGGGTAGATGACCCCACGCTTAGGAGCTTCAGTATCTCCTTCTTCACAACATCCATCATCGGGGGATTCAACCTCCTCTGTGGTTCTCGTACTGGCTTAGCCCCCTCCTGCATTAAGATTCGATGCATGCAAATGGAGGGGCTAATACCTTTGATATCTGCAATAGTCCACCCGATGGCTGTCTTGTGTTCTTTCAACACAGAAATCAAGCTCTCCTCTTGCTCTTTAGTGAGGGATTTAGCAATTATTACCGAAAGTGTCTCCTTCTCACCCAGAAAAACATATTTCAAATGGGAGGGCAATTCCTTCAATTCCAACTCTGGTGCCTGCACAACAGAAGGTTTAGGTACATCAGTGGTAAAAGGTAATTCAACATACGATACCTCATGCCTTTCTGAGATGGAAGAGAGTGTATGCAAGGCTGCCACCACTTCTTTTGAATCCTGAAAATCTAAGCTGCGAGTCATAACTGTATCAATGGCATCAAAGTGATCAGACTCAAAAACAGTAAAAATTAGAGATTTAAAAACATCAAAAGAATCAATAACATAAGCAGAGTGCATATCACTCGGGTATCTCATGGCCTCGAAGATGTTGAATCTAATTAACTCTCCATCAAATTCCATAGTCAATGTTCCCGAATGCATATCAATTTTAGTTCGGGCAGTCTTGAGGAAAGGCCTCCCCAACAGAATGGGGGCAGAGTTAGGAGATTTGTCTTCCTCCATGTCCAGCACATAGAAATCTGTCGGAAACACCAATTCGTTGACCTGCACCAAAACATCCTCAACAACCCCCTTAGGGTATGCATTAGACCTGTCTACCAGTTGAATGATAACTCCAGTAGGTTCTAAAGGTCCTAGATGTAAAGATGCATAAATAGAAAAAGGGCATGACATTAATGGATGCACCTAAATCTAGCATAGCTCTCTTAAACCTGGCATTGCCGATAGTGCATGATATAGTGAATGTGCCAGGATCTTTACATTTAGTTGGGAGCTTCTTATTAAAAACAGCTGAAACATTTGCTCCCACTTGGACCCGTTCATTACCTTTCAACTTCCTTTTGTTAGTGCATAACTCTTTTAGGAATTTAGCATATCTAGGCACTTGCTTTATTGCATCTAACAGAGGAATGTTAACTTCAACTTTCCTGAAAGTCTCTAAGATCTCTTTATCCGCTTCTTCTTTCTTATTTCTAACCAACCTGCTCGGGAAAGGAGCCTTAGTGACATATTTAGAAAGTGGGTCAGAAGCACTTACCTTAGGGGTCGTAGAATTGATCCCCTCCTCATCTACTTCCTTAGGATTTGGAGCTTTGTCTTCAATGAATTGGGAAGATGCGGGTCCTTCAAGTGTCTTCCCACTTCGCAAGGTGACAGCACTAGCATTTTCTCTTGGGTTCACCTCTGGCTACAAGGGAAGTTTTCCTGAAATCTGACTCTGTACCTTGTTGATCTCAGTAGCCAACTGTCCCACTTGGTTCTGCAAAGTACTGATAGTGGCCCTTGTTTCTTGCTGAAACTGAATATTTCTAGTGGCCATTTGCCTCACTAGATCTTCCAACGAAGGCTCAGGTTGCCTAGGGGCCTGAACTTGTGGTTGCCTCGGAGGAAAGGGTGCTTGCCTTTGCTGAAACCCTGGAGGCCCATAAGCTTGAGGTTGCGCTTGAGCTTGGGGCTACTTCGCATAGCTAAAGTTAGGATGATCTCTCTACCCCAGATTATATGTGTTTGAGTAGGGGTTGTAATTCTTAGATAGAGCAGAAAATCACCCCACTGCCTTGGCCTCTTCATTCGTGTCCTCTTGCAAAGTGGGACACATATCAGTGGGATGTCCTGAAGAGCAACATATCCCACATGCCTGTACTGGTGCTTTCCCATTGTCCATCAGCTTCTGGACCATGGCAGTCAACTGAGTCATTTGATGCTGCAAACTAGTAGTGTCAGCTTCTTTAACTGCTCTCACCCCTGTATCATTCCGAGTGAAGAATTGTTGAGTGTTCGCAGCCATTCTAGATATCAAGTTCCTAGCTTCTCGAGGAGTCTTATCAACCAAGGCTCCTCCACTGGCAGCGTCAATCATATTGCGGTCCATCACTAGCAAACCTTCATAGAAGTACTGTATCAGAAGTTGTTCACTGATTTGATGCTGAGGGCAGCTAGCACACAATCTCTTGAATCTCTCCCAGTACTCATGAAGTGATTCCCCATGTCTTTGTTGGATGCCGCAAATTTCTTTTCTGATGGTTGCGGCCTTTGATGCTGGGAAATATCTGTCTAGGAAAGCCCGAGCCATGTCCTGCCATGTCTGAATTGATCCGGGTGGCAAGTAGTACAACCACTCCTTTGCAGAGTCCTTTAGGGAAAACGGAAAAGCTCTCAGCTTGACTTGCTCCACTGAAATTCCTGCAGGCTTCATGCTAGAACACACAACATGGATTTCCTTCAGATGTTTGTTCGGATCTTCTCCGGCTAGTCCATTGAAAGATGGCAAAAGATGGATTAGACCAGATTTCAGCTCAAATGCCTCCTCATTCTCAGGAATTTCTATGCACAGAGGTTGTTGGTCTAAGTTCAGAGCACCCAACATCCTTAGTGTATTTTCTGCCATCACTTCTTTTTCAGGTGGTTCAGATATCTCAGATGCTGCAGAACTGGAAGGATCTATGTGACGGGCAGCTTCAACGTCAGCAGGTGTGAATTGCGAGCTGATTTGTTCAAAGTAATGCCTCAGATTCCTCAATTGCTCGTTCACCTCTTCATCGGACATGAACACCTGTAAGGTAGTTGAAGAGAATAAATAAAACTATCAAAATTAAAACAAAAATAGAGAGAAAAATGGGAAACAAATTGTTAGCGCAATTGGATAATCGGTTCCTCGGCAACGGCGCCAAAATTTGGTGTTGTGTGGAATACGATTAAAAATTAATATTTAAAAACAGTTTCCAAGTTCCACCAAAAATATAAAAACCTTGCAACCAGTTGTAGTAAGCAAGGGTCGATCCACAGAGAACCAATTCAATTGACACTATCAATCCAATTCCTAAATTAAACTCTGATGAAAAATAAACAGTAAAATTAAAAGGGGGGGTTTTGTTAATTAAAACTAACAAAAGAAATTAAACTTAAACCAAAGCAGTAGACACAAATTGAATTATCAAGTTAAAGAAATTGGTTAAGAGATGGAATCCACCACTAGATTTATATGATTATGCCAACTTACATACCCTTTATATTAACATGATCAATTATGTTCTTATGTGATTGTGAGATAAATCTCATGTCTTCCTTAAGTTCGCTTAATTCAGCAACCGCTCAAATCAAACCCTAACCATTAGTTATTTGTAAAGCAACCGCTCTTACACCTACCTAATGATTGCATTAAGAATTAGAAAATCAATCACACTAAGGTCTAATCACACACCGGGATTAAATTGGTTAGATCATATGTCTCACTAATCATACCACCGCAACCGCGCATAGCAATCCTAGTTTTACCACTCTCAAAGTTTGGCAAGAATATAAAAATCTTTATATTGATTTAAGAACAGAAACATATGAATAAAAACATAATTGTATTGATATAAAGAAGTATGCAAGATTCACATAATCAAAACTAGAGTTTCATCCTCCCTTAACCAATCAAGAAGTTTAGCCACACATGGCAAATTCAAATTCACAAGAAAGATTAAAGAAAAACATTGTTCAGAACAAAAGAAGAAAAGAAAAACTAAAGATCAAACTAGTTTCCAAAGCTTGAGGGTGATTGATCTTTGATCGCTCGAATCCGAGTCTCCAATCCTCAATCGAATCCTTCCTCTTCTTGGTCTTTGTGTTTCTCTCAGTTTCCTTGACGGCTCTCTCTGTGTTCAGAATGCCTTAAAGGGCTCTAAGCAACCCTATTTATAGGTTTGGGAACCTAATTTAACATTAAAGCACGAAATTAACTTTCTGGTGCGACGACACGGGCCGTGTCATGCTACACGGCCCAACCCGTGTCTGATTCTGGAGACAAATTTCCAGCTATTCCAAGGTCAGAAAGGAACACGGCCCACCCCGTGTCACTTGACACGGGCCGTGTTATCGGTCAAGACTTGAAATTACCCTTCCTCGTGAAGTCAGAGGCGTACACGGCCTACCCCGTGTCATTTGACACGGGCCGTGTTGATCAGAACCTTCCAGTCTTCAAAGTCAGAATGATACACGGCCTACCTTGTGTTATTTGACACGGGCCGTGTTAATTACTTTATTCAAATACAACCTTGATTCTTCATGAATGCTTTTCTTCCTTTGCTTCTAGAGGTTGATACTGATTCCCTTAAGTCTCTTAACTCTTTTCTCAACAGCTCAAAACCAATGGAGTCCATCACTCATAGATCTCCTAAAAATCACAATATGTTTATGAGTGTTTATAACCACATTTAAGCATAGTTTCACAATAAACATCCGAAGATAACTCTAAATCAGAAACTTAGCTAAATGTCAACAATTAAACACATTTGAAATCCAATTAGATCAAACAAAGAGCATTCAAGAGCTGAAATTATTAACAGATCACTGACCTCTTCAATTATGCTCAGCTTGAGGGCTTAGCGCTCAGCATGAAGCCTTGCTCTGTGAAAAATCTGCAGAATGCCTGAGATGCTTTGGTGCCATCCTTGAGTTTTTTGTTTCATCTTTTTTTGTTCTTTCTTTACTCAACTTAAACAACATAAAGGATACTTCCTGAAACAAAAATGACTTGTATCAAACTTCCAGAAGTTAACCAAATTACATCCAACACAACTAAACTAAAAAGAAATTAATGAATGAATGCAAAAACATAAGAGAAATTGGGTTGCCTTCCAATTAGCGCTTCTTTACCATCATTAGCTTGACGTCTGAATGTTCATCAAGGGTCACTCAAACTAAGAGATGACCTTGCCCTCTCAATGTCGCCTCCAAAATAAGGCTTTAAGCGTTGTCCATTTACTTTGAATGATCTCTTAGATATAGGGTCTTCAACTTCAATTGCTCCATGTGATGCTACATCCTTAATAATGAATGGGCCATACCATTTAGACTTCAGCTTTCCTGGGAAGAGTTTCAACCTTGAATTGAACAATAGGACTTGTTGGCCAGGGTGAAAAGTCCTTTTGACAATGTGCTTGTCATGATAGGTTTTTACCCTTTGTTTATAGATTGATGCATTCTCATATGCCAACAATCGCATCTCATCCATCTTATGCAGTTGATCCAACCTCTTCTCATTGGCCAATGTTAAATCAAAATTTAGGAATTTGATAGCCCAATATGCTTTATGTTTGTGAACACCCAATTTTGACCGGGCTAAAAAAAATGAAGAAAAAAAAAGTAAAAAAAACAAAAAATAAAAAACAAAAAAAATAGAAAACAAAACAAAACAAAATAGTCACACTCACTCTGATTTTTTTTTCTCACCTGCACACACTCAAGCTGCTCACCTGCACACACTTTGCACAATTTCACTGACTTCACGCTTCACTCACTGCACACGTAAAAAAAAGTGATAAAATAACAATGCATTAAATGCATTAAGGCTGCACAAGCAAAGGGAAGAGGGGCTGAAGGGATTGAAGAAAAAAAGGGTTCTGATAAATGAAGCAACGAGGGGCTCAATGTAGGGGGTGGTTTACGTAAAGAGAAAAAAGAAGAAAATGTCAGCTGAAGAAATAGAAAAAAAGGGGGAACTTGGATAGGGGGAATCATACAAAAGGAGGAAGCTAAGCATTTGAAAGGGGGAGAATTTTGAAAAAGCCACTGGAGAGCTGGGAGTTTTGGGAGAAAAAGATCCTCTCAAAAGCTCAACACAACTCCTTCCTCCAAGCTCCAACCGTGAACCACCCCTCATCACTTGCATACCAGCAACCACCATCTTCATCACTATCCCCCCACAACCCACCATTCATCCAAAAAACCTACCTTCACCCATTACCCCTCAATCTTCCAAACCCCTCAACCGTGAACCTCCATCTCGCCACCCAAAAAAACGTGACCATCTTCCACCTTACAACCAATATCACAAACACCATCACCTTGCGCCTCCCCAAACCGTGAACCATCCTTCACTAACCTTCATCATCTCCTCTTCCACCAAAATAACAGCTTCACAAAACCCAAGCCAACCCTCTGCCACTAGAAAACACCATCAACCACCCATAAAACCACCTTCAAACCTCAACAACACAACCACATTTCACCTATTTTCTTTACCAAAGAACCACTACCTTTAACATTTTAAACCCAACTGAGTCCACTCAGTGAAAAATCTCCATCATCCAAACAACACCACCGTGACCTTCAACCGACCGTCGAATCCAACCAGATCCTTCTCCTCATCGATCGTCGGACCTCACAGAAGCCAGATCCTTCAACCAACCAACCGTCGGACCTCCAACACCAGATCCTTCAACTAACCGACCGTCGGACCTCTAACACCAGATCCTTCAACCAACTGACCGTCAGACCTCCAACACCAGATCCTTCAACTAACCGACCGTCGGACCTAAGAAGTCAGATCCTTCCCAACTAACCGTCGGACCTCAACGCCAGATCCTTCCCAACTGACCATCGGACCTCAGAAGCCAGATCCTTCAACCAACCGACCGTCGGACCTCAGAAGCCAGATCCCTCCTCACCGACCATCGGATCTCAGAAGCCAGATCCTTCCCAACCGACCGTCGGACCTCAGAAGCCAGATCCTTCCCAACCGACCGTCGGACCTCAGAAGCTAGATCCCTCCTCACCGACCGTCGGATCTCAGAAGCTAGATCCTTCCCAACCGACCATCGGACCTCAGAAGCCAAATCCCTCCTCACGGACCGTCGGATCTCAAGAAGCCAGATCCTTCTCCTCACCGACCGTCGGACCTCACGACCAGATCCCTCCTCACCGACCGTCGGACCTCACAACAAGATCCCTCTCTGAGTCACCTCTTGCACTACCAGAGGTTTGAGCCTTTTTTTCTCTCCTTTGTTTGTTCCTTTGTGTCTTATGTAGTGGGGCTGCTATTTGAGGTTGTCAATAAGATTTTTCTTGTTTTATAATGTATATTTAATAGTATGTTATGTCTTGTGATTAGTAAGCTAAAAAAGGATGAAGAAAAATAAAAATAAAAAATAAAAAAATTTTATTGTGTCGTTGTGCTTAATTCGATTGTATTTACTTAGCTCATCGTATGACAATGTGTTGTTTATGTGATTATTTGTTTGTCTTTATACATGCTTTAAAAATAAAAATAAAAATAAAAAAAATCTTTTAATCAATGCGATGACCAATGATGTTGATTGAATAACGGATGTTATCTTCAATGTCGTTTGGATCATAAGGGTTTATTGAGTAGCCTTGTGCTAACTTGAACATTGTGCAATAATGAATTTGTTTTCAAATAAACTCCTTCCTTTTTTAATTAAAAATAATCAACCCAGACTTATTTTATAGAGAACTACGTGACTTTGAGTTCCTCATTGCACCCGAGGATACGTAGGAGCAGAATTTCATTTCTATCAAGCCAAAGTTAAATTTTCATAATTTTGTGGTTTCCCTTTTATAAATAGTTACAATGTTTTGCAAAAGGGGTAAAATAAATATTTCTAAGGATTGTTAAGAATTTGCACAATTAACTTAAGGTACCATTTTAGAACGGGTGTGTTAGGGGTGCTGTGGGATTAAGTTTCTGCCCTTCCCTATCCATAACCAACTCCCGAATCCAATCTGGTTCCAAAGACCATTTTCAAAAAAGGGTTTTCCAATTTTTCCTAAATTAAAATAAAATTGGTGGCGACTCCATTTTTCATATTTTTGTGAATGCTTATGTCTTGAAGCATATCAAATGGGTTTTTGATGATAACAAAGCCAAAGAAGAAGATCAAGATCAAAAGAGAAGACCAAGATCAAAAGAGAAGACCAAGATCAAGTCCAAGATTATCAAGACCATCAAGCATAGCTTTTAGGACTTTAATCTTTGTAAAGGTATATAAAGATTCACAAATAAGGTTAATCTTGCGTTTTGTAATAGCACATAAGTTTTTAAGGCTTCAATATGGTTTTTAACTTCCAAAGAATTAATCACATCGTGTCCATAAACTTACAAGATTATATGGAATCAAGAGCAACATTTTAAAAAGCTCAAAACATGTTTTCACATGTATTATTCGAATAAGAGGTCCCTTATTCGAATAACACAAGCCAGTGATTCCAATTCAATAACTCAGGAAAGGGCTTATTCGAATAAAGCCATGCATTATTCGAATAAGCGTTTCAAAAGTTTCTTGGCACGAATAGGTTATTCGAATAACAGAAGTGTTATTCGAATAACACATCTCAGGAAGTCTGTTCATGAATTGGTTATTCGAATAACAGAGTTGTTATTCGAATAACAAGTATTTCAGAAAAGCCATACGTTACTGGTTATTCGAATAACAAGGTTTTCAAATAAAACCATGCTGAATTGGTTATTCGAATAACAGGAACTGAAGCTCATTTATTCAAATGAGTTATTCGAATAACATGAACGTTATTCGAATAACGTGTTTTCTAGAAAGCAAATAATTATCTGGTTATTCGAATAACCAGGATGTTATTCGAATAACATATTACAGAGGAAAACATGGTGAAAGCTATTTCAAGCGTTATTCAAATAAGAAATGTCTTATTCGAATAATGAAGATTTCCAGAAACAGAAATTAACGGATAGTTGCATAACATTTAATGCTCCAACCACCTCCAACGGCTCTAATCTTCAAGGACTTATAAATAGAAGTTGTTGGGCATTTATGGAAAATAAGACAATCAATCTAAAAAATCTGGGTTGAGCATTAAAAACGAGTTTTCATCTATTTCTCCAATAATACTCTGTTTCTGAGCGTAAACCGTGAAATATATACCAGTTGAGTTTCCAGTTGTAATATCTGCTCTTTCAAGAGAGTTTCTATCTTTCATACTTTGTGTAATCTGAAAAAGAGAGGGTGAGGTATCCCTCTAGTGCAAAGGGTGAGGTATCCCTTAGAGAGTGAGGTATCTCTCAAAGCAAGAAAAGGGTGAGGTATCCCTTGAGGGTGAGACATCCCTCAAAAGGTTGTAAAGGGTGAGGCATCCCTGTTTTGAGGCTCAAAGCACAAGGGTGAGGTATCCCAAGGTGTTGTTGAGTGCTCTATTGTGTAAAGGTTTTCAAGCACCCGTTCAAGCTTGAAGTTTAGTGGAAAATCTCGAGTGGTTCGCTTGAGGACTGGACGTAGGTCACAAGGGGTGGCTGAACCAGGATAAATCCTTGTGTTTGTTTCTCTCAACCCTATCTCTTTATATTTATGCATTTACCTTATATGCTTGCTTGAATATTATTCATCTTGGGTTATTTAATTTGTGAGTGAAGTATTCAATCTCATTTATCTATTCACTTCATTTATCCAATAGCTTCAACGAAAATTGTTTAATAAACGTTTTACGAAAGATTTGCGAAAATATTTCATAAACTCAATTCACCCCCCCTCTTGAGTTTGAGGCCACTTGGCTAACAATTTTAAGATTCAACGAGTTGCTATTATCCGCCGCGATCCCGGTTGCGACAATGTTCAAGCTCCACAGGTAAATGGTATGACTTGCCATAAACCAATTGGTATAGAGATAAGCCTAAAGGGGTCTTGTATGCAGTTTTATGCGCCCACAACGCATCATCCAAATTTCTCGACCAATCTTTTCTTGAACTTGTAATAGTTTTTTCCAAGATCTTTTTAATCTCTTTATTGGAAACCTCAACTTGTCCACTTATTTGTGGATGATATGGAGTTGCCACTTTGTGTCGTACATCATATTTGGTCAATAAATTTTGCAAGCAATTGTTGCAAAAGTGTTTGCCCCCATCACTAATTAACACACGAGGCACTCCAAATCTAACAAAAATATTTTTCTTGAGCAATTTCACAACTGTATGAGCATCATTGGTAGGTGATGCTATGACCTCCACCCACTTAGAGACACAATCCACTGCTACAAGGATGTATTGGTTTGAAAAGGATGATGGGAATGGTCCCATAAAATTGATTCCCCAACAGTCAAACAACTCTACCTCTAAAATGCTATTGAGTGGCATCTCATTTCTCTTTGATATCCTTCCATTTCTTTGGCATCTATCGCATTACTGCACAAATTTGTGAGAATATTTGAAAAGTGTGAGCCAGTAAAATCCACATTGCAACACCTTCACCGCAGTTCTATCTCCATTATAGTGTCCTCCATAAGGTGATCCATGGCAATGCCACAAAATACTTTGTGCTTCATCATAAGCAACACACTTTCTAAGTAAACCATCCGGACACCATTTGAACAAAAATGGATCATCCCATATGAGGTAGTTCGCATCCTTGAAAAATTTCTTTCTTTCCTGCCATGTAAGGTCCTCCGGAATAACATTTGCTGCCTTAAAATTCACCATATCAGCAAATCAAGGTCTCTCCTTCACCATGAATAGTTTTTCATTAGGGAACTCTGCTTGAATATCATTTTCCTCTGCTCTTGAGTCATTTCCTTCAAGTCTAGGTAAGTGGTCTACTACGACATTTTCACTACCCTTCTTGTCTTTCATTTCCAAGTCAAACTCCTGCAAAAGTAAGATCCAACGAATCAGTCATGGCTTGGAATTAACCTTAGTCGGCAAGTATTTTATAGCAGAATGGTCAGTAAACACTATGACTTTAGACCCAATGAGATAATATCTAAACTTTTCTAATGCAAACACTATTGCAAGTAGTTCCTTCTCAGTTGTTGCATAGTTAATCTGATTTTCATTCAACACTCTACTTGCATAGTAAATAACATGAAAGAATCTCTCTTTTCTTTGTCCTAACACCACTCCAATAGCAAAATCACTAGTGTCACACATTAATTCAAATGGTAAATTCCAATCCGGTGCAACAATGATGGGTGCAATGATTAATTTCTCTTTCAAAATAGTAAAAGCATGCAAACATTCAGTAGTAAATTCAAAAGGGCAATCCTTATTAAGCAAGACACACAAGGGTTTAGCAATTTTGGAAAAATCTTTAATGAAACGTCTATAAAACCCGGTATGTCCAAGAAAACTTTGGACTCCTTTAACATTCGCTGGTGGTAGCAGCTTCTCTATGACCTCTATCTTTGCTCTATCTACCTCAATTCCCTTAGCTGAAATTTTGTGACCAAGGACAACCCCTTCATGCACCATAAAATGGCACTTTTCCCAATTCAAAACCAGGCTAGTCTCTACACACCTTTGCAATGCAGTAGCTAAGTTAGTAAGACATAAATCAAAAGATGAACCAAAAATAGAAAAGTTATCCATAAAAACTTCTATTGATTTTTCAATCATATCAAAAAAAATAGAAAGCATACACCTTTGAAACGTGGCAAGTGCATTACACAATCCGAATGACATCCAGCGATAAGCGAAGATCCCAAATGGACATGTAAAAGTTGTCTTCTCTTGATCTTCTGGATTAACCGCAATTTGGTTATATCCAGAATAACCATCTAGAAAGCAGTAGAAAGCTTGACCAGCTAGCCTCTCTAGCATTTGATCCATAAATGGTAGCTGGAAATGGTCCTTCCGAGTGGCTTGATTGAGTTTACGATAATCTATACACATGCGCCAACCCATAACTATACGTGTGGGAATGAGCTCATTTTTTTCATTTTTAACAACTGTCATCCCTCCTTTCTTTAGTACCACTTGAACTGGACTTACCCACGCACTATCCGAAATAGGGTATATCATCCCTGCTTCAAGAAGTTTCAGCACTTCTTTCCTCACAACTTCTTTCATTGTAGGATTCAACCTCCTTTGGGGTTGTACTACTAGTTTAAATTCCCCTTCAAGTAGAATTTTATGCATGCAAAATGAAGGACTAATGCCTTTCAAGTCTGAAATGGACCACCCTATAGCTGTCTTGTGTTCTCTAAGTACCTTTACAAGTTTCTCTTCCTCCAACTTGGACAATTCATAACTCACTATGATAGGATTTTCATCATTCTTGCCAAGAAAAACATATTTCAAATGTGGAGGGAGTGGCTTGAGCTCTAACTTGGGCTTCTCTTATACTTCATCTCTCTTTAGCTCTTCCTTCTTGGTGTCCACAGCTAACTGAAATTGTTGAGCCTCCAAATTCGATATACATTCTTCTACTTCCTTCTCTTCCTCATCACAAAGATTTTCAATAGAATTAACCATTACCTTCTTAAGAGCAGTAAAACGTTGCTGCTGTCCTAAGACTTCCTTGACCATTATATCAACCATATCCATTTGAAAACATTGCCCCTTATCATTGGGTGATGCATAGCCTCAAAAACATTGAAAGTGATCTCCTTATCCTGAACTCTAAGCCGCAGCTGTCCTTGTTGGACATCTATTAGAGCACGACCAGTGGCTAGGAAAGGTCTCCCCAAGATGAGTGGTATCTCCGAATCCTCCTCCATGTCTAAAATGACAAAGTCAGATGGGAAGATGAACTTATCTACTTTTACCAATACATCCTCTATGATTCCATAAGGGTGTTTAATGGACTGGTCCGCTAATTAAAATGCCATGTGAGTAGGCTTCACCTCACTTACTCCTAACTTCTTTAAAATAGACAAAGGCATGAAATTGATGCTTGCTCCTAAGTCACAAAGGGCATTCCCGATAGTTATGTTCCCAATAGTGCAAGGGATGGTGAAACTGTCGCAACCGAAAAATCTCGGCGAAATAGCAACTTAAACTAAAATATATTTAATTAGGAGTCGCCACCAATTTTATTTTTTTATTAGAAAAAATTGGAAAACCCAAGAAAAATAGTCTTTGAAACCAGATTGAATTCGGGAGTCGGTTATGTGTAGAGAAGGGCGGAAACTTAATCCCACAGCACCCTTAGCACACCCGTCTTAAGACGGTATCTTAAATTAATTATGCAAATTTTTAATAATCCTTGAAAATATTTGTTTTACCCCTTTTGTAAAAAATACGAAATAAACAAATAAATTATGAAAATTTAATTTTTGGCTTGACGGAATTGGAGTCCCGCTCCTACGTATCCCCTGGTGCAATGAGGAACTCAAAGTCACGTAGTTCTCTAAAAAATATTGTGGGTTGGTTGATTTTATAAAAACTTTGAAAATTTGAATTAACAAGTCATCGCGACTCAGTTATTCAAATTAAGAATTGAATAGGTGAAGCTCGCGTCACGCTAGAGACGTCACCCACTAATTATCAAATTTGTTACAAAATTTTTATTTAAAATTATCTAGAAAAAAAAAGAATTGGTTTATTTTATTTTGTATTTTTTAAAAGAAACAATTTAAATTTTTTTTAAAAATAGAATTAACAAGTCGTCGCGACTCATTAATCAAATTAAGGATTGAATAGGTGAAGCTCGCGTCACGCTAGAGACGTCACCCTCGATTATTGAATTTATAGCAATTAAATAAAATTTTAATAAATAATTTTTTTTAAAAAAATGTACAAAAAAATGAATAAATAAATAAATAAGCAAATCAAACTAACAAATGAATAAGCTAAAATGAACAACACGTATATATAAAAAATAATAAAACAAAAAAAAATAGAATAAGCAAGCTTACCTCTAAGGCGTAAAACAAAAAAATTGTTATGCTCAAAGAAGTTATTGCACAGAGCCCCACGCGTTCTCTTCAAATCAAGCCTTGAAAAGTAACTTACTTGCAAGGAAAAAAAAAACTATAGTCTCGAGCTCTTATACTTAATATTAAGCCCAAGTAAAAAAATTTACTAAAGTTCTCGGACTCTTATACTTAGTATTAAGCCCAAGTGTGAAAATTTTTGGATGCCTAAAACAATTGAGAACCAACTCTATATATAGGAGAAGGGGGGAAAGAAAGAGCAAGACTTCTCCAATGTGGGACTTAGTGATACAATTAGTTTTTTTCAATTTTTCTCTTTTTTTATTGTTTTAGATTTTCATTTTTTTTAACACAATGCCCCAGACAAAATTGGGTGTTCACAGTTGCCCCTCTTTACTTGTTTCTTACTAAATAAAAAGAACAACCGTAGTTTTTCATTTTATCACTGTAAGGAACGAGTAAAGACATGAACTCGAATTTTGTTTGGGAGCGAAAAGAAACAAAACAATGCAAAGAGCGATGCGCTTAACGATAGAAACTTAAATGATAGAGAGCCGATGCGCTCAAATGTAAAAGACAGGAGCCGATGCACTCAAAAGTAAAAGACAGGAGCCGATGCACTCAAAAGTAAAAGACAGGAGCTGATGCACTCAAAAGCAAAAGACAGGAATTTAAAATGCATGAAATGCATGGAGCCGATGCACTCAACAGAACTTAAAATGACAATGGGCCATTGAGTCCCGGAATTTAAAAGGCAATGGGCAACTGAGTCCCGAAATTTTAATGACAATGGGCAATACTGAGTCCCGAAATTTAAATGACAATGGGCAACTGAGTCCCAAAATTTAAATGACAATAGGCAATTGAGTCCCGGAATTTAAAAGACAATGGGCCACTGAGTCCCGAAATTTAAAAGATAATGGGCAACTGAGTCCCGTAATTTAAATGACAATAGGCAACACTGAGTCCCGAAATTTAAATGACCACGGGCAACTGAGTCCCGAAATTTAAAACATAATGGGCAACTGAGTCCCGTAATTTAAATGACAATAGGCAACACTGAGTCCCAAAATTTAAATGACCACGAGCAACTGAGTCCCGAAATTTAAATGATAATGGGCAACTGAGTCCTGGAATTTAAAAGACAATAGGCAACTGAGTCCCGGAATTTAAAAGGCAATGGGCAACTAAGTCCCGAAATTTAAATGACAATAGACAACACTGAGTCCCGAAATTTAAATGACAATGGGCAACTGAGTCCCGAAATTTAAAAGACAATGGGCAACAGAGTCCCGAAATTTAAATGACAATGGGCAACTGAGTCCCGAAATTTAAAAGACAATGGGCAACAGAGTCCCGAAATTTAAAAAATAATAATGGGCAACTGAGTCCCGAAATTAAAAGACAATGGGCAACTGAGTCCCAAAATTTAAAAGACAATGGGCAACTAAGTCCCGAAATTTAAAAAAAATAATGGGCAACTGAGTCCCAAAATTTAAATGACAATGAGCAACTGAGTCCCGAAATTAAAAGATAATGGGTGGCTGAGTCCCAAAATTTAAAAGACAATGGGCAACTGACTCCCGAAATTTAAAAGACAATCTAAGCTATTGAGTTCTAAAAAGATCTTCTTTTTCTTTTATTACTTTTTCTCTCTTTTTTTTTTTTTTTTTATTTTTTTTTTATTCTCTTTTTTATTTTCCTCTTTTTTTATTCTCTTTTTTATTTTTTATTTTTTAAAAAAAAAAATCATTTGAACCAAGGACGACTTTAGAAAGCTTTGACCAATCAAACCCCTCGTTCACGTGCTTTAGCCCGTTGGACTTGATAACTTCGGTCCTCATCCTTTCTTTCCTTTTTTTCTTCTTTCTCTTTCCTTATTTGCCACTCTCAACTCTCCTTTTGAGAAATGAAATGATCATCTCTTGTCATGAACCTTTGCTTGGCTGAGTCCTTGAGAGAAAATTTTACTCCAGTATTTAACTTTGTCCCTCATCCAATTGATTCTCTGCAACTGCTTGATTACTCAATCATTATCTCTATTGGTACTTCCTTCAATATATCTTCTCTTTAATCCTTCAAAAATTTGCCCCAGTATGGCCAATTGAACAAAATTGCCCTAGTTTGGTGAACTTTTCAAATAGCTTCAACCTATCTTCCTATTTATTTGCCCCAGCTTTTGCTTAAACCGCCCTTTCGAGTTTTCAGTCTTACGGGCTCTTTTCCCTTTTTGCTTAGGTACCTCTTGTTTTTGGATTATCCACTGGGATATCATTTTTCCTTTAATTGGAACTTCTAAGTTCTTTTCGATCTGAATTATTCATCAAGGGATTACCATCGAATGGTCAAATCATAATGTTGTACTCATGTTCACCTTACCTGAAGCATTACGTAATGGATAGACATGGATTCAAAAAATACAACAGAACAGGAATTGACTAAGTGAACAACTTCCAGATTGGCCTTGGAAGTTTGACAACACAAAAGGGTATATATGGAACAAGATACAAACGATGGTATGGGATTCAAAGAAGAGTTGCCTTGATATGGATTGGTTTGATCCTCATGAAAACGATATTTAATTGCTCACTAGACATTATGACCAAGGATTTTCTTCTACTAAACATCTACATCAAGTCAAATTGAACTAAAGAGAAATTTCTCCCAGTTCAGGATTGAATAGAATAAGGCTAACACTCGCCCTAGTGACCCAAAAGATTTATCCCAATGTTGGTCAATCGAACCAGAGAAAAGAAAAATTGCCCCAGTTTAGAGTCAAATCGAGCAGGGTAGACACTTGTCCTAGTGTAAGGCCCAATTTGAACTAAAGAGAAATTTGCCCCAGTTTAGGACTGAATTGAATAAAATAGGAACTCGCTCTAGTGACCAAAAGATTTACCCCGGTGTAAGACTGACGAGTACCTCCTCCTTCTTTTTTTTAAGGAGCAATAAACTAGATACTTGGATGAGCATAACATTTGTCTCAAAATTAAAGTTAACGAGATGACAATAACCCTTCATTGACCAGAATGGACTTTTTGAGGCTTGTAACGTGACCACGGCTAGGGGTTATGAAAGGAAAGATATAAGGCTCAAACAAGTGTTTAAGGGTTGAATGGGACTAAGGATCCTTGCACTTTTAAAATTGAACTTTGTTAACTGCTTTTGCACTTTCAAGCACACTTTTCTCTTATTGTTCTCCATTTCTTCCTTATTTCATTTCATTTTCGTTCATTCCCCATTTCATTTCACTTTTTTTCTTTCTTTTTTTGGTTTTTTTTTACTATTTTTTTACTCCTTACCCCTTTCACATTTTCTTCCTCTTCCATTATGCTTCAAAATAGTCACCATGACAATCATCCTTTTACTTTGTGCTATCCCCTAGTGTAGGGGTGATCCTTATCCAGGGTTTATTGAAGAAATTCTCAAGCTCAAAAAGGGAAACAAGAGATAAAAAAAAATGATGAAATTTTATAAAAGATAGAGAAAAATGGTCAGTCTTCATTTTCAAATCATGATTGTTTATTTTCAAAACTTTAATTTTGAGACAAAAAGATAGTGCACATCAAGTGATTACTTCTTTGCTCTTTTTTTCTTTTTTCTTTTTGCAAAAGGCACTTGCAGGCGCGAACCTTACTGACATATACCAAACTGAGAATTGCCAAGAATTGGCGTTCAATGGGATCCAAATACAAGGAAAACACTTCGAAGAAACGAAAGCGAATAAATGTCAAGAAATACAACGTGATGAAAATGAAAGGAAACAAGATATCCATGCAAATTCATTACACTAATGCTTCAAGAAAGTTATCATAAGTTCAAAACCCAAATGATTTTATTGATCGAACAAGCATAGGGTTGATATAATTAAACTATCGTTTCACGGTAACTACTTGATAAACAAATCAGAATACTAGTCGCTTAGAAATTCCCCAGTGTTGGAGGACTCTAAGGTATTATTTATAAACCACCACTAAGTTGAACTTTCTGAGATTTCCTTGATCAACTATTCTAAGCATTTACCCCATTCCTTCCACCATGATTAGGAATTGGGTTGTTGACAATATCGGGTCCAGCCTCCTCTTGGATATTAAGCTTCCCATAAGCAATTAACTTCCTCACTGCTGTCTTAAAAGCTTCATAGTCTTTAATGGAATGCCCAGAAACGTCCATGTGAAATTTACAAGTCAAATTTGGGTTATGCCAACTTGGGAATGGTGACTTCATAGGGCGCACAGGACTCCCCGAAATTAAATGGGCATCATAGAGCCTTTGGAATAACTCTGCATTCAAAATAGACAATCTTGGGAAAGAAGGTAAGCCTTGGGGACGAAAACGACCTTGATTTTGGAAGTTTGGCTGAGGTTATGGGTAATTTTGTGGAGGTGCAGATGGATATTAGTTATAGGTTGGGTGAGCTGGTGCGTATGGTTGAGGTACAGGAACATTGTTGATTTGGAGTGGCTGGGTTTGAGGTGCATTCGTGGGAGGGGCGGTTAGGCCAGGTAGATGAGACGGTACAGAAGGGTAAGTGTTCGGGTTATATGGGGGTGCTCGATAAGCAGGGTAGGATGGAGAAAATCGGGGTTATGAAGGTTGTTGATTTTGTAGATAGCTCACTTCTGGCTCATTTCTCTTAGTGGGAAATCCCTTCTTGAAACTACCTTCATTATTGTCAATTGGCAATTTGCCAGCCTTTACCAGAATTTCAATCTTTTCTCCGGCAGCAATTAATTCAGCAAAGTCTTGGTAAGAAGCACCTACCATTGTCCCAATATAAGGAGCTCCTAAAGTCCCCAAGAAGTATGAGCACATTTCTGTCAAAGTTAAAGGTGGTTGCACTTGAGCTGCGAGAGCTCTCCACCTCTGGGCATATTGTTTGAATGTCTCCTCATTTTTCTTCTGTAATGTTCCCAACTGCTCCCGGGTTGGGACTGTATCCAGATTAAACCGATACTGACCCATAAACAAATTCGCCCAGTCATCCCAAGAGGAGATTTTCGAGAGGTCCTGTTGGATACACCACTCCAAAGCATGCCCAGTCAAACTTTCATGAAAGAAATTGACGAGGAACTTCCAATCCCTTGACCAAATGGACATTTTGGTAATGTAAGTTTTTAGGTGGAAAAAGGGATTAGTGCTCCCATCATACTTGACAAATTCTGGGATTTTAAAATCCTTGGGGATGATGATGTTAGCAATAGGGCACAATTCTTCTATCCCAAAGGGACTGTAGGTGCTAGGACCCTTGATCGCCTTGATTTGCTCCTCCATCTTTTCCATCCACTCTTCTTTCATCTTATCATTCTGAACAGTTGTGTGCCCATTACCGGCAGGAAATCCAGTTGGCATCTGAATGGACATATGTGGTGGTTCCCACGTGAACTTGGTGTTACCATAGACCTCATTTCTAGTATCTTCCAATGAATGATATCCTTCTCCGATAGGAATCATTACTGATGCAGTGTTTGAGGTTCCTCCCACAGAAGGTATCTCAGTAGTGACCCCTGGGTTTGTCCTCATGGAAGTGATATTCAACGGGTACGAATGTGCCCCTGTTACTCCTGTACTTCCAGCTGCCCCCATCAAGGTGAGGGTCTCCCTCATAGCTAACATAATTTCCTCCATTCTTCTTTGAGACTCTGTCACCTCATTCATCCTTCCTTTCACTTCAACCATTTCCAAACTTAGGTTCCTGCCTTCGTTTTCAGCTGTCATCGCTGCAAGTAACTTTGTTCGAGCCCTTGTATTATGAACACGGGTTTGATTGGTGTCTTCTTTCCTTAGTCGCGCAATGGTTACTGAACACGGTAACATCATACAAGGAAGGAGATGAAATGGATGAGATTAATGTCATGCATAAGATGAGATGAATGAAATGAAAATATTTTTTTTTCAAATGCATGGAATGAAATGCATGATTTATTTTTTTATATATTTTTTAGAATGCTAAAGATGCCATGCATGAATTTTTTTTATGAGAATGCCTGATTTATTTTTTTATTTTTTTTAAATGCTAAGGATGCCATGAAAATGCATGATTTTTTTTTATTTTTTTAAGAATGCTCAGAGTGTCATGAAAATGCATGATTATTTTACTTTTTTTAAAAGAATGCTAGGAATGCAAGATGATTTTTTTTTTTAAGAATACTAGGAATGACATGAAAATGCAAGATAATGTATTTTTTAAGTTTTTTTTAATGCAAGAATGGATGGCATGAGGAAAGAAGAAGTACGCTCCCTTTGTGTCCTAATGGGATTGCCTTAAACTTGGGATTCTCTATCCTAAAGATCTAAGAGTCCTTCTGATCTGTGAGAACTTTCATTGGGTGGCTCTTCTGTTCTAAAGGTCTCTAGAGCCAAGTCCTATTTCAGAATGTTGACCACGAAATAGTGGGTAAACCACTAGGTGTGGGACATTCGTGAAAAAGGCACACTCTAGATGAGGTTTTCGTGATAACCAAATAGGATGTACATCCAAAATGGCTACCACTACGCAACCTCTACCTAACTTAGACTTCACTCAGACCCGGGTATAGGGTCCCACTCAGGCGTGTGTGATAAACGTGTAGGTGCAGTGGGTGTAGGGAGCATACAGACATTTATAATCCTAAAGACTACCCATATCCTGCAAAACAAAGTAACAAACAAACTCCAAAAGTTTTCTACCCTAAAGTTTAGATAATGAAACAATTAACTAAACAAAGAATAATCAAATTTAAAAAAGAGAAAAAAAAGAAAAAAGAAAAAGGGTAAAACAAACACATAAAGATCACCAAAATTTTTTCATAACCAACTTTTATAGGCTTGACTCTCAAGTATCCACAGTGGAGTCGCCATCTGTCGCGACCAAAAAATCACGGCGAAATAGCAACTTAAACTAAAATATATTTAATTAGGAGTCGCCACTAATTTTATTTTTTTATTAGGAAAAATTGGAAAACCCAAGAAAAATAGTCTTTGAAACCAGATTGAATTCGGGAGTCGGTTATGTGTAGAGAAGGGCGGAAACTTAATCCCACAACACCTCTAACACACCCGTCCTAAGACGGTACCTTAAATTAATTATGCAAATTCTTAATAATCCTTGAAAATATTTATTTTACCCCTTTTGTAAAAAATATGAAATAAACAAATAAATTATGAAAATTTAATTTTTGGCTTGACGGAATTGGAGTCCCGCTCCTACGTATCCCCTAGTGCAATGAGGAACTCAAAGTCACGTAGTTCTCTAAAAAATATTGTGGGTTGGTTGATTTTATAAAAACTTTGAAAATTTGAATTAACAAGCCGTCGCGACTCAGTTATTCAAATTACGAATTGAATAGGTGAAGCTCGCGTCACGTTAGAGACGTCACCCACTAATTATCAAATTTGTTACAAAATTTTTGTTTAAAATTATCTAGAAAAAAAAAGAATTGGTTTATTTTATTTTGTCTTTATTAAAAGAAATAATTTAATTATTTTTTAAAAAATTGAATTAACAAGTCGTCGCGACTCTGTTAATCAAATTAAGGATTGAATAGGTGAAGCTCGTGTCACGCTAGAGACGTCACCCTCTAATTATTGAATTTATAGCAATTAAATAAAATTTTAATGAATAATTTTTTTTAAAAAAATGTACAAAAAATAAATAAATAAATAAATAAATAAGCAAATCAAACTAATAAATGAATAAGCTAAAATGAACAACACGTATATATAAAAAATAATAAAACAAAAAAAAAATAGAATAAGCAAGCTTACCGCTAAGGCGTAAAACAAAAAAATTGTTATGCTCAAAAAAGTTATTGCACAGAGCCCCACGCGTTCTCTTCAAATCAAGCCTTGAAAAGTAACTCACTTGCAAGGAAAAAAAAAGCTAAAGTCTCGGGCTCTTATACTTAGTATTAAGCCAAAGTAAAAAAAATTACTAAAGTTCTCGGGCTCTTATACTTAGTATTAAGCCCAAGTGTGAAAATTTTTGGATGCCTAAAACAATTGAGAACCACCTCTATATATAGGAGAATAGGGGAAAGAAAGAGTAAGACTTCTCCAATATGGGACTTAGTGATACAATTAGTTTTTTTCAATTTTTCTCTTTTTTTATTTTTTAGATTTTCATTTTTTTTAACACAATGCCCCAGACAAAATTGGGTGTTCACAGAAACTACCGAGGTCAGTGAGCTTTGGAGGTAGCTTCTGCTGTAAAATCGCACTGCATTCTTCTGTCAAGGCGACCGTCCCATCTTCCTTCAACTTCCTTTTCTTGGTGAGGAGTTCCTTCATGAATTTGGCATAGGTAGGCATTTGCTCTAATGCCTCGGTAAAAGGAATATTAATCTGTAATCTTTTAAAAATGTCAAGGAATCGAGCAAATTGTTCTTCTTTGTCCTTTATCTTCCCCAAATGTGGATATGGCAGTTTAATATAGGGAGGGATCTCTTGAGGCTTGCTGTCTTCTTTCAATAATTGGCTCTTTGTTTTCCTCAAGATGGAGTCCTCATCAACTAGCTTCAACTTCTTGTCTTTTTCTGTTTTGTTGTCTTCTTGTCCCACTGATTTTTGTTAGTCCTCTTCCACTATCAAGTCTTCAACACCTTGCTTTTTCTCCTCTAACAACTGGTTCAACAATCTTCCCACTCCTTAATGTAATGACTTTGCAATGTTCCTTGGGATTAACTTGCGTATTTGCTAAAAAATTGCTACTTGATTATTTTGTAAATTGTTTTGCAAGCTGTCCAATCTGGTTTTCTAAATTCTTGATAGATGATTCGGTGTTCTTATAGTTAGATTGAGAGACTTGAATGAATTGTGCCAAAGTATTCTCCAAAATAGTGGTTCGATCATGTGGAGGATGTGGTGGTGGTGGTTTACTAGATTGAGGACCTTCTTGCTTCCATGAGAAATTTGGATGGTTCCTCCACCCTTGATTATAGGTATTGGAGAATTGATTATTGCTTTGTCTTCCATAATTCCTCATGTAATTCACCTCCTCTTGAGAATTTGGGGTGGCTTCACACTTCCCCTTATCATGCTCCCCTCCACAAAAGTCACACCTCATAACTTATTGTGGTTGGACTTGACCAAAACTCATGTTTTGAATTTGTTTTGTTAATGCCTCTAATTGTTGAGTCATAAGCTTGTTTTGTGCCAAGAGTGCACTTTGTGAGTCAAGCTCTAACATTCCTTTCCTTCCTGAAAATCCTCTATCATGATGCATTAGATAGTCATTCGATGCCATGACTTCAATCAAACTTTGAGCCTCTTCGGTAGTCTTCGTATTCATAGAACCTCCAGTAGAAGCATCTAGTATTAGCTTGCTGGCTGGCCTCAACCCATTGCAAAAAATTTACAATTGCTGTATATCATCAAATCCATGGTTGGGACACTTCCTTAGCAGCTCTTTGAAATGCTCCCAAGCCTCATATAATGTTTCCCCTTCTTTTTTGCTAAAGCTGGTGATCTCTCCTATCATCTTGACAAACTGAGATGGAGGAAAGTATCTTGACAAAAATCTTGCTTCTAAATCCTCCCAAGTTGTAATGCCACCCCTTGGTTGAGATTGGAGCCAAGCTTTGGTTCTATCTCTAAGCGAAAAGGGAAATAGCCTCAATCGTATTACATCCTTGGTAACTCCATTTATCTTGAGTGTATCACAAATTTCAAGAAAATTTGAGAGGTGAATGTTAGGATCTTCTACCTCAGCTCCTCCAAACTGATTTTGTGCTACAATTTGCAAAACAACTGGTTTGATTTCAAAGTTGTTGGTTGCCACTGGTGGTCTAACAATGCTTGACAGATTTCTATTGTCCGTAGCATTGTTATAATCTCCCAAAGTTCTCCGGACTCTGTTCTTGTTATCAGCCATGACTACTTCTACTTGAACTTGTGATGTTGATGAATTTCCTTTTTCCAAACTTTTCTTCTGTTGCTTTCTTTCTCTTGTTTTCTTCCTATTCTTTCTTGCGATCTTTTCTACCTCGGGATCGTATAACAGTTCACCCGAAGCTTTTCCTCGCATACACAACAACACAAAAACAGAACACAATGTAAGAAGTTCTACAGAAAATTCAGAACAAGAATCTAAACAAACAAAAATAAAACAGATAAATGTCCAATTTAGAATTCCTATAGTCTTGTTGATATTGAAATACAATCCCCGGAAACAGCGTGATGCACACTTTTTAGTTGTTGCATTTACAAACCCAAGTGCAGGTTGTCTCAAGTAATAAAAATCTCGGGAGTCCGAGGTCGATCCACAGGGAATTGTTGAAGATTAATTAAGGTGAAGTGAATATTTTGTTACTATGATTAAAATTATTTACTTGGGTAAAAAGATTCACTCTTGGTAAATAAAATAAAAGTAAGATCAATTCTTTTTATAACTCAATTAGAATCCTCGCAACATGGAGGTTCCAATCGGAAAATACAACATTAAAAGTCCAATTAAAATAATATACGTAATTATATTATGTTTCCTAAAAATATTACTACCACTTATAAATGGGTTAAAGCATTCATTGTGCCAATATTTTGTCTACAACAAATCAAGAACTCCACTTTATAAGGAGAGTTTCTAACACCACCACTTGTAAATGGGTTAAAGCATTCATTGTGCCAATCTCTTGTCTACAACAAATCAAGAACTCCACTTTACAAGGAGGGTTTGGAAACAAAATACAATACGTATAATGATCACTTGAAAATATATCATTTAAGCACAAGAGAGAAATTAATCTAACCTTATTTCATTACCAAGAGCTTCACCCCTTCACCCAAGTAAAATGAAACTTAGTTACTCATAGTTAAAAAGAAAGAAAGAGAGAAGAAGAAGAAGAAGAACATGACTTCAATTTAGAACAAAGGAAAATTACTACAAGAAAACCTAGTAACAAACTAACATTATTTTGGTACCTAAAACCTAATTCACGAAATGATCTACCAATGCCCCCTTTTATAGAAGATTAGAGATACAAAATGACAAGGGGGGTGAGTCATTAGTGGGTGGATGAGTGGCAAATGAATGAAAAATGCCAAATGACTTTAGGTGAGTGGAAAATTATGGAGATTCCTTGTGTCCGAAATCATGCAGCTCTGAAGTCATTGCATTCGTCATTTTTCAACCAAGTGGTCTTCATGAAAGTTGTAGGCCTGGATCTTATCTTTCAAATGGCTTTGGTTTGAGTCCAATATCATTTCTACAACTCCAAATACGTTCAAATTACTACACACTGCCCAGGCCCAGTCATAGCTCATCTGTTCTGACTTCCAAGCCCAATATCACCTTCAAGGAATCCGATTCTGGAAAAGTGTTCAACATGAAAGTTGTAGATATGGATCTTAACTATTCAACATCCAAATATCAGCCCATTTGACAACCTCTAACCCAAAAATTGTGATGAACAGTACACGTAGGTCAAGCTGTCAGGAGCAGCACTCTAGTTCTTGCTTCAATCCCAATTTGAGTTATCTACTCGTGTGATTGGGCCTTTGAGGTCTTCATGAAAGTTATAGAGCTCTCTCTTATCTTTCAAATGCCACTAGAATCACCTCCAAAGACCACCTACAGCCCAAGATATGGCCAAAGTACAAAAATAGTGTAAGACGTAAATTATGCTGAAAAATTCAATTAAGTCTAATTTGAGTCCAAATTTACAAAACATAATAAAACTCAATCAATTAAGTACATAAAGAGTGTAAATGACTAAAAATGAAGGCTTATTAATGTATCAAATATGTGATCATCACAGCGCCAAAAACTTATTAATGAATTGGCAAGTATACCAAATTGTACAAGTAATAAAGAGTGAATAAGGTTGTCGATCCCACGAGGATTGTGTGTCAATTACCAATATAAACTAAGAAATCACTAATTGAACAATGAATAACATGTATTTGAGTCAAGAGTTGCAATAGAACTTGAGTAAATAAAATCAATGATGAATTATAAATCGTACTGAAAGTATGAAATGAATTATCCTAGAATCAAATAACACAAGTGAATTGAGATTTTTAGAATAAAATCAGTTAGAGTTCGAAATCCTCTTAGCTCTCTTCTTATGCCTTAATTCTATTCTGAATTCAATTTCAACTCAAGCAATTGACATTCAAATTCACAAATTCAGATTATTCCCAATTCCTTGGCAAATAATCCTTTTAGTCTTAACTAAGAACCCTAATCCCTTAGGTGCTCTCAATTCAAACCAAGCAATAAGCATAAGAATTCATACAAATGCATAAATTCCATATCATATTCCTAAGATTATGCAATTCATGGTAAATTTCTTCAGATCTAACATAATGTCAATTTTCCAATTGAACAATCAAGTCATAAGATCAATTCCAATGATGGCCAGTCAAGGAAAACATTAAGAGTAGAAGAATTTACTTAACTACTATGAATCATTATTGAATTCAAGATCAGAACAAGTACACGAGATTTGAACTAAAATTCATCCTACTCTAACCTGTAGAGTTTAGTTACACATGATGAAATTGAGAAAAGTAGAAGTGTAGAAATTGGATGAGGATTGCATTGAGTCTTCAAATCTTATTTCCAAAAGCACTTGAACACCAATAGATCCCAAGACTCTCTGAGAATCCTCCAATTCGTGCCCAAAAAATGTGCGAAGAATACGTGAAAATCAGTTGAATGTCCTATTTAAAAGTATCAGAAATAACCATTTGCGCTCAGCATGAGAAATCCACACTGAGCGCAAATAGGTCAGAAATGAAAATTCCCCATTTGTGCTGAGCATGCGAAATCTGCGTTGAGCATGTGGAAGTCAGAATCGAAATCATCCTTTTGCACTGAGCGTGGGAGATCTACGCTGAGCATGTGGAAGTCAGAATCGAAATCATTCTTTTACGCTGAGCATGAGAGATCTGCGCTAAGCATGAACTTGATGGTCTTGAATTCCTATAAAGGATGGTTTTCCAAAGTTAGTCCAATCCAAGAAAACTATCATAAGTGACGACAATTGATGTGAGATTTATTTACACTGATCCTAAATCTAAAATCAATAACTTATATTAAAAATTCACATAATCACAACCCTTTTTAACCTATAAATCTACATATTATGCAATAGAACTTGAGTAAGTAAAATCTAGGTATAGTTTATTATATTATTATTATTTAATATGTATAAAAATTATTAAAAAATATAATTTTATTATAATTCTTACTATTTTATACATATTAAATAATAATTTGAATATTTATGATAAATTATGTTTAACTAAAAATTACTTAATTTGATAACGCTACAATTCGAACTTATGCTTCTATTAATACATAAATAGATTGAATATTTAATCGGTTTTGTTAACAAATGTCCTTAATATACTAAAATAATTTTTTTTAGATAAAAATAAAATATTTAATGTATTAGAAATTAAAAAAATTATTTTTTCATTTAAAACTTTCTATTACAAGTGCTTTAACAACATTTGTTAACGAAAATTATATTTAATTCATTGAAAACGGCTGTTAATAAAATTAAATAAAAAAAACCCATCCTTGGATTTGGACAAGGTTAAGATGGTAATTGGAACAGCTGGACCACAGACAAGTTGATGGGTTTCAGTAAACAATCTATCTATATCTATATATCTATATATCCTCTCCTATCCTATACAACTACAGAAAAGTTTTTTACTAGTGTTTCTTTTGCTGTTCAAATATACGTGTTAGCATTCTCCTTGTCCTTTTTTTGTTATGAAATTATTATTTTATTCAAAACTTTTTATTCTAATGCAATGTGATAAGCTTAATGGAGGATAAACTTATCTTTTCATTATTATTTATTTTAGATTTATTTTTTATTTATTTATATTTTTGTCCTTATTTTTTGTTTGTTAATCATATGCCATCCTTAAGATTAAGGATAGTTTGGTCATTTCACATCTAATTCATTTCTCTTTCTTCTTTCATCTTTCTCTCTCCTTTTCTCCTTCTTCACTCTACCGAGACGGCGTCTAGCTTCTTTATTTTCAAAATTTGAATTGTTCTTCTCTAACTTTCTTTCTCTCTTTTATCTCTCTTAGATTTCATTTCAAATTCATATTGATCGCAGCTTGCGAGCGTTGACGTTGCGCAGTGGGTCGCTAATAACTCCATAAAATGTAGTTATTTATGCCCCATAATTGTGCTTCACAGCATGCTTGGTCCTTGTTTTTATGCATATTTGGAAGGTTTTATGCTTATATTTGTTAAATGTCATTTGGATACCTTCCTTTATGTTTTTGAGCAATTTGTGCATATTTGTTGATTGATTAAGTAAATTTGCAATTATATTTAACTTGGTGCTTTATCTAATGCAGGAAGGGCTCAAAAGAGACAAATTGATGCAAGCCAAGGCCCAGCACTTGAGGAAAGAAGCCAAGGAAGCATTCCAAAGTTCCACGCCGCGGCGTGAAAATGTTCACGCTGCGGCGTGAGGTCTCAACATGACCCACATACGACAGACGACACTCCACGCCGGCGTGAGAATGTGCACGCCGCGGCGCGCGTCAGCGAGCTGAGCCTATTTATTCTATTTTTCACGCACCTTTTCGGGCGCTCTGAGTTTTCTCTCTTTTAGGTTTTAGGTTTTTAGTTTTCTGGGTTAGAGGCTGCGGCTAGACCTCCATTGGAGGTGGAGATGGAGCTTGGGGAGCTAAGGATGGAAGCCTTTTTTCCATTGGAGGAGGATCCGAGCTTCAATGGCGAAATCCATAAGCTTTCTCCTTCTCTCTTTTCTCTTTTCTCTTCCTCATTTCTTGAACATGTATTTTTTAATTTGTTCTCATGTTCATTGTATAGCTGAGCTTTATTTAGGGACGACTTTGAATCCTTTTATTAATATTAATGATTTGTTCTTCTCTGAGTTTGTGTGGATCTTTGATTTTGTTCAATCATATTGTGCTTAATGCTCTTGAGTGTTTGGCCAACATTTGAGTGATTTGATAAAATCTAATGAACCTAGACATAGGGATTTGGGTTTGAGATCGTATGTATAGTTGATGCGTGTTCAATTCTATTCCAATGGCGGGATGAGTTGATTCGCTAATGGGATAGACATATACCTCTTAGCCATGCATAGCACGTATTTGAGAATAGACCTTAAAGAGTGAATTTTGTGTTAGCTCTCAAGGACACTTAGAGAGTTGGGCAATTGAAACCATGGTTAGATGACCTAGACATAGGCATTTAGCTAATGTAGATTCTCAAGCTAACATAATCATTGCATTCATATTTATGAAGAGGATTGCATGTTGTTGGTTAAAGTAAAGGGTGAAGAAGGATTTCCCTAAACTCTAACCATTTATCCTTTTTGCTTTTCATCTTTACTTTCTTTACTTTTATCCATTTTTATGTTCTTGAATAGAGTTAGGTGAACTATCGGTTAATACTTAGCATTGGAAAAAAACTTATCCTCGTGGGAACGATCTCTTACTACTTGTTGTATTACTTGTGCGACCCGTGCACTTGCGGTTAGCAAATGGGCAAACACGTTTGACCCTAACAAGTTTTTGGCGCCGTTGCCGGGGATAAGGCATTATTTCCGTATTGCTAATATTGACAATGAGTTTGCTTAGTTCTAATTCAAGTTTTTATGTTTCTTTGTTGTAAATAGTTTTAATTCATGTTTTTATGCCCTTGTTTTTGGTTTGCTTAGATAAGTAGTTACAATTTGATTTTGTGTTTTTGTTATGTTTTTGTTGTACATTCTGTGTTTTAAGTTTTTAGACATGTTTTGGAGGTGCTAGGGGCCAAATGGAGCACCGGTTCGCGGCCCCGGTTTCTTTGTCAGTAGAATTTTGCAGCATGACTTCTCACGCCGTGGCGTGGGAATGTGTACGCCGCGGCGTGTCCGTCTCTGCCTCATCAGGAACGTGCACCAGAGCGCTCCACGCCGGGGCGTGAACTTTTTCACGCCGCGGCGTGACACCCTGTTTTGCTTTTTTCTTTGTTTTTCTCTATTTTTCTTTATTTAATAATGCTCAGTTCTAGTTTGGATGCTGTTTTGACTTGCTCAAGGACCTTATAGACCATGAACACCAAGAACACATATCACTTTGGTTTGGGGGAGTATCATTGCATATTTTCACCCTTAATGCTTAATGATTACACATGTTTTGATACTTTAAGTATGTGCTAGTGATGGTCATCATGCTTTCATGATTATATCCTATTTTGGCTATTGCTGGTGATCTGTTGATAAAAGTTTCAATTTTCAACATTCTCTACATGATGTTATGCATGCTTGAATGAAAAATGATAAATCTTTTGAATGCATGATTTGTTGCCATTTGCTAGTGTGTGATGGTTGGCCAATGATATAAATGCTTGCAATTGTCCTCAATTCTTTTTGTGAAACCATTTGTGATCTTGAAGCATGCTTAAGCAATCTTGTTTGTTTTTATGCATGATGTATTTCTCACTTAGATGCTTGTTTAACTTTGGAAAGATTTGAGTGTTTGTCTAGAGAATGTTTATGGATTGTGCATGTGGATGATTTCTATTATCCTGGAAATTGTTTTGCAACTCTCTTGAGGTGAAATCTTAGATTGTGTATGATTGAGGAAATGATTAGGGCATTGTTTGGACCGGTTGAGCCTTTCAAGCTTACCCTTACATGATTATATCCCTAGGTCCTCTTTTGAAGCTTTCTAAATGTTTGGCTTTCTATGTTCTTCTTTCACCCTCATATTTCCTACCTTGTACCCATTCTAATGCATGCGAAAGCTTTGCAATCTTTTCCTTCCCTTTATGTTTGTTGAGTGCATGCTATGTTATTTCTTCACTTGAGTCCAATGTTTAGGGTATTTATGTTGTTCAATACAAAAGTGGCTTGAAGGAACCATTCGTTGTACAAAAAGTAGTTTTTGTTAAAGAAAAAGAAAATACAAAAAGAGAAAAAGAAAAGAAAAGAAAAGAAAAGAAAAAAACAAATGAATGAAAGAAAGCATAAATGAAAAAGAGCATCGAGTGGTTCTGAATAGTGTTATTTGTTTCATTTTGTATACCCTTGTTGTAGTGACTCAAGTCTTGAAATTTCATGTTATGTTTCTCAATGTTTGTATGTTTTCCATTCCCCTTTGTTCTTCACCCTATCACCTTGGCCTTACATTATAAGTTATTAAAGTCCCTCTTGATCCTAAATCATGTGTGATTTACATTAGTGGAGAGAGAGTTGTGCTACAATTTTGTGGAATCTTGATTTGTATCCATGTGTAGGTTCATAAACTTATCCTGGATGAGCATGATTTGAAAAAGATAAGTTGAGCTTGCATGTTTGTGAGAGATGTCATATGCATGATTGGAAGCTTGATTGATGGCATGTTAAGGATTGTGTATGTGTTGAGCTTAACATTGAGGCATGAGCATTTGAGGGCCATTATAATCATTGTGCACTGGTTGTGGTTAAAAGAAAATTGAATTTATCATTGTTGAATGCATGTGAGCATGAATTGTCAAAGTGAGTTTTCTTAGTCATACTTTGTGTTGCTCGAGGACTAGCAACATCTTAAGTTTGGGGGTGTGATAACTCCATAAAATGTAGTTATTTATGCCCCATAATTGTGCTTCACAGTATGCTTGGTCCTTGTTTTTATGCATATTTGGAAGGTTTTATGCTTATATTTGTTAAATGTCATTTGGATACCTTCCTTTATATTTTTGAGCAATTTGTGCATATTTGTTGATTGATTAAGTAAATTTGTAATTATATTTAACTTGGTGCTTTATCTAATGCAGGAAGGGCTCAAAAGAGACAAATTGATGCAAGCCAAGGCCAGCATGTGAGGAAAGAAGCCAAGGAAGCATTCCAGAGTTCCACACCGCGGCGTGGAAATGTTCACGCTGCGGCGTGAGGGTCTCAGCCAGCCACATACTGACGGAGACGACAGCTCCACGCCGAGGCGTGGGAATGTGCACGCCGCGGCGCGCGTCGGTGAGCTGAGCCTATTTATTCTATTTTTCACGCACCCTTTCGGGCGCTCTGAGTTTTCTCTCTTTTAGGTGTTAGGTTTTTAGTTTTCTGGGTTAGAGGCTGCGGCTAGACCTCCATTGGAGGTAGAGATGGAGCTTGGGGAGCTAAGGATGGAAGCCCTCTTTCCATTGGAGGAGGATCCGAGCTTCAATGGCAAAATCCATAAGCTTTCTCCTTCTCTCTTTTCTCTTTTCTCTTCCTTATTTCTTGAACATGTATTTTGTAATTTGTTCTCATGTTCATTGTATAGCTGAGCTTTATTTAGGGATGACTTTGAATCCTTTTATTAATATTAATGATTTATTCTTCTCTGAGTTTGTGTGGATTTTTGATTTTGTTCAATCATATTGTGCTTAATGCTCTTGAGTGTTTGGCCAACATTTGAGTGATTTGATAAAATCTAATGAACCTAGACATAGGGATTTGGGTTTAAGATCGTATGTATGGTTGATGCGTGTTCGATTCTATTCCAATGGCGGGATGAGTTGATTCGCTAATGAGATATACATATACCTCTTAGCCATGCATAGCACGTATTTGAGAATAGACCTTAAAGAGTGGATTTTGTGTTAGCTCTCAAGGACACTTAGAGAGTTGGGCAATTGAAACCATGGTTAGATGACCTAGACATAGGCATTTAGCTAATGTAGATTCTCAAGCTAACATAATCATTGCATTCATATTTATGAAGAGGATTGCATGTTGTTGGTTAAAGTAAAGGGTGAAGAAGGATTTCCCTCTACTCTAACCATTTATCCTTTTTGCTTTTCATATTTACTTTCTTTACTTTTATCCATTTTTATGTTCTTGAATAGAGTTAGGTGAACTATCGGTTAATACTTAGCATTGGAAATAAACTTATCCTCGTGGGAACGATCTCTTACTCTGTAACTGTATTACTTGTGCGACCCGTGCACTTGCGGTTAGCAAATGGGCAAACACGTTTTGACCCTAACAAGTTTTTGGCGCCGTTGCCGGGGATAAGGCATTATTTCCGTATTGCTAATATTGACAATGAGTTTGCTTAGTTCTAATTCAAGTTTTTATGTTTTGCTGTTGTAAATAGTTTTAATTCATGTTTTTATGCCCTTGTTTTTGGTTTGCTTAGATAAGTAGTTACAATTTGATTTTGTGTTTTTGTTATGTTTTTGTTGTACATTCTGTGTTTTAAGTTTTTAGACATGTTTTGGAGGTGCTAGGGGCCAAAATGGAGCACCGGTTCCCGCGGCCGGTTTGTCTTTGTAGAATTTTGCAAAGCATGACTTCTCACGCCGCGGCGTGGGAATGTGTACGCCGCGGCGTGTCCGTCTCTCCTCATCGTGACGTGCACTAGAGCGCTCCACGCCGGGCGTGAACTTTCGGCCGCGGCGTGACACCCTGTTTTGCTTTTTCTTTGTTTTTCTCTATTTTTCTTTATTTAATAATGCTCAGTTCTAGTTTGGATGCTGTTTTGGCTTGCTCAAGGACCTTATAGACCATGAACACCAAGAACACATATCACTTTGGTTTGGGGGAGTATCATTGCATATTTTCACCCTTAATGCTTAATGATTACACATGTTTTGATACTTTAAGTATGTGCTAGTGATGGTCATCATGCTTTCATGATTATATCCTATTTTGGCTATTGCTGGTGATCTGTTGATAAAAGTTTCAATTTTCAACATTCTCTACATGATGTTATGCATGCTTGAATGAAAAATGATAAATCTTTTGAATGCATGATTTGTTGCCATTTGCTAGTGTGTGATGGTTGGCCAATGATATAAATGCTTGCAATTGTCCTCAATTCTTTTTGTGAAACCATTTGTGATCTTGAAGCATGCTTAAGCAATCTTGTTTGTTTTTATGCATGATGTATTTCTCACTTAGATGCTTGTTTAACTTTGGAAAGATTTGAGTGTTTGTCTAGAGAATGTTTATGGATTGTGCATGTGGATGATTTCTACTATCCTGGAAATTGTTTTGCAACTCTCTTGAGGTGAAATCTTAGATTGTGTATGATTGAGGAAATGATTAGGGCATTGTTTGGACCGGTTGAGCCTTTCAAGCTTACCCTTACATGATTATATCCCTAGGTCCTCTTTTGAAGCTTTCTAAATGTTTGGCTTTCTATGTTCTTCTTTCACCCTCATATTTCCTACCTTGTACCCATTCTAATGCATGCGAAAGCTTTGCAATCTTTTCCTTCCCTTTATGTTTGTTGAGTGCATGCTATGTTATTTCTTCACTTGAGTCCAATGTTTAGGGTATTTATATTGTTCAATACAAAAGTGGCTTGAAGGAACCATTCGTTGTACAAAAAGTAGTTTTTGTTAAAGAAAAAGAAAATACAAAAAGAGAAAAAGAAAAGAAAAGAAAAGAAAAAAAAAAAATAAATGAATGAAAGAAAGCATAAATGAAAAAGAGCATCGAGTGGTTCTGAATAGTGTTATTTGTTTCATTTTGTATACCCTTGTTGTAGTGACTCAAGTCTTGAAATTTCATGTTATGTTTCTCAATGTTTGTATGTTTTCCATTCCCCTTTGTTCTTCACCCTATCACCTTGGCCTTACATTATAAGTTATTAAAGTCCCTCTTGATCCTAAATCATGTGTGATTTACATTAGTGGAGAGAGAGTTGTGCTACAATTTTGTGGAATCTTGATTTGTATCCATGTGTAGGTTCATAAACTTATCCGGATGAGCATGATTTGAAAAAGATAAGTTGAGCTTGCATGTTTGTGAGAGATGTCATATGCATGATTGGAAGCTTGATTGATGGCATGTTAAGGATTGTGTATGTGTTGAGCTTAACATTGAGGCATGAGCATTTGAGGGCCATTATAATCATTGTGCACTGGTTGTGGTTAAAAGAAAATTGAATTTATCATTGTTGAATGCATGTGAGCATGAATTGTCAAAGTGAGTTTTCTTAGTCATACTTTGTGTTGCTCGAGGACTAGCAACATCTTAAGTTTGGGGGTGTGATAACTCCATAAAATGTAGTTATTTATGCCCCATAATTGTGCTTCACAGTATGCTTGGTCCTTGTTTTTATGCATATTTGGAAGGTTTTATGCTTATATTTGTTAAATGTCATTTGGATACCTTCCTTTATGTTTTTGAGCAATTTGTGCATATTTGTTGATTGATTAAGTAAATTTGTAATTATATTTAACTTGGTGCTTTATCTAATGCAGGAAGGGCTCAAAAGAGACAAATTGATGCAAGCCAAGGCCGATGTGAGGAAAGAAGCCAAGGAAGCATTCCAGAGTTCCACACCGCGGCGTGGAAATGTTCACGCCTGCGGCGTGAGGGTCTCACCAGCCACATACGACGACAGACGAGACAGCTCCACGCCGGGCGTGGGGAATGTGCATGCCGCGCGCGGCGCGGTCGGTGGTGAGCCTATTTATTCTATTTTTCACGCACCCTTTCGGGCGCTCGAGTTTTCTCTCTTTTAGGTGTTAGGTTTTTAGTTTTCTGGGTTAGAGGCTGCGGCTAGACCTCCATTGGAGGTAGAGATGGAGCTTGGGGAGCTAAGGATGGAAGCCCTCTTTCCATTGGAGGAGGATCCGAGCTTCAATGGCAAAATCCATAAGCTTTCTCCTTCTCTTTTTCTCTTTTCTCTTCCTTATTTCTTGAACATGTATTTTGTAATTTGTTCTCATGTTCATTGTATAGTGAGCTTTATTTAGGGATGACTTTGAATCCTTTTATTAATATTAATGATTTATTCTTCTCTGAGTTTGTGTGGATCTTTGATTTTGTTCAATCATATTGTGCTTAATGCTCTTGAGTGTTTGGCCAACATTTGAGTGATTTGATAAAATCTAATGAACCTAGACATAGGGATTTGGGTTTAAGATCGTATGTATGGTTGATGCGTGTTCGATTCTATTCCAATGGCGGGATGAGTTGATTCGCTAATGAGATATACATATACCTCTTAGCCATGCATAGCACGTATTTGAGAATAGACCTTAAAGAGTGGATTTTGTGTTAGCTCTCAAGGACACTTAGAGAGTTGGGCAATTGAAACCATGGTTAGATGACCTAGACATAGGCATTTAGCTAATGTAGATTCTCAAGCTAACATAATCATTGCATTCATATTTATGAAGAGGATTGCATGTTGTTGGTTAAAGTAAAGGGTGAAGAAGGATTTCCCTAAACTTTAACCATTTATCCTTTTTGCTTTTCGTCTTTACTTTCTTTACTTTTATCCATTTTTATGTTCTTGAATAGAGTTAGGTGAACTATCGGTTAATACTTAGCATTGGAAAAAAATTTATCCTCGTGGGAACGATCTCTTACTCTGTAACTGTATTACTTGTGCGACCCGTGCACTTGCGGTTAGCAAATGGGCAAACACGTTTTGACCCTAACAGTCGCAATAGAGGGTGCTTGCAGAGATGGGTTCTCGATGGCAATGGCTGTCAACTCAACTGCTTCTTGTGTTCGCGGTGGTTGAAGGTTTTGTGCGTCTTTCATGGTGGTTGCTGGTGATAGTGGTCACCACTCTGGCTGAATCTGTATGCCATGCCATTTTCTCATTCTTATTTTCCCCCCCACTTTTCAATCAAATTTTTAGGGTTTTAGCATAAATCTGGCACTGATTGATGGTAGGAAATCAAACTTGTACCGGTTTTAGATTCGTTTTTATCAGTTTCTCTTATGCATATCTCTCTCCTCCCCAAAATTAACTTATCAGATGCATTTCTTATTTTAAAATTTTATCTGCCAAAACTATTTTTCTCCCACAAAAGAGACATTCACACTTACACCCATTCACACTTACTCCCTTCGTAGAGAAAGCTTCTCAGTTGTGCCTCATCTATCTCTATGTGTCATTTTTTTGCACACAACCCCGGTGCTTCTAACGGAGACGCCATGGGAGGTGGCAATGTGGCTGACTCTATGGCGAAGCCAAAGAGTGAGGATCGAGTCGTTCTAACTTTTCAATTTATATCAGCCTTGAATCCTTTGTCGGAGAGTTCAAGAATGCTGCTCGAAACTGCGACACCCCCACCGATCAACACCATTTAATTTACAAAGGTCACATCTTGAAGAATGATCAAACCTTGCAAAGTTATGATACACGGATCTTGCTGTTATTGATATTTATTTCCAGTATTAGATTTGATTCATTCATAGAAAAGATTTATCAATTTTTTGTTAAAGTTTTGTTGATGAGTTTCATTTTTTTATTATCTAAGAATTAAAAAAAAGAATATATTATATTTTTTATTGGTTTATTGATTTTTTTTTCTTCCGGAATGATGTATTCTAGATTTTTTTATAGTTAGCCCTTCTATACAAGATGTGAGGAATACATGTAATCTTAAAATTGTGTTTTTTAGTATGGCATTCCGAAGTATGAATGCAATTAACTGATGATTGATAAACTCTTTACTTTCCTTTTTTTTTAAAAAAATAACTTTCTAGAACAATTTTTGCCATATGCAATATTAACTTTTTTTTTTGCAAAGGTGTGTTATTTCCCTATTTCATTCTTTCTTAGCTTTGTATTTAAATCTTCCTGTAAAGTGTTAAGCTCTTTGTGGTATGATAGTATTTTCCTTTTGTCCTTTTATATTGCATTCATTATCTTAGTGTCATAGGTATTTGAAGTTTCTCAATTCTAATTTTTTCAAGTTAAGTTTGGTTTCCAAAATCCTAAATTGATGAGGAATGAAATCTTTATTTTTATGTTTTATTGTTGTGGTCTATGCATGTTTGCATTTAGAAGTGATTCAATTTTCTCTTTTTTTTTCCTTAATATATTGTTGTGGTATGTTAAAAAAAAATTTCTGTTATCCATGCATTCAAAGAAGTGGTTAACCACAATGCTGGCTTATCATTTCTAGGAAGGTTACCTTTGTTTTTAAAGATTTTATAATTTTCTGTGAATGACTAGTTCTCTGAATTGATTGACATTGAGAGAAATAAGGACACATCTAAAAAACCAGGGATTTCAGTAGCGACATATCAAATAAGCCTGCTTTTTATAGCTTGCTTATTTAAGTACTATACATAGAATGGTTTGGTTGTCTCACATAATTATGAGCTAAGATATATATATCTTTAATTTCTTATGACGTCCGCTGACTAAAATCAATAATGGACACTTCTTTGAGAAATTTTCTGACTATTGGAATTTAAATACTTCATTTAATTCATTTGTTTGTGCTAAAAATTAATTGGACTCTTAATCGCGATAGAACCTGAGGGTTAGTCTCACAACAATGACTGTGGAATACCTGATCAAATACCAAAAAATAGTGATTAGAATTTCTTTAGTGTTGAGTGTGATACGAAGCATATTTAGATGGTTGCTAGATCTGTTGTCAAGATATAGAAAAACCAAATGGTAAAAATTTGGTCTATTGAAATTATCTCTTACGTTTCTGTATTTCCTTCTTTCTAGGCTGCATATAAGGAAGCACACAATCTTCTTAAGTGGCTTACAACTTCTTATGGGGTTTGTCGGAGGATTCTCAAGACCAACAGGAAGTCAATGTAAGGTCCTGTCACTGTATGACAGTAATGAAGCAATGGAGGATAAGGATAAGGATGAGGACTCTCAGCGATGAAGCAATCAGAGGATTCCCAATGTAAGCTAAATTTTGTATCTATGAAATTGTAGTTGTATGACTTCCCAACATTGATTCTCTTCCATTTTTATTTTCTTCTAATGTGACTGAGATTGTAAGGATAAATGTTTATTTGTTTGTTTACGATGCTTTCTTTTGAAAAAGTATTTACAGTCACAAGCGTCAGAGGTATTCCCGATCATATATAAACTTCAAGTGTCCTGATGATGTTTTCGAATTTGCTTAGTTATTTGATAGACATGTTTTTGTTAACAAAAGAGGTAATTGACAACACATGTTTGGCTCTCCTCCCTGCACTCACCATTCCAGTTGATGGAAAGGTTCGCATACTTTAGTTTTCCATTGATCTCTACCATGTCTAATTTACTAATGGCCTAAGCATTAAAGTGATTGCGTACATGGAAATTAATTACTGATGACTATTATAGCCATATACATTGACAGGAAAGCTTATGAGGTTCAATTGCCTAAACATTAATCTCCAAGATGACAGTTCGTACGAGCACCTATTATTTTTTCTTCTATTGACAATTTATTATATGAACATGATGTATACTAAAGGTCAATAGAGAAAGGTTTAAAGTTCATCTATAAGCTCTGATATGATAAGTTTATGCCTTTATTGTCTTTGAAGTATATACTTATATTTGGATAAGAATAGAATGTCATCATGACTACCACTGCAAGGTTATTGTGTTAGTTTCATGAGTTAAAGTTCCTTTTTTTTAAAAAAAATGTGAATAACACATTTTTGGAGTAGTATTTTTATATGATTACTTAATAGTGATTGCCAACTCATTATGCTCCTTTTCAGGAAACCATTCTTTAATGACTTGGTTTGAAGGTTATAAATGTGTTATCCTTTCCAGTAGGATCCAAGGCTCTTTTTTGGCTTTTAGGTGAAAAATCTTCATGAATTGGCTCATTAGTATAATGTATATGTTTACTGTTATATTCTTTTATGTCAAGTTTATAATCATATTGTTGGAGTGTTAGTATTTGAAATGTGAAACTTAAACATTCTTTCATTCTTTTTATCTATATGTGGGCATGTGAACATGTGTGCATTTGTGCCTGTGATTCAAATTTTACAATAAGTGGTCCATACCATCCAGTGGTAGAAAGAAAAACTGAGGAAAGTTTTTGTGCAAGGACACTGAAGAAATTGTTAAACAAATAAATAGTAAAGTTGCTATTATTGTTTGAAAAAGGTTATTATTTGAAGGAAAAATTATTTCTTTTTTAGTTTCTTCCAAGTAAATTATGACTCCACGACCTTATGTGCCAATTTTTGTTTTCCAGTGCCTTTAATAAGAACTTTTTCCCAACCAAAAGAAGGTTTTAAAAAATGATATGGAAAAAACCATTATGTATTGTAACTTCATTCTATCCTTATATATAATTTTATTGCTGCATATGCATGTATCAGGTATAGATTAGTCCCTTCTTCTTTCCTGTTTAGCCTTGACTTTAGCTTTCACAACCTGAGTAGTCAGAGGGGTGGCTTGGGACTCCTATGTACTTCATCTGTTGAATCTGTCATACATGCTTATGCTATCTGTCAACATTTATATTGCGTTTAGTATTTGAAGGGACCCAATTATGTCAATTTTCATATTTAAATTATATATCTTAAAAAAATATGATATGCTAAATCATGTTAAAAGTTTTGACTCTTTTCTCATTATTTTATCTTCTCCAGTTCAGAAAAAATGTTGGATACCTATGAGGTTGGTGAGTAATTGGGTGATTGGATGTGGGATCTGTTGTCATCCTGTCAGAGTTTCCTCACAAAGAAACCACTGGTATGTGCTACAACTTTGTGCATGTGTATGTAACTATGTGTCAAGATTCTAAATTTGTGAGAAGATTAAGGACAGATTGTGGTAACAGTGAGTGAGGATAGTTGTATTGTACAATTTTCATTGTGTTGGGAATTCTAAGGGTTTGGCATATTTAAAGTTTTGATGTTAAGTTCATCATATAGTGCTTTCATTTTTCCCTTGAATGGTCAACTTCATTCTCCTTTCTTTTCAATATATTTTGCTGCTGAGAGGGGTTGCATACAGGTTGTTGATTGGTTTATGCAGAGGAGTTGCTGAGACATCGAGCATGCCTCGCCTTTATAGCAGTCACTTCTAGCTGCCAAGTTGAAATTGCTTCTTATCTTCTTCAATATGTACCTCGGCAGGTCCTTGCAGCACTTAGTGTTGAAGAATTTTTATTCTTAGTTCTATTCTTATATATTATTATTTCTATGATATGTAGTTTTAAATTTTGTTGTCCTAATTGTTGATTTGTTCCTTTGTTGGGTTTTTTTTTCTTTTCCTCCTCTACACCAGCGAATGAGGCATGGACATGGTGGTTCATTACTGGCAATGGGAATGGGATCGAAACAACGGTGGTGGTGGATAAGCCTCAATTAGGGGGTTACTTTCAAGTTTCAAGGGGCTATCCCATGCCCTTTGGTGCCACCATTTGAGATGGTGGAGTCTATTTCTCTATTTACTCTCTCAATGCACTCTCCATTACTCTGTATGATCACTCTTTCTAATTTTTAGAATGTGAGTTCTTCATTTTTCTTTCTCTGAGTTTTTCATTCTTTCTAATGATAAATATTATTATTATTATTTTTCTTCATTTTTATTTCTCATTATTATTATGAGATAATAGTATGAACTTAAAATGAGTGTAGTTTGAGGGCCGTGATAAATATGATTTATAAGTGTAGTTTTTACAAATGGAGCATTATGATTTTTTGAGGATTGATATTGCTTCTATAATGTTTTACAGAAAATAGAAGGGAAAAATCTCAGGCACTCCTTACTTAGAATTTTTTCAAGCTCTTTGTTTGCTTTAATGTGTGTGCTATCATTAGTTTCTTGAAAATTCCAAATTGCTCTGTAGCTTTGGGTCATAGTGAACAATGGATAACCCTTTCCGAAATGTAGGTATTGTGCTAGCTCTTTCTGGCCTTTAATCATATTGAACACTTTAATAAGTTTTTCTCTTCTGTAACATATTAAGCTTCTATGCGTATAGTTCTTAATGGTGATATAACATTGATCTTTCTATTCTCATTAATCAATCCTCTAAATTACTATGCTGGGATTTTTTTTATTACAGTACTAATTTGAATTTGCAAGTTTTAGGATATTCTGATACAGCTGTTGCTGAATATTTGTATAAATCCAAGCCTGATGTTAATTTGTTGCTCAATTATCTCTATGAAGACCTTACTAAAGCATGCAGTACCAAGCCACCACTGTCCCTATGGTAACTACAATATGAAATTGATGCTTCCAGTAATATGTTGGCATACTACTTTCATGAGAACTATGATTGATGTGTCAACATCGATTTTGATAAATATTCAATTAGAATGAGTCTTTTCTGTAATATTGAGTCTGGCTACTACTTTCTGAAATTGATTTTTAATGACTAATCATATATTCATTTCTGTTGCTCTATTGTTGTTGACTTTCTACTTCTCTCCATTTCTTGGATTTGAAATTCAAATTTGTGGGGTTTATAGTGGATGGGGTCTATATAAACGGATTGATATTAATTGTTGGTTGGGTGCTTACCTTACTCTCCTTATCCCTTTGAAACTTTTTGTTGCCTTATTATTGGTTGTTTGCTAATATGGCTCCTCCCATTGATGCCTGAGCAAAATTATGTCTGAGAGGGAAGCTTGGAGGTTAAAGATTTGAATTATCCGTGTCTGGTACCTGCCGAGCTTCAATAATCCTTCAGTTATGAGTGCCATTGAAATGTTGTTTTTGGATGAGTTTGTAAGGCTTCTAACCTCTTATGAAGTTTTTCTTTTGTGGTTTTTTATTTGATGATATGTAAGTTTTGTGATTGACTATGCGACATTGAAGATTGCTTTTGATGATAACAAATATGAAGATGTTGGGAAGACCAAGTCCAAAGGTCTCACAAAGAATAGCTTTAGTACTTAGAGTCTTTTTGTACGAAGCTCTCTTTTAATATCTCATTATTTTGGAAGAAAAGATAAAAATATCTTTTTATTAAAACCCGAAGTTCTAAATGTTTTAAAAGAAATTAAAAGAGTTTGGGTGTCTTTGAAAATAAATTTGGAAGTCTTTTAAAATGTCTTTTAAACTGGTTTTAATAGGGTTATTCAAATAAAGTTCTCTTTATTCGAATAAACCAAGTCCAGCAGACTCTGTTCATAACAGAGTTATTCGAATAACTCAATGGTTATTCGAATAACGCTTTCAAAAATCCTGTTGCGCGTTTCTAATTTCAAATAGACTATTCGAATAACCTTGTTATTCGAATAGAGGCTTTCTCCAAATAGTTTTTTCTTGAATAAACTATTTGAATAACTCAGTAGTTGTTCGAATAAGATTATTTTCTCCGTGCATTATTTCTTAACAGTGTTATTCGAATAACTTATATATTATTCGAATAACCCATATCAGGTTAGTTTTTACTAAGCTTTTACAAAAGGTGTTATTCAAATAACATAAAGGTTATTCAAATAGACACTAATCTTGATATGGAAAAAAGCGTTCGTATTTGTCTTAATTACAAGTTTTTAATGAACCTAACGACTATTTTCTTGAATTGCTTTTTAAATAGAGACCCTGGGTCATCTTTGAGTAGTGCCTAACATTCTGATTAATTCTTTGCTTGCTCTAACTCTTGAATTATAATTTCTACTCTTTTTCTACGCTTTTTTTTACGTTAATTTTTGAGATATTCTAAAAGAGCTTCTTAAGTGCTTCAAGCTGTATTATTTACTCTTCAAGAGAGTTTCTGTTCTTCTAATCTTCTGCTCTATTGTAACAAGGGTGAGGTATCCCTCAAAGGTTTGTATAAGGGTGAGGTATCCCTGCAGGCTGAGGCTTTAGCATAAGGGTAGAGTGTCCCTGTGTGTGAAAAGTGTTCTATTTTGTAATAATAACAAGCACCTATTGAAGCTTGTATTCATAGTGAAAAATCTCAGATAGTTTCGAGGACTTGATGTAGGCCACAAGTGGTTTAGTGGTCGAACTAGGATAAATATCGTGCCTACTCTTCTATTCTCTATCCTTTTATTTACTGTAGTTTAATATTATTGCATATTTATTTACTTGCTGTTCTTAAGTCTTTTCTCTTCCTCTCTATCTTTCACATCTTTTATTTAATAGCTTCAACATTTGTTTTTATTTTAAAAGCATTTACAAAAAAAATTTATACTCAATTCACCTCCCCTCTTGAGTACTGGAGTCACTTGGTAACAAGTGGTATTAGAGCTAGACTCTTGTTTAAAGAGCTTAGCAGCTTCAAGAGAACATGACTTCCTCAAATGACTTTTCAGAAGGATCTTCCATAAACTGACCACCCTTTTTCAATGGGAATGGTTATGCCTATTGGAAGGAAAGAATAAAAATCTTCATCGAAGCTATTGATCTTGATGTGTGGGATGCTGTCGAAAATGGCACATTTATACCTATAAAAGAGGTCGATGGTGTTAAAACTGAGACACCAAGAAGTGATTGGTCTGATGAGGATAAAAGAAAAGTTTAACACAATTTAAAAGCCAAAAACATCATTACTACTGCCTTGGGTATGATGAATATTTTAGAATTTCAAATTGTAAAACTGCTAAAGAAATGTGTGACACTTTACAAGTTACCCATGAGGGTACTAGTGAAGTAAAAAGGTCGAGAATAAATTCTCTTACTCGTGAATATGAATTATTCAAAATGAACTAAGGAGAAAGTATTCAGGAAATACAAAAGAGGTTCACCCATATTGTTAATCACCTTGCATCATTAGGAAATAATTTTTCTAACAAAGATTTGATTAACAAAGTTTTGAGATATCTGAGCAGGATTTGGCAACCCAAGGTAACAGCCATATCAGAATCGAGGGATTTGTCAACAATGACATTAGCTACCCTCTTTGGGAAACTTCATGAACACGAGTTAGAGCTGAACAGGTTAAGCCAAAGCGAAGAAAATGACAAGAAGAAAAGGGGAATCGCACTTAAAGCCACCTCCTCCAATATCAATAATGAAGATGAAAATGATGGAGATGAAGCGGACAACCTTGAGCTGAATGAAGAAAATCTCAGTCTCCTAGTGAAGAAATTTGGAAGGTTCCTCAAAAAGAAAGGAACACAAAGAAGACTGTCTTTTCCTTAAAAGAAGACTTATCATAAAGGAGAAGGAGTATCATCAACTCCAACTTGCTACGAGTGTGGAAAAATGGGCCACATGAAGATGGAGTGCCCAATCTATCAAAAGAAAATGGAGAAAGTTGAAAAGAAGCCCTTCAAGGATAAAAAAAAGGGAAAATGGCTTACATAACATTAGATGACAATGATACGGACTCCACTAATAGTTCAGATAATGAAGAAGCCCGTCTATGTCTTAAGGCCAAAGGAGAAAAAGAAGAAAGCGACAATGAGGTAAGTTCTAACTGTGACTTATTACCCTTTTATGATGAATTACAAAATGCCTTTGAAGAATTACATGAAGAATCAATAAGGCTTACAAAATTGATTTCTTCTTCTAAGAAAACAATTTCTTCTCTAAAAAAATCAAATTCTTGCTTTAAATAAATAAATTGAAGAATTAAAAATTAAAAATGAAACATTAGGATTATTTGATGCTTGTACAATTTGCTCTTCACATGTTTTAACTTCTTCATCTTGTTTATCATGTCAAAATCTTGAAAAAGAAATTGAAGACTTAAAGAACACACTTTCTAAATTCACTTTTGAAAAAGATAACTTAAATATCTTGTTAGGGAAATAAATAGTTGTTTTTCAAAAAGTTAGGATAGGTTACAACCCCAAAAATCAACATAAATTTTATAAAAATTTCTTTGTGCATTCAATTACTTCTAGTAGTCTTTTTATTAAATGTTTCTATTGTGGGAAGAAAGGACATAGTGCGTCAACATGTAATGCGAGGAAAAATATAAATACAAAGAGTGGAACAAAAATGTTTTGGGTTCCTAAGGGTACTATTCCCAAAACTAACACTCAAGGACCCAAGAAAATTTGGGTACCAAAAGTTAAAAATTAAACATATGTTATAGGTGTGCTTGAAGGCCAGGAGCTCAAATTGGTATCTCGATAGCGGCTGTTTCAAACACATGACCGGAGATGACTCCAAATTCACATCTCTCATTCCCAAGAATTATGGATATGTTACATATAGTAATAACAACAAAGGAAAGATTCTTAGAATCGGCAAAGTTGGTAAGAGTCCTGACTCCTCTATAGATAATGTATTACTTGTTGAAGGACTCAAACATAACTTGCTTAGCATTAGCCAATTATGTGATAAAGGAAATAAATTAATTTTTTATTCAAGTTACTGCATAATTGAAGATAAAAATGATAAGCATGTTAAGTTCATCGGTTATAGAGTTAATAATATTTATATGATTAGTCTTGATGATATATCCTCAAATGATGCGAAATGCCTTTTAAGTAAGAATGATGATTCATGGTTATGGCATACGAGAATTGCACACATTCACATGGATCACCTAAAAAAGTTAGTCTCTAAAGAACTAGTAATTGGACTACCCAAACTCAATTTTATAAAAGATAAATTATGTAATGCATGTTAAAAGAGAAAACAAGTAAATGTCTCTTTTAAAGCAAAAAATATAGTTTCAACTTCTAGACCTTTATAGCTTTGGCATATGGATCTCTTTGGACCATCTAGAACTATGAGTTTTGGTGAGAATTACTATGCTTTAGTGATTGTGGGTGATTTTTCTAGGTTCACATGGACTTTATTTCTTACAAATAAAAATGATGCATTTCTAGCATTTAAAAGACTTGTCAAAGTTATCCAAAACGAAAAAGGCTTTTCTATTTCTTCTATAAGAAGTGACTGGTAACTCCATAAAATGTAATTATTAATGCCCTATCTCTGTGCTAGAATGAATGCTTAGTCCTTGTTAATAATGCATATTTAGAGGGTTTTGTACTTATATTTGTTATATTCTGATTTTTATGCTTTCTGATAAGTTATTAAGCAAATTGAGCTTAAATTGTTATTGATTAAGTAGATTTGTATATGTTACTGATTTGGTGTTTTCTCTATGATAGGAAGGGCTCCAAACAAGGTCAAATGTGGAGCATATGAGCTTAAAGTGAAAGACGAAGCCAAATTAGCCTTTCAGCAATCAACGCCGTGGTGCAAGGTTGTGCATGTCGCGGCGTTGAGGCACATCATCAGAAATTCCATACTTAGACCCGAGGCGAGAAGGCTAGGGCGCTCACTAATGGGGGCTGGGGTGCTAGTCAACCGACCTAATGGGGGCCTAGGCACTCATTAAGGGGGGGTCGAGGCGCTCGGCGGCAAACTGAGCCTATAAATAGGATTTTTCACATTTTTCTCTGGGTCCTGGCTGCCTTAGCCATTTCCTTTATAGTTTTCTTAGTTTTTCTTAGTTTTAGGTTAGAAAGCTTTGGCTAGATCTCCATTGATGGTGGATTGGAGGCTAGGAACAAGGATGAAGGTGGATTCAAGCTTCAGAGACAAATCAATGAGCTTCCTTTCTCTTTTCCCTTTCTTTCTTCTCTTCCTTATCTTCTTTGGATATGATTTTACTTGTATTTTCATGTTTATTGTGTAACAGCCTAATATTTGTTACCCAAATATATCGTCAAATAAGTGAATAACCCAATATTGACCCTGCTACTACCAAAATACATCAACATTTAACCCATACTATTCATACATAATGAGTAAATATGGAGAGCCACGATAGCAAAAGTTATATATATACATCACCGCCTCAAGGCATACTTTTATACATAACTTGAAACCACTAAGCAAACATAAAACAATTACATATGCTCATTTCAACATAGCATCTATACTATGCTAATCCTCATATATCTTCTTCTTTCTTTTCGAAGGACTCGCACTTGGATTTACATAACAACACAATCGGGGTGAAAAAATATATATCAGTAGAAGTATTCCAATACCAAGATATATACATCAACATATATATATATATATATATACAAACAGATAATATTCATAATTATCTCGTTGATACTTCAATCAGAGAAGCAACAACTCCTTATTTCAACAACACGCAATCGCCCATATAATTGTAATTCATGAAAATGTCATGATAACAACCGCCCATATAAACACCATGTTATGCTTAATTATGACTAATGATTATGTCTATGCAGATTCCTAAGTATGAAAATGCATAATGCATGATACCACATCCAGGACTCCAATCCCATGACATTGTCATGAATGCATAAAACTTGAATAAAGTGATGGAAGTCCATAGTTTCATCCACAGCCTTGAACAAGTACTGGAAGTCTCATCCAGCATACATCATTATCACAGAGGAAGTCTCATCCCCCCGGGTAGTGAAGTCTCATCAACTACACATTTATCGATAATGAATAAGGAATTGTATCCTTTAATACTTCACTATATTAGGAAGGGTACAATGCACCTTACCTGATATAGAACACCCACTTTCACGGGGCCAAACAAAGTAAAGAGGATATTACTCACTTCCTTACTTTACAATATAGAGAGGATATTACTCATCAATCTATGATTCTCAACAATACAAAGAGGATATTATAAATCTCAAGGTATTTCACATACAATAGAGTTGGATATTTCTCACCAATTTATTGTACAAACACATAGAAAGGATATTACTCACCAATCTATGCTTCACAAACATCTCATGCAAAACAATTACTAATTACTTCTTATAACTAGTTTCACAATTGATTTATACGCATTCCAAGTTCATTTCACAACACCTCATCAAATACTTTTAAAAGTACTTTATCACTCTTAAAAGAGCATACACGAATAATTCCCACACTTAGGGAAACTCAATTCCTCGATCCATCACAATACAAATTATATGTATATATATATATAGCCATGTCTAATTACCTCCCGTAATTAGCATTTCAAGTTAACTTGACTTAATACATTACCACTCCATCAATTGCTCCTATTAGAGTTTCAACATACTCTACTAGGCATAAATAAGGATCCTAGCAATTAAGAATCTCAAAACTTCAAAATAAAAATTCTGATGAAAACTGCTCTAGGCACCTAAAAAAGATGTTGTTCATAAATTCACCAAAAATTCATCCTAACTGATAAAATTCTAAAATTTTACAAGTAGATAGCCTTATGTCTTATCTTTCAAATGCAATAAGAACCAGGTCAATCCGATATCTGTAGCTCAAGTTATGCAATAAACACTACAAGATGTTAGGTTGCTGTCTTGTATCACGCCTAGGCTTGGTTTTACCACGCCTAGGCGTGGAAGTCTCTGTCTCACTGGACTAAAAACTAATCAATCCATGCCTAGGCTTGGCCAAGTTGCGCCTAGGCGTGACCCTTCTGCAGAACACGTTTCTGCATAATCTTGGTTCCAAACCAAGATTTCACCTTCTATCCTCACTTCTAGATGATTTCTATCATCACTAGAGGTCTCTAAGCAAGTTATAAACCTCATTTCTTCCTTTAGTTCAATCAAACTCTGATTAAAACTAAAACTCCAACCTTAAAACCCCTTTGTTTCAACTAACTAACTAATAGGAAACTATGGATTCTAAGGGTTCCAAACTATCAACCATGCACTAAACTTGTTAGAATCTAACTCATATCAACTAAACAAGCAAGAAACTAACATCTACCTTCCTATTCTCACCCAAACCCTACTTTTTCCTCATCAAGTTCCACCAAGAAACAAGGTGAATATAAGAGGAAATGGATAAAAATAACCCCTTGCCTCAAGTCTTGAAGATGAAGATGAAGCAAGACCTTCACTTGGATCCTCCTCTTCCTTCTTCTCCCTTGGTTTCCCTTTCTCTCTTTTTATTTTCTTTCCTTTCTCTGCTCTTTACGTTGCCTCTTCTCTGTTTCTGATTCATAAATATCCCCATTGTGGGATATTTAACAAGAGAAGTTCATTTTAACTTCTCTTAGTTGGGTACCAAAATCTCAATCTGCTAAGAACACTCAGATTCAATAGAATCTAGTTTCCTAACTACTAACAGATTCAAAATAAATCCTAAGATTCATTAAAAATTTTGTTTCACCAAAAACTGATCTTTTCATATCAGTTGTGGGTCAGTCCGGCACTAAAACACATAATCAGTATGCTTAAAAATGTCGAACTAACTCCGAAAATTCTCAAACTTTAACTGTGGTACAGTTCCCACATTTGTGATTTAGAAACAAACTCTCCACATTTATTTCCACTAACTAAGCAGTTTAAGCCACTTCCGGAGCAAATAACACCTATATTTCTCACCTAGTGTTACAGCAAAGTGCCTAAACATGCTCAGAAAATCACAAAACTTCACAAACATGTTAAGTAAGTATTAGGCTACCTCTGTAACTATATACAAGCCTAACATGATTTTCTAGGGTATTACATTCTCCCCACCTTTTTAGAATTTTGTCCCCAAAATTAGTTTACCTTATGTATCAAGTTCTAACAACCAACATACAACAACAAATATAATCCAATTATAAGAAAACCAAGATACTAAGCAAAGTTACCGAATTTTTCAAAACCAGGAGATGGTGATGTCTCCTCGCCTCGTACAACATAGACTCTACTCCCAGCGATAGGTCTATCTTCAGTCTTGTTCTCTTGCCCTTGAGGACAACTCCTCGCGTAGTATCCCTTCTCACCACACTTAAAACAAGTTACCTGGTCCACCCAACACACTTTGTTTCTGTGATACTTACCACACTTGTTACAAGTTTCTCATCGATCTACTTTCTGATTATTGTGGTCTTTCTCTTGTGGTTGACTAGATTTAGGATTACCTTTCCCATTTCCACCATCCACTTTCCTCTTCTTTTGAAAACTTTATAAACTCTGCTTTGCCTGAATTTGGAGATTTTCAGACTCCATAATTCTACACTTGTTTACTAAGGATGAAAAATCTCTGATTTCAAAAGGTCTCACAACCCTTCTTATATTTCCCCTCAGCCCAGACTCAAACCTGACACACCTCCAGCTCTCATCTGGATTTTGCCTAAATTGTGAAGAGAACTTGGACAACTTATGAAATTTTGCTTCATATTATCCAACCGTCATGTCCTCTTGTTAAAGATTCAAAAACTCATTCTCTTTATCATCTTGTAAACTCTTTGGAAAATATTTCTCCAAAAAGATCCCTCTAAACACATCCCACGTGATCAAAGTCCCTGCTGTCTCCAGCAGCCTTCTGGTGTTTCACCACCATTGTTTTGCTTCCCCTCTCAGCATGAAGGAAGCAAAAGAAACTTTGTGCTCTTCAGAGTAAACCATGGCCTCATAAATCTTCTCTAATTCGGTCAACCACTCTTCCGCTTTAATCGGATCACAATCACCCCTGTATATCGGAGGATTCATATTTCTGAATTTTGTAATGTCGAGAAAGTTCTGATTTCTCATGACCTGCACCTCCTGGACTGGTGGTGGCACCTGTGATGGTACTTGCTGCTGAGGTATCAACCTCTCTAGCACTCTAGCAGTCACCGCTGCTTGTTCAGTCTGCTACCTCATGGCATTGGCCATTGCCATCATAGCTGCAGCTATCTCTGTACCTTCATTATACAAGTCTCGATTCCGGCTCCCACGTGGTCGTCCTCGTGTTACCGGTCGCCCTCGTGCTGCTATAGTCTTCTGTAAACACAGAACAATCCATATTGAGTTAGCTAGGTTCAATATCATGTAACCGTGTTACAGCAGCTAAAGCAAACATCTCAAAGGCAAAACATGCAATTCCACTCAAACAATCACATGTAAGAGATAAGAAATGCATAACCATCATTACACATGTATAAGCATAGTCAGTCCATACCCCGGCTCAACAGGATGAACTGCTCTGATACCAAAATGTAACAGCCCAATATTTGCTACTCAAATATATCGTTATATAAGTGAATAACCCAATATTGACCCTGCTACTACCAAAATACATCAACATCTAACCTATACCATTCATACATAATGAGTAAATATGGAGAGCCACGATAGCAAAAGTTATATATATACATCACCGCCTCAAGGCATACTTTTATACATAACTTGAAACCACTAAGCAAACATAAAACAATTACATATGCTCATTTCAAAATAGCATCTATACTATGCTAATCCTCATACATCTTCTTCTTTCCTTTCGAAGGACTCACACCTGGATTTACATGGCAACACAATTAGGGTGAGAAAACATATCTCAGTAGAAGTATTCCAATACCAAGGTATATATACATCAACATATATATATATATATATATACAAACAGATAATATTTATAATTATCTCGTTGATACTTTAATAAGAGAAGCAACTCCTTATTTCAATAACACGTAATCGCCCATACAATCGCTATGTTATACTTAATTATGACTAATTATTATGTCTATGTAGATTTGTTAAGAGTTCCACATCGCCTGTCTCAATCTTTCGGGTGCGGTTTATATATCTGTTGGGCTACTCCTCTTAATGCCAATTGGTTTTAAGTTGGAATCTAACATGGTATCAGAGACAAGATCCCATCTTCCTGTGTCGTCTATTCCGCTAGGATCGCCTGTTCCATCAGGCATCTGTGGAGGGGGGTGTTAAGAGTTCCTGATGCGTGCGGATATAGCGATTAAAATTTTGATAAAAATCAGTTGTTAGGCCCACCAGAAAATAAAAACCTTATAACTAGTTGTAGTTGGTAAGGGTCGATCCACAGAGAACCAAGTCAATTAACACTATTAAGAAATTCCCAATTTAAACTCAAATTAACAATAAACAGTAAAAAAGGGGGGTTTTTGGATTTTTGATGAACAATGAACAGTTTCAAAAATAATAACAATAAATAAACTAAAAACAACAATATAAGAAAATTGGTTAAGAGATTGAATCCACCACTAGATTTATATGATAATGTAAATCCACATATCATTTTATTCCAACATGCTCAATTATGTTTTTATGCAATTGTGAGAGTAAATCTCTGTTTTCCTTACGTGTTGGCCAATTTAGCAACCACTCAAATCAACTCCTAATCACTGATTAGTCATAAAGCAACCGCTCTTACAACTATCCAACAATTGCATTAAGATTTAGAAAACCAATTACACTAAGATCTAATCACACACCGGGATTAAATTACTTAGAACATATATTTCTCTAGATCTACTACCTGAACGCGCATAATAAACCCAGGATCTACCACTTTTATAACGGCAAATAGCACAAAGATAATTATACCCACATAAACATCATACATCCCACTAGATCTACTACCGCAACCACGCATAATAAACCTAGATCTACCACTTTGAAAGTGGAAACAAGTATAAAAACCTTCATACCAACAATAGATTCGAGAAATATATGAATAAAAACATAAGCGTGTTGAAATAATCAAATATGCAAAGTTTACAACATCAATACTAGCGGTTTCATCACCCCCTTAACCAAGGGAGGTTTAGTTACACATAGCTAGAAGGAAATCACAAGAAAAACTGAGAGAAATGAAGGAGAGTCCAACCTCCAACCCCCCATGATAACCAATGGTGCCCTTTTATAGAAGTCTAGGGTAGCAAAATGACAAAGGTGAGTGGATGGATGAGTGGGTTAGTGGAGTGGAGTGGTTGAGTGGATGAGTGGTTGATTTAGTGGGTGAGTGGGTTAGTTGAGTGGATGAGTGGATGAGTGGTTGAGTGGAATGATTTGGTTGAGTGGATGAGTGGAGTGGTTGAGTGGTTGAGTGGAGTGGAGTGGTTGATGGATGAGTGGAGTGGTTGAGTGGGTAAGTGGAGTGGTTGAGTGGTTGAGTGGATGAGTGGAGTGGGTGAGTGGATGAGTGGAGTGATTTGGTTGAGTGGAGTAGTTGAGTGGAGTGGAGTGGTTGAGTGCGAAAATCTTGTGTCTGACTTGGAAGCCAAAAACGACCGATTATAATTCAGATTCATGAAAAGTTATCTTAATGAAAGTTGTAGATCTTTGTCTTGGCTATAACATGCATATCTGGATCGTCCAATTTGGCTTCCTACAGCCCAAGATATGACTCAAATACCATGGGTTACTCAAACCCAACTTCAGCACCTCTGTTCCGACTTGCAAGCCCAAAATGACCCATTAGACTTCATTATTTCAAAATGTGTTCTTCATGAAAGTTGTTTATTTGGGTCTTGACTATCATCTATCCAAATTTTAGCCTCTCCTCATTATTACAGCTTGACATATGATTTTATGAGTGCACACCATTTGGATTCTAGTGACAGAACCCGTATTCTGACTTCCATGTAAACTTAGGTCCTTTAGACATCTGTTTAGGACTTCGAGCTCTTCATCAAAGTTGTAGAGCTTCCTCTTAGCTTTCCTACAAGATAAAATTCATAATTATCAGATATCAGGAACTCAAGTTATGACCAAAATACAGAAACAGTGTAAAATCTCAATAATGCTGAAAATATTCAATTAGGACCAATTTGAGCTCAAACTCACAAAATCATACTAAACTCAATCAATTAAGAATATGGAGAGTGTAAATGACTAAACATAAGGGTTTCTTAATGAATAAAATATGTGATTATCAAATTCCCCCACACTTAGCTTTTTGCACTCCTGGGCAAAACTTAAGACCAAAACAAGGACATAAGAGATTATTAAAATTTTAAATTCCAACGACATTCAAGAGCCCAAAATTTCACAATCAAGAAGAACAACCAAAGGTTCAAGAGATCAAAACATTCATGAGTTAACAATTCTCCACATCTCAAACCAACAAGCAAGGTATCTTCAATATGAATCGAGAATGATAGATCTTCACAAGATTCCCTCTCAATCTCTCAAGTGTTTAAAAGGTAGGTATTTCACTCAATTCAACCATGAAAATTGCACTACCATAAGCTTGCTTATCTTCTACTTCTCCACTACTCAAAACACATGCACACATAAATCATGAGGACTTTATTCAAGGTTGTAGTGAGGTCAAGGTAACAGAAGAGGGTAAAATGGATATGAGAGGATAAATACCAAAGAGAATAAAAGCAAATGAAAGCTGAGTTCAAATAATAAGCATAAAAGTTCATCCCAACTCTAATGTATAACCCTTTACATATTCATTTCTCAATCCTTTTCTTTTTTTCTTTTTTTTCATATTTGAACATAACTGTATACATACATTTTTTTTCTTTTTTGTTCTCTTTTTTTGTTTTTTTTTTTTTTTTTTAGGCACTCTTTCCTTTTTCAACAACCATTTTGTACACACACCCCCACACTTGTTCAAAAACTCATCCATTAACCAAGCTAATGTTCTTTTATTCCCTAAGGTAAAATAAGAACACGATTTTTCATTTAAGGCACGTAATGAGCTAGAAACAAGGAATGGTCAAATAAGCTCAAAGGGGTTAAGCAAAGGAAAATATACATGGTTGACAGGAATCAGAAAATTTTCAAGAAGTCAAAAGAGTGCTTGATATCATATTGAAAAAAAGATTGGCTATTTGGTTAAACTAGCTAATTAAGAAAGAGGGCCTCAATCATGTTCATGCATGCAAGTGAAATGTAGCTTCAAAAAGAATCAAAGCAAGTTCTAGAGTGGTCATTAACATGAGTGAAAATCACACAAGAAAGAAGAGAATGGCATAAATGTTGAATCCATCCATTAGGCTCAAAATCTCACAAGGTATGCATCCATCAAACTCAATTCATCAATTCAATCATCCATCACCAAGCATATCAGTTCAAGAAGGGAGAAAAGTTATTCAATCATGCAATGAAACTCCCTTTTTTTTTTTTGAAATGATTTTTTTTTTAAAAATGCTAAAATCTCTCCCCCACACTTAATATAAACATTGTCCTCAATGTGAAAGAGAGATATAGAAAAAAGCAACACAACCTGATAAGAAGTGAATCAACGCTAAGCAGAAAAGAAGCACACTGTCATTGCCGCATCAGACCCTGAAAAGAAATCAAACCATAAAACTTTAGTACTTCCACAATTTAATACTAATTAATTACTACCTAAAAACACTCCTTACTCTGCCACCAATTAAGATGCGTCTCAAGAGTAAATAATTTACTCTTTACTCTGCCATCCCTAATTACTAAATTGATGACAAATACAACAAACATATTAACAAACACACTCTTTTTTTTTTTTTTACAACTATCCTTCCCCCCAACCAGATCACAACATTGTCCTCAATGTCAAAACATAGATAGGTAAAGGATAGAATATATTACCTATTGCTGCAATTACTGAAAAGAAAAATCTCACACAAATTTAAACCGAAAAACAAAGTACAATAAATAAAATCAAAGCTGGTAATTATTTAAATAGTTGGAGTGTCTTGGCTGGCTTTCTTTTCATTTTGCTTTCCTCACCACTTCCTTCACCGCTTCTTTCGGACTAATCTACTTGAATCAAGTTCTTGGATCAGTTCATAAACAAATGCTTCTAATTTATCAATCAATTCATCAACAGTAGAAGCAGAGATAAGGAGTTGTCTTGCTGAAGGTGTGATAAATTTCTGTTCCACAGCATGGTCAACAAAATATAACAAAAGATCAAAGAAATTATTAACATTCAGCAAACCTATGGGTTTATGGTGGATGTTCAGTTGAGCCCAAGAGACAATTTGAAAGAGTTCTTCCAAAGTACCAAAACCACCAGGTAAGACAATGAATGCATCAGAGTTGTCAAGCATCGCCTTCATTCGTTCATGCATAGAGGATACCTTAATTTCCAGTCCAACTGTCTTTCCAACGATGTTCGTTCGAGTTAAAGGTTCAGGAATGACACCTAAAACTTGACCACCTCTTACAAATGCAGAAAGTGATATAGCCCCCATTAACCCAATGCAACCTCCCCATATACTACACGAATGTTCCTCGCGGCAAGTGTTCTACCAACGATGCTTTGCTGCGTTTACAAACTCTAAACCATTCCCATAACTTGTCCCACAAAATACACCAATACTGAGAAATCTACGAACCGAAGAAGAAGCTCCCTCCATTTTACACTCACACTCCCTTTGAATGATTTTAAGTTGAAGGAAAGTGAAGGAAATGTAGTGTTTAAATAGGGAAGAGAATAGAAAAAGTAATGATAGCACCTATATGGGTAGGTTGGTACATTGTCGAGAAAAGTTTGAAATTAAGAAATTTTTTTTTTTGTGTGTGACTTCAAGAAAACCATTAGGGTAAAGAAGTCTAGAAACCCCCGAAGGATCCCATCCAAAGGATCGTCTGTCCAAAACCAAAATTCAACAAAATTATACAAATCTCAAAGCAGGATTTTTTTTTATATATATATATAACAAAGGTGGGGTAATAAACCAACCACCAAATAAAAAATAATAAAGGTGGGGTAATAAACCAACTACCAAATAAAAATAAAAAAAAAATAACAAAGGTGAGGTAATAAACCAACCACCAAATAAATAAAATAAAATAAAATAACAAAGGTGGGGTAATAAACCAACCACCAAATAAAACAATTCAAAAATGGTGTGGTAGAAACCAACCACCAAATAAATTAAATAAGCAAAATAAATAAATAAATAAATAAATAACAAAAATAAATGACGAGAAAATAAATGACGAGAAAATAAATAAACGACACAAATAAAAAAAATAAATAAAAATAAATAATAAAAAAAAATGACGAAAATAAATAAATGACAAAAATAATAAATAAAAAAAAATTACAGAAAGTAAAAGGGAGAGTTCCCCCAACATTAGTATGTAAATAAAAAAAATAAAAGGGAGAGATTCTCCCATTTGAGTTAGTATATACAAAAAAAATAAAAGGAGAATTACCCCATTTGTACAAAAAAAATAAAATAAAATAAAAAGGAGAATTAACCCCACTATTAATATGTACAAAAAAAGAAAATGGAGAATTACCCCCACAGAATTATAAAAAAAATAGAAAATAAAAAAAATAAAAATAAAGATAAAAATAAAAGGTTAATTTTTTTTCCTTTTTTTGTTTTTTTTTTCATTTTTTTATTATTATTATTTTTTTTTTATTCATAATGCGGATGGAGAAGGTTCATCACCTCCACTTCTGCATTCTTTGGTAGTTCATGATATTGTTTGAGACGATGTTTATTGGCCTTATCAAGTGAGGTAGGTGAAAAGACTCCACCAGGATCCCATTGTTTGAAACATGATGACCAAGCTATAGTTAAGACAACATGATAGCTTTCACTGGGGTCCCATTGGTTGAAGTATGATGACCAAACTGTAGGTGAAAGAATATGAGAGCTTTCACCAGGATGCCATTGGTTGTGTGATGAACAAATTAAGCTTGCAGCATAAGGGCTTCCACCAGGGTCCCATTGGCCCTTATTTTCCTTGACTTCACCACTGAAAAGCAATATGTGCACTTGATCAGCTTCATATGCATTGTTTCTACTAAATGATGGCCCAAAAACAAAGTCTACTTCAGTAGTGACTGTCATCGGGTGCTTTTCTTCCTTTTCTAAAAATTCTTCCATGGCCTGTAATTCCTCCTCCCTTTGGGTCTTAGATTCTGTTTTGTAAACAGAATCATCAACTTTCAACTCTGCAGAAATCTCAGCACAGCTAGCACATATCATATCAGTACATGAGTGGCAATGAATATAATTATTGAAACCAATAAAATCAGGAAATTCATCACACAACTCATCATGTTGCTCCTCCACTACATTTAGAAAGGGTTCAAGATTACTTACCTTGGGAGCTTCAGAGTTTTTCCCTTCCTCATTTACCTGTTTAGGCTCTTGGTCTTCCTTTGTAGTGGTTTGAGGAGGAGAGGTGGGTTCATCCAACATCTTCTCACTCTGCAATATGACAGCACTAGGATCTTCCATCATATCCTCTTCGGGTTGTGAAGGAAGTCTTTCAGAATTTAAGCTCTGCATATTGCTGAGTATGGCTAACTGATCCAAAGTTTTTTGTATGTTATTGGTTGCGGCCCTTGTTTCTTGCTTGAAACTCCTTGTTTCTTGCTGGAACTGTATAGTATCAATGGTCATTTGTCTTATTAGTTCCTCCAATGAAGGTTCAGGCTGCCAAGGATCTTGAACTTGCTGCTGTCTCTGAGGGAAATATGTTTGCCTCTGTTGAAATTCTGGAAATTCATAGGCTGGAGGTTGTATCTGAGGCTGCTGTCCATAACTCAAGTTAGGATAGTCCCACCACTCTGGATAATATGTATTGGAGTAGGGGTTGTAGTTGTTGAAAGGTTCAGAATATCCCATCATCGCCTCTACTTCCTCATTTGTGTCCACTAGGAGAGTAGGACACAAATCAGTGATATGTCCAGTGATAAGCAAATCCCACAAGCATCCATGATCAACGGACATCAACACCTACAAGACACTCAGAAAGAAAGAATCAAAAATAAAAAACAAAAACAAAAACAGAGTAAAAATAGGAAATGAATTGATAGTGTCATTGAAAAATTGGCTCCCCGGCAACGGTGCCAAAATTCTGATGCGTACGGATATAGCGATTAAAATTTTGATAAAAATTAGTTGTTAGGCCCACCAGAAAATAAAAACCTTACAACTAGTTGTAGTTAGTAAGGGTCGATCCACAGAGAACCAAGTCAATTAACACTATTAAGAAATTCCCAATTTAAACTCAAATTAACAATAAACAGTAAAAAGGGGGGTTTTTGGATTTTTGATGAACAATGAACAGTTTCAAAAACAATAACAATAAATAAACTAAAAACAACAATATAAGAAAATTGGTTAAGAGATTGAATCCACCACTAGATTTATATGATGATGTAAATCCACATATCATTTTATTCCAACATGCTCAATTATGTTTTTATGCAATTGTGAGAGTAAATCTCTGTTTTCCTTACGTGTTGGCCAATTTAGCAACCGCTCAAATCAACTCCTAATCACTGATTAGTCATAAAGCAACCGCTCTTACAACTATCCAACAATTGCATTAAGATTTATAAAACCAATTACACTAAGATCTAATCACACACCATAGGGATTAAATTACTTAGAACATATATTTCTCTAGATCTACTACCTCATGACCAGCGCATAATAAACCCAGATCTACCACTTTTATAAGCGGCAAATAGCACAAAGATAATTATACCCACATAAACATCATACATCCCACTAGATCTACTACATGCAACCGCGCATAATAAACCTAGATCTACCACTTTGAAAGTGGAAACAAGTATAAAAACCTTCATACCAACAATAGATTCGAAAATATATGAATAAAAACATAACTGTGTTGAAATAATCAAATATGCAAAGTTTACAACATCAATACTAGCGGTTTCATCACCCCCTTAACCAAGGGAGGTTTAGTTACACATATCTAGAAGGAAATCACAAGAAAAACTGAGAGAAATGAAGGAGAGTCTAACCTCCAACCCCCCATGATAACCAATGGTGCCCTTTTATAGAAGTCTAGGGTAGCAAAATGACAAAGGTGAGTGGATGGATGAGTGGGTTAGTGGAGTGGAGTGGTTGAGTGGATGAGTGGTTGATTTAGTGGGTGAGTGGGTTAGTTGAGTGGATGAGTGGATGAGTGGTTGAGTGGAATGATTTGGTTGAGTGGATGAGTGGAGTGGTTGAGTGGTTGAGTGGAGTGGAGTGGTTGATGGATGAGTGGAGTGGAGTGGAGTGGTTGAGTGGGTAAGTGGAGTGGTTGAGTGGATGAGTGGAGTGATTTGGTTGAGTGGAGTGGGTGAGTGGATGAGTGGAGTGATTTGGTTGAGTGGAGTAGTTGAGTGGAGTGGAGTGGTTGAGTGCGAAAATCTTGTGTCTGACTTGGAAGCCAAAAACGACCAATTATAATTCAGATTCATGAAAAGTTATCTTCATGAAAGTTGTAGATCTTTGTCTTGGCTATAACATGCATATCTGGATCGTCCAATTTGGCTTCCTACAGCCCAAGATATGACCCAAATACCATGGGTTACTCAAACCCAACTTCAGCACCTCTGTTCCGACTTGCAAGCCCAAAATGACCCATTAGACTTCATTATTTCAAAATGTGTTCTTCATGAAAGTTGTTTATTTGGGTCTTGACTATCATCTATCCAAATTTCAGACCCTCCCCATTATTACAGCTTGACATATGATTTTATGAGTGCACACCGTTTGGATTCTAGTGACAGAACCCATATTCTGACTTCTATGTAAACTTAGGTCCTTTAGACATCTGTTTAGGACTTTAAGCTCTTATCAAAGTTGTAGAGCTTCCTCTTAGCTTTCCTACAAGATAAAATTCATGATTATCAGATATCAGGAACTCAAGTTATGACCAAAATACAGAAACAGTGTAAAATCTCAATAATGCTGAAAATATTCAATTAGGACCAATTTGAGCTCAAACTCACAAAATCATACTAAACTCAATCAATTAAGAATATGGAGAGTGTAAATGACTAAACATAAGGGTTTCTTAATGAATAAAATATGTGATTATCAGTTCCACATTGCCTGCCTCAATCTTTCGGGTGCGGTTTATATATCTGTTGGGCCACTCCTCTTAATGCCAATTAGTTTTAAGTTAGAATCTAACAAGATTCCTAAGTATGAAAATACATAATACATGATACCACATCCAAGACTCCAATCCCATGGCAATGTCATGAATGCATGAAACTTGAACAAAGTGATGGAAGTCTATAGTTTCATCCACAGCCTTGAACAAATACTGGAAGTCTCATCCAGTATACATCATTATCATAGAGGAAGTCTCATCCCCCCCAGGTAATGAAGTCTCATCAACTACACGGTTATCGATAATGAACAAAGAATTTTATCCTTTAATACTTCACTATATTAGGAAGGGTACAATGCACCTTACCTGATATAGAACACCCACTTTCACGGGGCTAAACAAAGCAAAGATGATATTACTCACCTCTTTACTTCACAACGTAGAGAGGATATTACTCATCAATCTATGATTCTCAACAATACAAAGATGATATTATAAATCTCAAGGTATTTCACATACAATAGAGTTGGATGTTTCTCACCAATCTATTGTACAAACATATAGAAAGGATATTACTCACCAATCTATGCTTCACAAACATCTCATGCAAAATAATTACTAATTACTTCTTATAATTAGTTTCACAATTGATTTATATGCATTCCAAGTTCATTTCACAACACCTCATCAAATAATTTTAAAAGTACCTTATCACTCTTAAAAGAACATACACAAATAATTCCCACACTTAGGAAAACTCAATTCCTCGATCCATCACAATACAAATTATATGTATATATATATATATATAGCCATGTTTAATTACCTCCCGTAATTAGCATTTCAAGTCAACTTGACTTAATACATTACCACTCCATCAATTACTCTTATTAGAGTTTCAACATACTCTACTAGGCATAAACAAAGGATCTTAGCAATTAGGAATCTCAAAACATCAAAATAGAAATTCTGATGAAAACTGCTCTGGGCACCTAAAAAGAATGTTGTTCATAAATTCACTAAAAATCCATCCTAACTGATAAAATTTTGAAATTTTATAGGTAGATAGCCTTATGTCTTATATTTCAAATGCAATAAGAACCAGGTCAATCTGATATCTGTAGCTCAAGTTATGCGACAAATACTACAAGATGTTAGGTTGCTATCTTGTATCACGCCTAGGCTTGGTTTTACAACGCCTAGGCGTGGCAGTCTCTGTCTCGCTGGACTGAAAACTAATCAGTCCACGCCTAGGCTTGGCCAGGTTGCGCCTAGGCATGACCCTTCTGCAGAACACGTTTCTGCATAATCTTGGTTCCAAACTAAGATTTCACCCTCTATCCTCACTTCTAGATGATTTCTATCATCACTAGAGGTCTCTAAACAAGTTATAAATCTCATTTCTTCCTTTTGTTCAATCAAACTCTGATTAAAACTAAAACTCCAACCTTAAAACCCCTTTGTTTCAACTAACTAACTAATAGCAAACTATGGATTCTTAGGGTTCCAAACTATCAACCATGCACTAAACTTGTTAGAATCTAACTCATTTCAACTAAACAAGCAAGAAACTAACATCTACCTTCCTATTCTAACCCAAACCCTACTTTTTCCTCATCAAGTTCCACCAAGAAACAAGGTGAGTATAAGAGGAAATGGATAAAAACAACCCCTACCTCAAGTCTTGAAGATGAAGATGAAGCAAGACCTTCACTTGGATCCTCCTCTTCCTTCTTCTCCCTTGGTTTCCCTTTCCCTTTTTTTCTTTTCTTTTCTTTCTCTTCTCTTTACGTTGCCTCTTCTCTATTTCTGATTCATAAATATCCCTACTGTGGGATATTTAACAAGAAAAGTTCATTTTAACTTCTCTTAGTTGGGTACTAAAATCTCAATTTGCTAAGAACACTCAGATTCAAAAGAATCCAGTTTTGTAACTACCAATAAATTCAAAATAAATCTTGAGATTCATTAAAAATTATTTTACCAAAAACTGATATTTCCATATCAACTGTGGGTCAATCCGACATTAAAACACACAATCAGTATACTTAAAAATGCCAAACTGACTCCGAAAATTCTCAAACTTTAACTGTAGTATAGTTCCCACATTTGTGATTTGGAAACAAACTCTCCACATTTATTTCCACTAACTAAACAATTTAAGCCACTTTCGGAGCAAATAACAGCTATATTTCTCACTTAGTATTACAGCAAAGTGCCTAAACGTGCTCAGAAAGTCACAAAACTTCACAGACATATTAAGTAAGTATTAGGATACCTCTGTAACCATATACAAGCCTAACATGATTTTCTAAGGTATTACACATTGTATAGCTAAGCTGTATTTAGGGATATTTTGGATCCTTTTCTATATATATGAATGATTTGTTATTCTCTGAGTTTGTGTGGATGTTTGGTTATTGTTCTTCCATAATCTATGCTTAATGCTTGCTGTTGGTTGGCCATCAATTACATGATACTAATATTACAAATGAACTAGACATAGGAATTTGTTGATATGGATATAGTATGGTTGATGTATGTTCGACTTTCAGTTGATTCGTTAATGGGATAGAAATATACCTATTGGCCATGCATAGTGTGTGATTAAGAATAGATCATTCATAAGTGGATGTTGTGCTAGCTTTCAAGGAAACTTAGTGAGTTGGACAATTGAAACTAGGGTTAATTGACCTAGACATAGGCTTTTAGCTAAATCAGATTCTTAAGCTAACCTAATCAGTGTGTTCATGTTAATGAAGAGGATTGTATGTTGTTGGTAGATGTAGGGGGTGAAGAAGGATTCCCTGAAATCTAACTGTTTATCTTTATTGCTTTCTATCTTTACTTTCTTTATTTTTATCCATTTTTATGTTCTTGGATAGAATTAAGTAAGCTATTGGTTAATACTTAGCTTTGGAAATAAATTTATCCTCGTGGGAACGAACTTATACTCTGTATCTGTATTACTTGAGCGATTCGTGCACTTACAGTTAGCAAATGGGCAACACGTTTTGACCCTATCAAGTTTTTGGCGCCGTTGCTGGGGATAAGGATTTCTATATTGCTAATATTGACAATGAGTTTAGTTAGTTCTAATTCAAGTTGTATATAATCTATGTTTCTTTTATGTCTTGTTTTAGTTTTAATAAAGAAGCCGGATGATTTCAATCATACAAGGCCCTTGAGGGAATTCGCGATTCTTGGAAAGGATAACCCTTGGATCAAGTTCTTGAGGACTACTCATCCACAACAATTCATTTTGGTGACAAAGTCTTGCCAAGACTTTAAACTAGGTCCTTCTTGGTGAGGAAATCCCATGTTTATATTACATTCCTGCTTTTACTTTGTGCATAAATAGGTAGTATGTTATGTTTTGTATGTTTATATATATATGTTCATGTTGATGTTTTTGTTTGTATATATATGTTCATGTTGATGTTAGTTGTGTTAATATGTTTTTGTTAATATGTTAGCATATATATGTGTTAGTATGTTAGTTTAGTAGTTTATAACATTTGATTAGTTATGTTAGTTTTTGTTTGTTTATGTTTTAAGTGTTGTTTGTGTTAGTTTTTATTTAGGTCAATATGTTAATTATGTTAGTTATTGATTTTGATTGGTTTTTAGGTTTTAAGTTTGTTTAGGGTATTAAATAGGTTAATATGTTGATTTTGTGTTTTATTAAGTTTGTGTTGTACATTTTATAATGTAGCTTTTTGAACAAGTTTTACTGCAGCTAGAGACCCATATGAGCTATTTCCAGCAGCAAAATTGTGTTTGCTACTAAATTTAGCAGCTAAACCTCTCACGCCGTGGCGCAAGTTTATGGACGATGCGGCACAGGTGTTCGTTTTCTGCAGAATTCTATAGCTTTTTGTCACGTCGCGGCCCAGGCATGGGAGCGCCGCGGCGCAGCACCCCTATTTTTGTTTTTTCTGTTATTTTCTCTATTTTTCTATATTTATTAATGTTCAGTATTAGTTAGGCTGCTATTTTGAGAGTTTCAGGTACCCTATAGACCATGTTTATTAAGGAATATAATTCATTTTGGTTTGGGGAAGTATCTTTACATGTTTTATTACTTTTATGCTTAATGTTAACATATATTGGTATTTTCAGTATGTAGTGGTGTTAGTCATGATATTTTCATGATTATATCTTGTTTTGATTATCACTAATGCGCCGTTGACAAGATTTTTAATTTTCACCATTTATAAAAGATGTTATGCATGCTTGAATTGAAAAGTTGAATTTATTTGAATGCATGATATGTTGCAAGAATGTTGGTGTTATTATGGTTGTTCCATGATATGAAAGGTTGCTATTTAGCCCATTTTCAGTGAAACCTTATGTGATCTTGAAGCATGTGAACCAGTTTAGTTGCTTTTGATGCATGATTTACATCTCACTTAGATGTAAGTGTAACTTTGAAAATGATAAGAGTGCATATCTTGAGAATGTTTATGGATGTACATGTAGAGTTTTGATTATCCTAGAAATTATTTTTGAACTCTCTTGAGGCAAAATCTTAGATTGTGCATGATTGAGGAAATGATTAGGGCATTGTTTGGATCGATTGAACCTTAAAAAGCTTATCCTGATATAATGATATCTCTAGGTCCCATTTTGAAGCCTTATACTGTTTGACCTTTTTTTTTTTTATTACCATTGTGTTCATTAACCTGTTAACTGTTCTAATGCATATAAAAGCATTGCATTTTCTTCCTATCATCAATGTTTGTTAAGTTCATAATGTGTTATTTCTTGAGGTGAGTCTATTAATTAGGAGAGTTAATGACTATTCAATTCAAAATGAGCCTGAAGGAGCCAAATACAAAGAAGAGAAAAAGCATTGCTTTGCAAAAATAGAAAAAAAATGAAAAAAAAATGAAAAGAAAAAGCAAAGCAAAAGAAAAGTAAAGTGTGAAAAACATCAAAATGGTTCTGACAAGTTTTCTGACCTCACTATTAAATACCCTGCTAATATCAAGTTAGTGGCTCATATCTTAAAATAATACGTTGTGTTTCTCAATATTTGTATTGTATCCTTTTCCGTTCATTTCTTTCGCCTATACCATTGGCCTAACATTATAAGATGATAAAGTCTCTTTTGATCCTCAATCTTGTGTGATTTACATTAGTAGAGAGAAAGTTAATTTACAATCTTGTGGATTCTATAAATCATATACATGTATATTTATAAACTTATCTGGATGTGTATGACTTGATTAGGAGAAGTTTATTTTGTATGTTTGTGAAAAATGTGAATTGTATGAAGAGTTGTTTAGATTAATAGCATGTTGCGCTAGTGTGTGATTGAGAATAGATCATTCATGAGTGGATGTTACGCTAGCTTTCAAGGAAACTTAATGAGTTGGGCAATTGAAACCAGGGTTAATTGACCTAGACATAGGCTTTTAGCTAAATTAGATTCTCAAGCTAACCTAATCAGTGCGTTCATGTTAATGAAGAGGATTGCATGTTGTTAGTTTATGTAGGGGGTGAAGAAGGATTCCCTGAAATCTAACTGTTTATCTTTATTGCTTTGTGTCTTTACTTTCTTTATTTTTATCCATTTTTATGTTCTTGGATAGAATTAGGTAAGCTATTGGTTAATACTTAACTTTGGAAATAAATTTATTCTCGTGGGAACAAACTTATACTCTGTATCTGTATTACTTGAGCAATCCGTGCACTTACGGTTAGCAAATGGGCAACACGTTTTGACCATGCATAGTGTGTGATTGAGAATAGATCATTCATGAGTGGATGTTGCGCTAGCTTTCAAGGAAACTTAATGAGTTGGGCAATTGAAACCAGGGTTAATTGACCTAGACATAGGCTTTTAGCTAAATTAGATTCTCAAGCTAACCTAATCAGTGCGTTCATGTTAATGAAGAGGATTGCATGTTGTTAGTTTATGTAGGGGGTGAAGAAGGATTCCCTGAAATCTAACTGTTTATCTTTATTGCTTTCTGTCTTTACTTTCTTTATTTTTATCCATTTTTATGTTCTTGGATAGAATTAGGTAAGCTATTGGTTAATACTTAACTTTGGAAATAAATTTATTCTCGTGGGAACAAACTTATACTCTGTATCTGTATTACTTGAGCAATCCGTGCACTTACGGTTAGCAAATGGGCAACACGTTTTGACCCTATCAGTGACCATGGTGGTGAATTTGAAAACCATGCTTTTGAAACCTTTTGTGATGAACATGGTATTGAGCATTATTTTTCTGCCCCTAGAACTCCACAAAAAAATAGGGTTGTAGAAAGAAAAAATCGATCTTTAGAAGAAATGACGAGAACTATGCTCAATGAGGTTACTCTTCCTAAGTATTTTTGGGCGGATGCTGTAAGCACAGCTTATTACATAATGAACAGGGCCCTTATAAGGCCAATTTTAAAGAAAATCCTATACGAATTATACTAGGAAAGAAAGTCAAATGTCTCACACTTTCATGTTTTTGGTTGTAAATGTTTTGTTTTGAACAATGGAAAGGATAACCTAGACAAGTTTGATGCTAAGTCTGATGATGGTATATTTCTTGGTTATTCTAATCATAGCAAAGCTTTTAGAATTTATAATAAGAGAACTATGACTGTTAAAGAATCCATTCATGTTGCATTTGATGAAACTGACCCAAATGGATCAAGAAAGGATTTTGTTGTTGATGATGTTGTAGAAGCTTTAGCAAAAACCCACTTGGATGACAAGAAGAAAGAAGAAAGTCAAGAGGAAACCACAATTCAACAGAATTCATAAGCCATGGACCTTCCCAAGGAATGGCAAACCTCAAGATACCATCCACTTGACCAAGTAATAGGTGATGTATCCAAAGGTGTAAGTACTTGAAACTCAATTAGAAATGCATGTAACCATATGACTTTTGTTTCTCAAATTGAACCTAAAGACTTAAATGAAGTCTTTGATGATGAACATTGGATATTGGCAATGCAAGAAAAGCTAAATCAATTTGAAAGAAACTAAGTTTGGTAATTGGTTGTTAGGCCCAATGATCATCCAATTATAGGCACCAAATGGGTCTTTAGGAACAAGCTTGATGAAGCTGACCTAATAACAAGAAATAAAGTTAGGCTTGTAGCTAAAGGATATAATCAAGAGGAAGGAATAGATTATGAAGAAACCTATGCATCTGTAACTAGACTAGAAGCTATTAGAATGTTACTTGCTTTTACTTGCATCATGGATTTTAAATTATATCAAATGGATGTTAAAAGTGCTTTTTTAAATGATTTTATTCAAGAGGAGGTATATGTTGAACAACTTTCAGGTTTTGAAAACCATGAACTACCCAATCATGTTTTCAAACTTAAAAAGGCTTTATATGGTTTAAAATAAGCTTCTAGAGCTTGATGTGAAATGTTGAGTAAGTTTTTTTTAGAGCACGATTTTCAAGGGACAAAGTTGATACAACTCTTTTTTATTAAAAATAATAAGCATGACATTCTCCTTGTACAAGTGTATATAGATGATATTATCTTTGGTGCTACTAACGAGTCTCTATGCAAGGATTTCTATAATATCATGCAAAGCGAATTCTAGATGACCATGATGGGAGAGCTCAACTTCTTCCTTGGACTTCAAATTAAACAAACAAGGAGTGGAACATTCATTAGCCAGTCCAAATATTGCAAAGAACTCCTCAAAAGATTTGGAATGGATAACTCAAAGCATATGAACACTCCAATGAGCACCTCATGCTACTTAGACAAGGATGAAACAGGTAAACCTGTTGAAATCACCAAATACAGAGGTATGATTAGATCCCTTCTTTATCTCACTGCTAGTAGATCTGGTATCATGTTTAGCGTATGTATGTGTGACAGATACCAAGCTAATCATAAAGAATCACACTTAAGTGCAGTAAAACGTATTATGAAATATCTTGGTGGCCCTTCACAAGTGGCTTGTGGTACCCCAAAGGTGCCACTTGTAGCCTTGTTGGATATTCTGACTCCGATTTTGTTGGTTGCAAATTGGATAGGAAAAGCACTAGTGGAACGTGCCACTTACCTGGAAGTTCTTTAGTTTCTTGGCACAACAAGAAACAAAATAGTGTGGCTTTATCCACCGCTGAGGTTGAATATGTTGCAGCCGAAAGTTGTTGTGCCCAAATCCTATAGATGAAGCAACAACTTCTAGACTTTGGTCTTCAGCTTGATCACATCCTTATAAGATGTGACAATACTAGTGCAATCAACTTGACTAAGAACCCCATTATGTATTCAAGGTCTAAACACATTGAGATAAGACACCATTTCATAAGGGATCATGTTCAAAAATGTGATTGTGTCTTAGAATTTGTTGAAACAACAAATCAACTTGCTGATATTTTCACAAAACATTTGCCTAAAGAAACTTTCTTCCACTTAAGAAGAGAACTTGGAATTTTAGATCAATTTTGCATATAGTGTTTATATTTATTGATCTATTATTGAATTATTAATCTTGAATTCTACTAACTTGAGAGTTAGAGATATCCTCAAATTCTCTTTTTGTAGGTGAAATATCTTCAGGTAAGTTTCTGGCTCTGAAATTGCATCTTCTGAACGTGCTTTTAATGTTTTTCTGATAGGTTTATTCGAATAAACCTATGGATATTCGAATAAATATCATCAGCTGTTGAAATAGAAGTATTGTATATTAGTGTTATTCAAACAAACCTCTATTTATTCGAATAAACTGAGTTAAGCAACCATAGTTTTTAATTTCTCATATCTGTCTCATTTGAATAACTCCAATGTTATTCAAATATATGTGTTAAATGTGCTTTTGTCTTCATGCTTTATTCGAATAAACGATGCTTTATTCGAATAACTTGAAGTGGATCTATTAATCCTATATTTCTTATCTCTGCCTTATTCGAATATTTCACACCTTATTCGAATAAATGCCTTTCAAGGCCTTTGTTCTGTTTTAGTTATTCAAATAACCATAGAGTTATTTGAATAAAAGCTTGGTAGAAAGCTCTATTTCAGAACCAGTTATTCGAATAAACTCAGAGTTATTCGAATAACTTGTGGCTGAAACGCCACGACCGTTGGTTTCCACGATGTTTTATTCGAATAACACCCTAGTTATTCGAATAAACATGAGTGTTCTATAAATTCTCCCAGTGCTCCTCAAACGTTTTCTATCAATTTTGGTCTTAGTTTCTTTCCCTTCTCTCTCTGTTCTTTGCACCCTCCATTCTCCGCTCTCCCTTCTACCCTTTCTCTTACCTTCCTTCACTATACACCTTCTCCTCTTCCATCATCTTCACCTTCTAAACCCTTTCAAACCCTGCAACAATCCTCTAGATCTTCGAAGGCTATCCTCTAACCAAGAGGAACTGGGTCGTTTCGTTACTCACTTTCAGGAGCGTAACCTTGTGCACCCGAAGTACATGGACCTGAACTTCTTTCAGAACGAAGGCAGCTTTGACTTCCTCAACCTTCTGGCCACACAAGGCGTTCTTCGCTTCTGCTCACACCACGCCTCTCTTTACCCGGACTTAGTAAAGATGTTCTACTGCAACATGAAGATTATTGGTGAAGATCTTCATTCAAACGTCTCTGATCAGCACATGGTCATCACTCCCAGTGATTGGCAACAGATGTTTGGGTTTCAAACCATTAGGCACAACCTTGACGATGATATTGATGCTCTGGATCAAGAATACAAGAAGCTTCAAGTCATTGAAAACCTGCTGAAGCCTAGTGATGTGGGATTAATTGTTGCGAACCCAAGTGCAGGTTGTCTCAAGTAATAATTTTCTTGGGAGTTCGAGGTCAATCCACAGGGAATTGATGAAGAAAAATTTATTTGACGTAAGGAAAATATTTTGTTACAACAATAAATGTGATAAAACTTGGTCGCAAATAAAAAGGAATTATTTGGGTTAGGAGATCCACTTTTGGTAAATAAATTAAGGACAAGATTAATTCTTTTATAACTTAATTAGAATCCACACATAACGAAGGTTTCAATCAAAAAATACAACGTTCAAAGTTCATTAAAAATTATATACGTAATTATATTATGATTCCTTTAATCATCTATTAACACCACTACTCATAAATGGGATCAAGCATTCATTATGTCAAAATCATGTCTACAACAAATCAAGATCTTCACTTTACAAGGAGAGTTTCTAACACCACCACTTGTAGATGAGTTCAAGCATTCATTGTGCCAATCTCTTGTCTACAATAAATCAAGAACTCCATTTTACAAGGAGGGTTTCTAAATTGATTGGAAACAAAATACAATATGTATAATGACCACTTGAAAATATATCATTTAAGCACAAGAGAGAAATTAATCTAACCTTATTTCATTACCAAGAGCTTCACTATTTCACCCAAGCAAAATGAAACTTAGTTACTCATAGATAAGAAGAAAGAAAGAGAGAAAAAGAAGAAAAAAAAGAACATGACTTCAATTTAGAACAAAAGAAAACTACTACAAGAAAATTAGTAACAAAATAACATCATTTTGGTAACTAACACCTAATACCATTAATGATCTGTTAAGGCTCCCTTTTATAGAGGATTGGAGATACAAAATAACAAGGGGGCTGAGTCATTAGTGAGTGGATGAGTGAAAAATGAGTGGAAAATGCCAAATGACTTTGGTGAGTGGAAAATTATGTAGATTCTTTGTCTCTGAAATCATTCAGCTCTGAAGTCATTGCATTCGTCATTTTTGAACTAAGTGGTCTTCATGAAAGTTGTAGGCCTGGATCTTAGCTTTCAAATGCTGTTAGTTTGAGCCCAAACGCATTCCTACAACTCAAGATATGGTTTGATTACTGCATACTACTTAGGCCTAGCGACAGCTCCTCTGTTTATCAACTATAAAAATTTTAGCCCATTTGACATCCTATATCGAGAGTTATGTCATGAACAGTATGCATAGGTCAAGCTGTCAGGATTAGCACCCTAGTTCTTGCTTCATCTCTAATTTGAGTGGTCCAAACATATGATTAGGCCTTTGAGGTATTCATGAAAGTTGTAGAGCTCTCTCTTATCTTTCAAATGCCACCAGAATCACCTCAAAAGACTACCTACAGCCCAAGATATGGCCCAAATATAGAAACAGTGTAAGACGTAAATCATGCTAAAAAATTCAATTAAGTCCAATTTGATTCCAAACTTATAAAATATAATCAAACTCAATCAATTAAGTACATGGAGAGTGTAAATGACTAAAAATGAGGGTTTATTAATATATCAAATATGTTATTATCAAATTTTCCTACACTTAACTTTTTGCACTCTTAGGCAAAACACACAAGACAAAAACTAAAAAAAAAAATGAAACAGACTCAAAAGCTAAACACTCTAAAAGACTCAATTTCTAATAATATTTAAGAATGAAGAGCAACCAATCATTCAAGTAATCAAAACATTTATGAGGTAACGTTTCTTCACATCTCAAACCAACAAGCACGAAAATTTCAATTGAAAAGCATGAGTCAAGAATTATAGATCTTCACAAGATTCACTCTCAATCCCTTAAGTGTTTAAAAGGTAGGTATTTCACTCAATTCAACCCATAAAAATTGTACTACCATAAGCTTGTTTATCTTCTACTTCTCCACTACTCAGAACACATGCACACACAAATCATGAGGACTTTAATCAAGGATGTAACGAGGTCAAGGTAAAGGAGAAGGTAATATAGATATGACAAGTTAAATACTAAAGAGAATAAAAGAGCATGAAAGCTGAGTTCAATTAACAAGCATGAAAGTTCATCCCAACTCCACCTAATACAAATTCCCTTTACATATTCTTTTCCTTTCCTTTATTGCCTTGTTGACCATCTTTTTCTTTTTACATTTTTTTTAATTTTTGATTTTTAATTTTTTTTAATTTTTTTTAAGAAAAAGAACATCATATATACATTTTTTAACCATTCTGCATACACACCCCCACACTTGTTCAAGAACTCATCCAATGACAAAGCTAATATTCTCTTATTCCCTAAGACTAGGTAAGAACATGTTTTTTTATTTACACATAATGAGTTCGAAACAAAGAATGATTAAATAAACTCAAAGGGGTTAAGTAAGGGGAAATAGGTCATTTCTAATGCTTTACGTTGGCAGGAATCAGAGAATTTACAAGAAGTCATAAGAGTTCTTGATATCATATTAGGAATCAGAGAATTTCTAATAAGAGTGTTTGATATCATATTAAGACAATATACTGCTAAGCAAGGCTGGCTATTTGACTAAAGTAGCTATTTCAAGAAAAATGTCTCAATCATATTTATGTATGCATATGAAAATGTAGTCTCAAAAAGAATCAAAGCAAGTTCTAGAATAACAATTTCATGAGTGAAATTCACACAAGAAAGAAGAGAATGGTACAAATGTTCAATCCATTCATCAATAGGCTCAAAATCTCACAAGGCATAATTCTATCATTCTCAGTCCAACAATTCAACATCCATAACCAAACATGTGATTTTTAAGAAAGAAGACAATTAACTCAATCATGCAAATTTTCCTGAATTTGAATTGCTACTTCCACACAAACTAGTTGTCTACCCCAACTAAGATGCGTCTCAAGAGTAAAATTTACTCCTTACTCTGCCATCCTTAATTAGTTTAGTAAGTTACTGATAAATATATTAATACACACACTTCCTAAAAAAAAAATTTAAAGTTTTTTTTAGTTTTTATTATTATTATTTTTTACACAACTATCATTCCCCCAACCAGATTATAACATTGTCCTCAATGTCAAACATAGATAGGTAAAGGATAGAATATAGTACCTGTTGTTGTAATTACTGAAAAGAGAAACCTCATACAAATTTAAACAGAAACAAAGCACAATAAATAAAACCAAAGTTTGTAATTATTTAAATAGTTGGAGTATTTGGTATGACTTGCTTTTCATACTGCTTCCCTCACCGCTTTCTTCTGACTAATCTATCTGAGCTGTTACTGGATCAGGTTCATAAACAAAAGCTTCTAATTTATCAATCAACTCATCAACAGTGGAAACAGAGATAAGGAGTCATCTTGCTGAAGGTGTGACAAATTTTTATTCCACAACATGGTCAACAAAAGATAACAAATTATCAAAGAAATTATTAACATTCAACAAACCTATGGGTTTATGGTAGATGTTCAGTTGGGCCCAATAGACAATTTGAAAGACTTCTTCCAAAGTATCAAAACCACCAGGTAAGGTAATGAATGCATCAGAGTTTTCAAGCATTGCCTTCATTCGTTCATGCATAGATGATACTTGAATTTCCAGTCCAATTGTCTATCCAATGATGTTCCTTCGAGTTAAAGGTTCAGGAATGACACCTAAAACTTGACCACCTCTTACAAATGCAGAAAGTGATACAGCCCCCATTAACCCAAGGCAACCTCCCCCATATACTAAACGAATGTTCCTCGCAGCAAGTGTTCTACCAACAATGCTTGCTGCGTTTATAAACTCTAAACTCTTCCCATAACTTGTACCACAAAATACACAGATACTGGCAAATCTACGAACAGAAGAAGAAGCTCCCTCCATTTCTACACTCACACTCTCTTTGAATGATTATGAGTTGTAGGAAAGTGAAGAAAATTGAGTGTTTAAATAGGGAAGAGAATAGAAAAAGTAATAATAGCTCCTATTGTTAGCCATGGCAACCATTACCCAAGAGGGGGGGTGAATTGGGTGATGACTAGTTTTAATGCAACTTTGACAAATTATGCATTTTGAATAACTCAATTAATAAATGCAGCGGAATAAGTCAATTTAAATGTACAACTATTGAGGATTACTCAAATACAACTTGGGATATATGATGAACTAAGTGAATAAGCTAGATATCAAGTTGTAACAATCAAAACATCAACATATGCAATAAATAAATATATTCTACCAAATACTGAATTTAAAGAGTGTAGGGAAGAGAGAATCAAACTCAAGAATTTATCCCTGTTCAGCCACCAACCACTTGTGGCCTACATCCAAATCCTCAAGCTTAACTTGAGATTTTCTTCACTATCTCCTAGACTTTACTGGTGCTAGAAAAACTTTTGTACATACAAGAGCACTCCTCACACCTTGGGATACCTCACCCTTGTGCTAGAGCCTCCAATTCTTCAAGCTTCACAGGTGCTTGATGACCTTTACAATGAAGAGCACTCACAACACCTTTGGGATACCTCACCCTTTGTGTTTGAGTCTCACTATAAGGGATACCTCACCCTTTTCTCTCTTGAGGGATACCTCACCCTCTTACAATGATTTCAAGATGAAGAGAAAGAATAGAAACTCTCACAAGAGTGGATATACAACTTGAAGAACAAAGTAGATGATAGAAAACTCTCTCAAGAGTAGATAATACAAGTTGAAGCTCAATGGGTATAAAGGATTTACACACTTAGCTCAAAACAAAGAATTTGGAGAAAAAGATGATGAATTTCGTTTTCAATGTTCAAGGGTAATTTTCAGAATGTTCTCCAACTAGTTTTTGATGCCCAAACACTTTTATTTATAGCCCAATGAGTTTTAGAGCCGTTGGAGGTGTTTAGAAATGATTTTCTATGAAAACTAGCCGTTTATAGCCGTTAGAAACGTTCCTGGGCACTTTGTAATCGATTACAAGCTTCATGTAATCGATTACAAGCTTTTTGGGCACTTTGTAATCGATTACAAGCTTCATGTAATCGATTACAAGCTTTCTGGCACTTTGTAATCGATTACATACTCTGTGTAATCGATTACACTATTGTTAACGCTTGTAATCGATTACATGACTTGTGTAATCGATTACACCATTTCTGGTTTTCAAAACCGACTTTAAAAGGTCATAACTTCTTCATTTCTTATCCAATTAAAGCAAATGACCATTCATTGGAAAGCTCTTTGAGTCTACTTTCATATGAAAGAAGTTTCAGAATAAAACTCAAAGTATTTTGAAAGATATGATCAAAATAGTAACCAAAGGTCAGATTTTCAAAACTCAAACTTTAATTGGTCATAACTTTTTCGTTTCTTATCCGTTTAAAGCAAGTGACCAGTCATTGGAAAGATCTTTGAGTCTATTTTCAAATGAGATAAGTTTCAAAGTAAAACTCAAAGTATTTTAAAAGTTATGATCAAAAGAGTAAGTATATGTCAGTTTTGCAAAACACAAACTTGACTATTTTTCATAGATTTGAAATACCACCAAGACTAGCTTTCCAAAAAAGTTTGTTGGGCATTTAAACATTTTAGAAACACTTATAATTATGTTTAAAACTTGTTTGAGCTTAGTGTGATTCCTTTTTACCTTTACACAAGATCTAAGTCCTATAAGCTATTCTTGAAGATGTTGGACTAGATCTTTTGCCATCATCACTTCTTGATGTAATCCAAGCTTCCAAAAAATCTTCTCTTCAAAACTTGCAAAAGATTGGAACATCTTTTCATTCTCATCCTTCTTGAGTTGAGCGTAGTTGTGATCTTTTGCTTTCTTGTTGCAATGCTCACTCTTAGTACTTGGACTATCTTGGACTATCCTACAAAGTATTGTTCACTTAATCAAACATAGTTAGTCCAAATTCATAATTCAATATCTTCATATGCATGATTCATAAATGTATAACTCTAGTTAGTCTAACATGCATATAAGACATTCATAGACATATCCAATATTAATTCATTTATAACTCATATAAAATATTATTGGATATATTATATGATGAATGTTACATATATCTCATTGCATGATTATTAAGTGAAATATAACTAGATAAAGTACATAATCATGCATGATATAATATATCTTATTAAGCACATTTATGTAGCATGATCAATATTCTTTTGTGATACATTTGTTATCTATAAAGCACATCTATTAAGCATAAGCATCATTCTTTTTGTCTTGCATTTGTCATCATCAAAACTTAATATATTAAACCATTTGGGGCAAGCTTATTCCACAATCTCCCCCTTTTTGATGATGACAAATCACCAAAGAAAAATATGTTTAGCAATATACAAGGATAGATATTCATGTAAGCATATTAAGCAATAAGTACAAGAGCATATTTTTCTTTCCAATTTTCTCTCCCCCTATTTGACATCAACAAAAAGGCTTAGAAATGAAAGATAATATTTTTCTCTCCCCCTATAAATAGAACTTATGTTGTCAAAGATATGAAACAAGCATGCTTTCAAGATATAAAAGAAGATTATTCATGCAATACTTATCATATTTTGGTATATCAATATTTAGCATATGATAGCAACAAGCTTAAGAAATTATGTCTATCATATAACATTTTGCATACCACATGATAAATAAGTATTACTTGATATCACTTGTTAGGAGTTATAAAATATTCGTGTAAGATCATGGAATTGAGGTTTTCAAATGAAGGATCATACAACTTGTCACATGTCAAGCATTTCTCAATGAAAGAATCAAAAGATATGAAGTTTAAAAATATTTACCTTCTTTCATTGATAGAGGGAAAGAGAATAAGAGAGGATCTTTGTTGACATGTTGATAGTATTAACAATAAAACACTTCATGCCAAACAAGAATATAAGCCAAGAGTTATAAACAATAATTTAAGTGCTAGGCTCCCCCTCAAAATATGCATATTATCAAAAAATAAAATATAATAGTTCAACATAGATATGCATATGTTCTTAGTCAACAAGGATGTGGAAGAATGATATGTAAGATAAGTTCCCCCTTATTGAAGCACAAGATAGATAAAGGAAAATATGCATGCCAAGATCATATAAGCACATTACTATAAAGAAAAGCAAGGCATAGATACATATTCTTAATCCCTCAAACAAAATCATTTTAAAAAAAAAACTTCTCCCCCTTTCAAAAAGAATTTTATAATAACACATTACATTTTCAAAAGCATTTTAGAAGGGTAGAAGAGATTTATATTGAAATCACATATTCCTTGAGAGTGATCAAATCTAAGTCAAAAGAGTATTTGAAAGTACATATCCTCTTTTTTTACATTAAACAAGAGCCTTGAAAAGATAAAATATATATATATATAATTTTAAACAAGACTTATCTTTTGAAGTATGAAGATTGATCTCTATAGATCATTTCAAAAAATTTATTTAGAAAACTTTCTTAAATACTCTCTCAAAATTTAATAGACATTTCAAAGCAATGTAGAGAGTACTACATTTATAGAACAAATTGAATGATTTCTAAATTTTCAAGACAATTAGGAGATGATTATACTTTTTAAATCTTAAGACAAGTTCAAAAGATTCTCAAGGATATGAAACTTGAAAAGCTTCTTTTTTAAAAGGAATATTAATCAAACTAGAAATTCTTTTCAAAACAAGAGCATGATTCTCATAAGTTTATACCACTAAGAACCATAGATCAAGAGAATCATATATATATCAAACATTTACCTTGATGAAATATGCTATAGAGATTAAAACATATATAGAACTAATATCATCCACCCTATATGCAATGACAAAACTAGCAATTTAATGTACAATTAGGCACTTTGTCAATGCTAAGCATACTTCTCATGTAAGGAAAGCATATAATCTTTTAAGATTAATTTATCAACAAGTATCATATAATCCATAGCATATAGAATACCACAATAGTTTAGGGATAGAGATACTTATTGGGTTAGATAGAAAGTGATGCTCCTTTAGAATGTTCTTCATTTATAGGTCCTTGTACTTTCTTCCATTGAGTATTTTATTCCATTGCACTTGAAGAAAGTCTCCTCATGTTCCTCTTCCTTCAACATTTCTCATTTATCCACATATGCTTGACATTTCAATATTTGATGACTATATTTCAAAAGTTCTCAAAAAAAGGTTAACATCAAATATCATTTAAACTTATTTACAAATATAATTTAGGTTGATATAAAATGTAAAACATGTACCACATTATCAACCATGAATTGTTAGCTCTAAAGAGAACAAAAGAATGATATATGCACTTGAATCCAAAAGCATAGTTTGAGCATTTTCAAGGCAAGATTCAAGTTTATCAAGAAACACATGATCAACATCAAAACTTATATAAGCATTTTGGGACAAACAATGATCATGTAAGGCATGTAATATCAAGTAAGGAATTTTAGTATGTACACATGCCAATCAACAACAAGAAATCTCTTATTGTAGTGAAAGAATTGAAAAACCATGGAACTATAACTTTTGAATATTTATGATTCATTTCAAGATATACTTCATTAAAAAAAATATTGAAGTTCAAAGATAAGTTCAAGGAACAAAAAAAATCATTTACTTCTTGTTTTTAAAATATGAACATATCAAGCAATTTCAAACAAGAAGACAAATAACTTCTAACTATCTAATCTCTAAGTAAGCATATAAGCAAATTGAGCATCAAAGAGAAAGGATTAGAACTACTTATGAGCATGTGAAATTTTCATATTTGAATAAGGAGAAATGGTCACAAGCTCAAGAATAAAGATATTGCCATAACATGTCATTCCAAGCAAAATGTGTGCATATCTAACATGTTAGTATATATAAAAATATTTTTAAAATATAGTGCTAGAAAAGCACAACTTAAGGCATGATAAGGCATAAAAACAAATCTTTACTTATCCAACTATCACATGATATACAATTTAAAGTATAAGTAAGGATAAGAGATTGATATCACCAAAAGTGTACTCTTTGAGTTTTTGTAAGTGACTCCAACTTCTATGCCTCAAGGCCCCTTGAGAATGTTGTGGTTCTCCATGTCTTTCTTTTTATGTTTTTCATCATTTTTGGAGAACTTGGACCATTTTAAGTTTTCCCAACCTCAAGTAGCATGGTTGTTTTTCACTTCATTTGCATGCTTGAACTAATGATCACCCTACAACATAATTTAAAGCAATTTCTTTGGTATCCACTAATTTTGGATCCGTAGGGGTTAGTCATTGATCATTAATCCATTATGCTTTTATAGATATCAAATTTTTTATAGTATGTAATTTGAGCATAGCAAATGTAAACAATCAATTACCATTAAGCTCATAGCCAATAATATGCATGCTTTCATGATATATAGACAATTTTGAGTGAAAATGGTCATTCCAAAGACTTAAAACCATTTTTAAAGCCTCGTGTAATCGATTACAATATGTGTGTAATCGATTACCAACCCTCTGAATCCATGTAATCGATTACATGTTTGGTGTAATCGATTACCAACTTTCTGGAACCTTGTAATCGATTACATGGGTTGGTGTAATCGATTACATGAGTTCTGAAACATTGTAATCGATTACATAGTATGTGTAATCGATTACACGCTCTCGACTTTGCTTGGAACGCTTGGCGAGCCTCCAATCGATTACAGAGGGTCTTGTAATCGATTACAAGCTTGTTGAATTCAGTTTTGCACTTCAAACAAGAGTGGTCCGAACTCAAAGCTTTCAAATTAATTCCAAAACTTTCCAAAACAATTCCAAACATCATGTAAGCATAAAAACTGACTAGTTCTTGATCCAAAGCTCACATTTATGCAAAAACTACAAATGATGCAGAAAATTATAACTTTATGCAAAGAAGAGTTATGATTTATCCAATATGCCAAGTTCTAATATATTTTTATCAAATGTGCTACTTCAAACAAGAAGTGAGTTTATCTAGCATATTATCACATGTAAAAATGTATAGAAAATTTAAAGCATAAAAAGCATCCATAGTCATAGAATACCTTATTATCAAGAGATATGCAAGGTGGTGAGTAAAGGATGTAACAATAATACAATCATGTGCTATATATAATATTCAAATTTTATCAAGTACACATGATTCAAATAATCACTTAAGGCCTACAAGGAATATACCTCAAATTCATTGACTTTACAAGTGAATGTGCATAAGAGGTAGAAACTTTTGATACCTTAGCCTTAGTGATCAAGGAAACTCCTTTCCTTACCCATTGCTTCTCTTTTGGTGTTTTGAACTTTGCAAGTTCCACATTTTGTACTTGAGAAGCTTTGGTTGAAGTCATCTTCCTTCTTTGATCAATTAGTCCATCCTTTTGAGAAGTTTTCTGCATAATTGAAACACTAGGAGGACTTTTTGGTACCCACTTTATCTTGGGTCCTTCAATGTTAGTACTAGAACCTTTAAGACCTTTAGGAACCCATACCATATTATTTCTCATATAAGAATTTCTTCTATAATTGCATAAATGAGAAATATGTCCTAAATGACCACAAAAATTGCAAACAATTGAATTTAATGATGACTTGGTCCTTTGAAGATCATTTTTGGAAAACATAAGCCTTTTGTTGTTTTTATATTCTATGTCATTTTTGCCACAAGCCTTACTTGAATTTCCATGTGAAATAGTATCAATTGCATTCTTATTAACACACATGGATTGTAAGCAAATAGAATCATTAGCTTTGGCAAATTCACAATATAAGTTCTCAACTTGATTTTCTAAATTAATGCATTTTTCACAAGAAGTTGAGGTTTCACATTTTAAAGGCATTTCCTCATCAAGAAAAGCATATTCATTTTTCAAGATATTAATTTCATTTTCAATGGAGGAAATGTTTTCTAAACAAGATGAGTTTTTCTTTTCTAAAAGCAACAAACCATCATGCAATTCATCATATGCACATTTTAGCTCATAGGAAGGACTATAATATAGTTTATCATTATTTACCTCAAAGTCCTTTTTAAGGGAATCACCATCTTCCTCATTGTTGTCCATCCAAGATTCAAGAACATCTTCTTGAGGACATTTTTCAATATTGTCTTCCTTTAGAGGCTTTTGCTCTTCTTGCTCTCTATATACAACTTTTTGCAAGAAATCATTGTTAGCAAGATAAAAATTATCAAGAGCATCCCATATATCTTTAGCATTAGAGCAACTCTTAATTTTAGCATAAGCATCATCATTTAAACCACTTCTCAATATTTGCATTGCTCTAATATTCAATGAAAAACATTTCTTATCATAGTCATTCCAAGTTTGTTTTGATTTGCATGTAAATCCATCAAGCATAATATCCCACAAATCAATATCAATAGATTGCATATAAATTTCCATTCTAGCTTTCCAATAAACGAAATTCGCACCATCAAAGAATGGTGGTTTATTAATTTCAAAACCATTCATTTTGAAAAGCTTTTAATGGTTGCCAAACAAACAAAGATCTTTAACTCCAAGTCAAGTTAAGCTTTTACCAGAGCACTAAGCTCGATACCACTTGTTAGCCATGGCAACCATTACCCAAGAGGGGGGTGAATTGGGTGATGACTAGTTTTAATGCAACTTTGACAAATTATGCATTTTGAATAACTCAATTAATAAATGCAGCGGAATAAGTCAATTTAAATGTACAACTATTGAGGATTACTCAAATACAACTTGGGATATATGATGAACTAAGTGAATAAGCTAGATATCAAGTTGTAACAATCAAAACATCAACATATGCAATAAATAAATATATTCTACCAAATACTGAATTTAAAGAGTGTAGGGAAGAGAGAATCAAACTCAAGAATTTATCCTGGTTCAGCCACCAACCACTTGTGGCCTACATCCAATTCTCAAGCTTAACTTGAGATTTTCTTCACTATCTCCTAGACTTTACGGGTGCTAGAAAAACTTTTGTACATACAAGAGCACTCCTCACACCTTGGGATACCTCACCCTTGTGCTAGAGCCTCCAATTCTTCAAGCTTCACAGGTGCTTGATGACCTTTACAATGAAGAGCACTCACAACACCTTTGGGATACCTCACCCTTTGTGTTTGAGTCTCACTATAAGGGATACCTCACCCTTTTCTCTCTTGAGGATACCTCACCCTCTTACAATGATTTCAAGATGAAGAGAAAGAATAGAAACTCTCACAAGAGTGGATATACAACTTGAAGAACAAAGTAGATGATAGAAAACTCTCTCAAGAGTAGATAATACAAGTTGAAGCTCAATGGGTATAAAGGATTTACACACTTAGCTCAAAACAAAGAATTTGGAGAAAAAGATGATGAATTTCGTTTTCAATGTTCAAGGGTAATTTTCAGAATGTTCTCCAACTAGTTTTTGATGCCCAAACACTTTTATTTATAGCCCAATGAGTTTTAGAGCCGTTGGAGGTGTTTAGAAATGATTTTCTATGAAAACTAGCCGTTTATAGCCGTTAGAAACGTTCCTGGGCACTTTGTAATCGATTACAAGCTTCATGTAATCGATTACAAGCTTTCTGGGCACTTTGTAATCGATTACAAGCTTCATGTAATCGATTACAAGCTTTCTGGGCACTTTGTAATCGATTACATACTCTGTGTAATCGATTACACGGCTTCTGTCAACGTTGTAATCGATTACATGACTTGTGTAATCGATTACACCATTTCTGGTTTTCAAAACCGACTTTAAAAGGTCATAACTTCTTCATTTCTTATCCAATTAAAGCAAATGACCATTCATTGGAAAGCTCTTTGAGTCTACTTTCATATGAAAGAAGTTTCAGAATAAAACTCAAAGTATTTTGAAAGATATGATCAAAATAGTAACCAAAGGTCAGATTTTCAAAACTCAAACTTTAATTGGTCATAACTTTTTCGCTTTCTTATCCGTTTAAAGCAAGTGACCAGTCATTGGAAAGATCTTTGAGTCTATTTTCAAATGAGATAAGTTTCAAAGTAAAACTCAAAGTATTTTAAAAGTTATGATCAAAAGAGTAAGTATATGTCAGTTTTGCAAAACACAAACTTGACTATTTTTCATAGATTTGAAATACCACCAAGACTAGCTTTCCAAAAAAGTTTGTTGGGCATTTAAACATTTTAGAAACACTTATAATTATGTTTAAAACTTGTTTGAGCTTAGTGTGATTCCTTTTTACCTTTACACAAGATCTAAGTCCTATAAGCTATTCTTGAAGATGTTGGACTAGATCTTTTGCCATCATCACTTCTTGATGTAATCCAAGCTTCCAAAAAAATCTTCTCTTCAAAACTTGCAAAAGATTGGAACATCTTTTCATTCTCATCCTTCTTGAGTTGAGCGTAGTTGTGATCTTTTGCTTTCTTGTTGCAATGCTCACTCTTAGTACTTGGACTATCTTGGACTATCCTACAAAGTATTGTTCACTTAATCAAACATAGTTAGTCCAAATTCATAATTCAATATCTTCATATGCATGATTCATAAATGTATAACTCTAGTTAGTCTAACATGCATATAAGACATTCATAGACATATCCAATATTAATTCATTTATAACTCATATAAAATATTATTGGATATATTATATGATGAATGTTACATATATCTCATTGCATGATTATTAAGTGAAATATAACTAGATAAAGTACATAATCATGCATGATATAATATATCTTATTAAGCACATTTATGTAGCATGATCAATATTCTTTTGTGATACATTTGTTATCTATAAAGCACATCTATTAAGCATAAGCATCATTCTTTTTGTCTTGCATTTGTCATCATCAAAACTTAATATATTAAACCATTTGGGGCAAGCTTATTCCACACCTATATGGGTAGGTTGACTGTTATCAGAAAACTTTGAAATTAAAAAACACAATTTTTTTATTTTTTTATTTATTTTTATTTTTTTTAACTTCAAGAAAACCATCAGGGTAAAGAAGTCTAGAAACCCCTGAAGGATCTTGTCCAAAGAATCGTCTGTCCAAAATCAAAATATAACAAAATTATACAAAGATAAAATAATAATAACAAATGATGACATACATTTATGTACAGGATTCATGGTGTATCTTTATACTGCTCGTCATGAGTGCAGTAATACCAAGACGGCTCAGCTAATCTTGGAATTCTTCTCCCTCCCGCTTATTTGAAGAAAAGAGAATAAAGAAACCATCGTGGGTTTCCATCTTGGGTCTAGAACCTGGAGAGCTCACACTTGGGTTCGTAACATCAACAAAGATGCTAAAATCTGAAACCCGCAATGTCCAAGATCCAGAACGCTCCATCCCAGGGCGCTGAGAGCCCCTTCTAATAAAAGAGAGGATCAAGCTCAGATGCCTCATATGCTTTGGCAGCTGCGAGTTACTTCTCACTAATAACCAAAGTGGGACACTTCTACCTGTCCATCAACTCCACAGTGCCTAAATGGTGAACATTGGGTTGTGGAGTGTGACTCTCTACAGAGCATAGCACACGAACCTTATTTACTGGATCGACGTGCGATGGTCCACCCGAGTCAATGACGGGGCTTGCCGGCCCAGCGGGGTTCCTAATCTAATTAAAGACCAAGTACAACCAAGTTTCGCCTATTTTATTTTTTATTTTTCTTTTTTTTTCTCTTTTTCTTTTTTTTTTTTTTTTTTCTTTTTTTTTTTTTTTTTTTGAAGATGTACAAGATAATATATACATGTTGTTATGATTGTGGCTCACATCTTCCTCTAGTTTTATGTCCAGTAACGACTTAAACGCCTTCTATGAGTTGAGAATAAGCTTCCCATCTAATTTTCTTATAAATTGACAAACAGGATCTTTTTGAGTCAGATTCCCAAGATTATAACGCTCTTGCTCATCCCTGAAGAGATTCCATAAACTAAGAAGTTCACGCTGCACAACTCCACAAGAATGCGTCTCAAGAGTCAATAAGATATTATCTAATGACTCCTTACTCAGTCCATTCTTAATGAAGTAAATTTTATCTTCTCAATTTGTGAAAATCATTCCCAAAGAACGACATCGCGTGTTGCAATTTCATCGTGCACATTTGTAACAAACTTGCATTTTTTTTTCTCTTCTCCTTTTTGAAAATGAACTTTTACCGAGACCCGGCATGTATGGGACAAATGAATCTGAAGATTCACCAACTAAACGAACCTTTACTTCGATTATCCAGCACATATCTTCTGGAATGCCCTTGTACATTAATAGTCTCAGTCTTTCACACCTAGCTTTGTAGATTTTGGTTAGAGCATTTTTAGGAACAGAAGGGAAATGCTTTCTTAAATTTGAGAGAATGACATCCATTTTGAAGGAGAATGAATCAGTTATTATGGGAAAATGAAAAATAAACCGACTTAAGAGTCACATAGTACCATTATCCGCCACTTAACCGGGAATACAAAGAACTGCAAAAAGAAAGAAACAAAATCAAAATAAATTCTACTCATAACAAGGATTAGAAAGGGAGATAGATTCTACCTCAATAACTTGATGTTCCAGAAATAGTTTGAGTCTTTGTCCATTGACCCTAAATACATTATCATTTCTAAGGTTCTCAATGTTTATGGCCCCATGAGGATACACATGTTTGACAATAAAAGGACCAATCCACCTAGATCTCAATTTTTCAGGGAATAGGTGAAGACGAGAATTATAAAGTAGAACTTTTTGACCAATTTCAAAAGATTTTCTCAAAATTGATTTGTCATGAAAATCTTTTGTTCTAACTTTATAAAATTTTGAGTTTTCATATGCATTATTTCTTAATTCTTCAAGTTCATTCAATTACAATTTGCGTAACTTGGAAGCATCGTCAAGATTTGAGTTGAAAGCTTTAATGACCCAAAATGCTTTATGCTCCAATTCTACAAGCAAGTGACAAGGTTTCCCATAGACTAACCGATAGGGTGACATGCCTAAAGATATTTGGAAAGCAGTACGATAAGCCCAAAGTGCATTATTTAATCTTAAAGACCAATCTTTACGATTTGGGTTAACTATTTTTTCCAAAATTTGTTTAATCTCCCTATTTGCTAATTCTACTTGTCCACTTGTCTGAAGGTGATAAGGGGTAGCAATTTTGTGTGTGATGCCATATTTCTTCATTAAAGATTCAAATGGTTTATTACAAAAATATTTTCCCCCATCACTGATGATAGCTCGAGGGATTCCAAATCGACTCAAAATATTTTCTTTTAAAAATTTCAAAATAGTTTTGTGATCATTATGTCGACATGGAATCGCCTCAATCCATTTTGAGACATAATTAACTGCAACCAAAATATACACAAATCCAAATAATGATGGAAATGGACCCATGAAATCAATTCCCCAACAATAAAAAATTTCAATGACAATGATAGAGTTCAAAGGCATCATGTCTCTTTTAGAAATGGAACCCAATTTCTGATAACTTTCATAACTTTTGCAAAAAATATAGCTATCCTTAAATAATATGGGCTAATAAAATCCACACTGCAAGATTTTTGCAGCTATTTTCTTTGAAGAAAAATGGCCTCCACATGCTTCTAAATGACAAAATTTAATGACACTACTTACCTCACTGTCGGGTACACATCTCCGAAAGATTTGATCAGGACAATATTTGAACAAATATGGGTCATCCCAATAAAATTTTTTTACCTCAATCAAAAACTTTTTCTCTGTCTTGGTATGTACATTGAGGCGGCATCTTACCTGTTACAAGAAAATTGACAATGTTAGCAAACCAAGGCATGAAATTGACAGAAAATAAAAATTCATCGGGAAAAGAATCATTGATAGGTGTGCTATCAAAAGATGAGCCTGTTGTAAGTCTGTACAAATGATCTGCAACAACATTTTCAGCTCCTTTCTTGTCTTTTATTGTGATATTGAATTCTTGAAGCAACAAGATCCATCGTATCAATCTAGGTTTGGCTTCTTGCTTAGACATTAAATATCTAACAGCAGCATGATCGGTGAAAACAACAGTAGAAGAACTAATTAAATAAGCTCAAAATTTGTCCAATGCAAAAATTACAGAAAGTAGTTCTTTTTCAGTAGTGGTGTAATTCATTTGTGCACTATTTAAAGTTTGACTTGCGTAATAAATTACATGAGGCTTACCTTCTTTTCTCTATCCTAAAACAGCACCAACAGCAAAATCACTAGCATTACACATCAACTCAAAAGGCAAAGACCAGTCAGGAGATTGCATGATAGGAGCAAAAGTCAAAAGACAGATTAATTTTTCAAAAGATTTCTGACAATCTTGGGTCCAATCAAATGATGCATCTTTTGTTAGAAGATTACATAATGGTCTAGATATTGCACTAAAATCCTTTACGAATCTTCTGTAAAATTCTGTATGTCCTAAAAATGAATGAACTTCTCTGACTATTTTTGGGGAAGGCAAATGAGCAATTAATTCAATTTTGGCCTTATCAACTTCAATTTCCTTAGAAGATATCACATGACCTAACACTATTCCTGAGGTAACCATGTAATGACATTTTTCCTAATTTAACACATCCTTTTTCTTCGCATCTTTTAAGAAATTTTTCCAAATTATCAAGACAATTTTCAAAAGAATTTCCAAAAACTGTCAAATCATCCATGAAAACCTCTAAATAATGCTCAATCATGTCACTGAAAATACTTAGCATGCATCTTTGAAAAGTTACTGGAGTATTATAAAGACCAAAAGACATTCTTCTATAGGCAAAAGTGCCAAAGGAGCACGTAAAAGTGGTATTTTCTTGATCCTCTAATACAATTGGTATTTGATTATACCCTAAATAACCATCAAGAAAACAATAACAGGGATGTCCTGCTACTCTTTCCAGAATCTGATCAAGAAATGGCAAAGGGAAATGATCTTTCCTAGTAGCTGCATTCAATTTTCTGAAATCAATACACATACACTAACTAGATGAGACTCGGTTAGGTATTAATTCTCCTTTTTCATTTTCAATCACTGTTATTCTAGATTTCTTAGGCACAACTTGTGTAGGGCTTACCCACTGACTATCAGAGATAGGATAGATAATTTCAACATCAAGTAATTTAAGAACTTCAGCTCTAACTACCTCTTTCATGTGTGGATTTAATCTTCTTTGAGGTTATTGAGATGTTTTAGCATTATCCTCTAAATGTATTCTATGTGTACAAATTAATGGATTAATGCCTTTTATGTCCTTTAATGTCCATCCAATTGCTCTTTTATGCCTTTTAAGTACTTCTATCAACATACCTTCTTACTCTTTGGTCAGGGATGAGAAAGTTACCACTGGAAAGCTTTGTTCTTCTCCCAAAAATGTGTACTTCAACCCAGCAGGTAATGGCCTTAGTTCCAGTGTGGGTACTTCTTCATGGGTATCATCATTCATGGGTTTTAGCTCTTCGAATCTTGGCTTCCTTCCTTTGTATTCCATTTTCTGTGTACAGTCAAGCAAAGAGCATATTTCAGAAATATCATCATCTAATTGCATAGTTGAATCAAATGAATTAATTAAACAAATTTCTAATGGGTCAGAAGAACTCCTGGTTTGAAGATGATCATCTACAATGGCCTCAATCCCTTCAACTTCTTCCTTTTCATCATAAACTTCTTGTGGTTGCTTGCACATATTGAAAACATTAAGCTCCAGTGTCATATTTCCAAAAGTTAGCTTCACCACTCCATTTCTGTAATTTATCAAAGCATTAGATGATGCTAAAAATGGACGACCTAAAATGACAGGAATTGATTTGCTACTATTTTCCAGAGGTTCAGTTTCCAAAACAATAAAATTCACAGGATATAAGAATTTATCAACTTGTACCAACACATCTTCCACTATTCCTTTTGGAATTTTAATTAATCTATCTGCAAGTAGAAGAGTTACAGAAGTTGGTTTTAACTCACCTAGGTTGAGTTACTGATAAACTGAATATGGAAGCAAATTAACACTAGTACCAAGATCAAGTAAAGCTCGTTCAATTTTATGTTCACCAATAATGTATGAAACTATAGGACAACCAGGTCTTTATATTTCAACATATTATTGTTTTGAATAATGGAGCTTACCTGTTCAGTCAAAAATGTATTTTTTTCACATTATGTTTCTTTTTAACAGTGCACAAGTCTTTCAAAAATTTGGCATAACAAGGAATCTATTTGATAGCATCTAATAGAGGAATATTGACCTTCACTTGTTTAAGGATTTCAAAAATATCACTTTTATGGTTCACTTTACTTGAATTGTTTAATGCTTGAGATATGGGGGTGAAGGCGAGGGTTTGGTCTCCTTTTGGCTAGGTGGCTTATCAACTCCTTCTTTATCTTTGGGACTTGACTCATCATTTTTCTCACAAGGGCCAGGAATTTATTTTTCAATAATCTTTCCACTCCTAAGAGTTATCACTGACTGGACTTGATCTATTTGTTGGCTTTCTGAACTACCCTCATTTAGGCTATACTGACTCTTGGGATTTGGTTGAGGTTGTTAGGGAAATTTTCATTTCTCATGAATGGCAAGTGCAGAAGAAAATTTAGCAAGAGTGTTTTTTATATCAATCATGACTTGAGTGTTTTGGTTATTAATGGCCTCTTACTTTTTCATGAATGCATGCAATGTTCCTTCAAGGTTTTTCCTATATGGTGGTACATAAGGTGCATATCCTTGAGAATTTTGAGAGTCCTGCTGTGCCTGAGAAGGTGGTGGTTGCAAGAATTATGCCTGATTGTTGGTCCTCCAACTGAAGTTCGGGTAATTTCTCTATCCCGGATTGTATGTATCTGAAAAAGAAGAAATGAATGGCTTTTTAAAATTGTTCATTGCATTTACTTGCTCATGCACAACTTCTTTAAAAATAGAAATTTTTGGACATTCATTTGTTGAGTGTCCCAATCCATCACAAATGCAACAAATTTCTTCATTTTGTGCAGATTTGATTTCTTCTACTTTCCCTGATTCCATGGCTTCAACCTTTCTAGCCAAACTAGTAAACCTAGCATTTAAATCTTCTTCTTGACTAAGATGATATTTTTCTTTACTAGCATTTGCAAGGTTTGATCTAATTGAATTTTCAGAATGATTAGTACCATGCCAAGATTGAGAATTTTCAGCCAAATGGTCTAAATAGTCTAAAGCTTCTTCAGGTTCTTTATCAAGAAATTCACCATTACACATTGTTTTCACAAATTGTTTAGTTTCGGGTGTTAACCCTTCATAAAAGAAGCTTATAGTGCGCCATTTTTCAAAATCATAATGTGGGCAAGAATTCAACAAATCTTTAAAACGTTCCCAACTTTGAAAATATGCTTCATTTGAATTTTGGGAAAAATTTTGAATTTGTCTTTTCAAAGCATTGGTTTTATGTGTTAGAAATTTTTTTTTAAAAAAACTCACATTGCATTTCTTGCCACGTGCCAATTGATCTTGGTTTCAAAGTGTTAAGCCAATTTTTTTGCTTTATCTTTCAAAGAAAAAGGAAACAATTTAAGCTTAACAACCTCTTCAGTGCAAGTTTGATCGTGAAAAGTGGTACATACTTCCTCAAATTCTTTTAGATATAAGTATGGGCTTTCAAATTCTAAACCATGGAAATTAGGAAGTAAAGAAATCATACCTAGCTTAAATCTAAAATTGTTAGCATTTAGTGGAAAGATAAAACATGATGGACTAGAATTTCGATATGGTTGCAAATACTCACACATGGTTCGCAACGGTTGATTTTCATGTTCATCATGCACACTTTCATTTTCAGTCATTGTGTTTGATGTGTGTGATTGTGATTCAGAAAAATCAATATGTAAAGTACTAGGATTAACTTTAATCAAACGACCAGAATTTAAATCACGATACCAATTAAGCATAAACAGGTAACTTAAAATATAAAATAAAATGCACAAGCTAGCAGTATAAACTGTCCATTAAATATTAACAAAGACGTGGTATAAACCAGCCACCAAATATATATTAAAAAGGGTGTGGTATAAACCAGCCACCAAATATATATTAACATTTAGTAAATAAATATTAACAAAAGTGTGGTATAAACTAACCACCAAATAAGTTAATAAGTAGAAATATTAAAAAGTCAGTATACAGATAAATTAAAATATTAGAAGCAGATAAAGTAAAAAGTTAGATAGCTGATAAAGTAAGAAGTTAGATAGTTAGTAAGAGAGTTAGTAAGTTAGTAAACAAATGATGCATGAAATCCGCAAGTGTACGGTTTCATCGTCAAGTAATAAAAAGATCGAATCCACAGGGACTGTGTCTATGAATACCAATTAATTAATTAATTCAATTAAGTTAAACAAAAAGGAATATGATTATTGGTTAAGAAGAACGTAGTAACAAAGCAATTAAATAAAATCAAAGTGCAGAATTTAGAATAAAAACAGCAAGTTATCAAGAAGGGGATTTTCAAATTCAAGAAAGCTTCCAAGATTGGGATACCACAATGATACAAGATAAATCCTAATTGACAACCCTTTTATTAAATCTGAAATTCAATTGAAGGTGAATTACCCTAAATTAGTTAATGTTCTTTCTCAAGATACAAGATCCGTGCCCAATTAAACCAATTCCTACTCTCGTGGTAATTGAATTTAAATTGAACCCATTACGCTTTGTGGTAATTCATTGAATCCTCGAAAGGCTAAAACTACTCTCGTGATTTAGACCTTGAGTTCAAATCTTATGGTTCCAACACCTAGGTTCACCTTTCAGTACGTCCCTAAATGCCTATGAGATGCAAATAAGTGGCCAACAAATTCACATGAATAAGAGCAATAAGAATTGAATCAATGAACATTCAAGATCAATAAAAGGGGAAACAACGTCAATTAATCATTATCAATGTATCAAAGGGCATTGCCCAATCCTAGAAACAAAGGAAACTACTCAGACATAGAGAAGAAGAAATCAGAAAACATGTTCTTAAACATCCAAACTCGTAATCCAAGAGAGAAGAGGGAAGAAAGATCAAGAACCCAAGCCTCCTTTGTGCCTCCTCCAAAACCAAATTAGAACCCCCTCATTGTATTCAGAACATCTATTTATAACCTAGGATTTTAATTGGCTAAAAAGCAAGAAATAAAAAATAAAACTTAAAAACTGATGCGTACTGCGATCCACGGCCGTGGATCATTCCACGGGCTGGCCGTGGATCTTGCTGTCAGAATTCCATGGCCATGGATCATTCCATGGCCAGGCCATAGATCATTCCACGGCCGTGGATCATTCCACGGCTAGGCCGTGGAACTCCCTGGAATCTCTCTTTTCCTCATTCAAGTTGCTGCTCGATCCATGGCCATGGTTTAATCCACGTGCAGGCCGTGGATCCCTCTGGAATGGTCTTTTTGCACCTTTTTGCTATCCATTAAGTTCTAACTTCAAACATATAAGCATTCCATTCAATCCAAGGCCAATTCAACATTAATCCTGCACAAGAACACCAAAAACACCGCAGTTATCTGAACTAAGGGAAAAATAAACTAAAAGGGAAACTAAAATACCTAAAATGCTAAAAATGGCATACAAAACAAAAACAAAACATGATGTTGTTTCATACACATCAAATCCCCCCAAGCTTAAGACTTTGCTTGTCCCCAAGCAATAATTAATGTCAAACCAAGAAGTGGGATCAAAAGACAATAAAGAATAAGGAACCCGAGAAAACAATATCCAAGCAATAGGCTAAGGCAAACAAAGAATCTGAGAGGTAATCAAAATCAAGTCCAATTAAAGGCTAAGTTCTCAGAAATCATGCATCCTCACTGATTGAATTAAGTTCACTCCACTAACCACACTCAAAGTGTTTAAGGGTGAAAACCATACGCTCAAAATCCTTCAAAGAAAATGCACTTCCATATGCTTGATAAGAAACCAAATTTCCACTAATAATCAGCATGCATGCAAGAATCAAAAGGTCTTTCAAGGGTTGTAATGGGGCCATGGGAACGATGATAGTTAGGGTAGAGAAAGGAAGGTATACACAAAGGGCTCATCAAATTTTTTCAATAAGCACAAGAAATCCAATAGAACATAAATGGAGCAAAGGCAATTTTTCAATCAAAAGCATAACTCCACATTTACAAGCATTTTCTTCCTTACTTTTCCTTCTTCTCTTTTTCAAGTTTTCCTCTCATGATTTTCTTTTATTTATTTTTTATTATTATTTTTTTTTCGAGAAAGAGAAATGTCATTCACATATAATTCCCAACACACTTTTCACAACTTTCAAACCCACTTTGCTCCATTTAATATTCTAAATGATTACTAACAATATATCATCATAGGCATCAAGAAAATTAATTATGCAATAAGCTCAAAATGGGCAACTAGTGGATGAAAGTGTAACAATTTCAGAAGGCCAGAAAAATACCTAAGATGCCTTAATCATATTCAAGCATGCAACCAAAAATTTCGCCTCAAAATGGTTTCAAAACAAGTTCTAGAGCACAAGATCAATGAAGAATATCACTCAACACAAAGAATGGAAGCAGAAACCATATAGTGCATATATCCCATACAAGCTCAAAACTCACATTTAGAGGTTTAAAAATTCAATAAGAAGCACAAATTCAGAGAACATATCTAATTATCAACTATCAAAAGATCACCTCTACTATCAATAAAAACAATGCCTGTAGCCAATCACAAGAATCAACAAATTAGGTTCCAAATCGATATCATCTCAAAATCCCCAAAAGAGAGGGGCACAAGTTCAACCAAAAAGCCGAGAGATATGATGGTATGAAAATGCAACATGAAAATGTAATGCAAAACAAGACATAAAAATGCATGAAACTAATGAAAATGAAAATATGAAATACAAAAATACCCCCCCAAGCTTAGAACTTACATTGTCTCCAATGTAAAAATCTAAAACAAGAGAAGGGATAAAAGAAAAGAACTCACTGCGGTGGTGGAAAAACTTCTGGTGTTCAATCCATGGCCATGGAATTTTCCATGGATTGGGTGTGGAACTTTCTGACTTCACCCTCATTCTAATTTGAGCTTCAAAAAGGGTCAAACCTAAACAAGATCCATGAGATAAAGATCAAACCAGTAATCCAACACACAAAGTCAAAAGAAAAAGAAGAAATAAAAAGAAAAATAAAAAATAAAGAAACTTAGGTTACCTCCCAAGAAGCGCTTGTTTAAAGTCATTAGCTTGACTTTGGTCTAGTTTTTGTACTCAAGTGATGTCAATGGAGTAGTGCTCAGTCCCCACTCCTTCAAAGTGTTTCACTTTCTGGCAATTTATCATGAAAGGCTTATGACCTTCTTTCTTCACCTCAAGCACACTGTAGGATAAAACTCGAACAATCTCATATGGTCCTGACCATTTTGACCATAACTTACTAGGACAAAAACGTAGAAGCGAGTTATTAACAAGAAATGTATCCCCGAGTTTAAATTCACGCTTCTCGACACACTTGTCATTCTGCTTCTTAGGTCCTTTCTTGCAGGGCTTAGACTGCTCAAATTTTGTAGTACCCCTGGGCAAGGTCTTTTCTAGCATAGCATCAGCCACCGATTCCTGCACACCTGAAAGCACAACACTATCCACAACTTTAGTAGCATCAATGCGATTACATGAATTTAAGGAATTAGAATTATTTTCAGATTTAAAAACATTAAAAACTACTTCCTCATCATTCAATCGCAAAGTCAATTTTCCTTCATGGACATCAATGATCGCCCTTCCAGTGGCAAGGAATGGACGCCCAAGTATGATCGGCATTGTAGCATCAGCTTCCATGTCAAGCACAACAAAATCCACCGGCATATAAAACTTACCAACCTTAATGGGAACATCCTCCAAGATGCCTATGGGGCACTTGACAAACCGATCCGCCAATTGAAGTGAGATAGTTGTGGGTTTTAGCTCACCCACCTCTAACTTCTTACACACAGAAAGGGGCATAAGACTAACACTAGCCGCCAAATCACACAAAGCTTTATCAAAACTAGTGTTACCAATCAAACAAGGAATAGAGAACCTACCTGGATCCTTTAGCTTAGGAGGCAATTTATTTTGAATTAAGGCACTACATTCCTCAGTTAAAGCTACTATCTCAAATTCCTCAAGCTTCCTCTTATTAGACAAAATGTTCTTAAGAAACTTAGCATAGGTAGGCATTTGTTTCAACGCCTCAGTGAAGGGTACATTTATGTACAATTTCTTAAGAACCTCTAAGAACTTCCCAAACTGCCTGTCTAACTTCGCCTTAGCAAGTCTTTGAGGGAAGGGAACTTGGGGTTGGTAAGGTTCAGGGGGTACATACTTAAACACTTTCTCATGATTTCCATCCTCTTCTAAGGGTTGTGCCTCAGTCTCTTTTTCCTCATTCCTCTCATCTTTATCACTCTCCCCCTTACCCTTAGGATCCTCTAACTTCTTTCCACTCCTCAAACTCACAGCCTTTCAATGTTCATTGCCTGGATTGACTTCAGGTTGACCAGGAAACTTACCTTGCTGCCTATGAGAAGTGCTTGCTTGTTGGGTAATCTGGGTCTCTAACATCTTATTATGAATGGCTAAATTATCAACTTTAGCTGACAACTCCTTAATTACCTCAGTCACAACTTGCCCATGGTGCCTAAACTCCTTATTCTGTTTGGACTGGCTCTCAACAAAATTTTCAAGAAGAGACTCAAGCCTAGATTTCTGTACTTGTGGGACTCCAGAAGAGGGTTTAGCATTACCTTGCCCAACATGGTACTGACTATTCCGATAGGAGAAGTTAGGATGTGACCTCCAACCAGGGTTATAAGTTTGGGAATACGGGTCATTCCTCCCCTTTTGGTTGAAGTCATGGAAATTGTGGCATAATTCCACTTGCTCCACCGATGCACCATGTGAGGATCCCATTCCAACTTGGCATTCAGCACCAATATGTCCCTGTGCTCCACAAATCTCACAAAAATTGTTAGAGGCACCTATGGCATTAACATGAGCTTTCTCAAGCATGTCAAAACGTTTATTCAAGGAATCAAACTTTGACATAATTAAATTAACACCATCTACCTCAAACTCACCTCCCGAGAGCTTTCTCGGGTTGTGCCCTCTTTCATTGGCCCATTGGTGATGATTTGAAGCTACACTCTCAATTATCTCATAAGCCTCTGTGAGCCTCCTATTCATCAGAGCTCCACCAGCTGCGGAGTCAAGAGACACCTTCGAAGAGTATTCTAAACCATTGTAGAAGGTGTGGACGATCAACCACTTCTCTAACCCGTGGTGTGGGCAGGCTTCCAGCAAAGCCTTATATCTATCCCAAGCTTCTGACAATGACTCGCCATCTTTCTGAACAAAGCTTGTGATTTGGGTCCTTAGGTGAGCAGTCTTGGAAGGTGGAAAGAATTTATCCAAAAAGGCTTGCCCCAATTGGTCCCAAGTAGTTATCGTCTCAGTCGAAACAAACTTCAACCAAGCTCTAGCTCAATCTCTCAACGATAGAGGAAACAAGCAGAGACGAATAGCATCAACAGAGGCGCCTTCGATCTTGAGGGTCTCACAGAACTCCAAGAATATATCCACATGATCATTAGGATCATCTGACGGCAATCCTCCAAACTGGTTCTGCCTTATCATAGACAGTAAGGCAGGAGGTATGGTGAAGTGCCTGGCTTCAATGTCTTGCCGAGCAATTCCAGATCGCAAACCCCGAGCATTAGGGGCTGCATACTCTTTTAACGGTTTATTATCCTCAGCTACTGCCATGACAAGTGGTGGTTTAGATATTTCCCTTACTCTTTGCCTTTGTTGTCTTCTCCTCCTACGTAAAGTCCTTTTAATTTCAGGATCTGCTTTAATGAAAATCCCAGAACGTCTAGTACTTTGCATAAACAAGAGAAATTACCTACAGAGAGTCAAAGAAAAATCAAGAACGTAAGAACCAAATACAAAGAAAAAGGTTTAAAATAATTAAATTAAAAATTAAATTAATATTCAAGAAAAACACAGTCCCCGGCAACGGCGCCAAAAACTTGATGCATGAAATCCGCAAGTGTATGGTTTCGTCGTCAAGTAATAAAAAAATCGAATCCACAGGGACTGTGTCTATGAATACCAATTAATTAATTAATTCAATTAAGTTAAACAAAAGGGAATATGATTGTTGGGTAAGAAGAACGTAGTAACAAAGCAATTAAATAAAATCAAAGTGCAGAATTTAGAATAAAAATAGCAAGTTATCAAGAAGGGGATTTTCAAATTCAAGAAAGCTTCCAAGATTGGGATACCACAATGATACAAGATAAATCCTAATTGACAACCCTTTTATTAAATCTGAAATTCAATTGAAGGTGAATTACCCTAAATTAGTTAATGTTCTTTCTCAAGATACAAGATCCGTGCCCAATTAAACCAATTCCTACTCTCGTGGTAATTGAATTTAAATTGAACCCATTACGCTTTGCGGTAATTCATTGAATCCTCGAAAGGCTAAAACTACTCTCGTGATTTAGACCTTAAGTTCAAATCTTATGGTTCCAACACCTAGGTTCACCTCTCAGTACGTCCCTAAATGCCTATGAGATGCAAATAAGTGGCCAGCAAATTCACATGAATAAGAGCAATAAGAATTGAATCAATGAACATTCAAGATCAATAAAAGGGAAAACAACGTCAATTAATCATTATCAATGTATCAAAGGGCATTTCCCAATCCTAGAAACAAATGAAACTACTCAGACATAGAGAAGAAGAAATCAGAAAACATGTTCTTAAACATCCAAACCCGTAATCCAATAGAGAAGAGGGAAGAAAGATCAAGAACCCAAGCCTCCTTTGTGCCTCCTCCAAAACCAAATTAGAACCCCCTCATTATATTCAGAACATCTATTTATAACCTAGGGTTTTAATTGGCTAAAAAGCCTCCAAAAGAAATAAAAAATAAAACTTAAAAACTGATGCGTACTGCGATCCACGGCCGTGGATCATTCCACGAGCTGGCCGTGGATCTTGCTGTCAGAATTCCATGGCCATGGATCATTCCATGGCTAGGCCATGGATCATTCCACGGCCAGGCCGTGGAACTCCCTGGAATCTCTCTTTTCCTCATTCAAGTTACTGCTCGATCCATGGCCGTGGTTTAATCCACGTGCAGGCCATGGATCCCTCTGGAATGGTCTTTTTACACCATTTTGCTATCCATTAAGTTCCAACTTCAAACATATAAGCATTCCATTCAATCCAAGGCCAATTCAACATTAATCCTGCACAAGAACACCAAAAACACCGCAGTTATCTGAACTAAGGGAAAAACAAACTAAAAGGGAAACTAAAATGCCTAAAATGCTAAAAATGGCATACAAAACAAGAATAAAACATGATATTGTTTCATACACATCAAAAAAATGATAAAAAATAAAAAATAAAAAATAAATGACAGAAGATAAATACAAAAAATAAAGTACAGAAAATAAAATACGAGAAAATAAAGAGCAAAAAGTAAATTTAAAATATGAAAATCGGAGAATCGGTAAAAGCGATTTTTTGCTCCAGTGAGAAAGAAAAGAAGAAGAAAGATTATTTCATTAATAATTAAAGATTACAGAGAGATTAAGGAGAGTTTCCCCCACTAAGTTAGTACGTTAGTAAGTACAAAGGAAAAAAATTAAAAGAGTAGAATATATATATACAAAATATTTACACCATAAATTTGTTCTTCAAATCAAGTCCCAGGCAACGGCGCCACAAACTTGATGCGGGATTAATTGTTGCGAACCCAAGTGCAGGTTATCTCAAGTAATAAATTTCTCGGGAGTCCGAAGTCGATCCACAGGGAATTGATGAAGAAAAATTTATTTGACGTAAGGAAAATATTTTGTTATAATAATAAAGGTGATAAAACTTAGTCACAAATAAAAAGGAATTGCTTGGGCTAGGAGATCTACTCTTGGTAAATAAATTAAGGACAAGATTAATTCTTTTATAACTTAATTAGAATCCACACATAATGGAGGTTCCAATCAGAAAATACAACGTTCAAAGTTCATTAAAAATTATATACGTAATTATATTCTGATTCCTTTAATCATCTATTAACACCACCACTCATAAATGGGATCAAGCATTCATTGTGCCAAAATCTTATCTACAATAAATTAAGATCTCCACTTTATAAGGAGAGTTTCTAACACTACCACTTGTAGATGGGTTCAAGCATTCATTGTGTTAATATCTTCTCTACAACAAATCAAGAACTCCACTTTACAAGGAGGGTTTCTAAATTGATTGGAAATAAAATACAATACGTATAATGACCACTTGAAAATATATCATTTAAGCACAAGAGAGAAATTAATCTAACATTATTTCATTACCAAGAGTTTTACTCTTTCACCCAAGCAAAATAAAACTTAGTTACTCATAGATAAGAAGAAAGAAAGAGAGAAAAAGAAGAAGAAGAAGAACATGACTTCAATTTAGAACAAAGGAAAACTACTACAAGAAAACTAGTAACAAAATAACATCATTTTGATAACTAACACCCTCAATGATCTGCTAAGGCTCCCTTTTATAGAGGATTAGAGATACAAAATGACAAAGGGGCTAAGTCATTAGTGAGTGGATGAGTGGAAAATGAGTGAAAAATGCCAAATGACTTTGGTGAGTGGAAAATTATGGAGATTCTTTGTCTCCGAAATCATTCAGCTCTAAAGTCATTGTATTCATCATTTTTGAACTAAGTGGTCTTTATGAAAGTTGTAGGCCTGAATCTTAGCTTTCAAATGCCGTTAGTTTGAGCCCAAACGCATTCCTACAACTCAAGATATGATTTGATTGTTGCATACTACTCAGGTCCAGTGACAACTCCTCTGTTTATCAACTATAAAAATTTTAACCCATTTGACATCCTATATCCAAAGCTATGTCATGAACAGTATGCATAGGTCAAGTTGTCAGGATCAGTACCCTAGTTCTTGCTTTAGCTCAATTTGAGTTATCGAAACATATGATTAGGCCTTTGAGGTATTCATAAAAGTTGTAGAGCTCTCTCTTATCTTTCAAATGCCACCACAATCACCTCAAAAGACTGCATACAGCCCAAGATATAACCCAAATACAGAAATAGTGTAAGACATAAATCATGCTAAAAAATTCAATTAAGTCCAATTTAATTCCAAACTTACAAAACATAACTAAACTCAATCAATTAAGTACATGGAGAGTGTAAATGACTGAAAATAAGGGTTTATTGATGTATCAAATATGTGATTATCACCTAGCCTAGCCCTGCCTCCTAAGGGCGTCAAGGGAGGCATGATGAAGAGTTAAGACAGGCTCTTACACTATGCCTTTGCTCACATCTTAGCACCTCGGGGAGGCAACTATGCCTACCTGAGTGAGGATGACATCTTCATGCTGTGGCTCATCAAGAAAGGTTACCAGGTGAACTGGTTTGCCTTTATCATGAAGCATATGATGAAGGCAAAGGGCAAAGAATGATCTGACTTGCCCTATGGCTTGATCATCTCTGCCTTCCTAGGCAAGTACCCTCAGATATTGAAAACTGAGCGGGCGATAAAGCGGGTGACAAAGCTGGCTCACCATCATGTTTTTAGGTCCTTTACTCTGAACAAAATGAAGATGGTCAGAACTCCTGATGGCTGGGTGATGCGTGCGGATATAGCGATTAAAATTTTGATAAAAATCAGTTATTAGGCCCACCAGAAAATAAAAACCTTACAACTAGTTGTAGTTAGTAAGGGTCGATCCACAGAGAACCAAGTCAATTAACACTATTAAGAAATTCCCAATTTAAACTCAAATTAACAATAAACAGTAAAAAAGGGGGGTTTTTGGATTTTTGATGAACAATGAACAGTTTCAAAGACAATAATAATAAATTAGAAATCAACAATATAGGAAGATTGGTTAAGAGATTGAATCCACCACTAGATTTATATGATGATGTAAATCCACATATCATTTTATTCCAACATGCTCAATTATGTTTTTATGCAATTGTGAGAGTAAATATCTGTTTTCCTTACGTGTTGGCCAATTCAGCAACCGCTCAAATAAACTCCTAATCACTGATTAGTTATAAAGCAACCGCTCTTACAACTATCCAACAATTGCATTAAGATTTAGAAAACCAATTACACTAAGATCTAATCACACACCGGGATTAAATTACTTAGAACATATATTTCTCTAGATCTACTACCATGAATCACAAGCATAATAAACCCGGATCTACCACTTTTATAACTGCATATAGCACAAAGATAATTATACCCACATGAACATCATATATTCCACTAGATCTACTACATGCAACCGCGCATAATAAACCCAGATCTACCACTTTTCAAGAGGGAACAAGTATAAAAACCTTCATACCAACAATAGATTCGAAATATATGAATAAAAACATAACGTGTTGAAATAATCAAATATGCAAAGTTTACAACATCAATACTAGCGGTTTCATCACCCCCTTAACCAAGGGAGGTTTAGTTACACATAGCTAGAAGGAAATCACAAGAAAAACTGAGAGAAATGAAGGAGAGTCCAACCTCCAACCCCCCATGATAACCAATGGTGCCCTTTTATAGAAGACTAGGGTAGCAAAATGACAAAGGTGAGTGGATGGATGAGTGGGTTAGTGGAGTGGAGTGGTTGAGTGGATGAGTGGTTGATTTAGTGGGTAAGTGGAGTGGTTGAGTGGTTGAGTGGATGAGTGGAGTGATTTGGTTGAGTGGAGTGGGTGAGTGGATGAGTGGAGTGATTTGGTTGAGTGCAGTAGTTGAGTGGAGTGGAGTGGTTGAGTGCGAAAATCTTGTGTCTGACTTGGAAGCCAAAAACGACCGATTATAATTCAGATTCATGAAAAGTTATCTTCATGAAAGTTGTAGATCTTTGTCTTGGCTATAACATGCATATCTGGATCGTCCAATTTGGCTTCCTACAGCCCAAGATATGACCCAAATACCATGGGTTACTCAAACCCAACTTCAGCACCTCTGTTCCGACTTGCAAGCCCAAAATGACCCATTAGACTTAATTATTTCAAAATGTGTTCTTCATGAAAGTTGTTTATTTGGGTCTTGACTATCATCTATCCAAATTTCAGCCCCTCCCCATTATTACAGCTTGACATATGATTTTATGAGTGCACACCGTTTGGATTCTAGTGACAGAACCCGTATTCTGACTTCCATGTAAACTTAGGTCCTTTAGACATCTGTTTAGGACTTCGAGCTCTTCATCAAAGTTGTAGAGCTTCCTCTTACCTTTCCTACAAGATAAAATTCATGATTATCAGATATCAGGAACTCAAGTTATGACCAAAATACAGAAACAGTGTAAAATCTCAATAATGCTGAAAATATTCAATTAGGACCAATTTGAGCTCAAACTCACAAAATCATACTAAACTCAATCAATTAAGAATATGGAGAGTGTAAATGACTAAACATAAGGGTTTCTTAATGAATAAAATATGTGATTATCAAATTCCCCCACACTTAGCTTTTTGCACTCTGGCAAAACTTAAGACCAAAACAAGGACATAAGAGATTATTAAAATTTTAAATTCCAACGACATTCAAGAGCCCAAAATTTCACAATCAAGAAGAACAACCAAAGGTTCAAGAGATCAAAACATTCATGAGTTAACAATTCTCCACATCTCAAACCAACAAGCAAGGTATCTTCAATATGAATCGAGAATGATAGATCTTCACAAGATTCCCTCTCAATCTCTCAAGTGTTTAAAAGGTAGGTATTTCACTCAATTCAACCATGAAAATTGCACTACCATAAGCTTGCTTATCTTCTACTTCTCCACTACTCAAAACACATGCACACACAAATCATGAGGACTTTATTCAAGGTTGTAGTGAGGTCAAGGTAACAGAAGAGGGTAAAATGGATATGAGAGGATAAATACCAAAGAGAATAAAAGCAAATGAGAGCTGAGTTCAAATAACAAGCATAAAAGTTCATCCCAACTCTAATGTATAACCCTTTACATATTCATTTCTCAATCCTTTTCTTTTTTTCTTTTTTTTCATATTTGAACATAACTGTATACATACATTTTTTTTTCTTTTTGTTCTCTTTTTTTGTTTTAGGCACTCTTTCCTTTTTCAACAACCATTTTGTACACACACCCCCACACTTGTTCAAAAACTCATCCATTAACCAAGCTAATGTTCTTTTATTCCCTAAGGTAAAATAAGAACACGATTTTTCATTTAAGGCACGTAATGAGCTAGAAACAAGGAATGGTCAAATAAGCTCAAAGGGGTTAAGCAAAGGAAAATATACACGGTTGACAGGAATCAGAAAATTTCCAAGAAGTCAAAAGAGTGCTTGATATCATATTGAAAACAAGGTTGGCTATTTGGTTAAACTAGCTAATTAAGAAAGAGGGCCTCAATCATGTTCATGCATGCAAGTGAAATGTAGCTTCAAAAAGAATCAAAGCAAGTTCTAGAGTGGTCATTAACATGAGTGAAAATCACACAAGAAAGAAGAGAATGGCATACATGTTGAATCCATCCATTAGGCTCAAAATCTCACAAGGTATGCATCCATCAAACTCAATTCATCAATTCAATCATCCATCACCAAGCATATCAGTTCAAGAAGGGAGAAAAGTTATTCAATCATGCAATGAAACTCCCTATTGTTTAGTCATTTACACTCTCCATATTATTGCAACGGCGAAGGATCCCTTATTAACCATTTTGGCAACGGTTAAAATCATTCAAAGGGAGTGTGAGTGTAAAATGGAGGGAGCTTCTTCTTCTGTTCGTAGATTTGTCAGTATCTGTGTATTTTGTGGGACAAGTTATGGGAATGGTTTAGAGTTTGTAAACGCAGTAAGCACTGTTGGTAGAACACTTGCTGCGAGGAACATTCGTGTAGTATATGGGGGAGGTTGCATTGGGTTAATGGGGGCTGTATCACTTTCTGCATTTGTAAGATGTGGTCAAGTTTTAGGTGTCATTCCTGAACCTTTAACTCGAAGGAACATCGTTGGAAAGACAGTTGGACTGGAAATTAAGGTATCCTCTATGCATGAACGAATGAAGGCGATGCTTGACAACTCTGATGCATTCATTGTCTTACCTGGTGGTTTTGGTACTTTGGAAGAACTCTTTCAAATTGTCTCTTGGGCTCAACTGAACATCCACCATAAACCCATAGGTTTGCTGAATGTTAATAATTTCTTTGATCTTTTGTTATATTTTGTTGACCATGCTGTGGAACAGAAATTTATCACACCTTCAGCAAGACAACTCCTTATCTCTGCTTCTACTGTTGATGAATTGATTGATAAATTAGAAGCATTTGTTTATGAACCTGATCCAGCAACAGTTCAGATAGATTGGTCCGAAAGAAGCGGTGAAGGAAGTGGTGAGGAAAGCAAAATGAAAAGAAAGCCAGCCAAGACACTCCAACTATTTAAATAATTACCAGCTTTGATTTTATTTATTGTACTTTGTTTTTCTGTTTAAATTTGTGTGAGGTTTTTCTTTTCAGTAATTGCAGCAACAGGTAATATATTCTATCCTTTACCTATCTATGTTTTGACATTGAGGACAATGTTGTGATCTGGTTGGGGGGAAGGATAGTTGTAAAAAAAAAAAAAGAGTGTGTTTGTTAATATGTTTGTTGTATTTGTCATCAATTTAGTAATTAGGGATGGCAGAGTAAAGAGTAAATTATTTACTCTTGAGACGCATCTTAATTGGTGGCAGAGTAAGGAGTGTTTTTAGGTAGTAATTAATTAGTATTAAATTGTGGAAGTACTAAAGTTTTATGGTTTGATTTCTTTTCAGGGTCTGATGCGGCAATGACAGTGTGCTTCTTTTCTGCTTAGCGTTGATTCACTTCTTATCAGGTTGTGTTGCTCTTTTCTATATCTCTCTTTCACATTGAGGACAATGTTTATATTAAGTGTGGGGGAGAGATTTTAGCGTTTTTTAAAAAAAAAATTTCATTTCAAAAAAAAAAAAAGGGAGTTTCATTGCATGATTGAATAACTTTTCTCCCTTCTTGAACTGATATGCTTGGTGATGGATGATTGAATTGATGAATTGAGTTTGATGGATGCATACCTTGTGAGATTTTGAGCCTAATGGATGGATTCAACATGTATGTCATTCTCTTCTTTCTTGTGTGATTTTCACTCATGTTAATGACCACTCTAGAACTTGCTTTGATTCTTTTTGAAGCTACATTTCACTTGCATGCATGAACATGATTGAGGCCCTCTTTCTTAATTAGCTAGTTTAACCAAATAGCCAATCTTGTTTTCAATATGATATCAAGCACTCTTTTGACTTCTTGGAAATTTTCTGATTCCTGCCAACCGTGTATATTTTCCTTTGCTTAACCCCTTTGAGTTTATTTGACCATTCCTTGTTTCTAGCTCATTACGTGCCTTAAATGAAAAACCGTGTTCTTATTTTACCTTAGGGAATAAAAGAACATTAGCTTGGTTAATGGATGAGTTTTTGAACAAGTGTGGGGTGTGTGTACAAAATGGTTGTTGAAAAAGGAAAGAGTGCCTAAAACAAAAAAAGAACAAAAAGAAAAAAAAAATGTATGTATACATTATGTTCAAATATGAAAAAAAAGAAAAAAAGAAAAGGATTGAGAAATGAATATGTAAAGGGTTATACATACATTAGAGTTGGGATGAACTTTTATGCTTGTTATTTGAACTCACTCTCATTTGCTTTTATTCTCTTTGGTATTTATCCTCTCATATCCATTTTACCCTCTTCATTTACCTTGACCTCACTACAACCTTGAATAAAGTCCTCATGATTTGTGTGTGCATGTGTTTTGAGTAGTGGAGAAGTAGAAGATAAGCAAGCTTATGGTAGTGCAATTTTCATGGTTGAATTGAGTGAAATACCTACCTTTTAAACACTTGAGAGATTGAGAGGGAATCTTGTGAAGATCTATCATTCTCGATTCATATTGAAGATATCTTGCTTGTTGGTTTGAGATGTGGAGAATTGTTAACTCATGAATGTTTTGATCTCTTGAACCTTTGGTTGTTCTTCTTGATTGTGAAATTTTGGGCTCTTGAATGTCGTTGGAATCTAAAATTTTAATAATCTCTTATGTCCTTGTTTTGGTCTTAAGTTTTGCCCAGGAGTGCAAAAAGCTAAGTGTGGGGGAATTTGATAATCACATATTTTATTCATTAAGAAACCCTTATGTTTAGTCATTTACACTCTCCATATTCTTAATTGATTGAGTTTAGTATGATTTTGTGAGTTTGAGCTCAAATTGGTCCTAATTGAATATTTTCAGCATTATTGAGATTTTACACTGTTTCTGTATTTTGGTCATAACTTGAGTTTCTGATATCTGATAATCATGAATTTTATCTTGTAGGAAAGGTAAGAGGAAGCTCTACAACTTTGATGAAGAGCTCGAAGTCCTAAACAGATGTCTAAAGGACCTAAGTTTACATGGAAGTCAGAATACGGGTTCTGTCACTAGAATCCAAACGGTGTGCACTCATAAAATCATATGTCAAGCTGTAATAATGTGGAGGGGCTGAAATTTGGATAGATGATAGTCAAGACCCAAATAAACAACTTTCATGAAGAACACATTTTGAAATAATGAAGTCTAATGGGTCATTTTGGGCTTGCAAGTCGGAACAGAGGTGCTGAAGTTGGGTTTGAGTAACCCATGGTATTTGGGTCATATCTTGGGCTGTAGGAAGCCAAATTGGACGATCCAGATATGCATGTTATAGCCAAGACAAATATCTACAACTTTCATGAAGATAACTTTTCATGAATCTGAATTATAATTGGTCGTTTTTGGCTTCCAAGTCAGACACAAGATTTTCGCACTCAACCACTCCACTCCACTCAACTACTCCACTCAACCAAATCACTCCACTCATCCACTCAACCACTCAACCACTCCACTTACCCACTCAACCACTCCACTCCACTCCACTCATCCATCAACCACTCCACTCCACTCAACCACTCCACTCATCCACTCAACCAAAACATTCCACTCAACCACTCATCCACTCATCCACTCAACTAACCCACTCACCCACTAAATCAACCACTCATCCACTCAACCACTCCACTCCACTAACCCACTCATCCATCCACTCACCTTTGTCATTTTGCTACCCTAGACTTCTATAAAAAGGGCACCATTGGTTATCATGGGGGGTTGGAGGTTGGACTCTCCTTCATTTTTCTCGCTTTTCTTGTGATTTCCTTCAGCTATGTGTAACTAAACCTCCTTGGTTAAGGGGTGATGAAACCGCTAGTATTGATGTTGTAAACTTTGCATATTTGATTATTTCAACACACTTATGTTTTTATTCATATATTTCTGAATCTATTGTTGGTATGAAGGTTTTTATACTTGTTTCCACTTTCAAAGTGGTAGATCTAGGTTTATTATGCGCGGTTGCGGTAGTAGATCTAGTGGGATATATAATGTTTATGTGGGTATAATTATCTTTGTGCTATTTGCCGTTATAAAAGTGGTAGATCTGGGTTTATTATGCGCTGTGATTGCGGTAGTAGATCTAGAGAAATATATGTTCTAAGTAATTTAATCCCTGTGTGATTAGATCTTAGTGTAATTGGTTTTCTAAATCTTAATGCAATTGTTGGATAGTTGTAAAGAGCGGTTGCTTTATGACTAATCGGTGATTAGGAGTTGATTTGAGCGGTTGCTAAATTGGCCAACACGTAAAGAAAACAGAGATTTACTCTCACAATTGCATAAAAACATAATTGAGCATGTTGGAATAAAATGATATGTGAATTTACATCATCATATAAATCTAGTGGTGGATTCAATCTCTTAACCAATTTTCTTATATTGTTGTTTTTAGTTTATTTATTGTTATTATTTTTGAAACTGTTCATTGTTCATCAAAAATCCAAAAACCCCCCTTTTTTACTGTTTATTGTTAATTTGAGTTTAAATTGGGAATTTCTTAATAGTGTTAATTGCCTTGGTTCTCTGTGGATCGACCCTTACTAACTACAACTAGTTGTAAGGTTTTTATTTTCTGGTGGGCCTAACAACTGATTTTTATCAAAATTTTAATCGCTATATCCGCACGCATCAGAATTTTTGGCGCCGTTGCCGGGGATGTAGCGATTAAAATTCAAATAAAAAGAATTAGCGATTTAAATCATACTAAACTCTAATCACTAAGATAACCAAATTTATTATGCGCCAAAATAAATTAGCTAAATAGGGGGGTTTTGGAGTGTGAGTGTGAGTGTGAGAAAAAAAATGTATGTATACAGTTATATTCATATATTAAAAAAAAGAAAAAAAAAGAAAAGGATTGAGAAATGAATATGTAAAGGGTTATACATTAGAGTTGGGATGAACTTTTATGCTCTTTATTTGAACTCAGCTCTCATTTGCTTTTATTTTCTTTGGTATTTATCCTCTCATATCCATTTTACCCTCTTCTGTTACCTTGACCTCACTACAACCTTAAATAAAGTCCTCATGATTTGTGTGTGCATGTGTTTTGAGTAGTGGAGAAGTAGAAGATAAGCAAGCTTATGGTAGTGCAATTTTCATGGTTGAATTGAGTGAAATACCTACCTTTTAAACACTTGAGAGATTGAGAGGGAATCTTGTGAAGATCTATCATTCTCGATTCATATTGAAGATACCTTGCTTGTTGGTTTGAGATGTGGAGAATTGTTAACTCATGAATGTTTTGATCCCTTGAACCTTTGGTTGTTCTTCTTGATTGTGAAATTTTGGGCTCTTGAATGTCGTTGGAATTTAAAATTTTGATAATCTCTTATGTCCTTGTTTTGGTCTTGAGTTTTGCCCAGGAGTGCAAAAAGCTAAGTGTGGGGGAATTTGATAATCACATATTTTATTCATTAAGAAACCCTTATGTTTAGTCATTTACACTCTCCATATTCTTAATTGATTGAGTTTAGTATGATTTTGTGAGTTTGAGCTCAAAATGGTCCTAATTGAATATTTTCAGCATTATTGAGATTTTACACTGTTTCTGTATTTTGGTCATAATTTGAGTTCCTGATATCTGATAATCATGAATTTTATCTTGTAGGAAATCTAAGAGGAAGTTCTACGACTTTGATGAAGAGCTCGAAGTCCTAAACAGATGTCTAAAGGACCTAAGTTTACATGGAAGTCAGAATACGGGTTTTGTCACTAGAATCCGAATGGTGTGCACTCATAAAATCATATGTCAAGCTGTAATAATGGGGATGGGCTGAAATTTGGATAGATGATAGTCAAGACCCAAATAAACAACTTTCATGAAGAACACATTTTGCAATAATGAAGTCTAACGGGTCATTTTGGGCTTGCAAGTCGGAACAGAGGTGCTGAAGTTGGGTTTGAGTAACCCATGGTATTTGGGTCATATCTTGGGCTGTAGGAAGCCAAATTGGACGATCCAGATATGCATGTTATAGCCAAGACAAAGATCTACAACTTTTATGAAGAGAACTTTTCATGAATCTGAAGTATAATTGGTCGTTTTTGGCTTCCAAGTCAGACACAAGATTTTCACACTCAACCACTCCACTCCACTCAACCACTCCACTCAACCACTCAACCACTCCACTCCACTCATTCACTCAACCACTCCACTCTACTCAACCAAATCACTCCACTCAACTAACCCACTCACTCCACTCATCCACTCAACCACTCAACCACACCACTCATCTACTAAATTAATCATCCACTCAACTACTCATCCATTCATCCACTCAACTAACCCACTCAACCAATATTTAATCTACTCCACTCAAACCAACCCACTCATCCACTTACCCAATCAACCAATCCACTCAACCACTTCACTCCACTAACCCACTCATCCATCCACTCACCTTTGTCATTTTGTTACCCTAGACTTCTATAAAAGGGCACCATTGGTTATCATGTAGGGGGTCGAAGGTTGGACTCTCCTTCATTTCTCTCAGTTTTTCTTGTGATTTCCTTCTAGCTATGTGTAACTAAACCTCCCTTGGTTAAGGGGGTGATGAAACCGCTAGTATTGATGTTGTAAACTTTGCATATTTAATTATTTCAATACAGTTATGTTTTTATTCATATATTTCTGAATCTATTGTTGGTATGAAGGTTTTTATACTTGTTCCCACTTTCAAAGTGGTAGATCTGGGTTTATTATGCGCGGTTGCGGTAGTAGATCTAGTGGGATGTATGATGTTCATGTGGGTATAATTATTTTTGTGCTATTTGCCAATTATAAAAGTGGTAGATCTGGGTTTATTATGCGCGGTTGCGGTAGTAGATCTAGAGAAATATATGTTCTAAGTAATTTAATCCCGGTGTGTGATTAGATCTTAGTGTAATTGGTTTTCTAAATCTTAATACAATTGTTGGATAGTTGTGAGAGCGGTTGCTTTATGACTAATCAGTGATTAGGAGTTGATTTGAGCGGTTGCTAAATTAGCCAACACGTAAGGAAAACAGAGATTTACTCTCACAATTGCGTAAAAACATAATTGAACATGTTGGAATAAAATGATATGTGGATTTACATCATCATATAAATCTAGTGGTAGATTCAATCTCTTAACCAATCTTCCTATATTGTTGATTTCTAATTTATTATTATTGTCTTTGAAACTGTTTATTGTTCATTTAAACTCCAAAACCCCCTATTTACTGTTTATTGTTAATTAGAGTTTAAATTAGAAATTACTTGATAGTGTTAATTGACTTGGTTCTCTGTGGATCGACCTTTACTAACTACAACTAGTTGTAAGGTTTTTATTTTCTGGTGGGCCTAACAACTGATTTTTTATCTGAATTTTAATCGCTATATCCGCACGCATCAGAATTTTGGCGCCGTTGCCGGGGAACCAATTTTTCAATGACACTATTAATTTATTTCCTATTTTTACTCTATTTTTATTTTTGTTTTTATTTTACTTTTAATTTTTGATGCTTTCTTTCTAAGTGTCTTGTAGGTGTTGATGTCCATTAATCATGGATACTTGTGGGATTTGCTTATCACCTTGGCATATCACTGATTTGTGTCCTACTCTCCTAGTGGACACAAATGAGGAAGTAGAGGCAGTATGGAGATATTCTGAACCTTTTGATAACTACAACCCGTACTCCAATACATATTTTCCAGAGTGGTGGGACTATCCTAACTTGAGTTATGGACAGCAACCTCATAATCAACCTCCAGCCTATGAACTTCCAAATTTTCAGCAGAGGCAAACATATTTCCCTCAGAGACAGCAGCAAGTTCAAGATCCTTGGCAGCCTGAACCTTCATTGAAAGAACTAATAAGAGAAATGACCATTGATATTATGCAGTTTCAACAAGAAACAAGGGCCACAATCAATGACATACAAAACTCTTTGGATCAGTGGGTCATACAACTTAGCAATATGCAGAGCCTAAATTCTGAAAGACTTCCTTCACAACCCGAAGAGGATGTGATGGAAGATCCTAGTGCTGTCATATTGCAAAATGAGAAGACGTTAGATGAACCCACCTCTCCTCTACAAACCACTACAGAGGAAGACCAAGAACCTAAACAGGTACATGAGGAAGGGAAGAACTCTGAAGCCCCCAAGGTAAGTAATCTTGAACCCCTTCTAAATGTAGTGGAGAAGCAACATGATGAGTTGTGTGATGAATTTCCTGATTTTATTGGTTTCAATAATTATATTCATTGCCACTCATGTACTGATATAATATGTGTTAGCTGTGCTGAGATTTCTGCAAACTTGAAAGTTGATGATTCTGTTTGCAAAGCAGATTCTAAGACCCAAGGGGAGGAGAAATTGCAGGCCATGGAAGAATTTTTAGAAAAGGAAGAAGAGCACCCAATGACAGTCATTACTAAAGTGGACTTTGTTTTTGGGCCATCATTCAGTAAAAACAATGCACATGAAGCTGATAAAGTGCATATATTGCTTTTCAGTGGTGAAGTCAAGGAAAATAAGGGCCAATGGGACCCTGGTGGAAGTCCTTATGCTACAAGCTTAATTTGGTCATCACTCTTCAACCAATGGCATCCTGGTGAAAGCTCTCATATTATTTCACCTACAGTTTGGTCATCATACTTCAACCAATGGGACCCCGGTGAAAGCTATCATGTTGTATTAACTATAGTTTGGTCATCATGTTTCAAACAATGGGATCCTGGTGGAGTCTTTTCACCTACCTCACTTGATAAGGCCAATAAACACCGCCTCAAATAATATCATGAACTTCTAGAGAATGAGGTGATGAACCTTCTCCATCCGCATTATGAATAAAAAAAAATGAAAATAAAAAAAAACCAAAAAAACAAAAAAAAAAATTAATTAGCTTTTTATTTTTATCTTTATTTTTATTTTTTATTTTTATTTTATTTTATTTTATTTTATTTTCAATGGGGGTAATTCTCCCTTTTAATTTTTTTGTATATACCAACTCGATGGGGAATCTCTCCTTTTTATTTTATTTTATTTTATTTTATTTTTTATACATACTAACAGTGGGGGAACTTCTCCTTTTTACTTTCTGTAATTTTTTTTTAATTTTTTTATTTTTGTCATTTATTTATTTCCTCATTTATTTTCTCATCATTTATTTTTGTTATTTATTTATTTATTTATTTATTTGGTGGTTGGTTTATTACCCCACCTTTGTTATTTTTATTTATTTATTTTATTTATTTGGTGGTTAGTTTATTACCCCACATTTGTTATTTTTTTTATTTTATTTATTTGGTGATTGGTTTATTACCCCACCTTTGGTATTTTTTTTATTTGGTGGTTGGTTTATTACCCTACCTTTGTTATTTTTTTATTTTAATTATTTGGTGGTTGGTTTATTACCCCACCTTTGTTTTTTTTTTACCTCACCTTTGTTATATATATAAAAAAAAACCAAAAAAAAAAAAGTTGTGTGCCTGACAATGAGGTAGGTAGTGCCATTAAATTTTGTCACTCGGAAGCATGTGGAGGTCATTTTTCTTCAACGACAACAACTGCGAAAATCTTGCAGTATGGATTTTATTGGCCTACTTTATTCAAGGTCTACTGCACCTTTTGCAAAAGCTGCAGAAATTGGTCAAAAAAAAAACAAAAAAAAAGAAGGGCGAAACTTCGGTTGTACTTGGTCTTTAATTAGATTAGGAGCCCCTGCCAGTGGAGTGGCAGACCCGTCATTGACTCGAGTGGACCTTCGCACGCCGGTCGGTAAATAAGGTTCGTGTGCCATGCTCTGCAGAGAGCCGCGCAAGCATTCCCAGGTTTTAACCAAAGGCTCTGCTTGTTGATGGACAGAAAGAAGCGTCCCGTGTTTGCATTCTCGCGTGACAATGCCTCTGAGCTGGATCCTGTGATTTAATGCCATGGGCTCTTCAGCGACCTCTCACTGGCTGTGGTCGTTGGTGGTAGCTGTCAGATTTACGCACTTTAATTAGTGGCGTCGTAGCTCAATCCAAAATATCCCACAAGCGGGAGGGAGAAGAATGCCCAGATTGGCTGAGCCGTCCTGGTATTACTGCACTCATGACGCGCAGTATAAAGATCTGCCATGAAACCTGTACATAAAGGTATGTAATCATTTGTTTTTATTATTTTATCTTTGTATGATTTTGTTGAATTTTGGTTTTGGACAGACGATCCTTTGGATGGGATCCTTCGGGGGTTTCTAGACTTCTTTACCCTGATGGTTTTCTTGAAGTCAAAAAAAAAATGAGTTTTTTGTTTTTTTTTTTTTTTTTTTTTTTTTTTAGGCACTCTTTTCTTTTTCAACAACAATTTTGTACACACACCCCCACACTTGTTCAAAAACTCATCCATTAACTAAGCTAATGTTCTTTTATTCCCTAAGGTAAAATAAGAACACGATTTTTCATTTAAGGTACATAATGAGCTAGAAACAAGGAATGGTCAAATAAGCTCAAAGGGGTTAAGCAAAGGAAAATATACAAGGTTGGCAAGAATCAGAAAATTTTCAAGAAGTCAAAAGAGTGCTTGATATCATATTCTTAATTTTCATCCCTGGCAACGGCGCCAAAAACTTGATGCACACTTTTTAATTATTGCATTTGCAAACCCAAGTGCAGGTTGTCTCAAGTAATAAATTCTCGGTGAGTCCGAGGTCGATCCACAAGGAATTGATGAAGATTATTTAAGGTGAGGTAAATATTTAGTTACTATAGTAAAAATTATTTACTTGGGTAAAATGATCCACTCTTGGTAAATAAAGTAAAAGTAAGATTAATTCCTTTTATAACTCAATTGGAATCCTCGCAACATGGAGGTTCCAATCGAAAAATACAACGTTAAAAGTCCATTAAAATAATATACGTAATTATATTATGTTTCCTTAAATCATCCATTAATATCATCACTCATAAATGGGATCAAGCATTCACTGTGCCAATATTTTGTCTACAATAAATCAAGATCTCCACATTACAAGGAGAGTTTCTAACACCAACACTTATAAATCGGTTAAAGCATTCATTGTGCCAATCTCTTGTCTACAACAAATCAAGAACTCCACTTTACAAGGAGTGTTTCTAAATTGATTGGAAACAAAATACAATACGAAATAAAATAATATACGTGATTATATTATATTTCCTTTAATTATTACTACCACTTATAAATGGGTTAAAGCATTTACTGTGCCAATATTTTGTCTACAATAAATCAAAAACTCCTATTCACAAGGGTAATTTCTAAATTATCAGAAACAAAATATAATACGCATAATAACTACTTAAAAATATAAATCATTAAAGCACAAGAGAGGAATAAATCTAACCTTATTTTATTACCAAGAGCTTCACACTTTGACCCAAGTAGACTAAAACTTATTTATACATAAACTAGAAAAGAGAAAAAGAGAAAAGGAGAGAGAAAAGAAATTGGAGGGAGGAGAAAATTCTGCAGAATTTCCCCTCCCCCGAAGCGTCTCCGAATTCGTCTGCTCTCTGCCAATTCGTTCTTCCCTGGACGTTCTCCAATTGCAAATTGTCCATCTCGCTGGACGTGAATTGTGCCTATTTATAAGCAAATTGCGGTTACTGTGCAATGCACAGTAATCGCAATTGAACGTCATTCATGACGATTTTTCCATTTGCTTTTTTTCTTTTTTTTCTTTTTTTTAATATAATAATTGAGTAAATACACAACCGTGTGTCCAGTCATTTTTATATTTTTGAGAGAAGTGGTCTTCATGAAAGTTGTAGGCCTGAATAATTTCTTTAAAATGGCTTTGGTTTCAGTCCAAAATCATGCCTAGAACTCAAGATATGATCCAATTACTGCACAGTATTTTAGACCCAGTTTCAGCTCCTCTATTCTGACTTCAAAGCTCAATATCACCTCCAAGGAGTCCGATTCTGGAAAAGTGTTCAACATGAAAGTTGTAGGACATTGTCTTAGCTTTCCTACAAGACCAAAATCACATTAATCAGATATTTGTAACTCAAGTTATAGCCAGTTTACTAAACATTGCCAAAGAGATAATTAAGGTTAATTTATGCAATAATTTATGAAGTAATAAATTATTGCATTTGCTGAGGATATAGTGATTATATAGTGAATCAACCAATCCTCATTAACCCACTCATCCACTTACCCAATCAACCAATCCACTCAACCACTCCACTCCACTAACCCACTCATCCATCCACTCACCTTTGTCATTTTGTTACCCTATACTTCTATAAAAGGGCACCATTGGTTATCATGTAGGGGGTCGGAGGTTGGACTCTCCTTCATTTCTCTCAGTTTTTCTTGTGATTTCCTTCTAGCTATGTGTAACTAAACCTCCCTTGGTTAAGGGGGTGATGAAACCGCTAGTATTGATGTTGTAAACTTTGCATATTTGATTATTTCAATACAGTTATGTTTTTATTCATATATTTCTGAATCTATTGTTGGTATGAAGGTTTTTATACTTGTTCCCACTTTCAAAGTGGTAGATCTGGATTTATTATGCGCGATTGCGGTAGTAGATCTAGTGGGATGTATGATGTTCATGTGGGTATAATTATCTTTGTGCTATTTGCCAGTTCTAAAAGTGGTAGATCTGGGTTTATTATGCGCGGTTGCGGTAGTAGATCTAGAGAAATATATGTTCTAAGTAATTTAATCCCGGTGTGTGATTAGATCTTAGTGTAATTAGTTTTCTAAATCTTAATGCAATTGTTGGATAGTTGTAAGAGCGGTTGCTTTATGACTAATCAGTGATTAGGAGTTGATTTGAGCGGTTGCTAAATTAGCCAACACGTAAGGAAAACAGAGATTTACTCTCACAATTGCGTAAAAACATAATTGAACATGTTGGAATAAAATGATATGTGGATTTACATCATCATATAAATCTAGTGGTGGATTCAATCTCTTAACCAATCTTCCTATATTGTTGATTTCTAATTTATTATTATTGTCTTTGAAACTATTTATTGTTCATCAAAACTCCAAAACCCCCTTTTTACTATTTATTTTTAATCAGAGTTTTAATTGGGAATTGTTTAATAGTGTTAATTGACTTGGTTCTCTGTGGATCGACCCTTACTAACTACAACTAGTTGTAAGGTTTTTATTTTCTGGTGGGCCTGGCAACTGAATTTTATTTGAATTTTAATCACTATATCCTCACAAAAAAAAAAATTCTTAATTTCAAACTTTTCTGACAACAGCCAACCTACCCATATAGGTGCTATCATTACTTTTTCTATTCTCTTCCCTATTTAAACACTACATTTCCTTCATTTTCCTTCAACTTAAAATCATTCAAAGGGAGTGTGAGTGTAAAATGGAGGGAGCTTCTTCTTCAGTTCGTAAATTTCTCAGTATTGGTGTATTTTGTGGGACAAGTTATGGGAATGATTTAGAGTTTGTAAACGCAGCAAGCACTGTTGGTAGAACACTTGCTGCGAGGAACATTCGTGTAGTATATGGGGGAGGTTGCATTGGGTTAATGGGGGCTGTATCACTTTCTGCATTTGTAAGAGGTGGTCAAGTTTTAGGTGTCATTCCTGAACCTTTAACTCGAACGAACATCGTTGGAAAGACAGTTGACCGAAATTAAGGTATCCTCTATGCATGAACGAATGAAGGCGATGCTTGACAACTCTGATGCATTCATTGTCTTACCTGGTGGTTTTGGTACTTTGGAAGAACTCTTTCAAGTTGTCTCTTGGGCCCAATTGAACATCCACCATAAACCCATAGGTTTGTTGAATGTTAATAATTTCTTTGATAATTTGTTATCTTTTGTTGACCATGTTGTGGAACAAAATTTGTCGCACCTTCAAGAAGACAACTCCTTATCTCTCGCTTCTACTTGTTGATGAATTGATTGATAAATTAGAAGCATTTGTTTATGAACTTGATCCAAGATGTACTGGATAGATTGGTCCGAAAGAAGCGGTGAAGGAAGTGGTGAGGAAAGCAAAATGAAAAGAAAGCCACCAAGACACTCCAACTATTTAAATAATTACCAGCTTTGGTTTTATTTATTGTACTTTGTTTTTGTTTAAATTTGTGTGAGGTTTTTCTTTTCAGTAATTGCAAAGAATGTAATATATTCTATCCTTTACCTATCTATGTTTTGACATTGAGGACAATGTTGTGATCTGGTTGGGGAAGGATAGTTGTAAAAAAAAAAAAAAAAAGGAGTGTGTTTGTTAATATGTTTGTTGTATTTGTCATCAATTTAGTAATTAGGGATGGCAGAGTAAAGAGTAAATTATTTACTCTTGAGACGCATCTTAATTGGTGGCAGAGTAAGGAGTTTGTTTTTAGGTAGTAAATAATTAGTATTAAATTGTGGAAGTACTAAAGTTTTATGGTTTGATTTCTTTTCAGGGTCTGATGCGGCAATGACAATGTGCTTCTTTTCTGCTTAGCGTTGATTCACTTCTTATCAGGTTGTGTTACTCTTTTCTATATCTCTCTTTCACATTGAGGACAATGCTTATATTAAGTGTGGGGGAGAGATTTTAGCGTTTTTAAAAAAATAAAATTTTCATTTCAAAAAAAAAAAAAGAGTTTCATTGCATGATTGAATAACTTTTCTCCCTTCTTGAACTGATATGCTTGGTGATGGATGATTGAATTGATGAATTGAGTTTGATGGATGCATACCTTGTGAGATTTTGAGCCTAATGGATGGATTCAACATTTATGTCATTCTCTTCTTTCTTGTGTGATTTTCACTCATGTTAATGACCACTCTAGAACTTGCTTTGATTCTTTTTAAGGCTACATTTCACTTGCATGCATGAACATGATTGAGGCCGTCTTTCTTAATTAGCTAGTTTAACCAAATAGCCAACCTTGTTTTCAATATGATATCAAGCACTCTTTTGACTTCTTGAAAATTTTCTGATTCTTGCCAACCTTGTATATTTTCCTTTCCTTAACCCCTTTGAGCTTATTTGACCATTCCTTATTTCTAGCTCATTATATACCTTAAATGAAAAATCGTGTTCTTATTTTACCTTAGGGAATAAAAGAACATTAGCTTAGTTAATGGATGAGTTTTTGAACAAGTGTGGGGGTGTGTGTACAAAATGGTTGTTGAAAAAGAAAAGAGTGCCTAAAAAAAATAATAATAAAAAAACAAAAAAAAACAAAAAACTCATTTTTTTTTGTGACTTCAAGAAAACCATCAGGGTAAAGAAGTCTAGAAACCCCCGAAGGATCCCATCCAAAGGATCGTCTGTCCAAAACCAAAATTATTATGTAGTGAGGATATAGTGATTAAAATTCAAATAAGGGTCGATCAAAATTTTAAAAAAAAAATCAGTTGAGTAAATTATTGCAATGGCGAAGGATCCCTTATTAACCTTAATTATTACTTCATAAATTAGGGGGTCGTGAGGATATAGTGATGCGTGAGGATTTAGTGATTAAAATTCAGATAAAATTCAGTTGCCAGGCTCACCAGAAAATAAAAACCTTACAACTAGTTGTAGTTAGTAAGGGTCGATCCACAGAGAACCAATTCAATTAACACTATCAAGTAATTCCTAATTTAAACTCTAATTAACAATAAACAGTAAAAAGGGGGGTTTTTGGAGTTTTGATGAATAATGAACAACTTCAAAGATAATAACAATAAATAAACTAAAAACAACAATATAAGAAAATTGGTTAAGAGATTGAATCCACCACTAGATTTATATGATGATGTAAATCCACATATCATTTTATTCCAACATGCTCAATTATGTTTTTATGCAATTGTGAGAGTAAATCTCTGTTTTCCTTACGTGTTGGCCAATTTAGCAACCGCTCAAATCAACTCCTAATCACTGATTAGTCATAAAGCAACCGCTCTTACAACTATCCAACAATTGCATTAAGATTTAGAAAACTAATTACACTAAGATCTAATCACACACCGGGATTAAATTACTTAGAACATATATTTCTCTAGATCTACTACATATGAATCAAGCAAGCATAATAAACCCAGATCTACCACTTTTATAACTGGCAAATAGCACAAAGATAATTATACCCACATGAACATCATACATCCCACTAGATCTACTACCGCAACCGCGCATAATAAACCTAGATCTACCACTTTGAAAGTGGAAACAAGTATAAAAACCTTCATACCAACAATAGATTCAGAAATATATGAATAAAAACATAACTGTGTTGAAATAATCAAATATGCAAAGTTTACAACATCAATACTAGCGGTTTCATCACCCCCTTAACCAAGGAAGGTTTAGTTACACATAGCTAGAAGTAAATCACAAGAAAAACTGAGAGAAAATGAAGGAGAGTCCAACCTCCAACCCCCTACATGATAACCAATGGTGCCCTTTTATAGAAGTCTAGGGTAACAAAATGACAAAGGTGAGTGGATGGATGAGTGGGTTAGTGGAGTGGAGTGGTTGAGTGGATTGGTTGATTGGGTAAGTGGATGAGTGGGTTGGTTTGAGTGGAGTAGATTAAATATTGGTTGAGTGGGTTAGTTGAGTGGATGAATGGATGAGTGGTTGAGTGGATGATTAATTTAGTAGATGAGTGGTGTGGTTGAGTGGTTAAGTGGATGAGTGGAGTGAGTGGGTTAGTTGAGTGGAGTGATTTGGTTGAGTGGAGTGGAGTGGTTGAGTGGTTGAGTGGATGAGTGGAGTGAGTGGGTTGGTTGAGTGGAGTGATTTGGTTGAGTGGAGTGGAGTGGTTGAGTGCGAAAATCTTGTGTCTGACTTGGAAGCCAAAAACGACCGATTATACTTCAGATTCATGAAAAGTACTCTTCATGAAAGTTGTAGATCTTTGTCTTGGCTATAACATGCATATCTGGATCGTCCAATTTGGCTTTCTACAGCCCAAGATATGACCCAAATACCACGGGTTACTCAAACCCAACTTCAGCACCTCTGTTCCGACTTGAAAGCCCAAAATGACCCATTAGACTTCATTATTTCAAAATGTGTTCTTCATGAAAGTTGTTTATTTGGGTCTTGACTATCATCTATCCAAATTTCAGCCCATCGCCATTATTACAGCTTGACATATGATTTTATGAGTGCACACCGTTCGGATTCTAGTGACAAAACCCGTATTCTGACTTCCATGTAAACTTAGGTCCTTTAGACATCTGTTTAGGACTTCGAGCTCTTCATCAAAGTTGTAGAGCTTCCTCTTAGCTTTCCTACAAGATAAAATTCATGATTATCAGATATCAGGAACTCAAGTTATGACCAAAATACAGAAACAGTGTAAAATCTCAATAATGCTGAAAATATTCAATTAGGACTAATTTGAGCTCAAACTCACAAAATCATACTAAACTCAATCAATTAAGAATATGGAGAGTGTAAATGACTAAACATAAGGGTTTCTTAATGAATAAAATATGTGTAACGGCGCAACGGCGCCAAAATTCTGATGATGTAAATTACTAGTGGTGGATTCAATAAATTATTGCAACGGCGCCAAAATTCTGATGCGTGAGGATATAGTGATTAAAATTCAGCTAAAATTTAGTTGCCAGGCCCACCAGAAAATAAAAACCTTACAACTAGTTGTAGTTAGTAAGGGTCGATCCACAGAGAACCAAGTCAATTAACATTATTAAACAATTCCCAATTAAAACTCTGATTAAAAATAAATAGTAAAAGTGGGGTTTTGGAGTTTTGATGAACAATAAAAAGTTTCAAAGACAATAATAATAAATTAGAAATCAACAATATAGGAAGATTGGTTAAGAGATTGAATCCACCACTAGATTTATATGATGATGTAAATCCACATATCATTTTATTCCAACATGCTCAATTATGTTTTTATGCAATTGTGAGAGTAAATCTCTGTTTTCCTTACGTGTTGGCCAATTCAGCAACCGCTCAAATCAACTCCTAATCACTGATTAGTTATAAAGCAACCGCTCTTACAACTATCCAACAATTGCATTAAGATTTAGAAAACCAATTACACTAAGATCTAATCACACACCGGGATTAAATTACTTAGAACATATATTTCTCTAGATCTACTACATGCAAATCACGCATAATAAACCCAGATCTACCACTTTTATAAGCGGCATATAGCACAAAGATAATTATACCCACATGAACATCATATATTCCACTAGATCTACTACCGCAACCGCAGCATAATAAACCCAGATCTACCACTTTTCAAGAGGGAACAAGTATAAAAACCTTCATACCAACAATAGATTCAGAAATATATGAATAAAAACATAACTGTGTTGAAATAATCAAATATGCAAAGTTTACAACATCAATACTAGCGGTTTCATCACCCCCTTAACCAAGGGAGGTTTAGTTACACATAGCTAGAAGGAAATCACAAGAAAAACTGAGAGAAATGAAGGAGAGTCCAACCTCCAACCCCCCATGATAACCAATGGTGCCCTTTTATAGAAGTCTAGGGTAGCAAAATGACAAAGGTGAGTGGATGGATAAGTGGGTTAGTGGAGTGGAGTGGTTAAGTGGATGAGTGGTTGATTTAGTGGGTAAGTGGAGTGGTTGAGTGGTTGAGTGGATGAGTGGAGTGATTTGGTTGAGTGGAGTGGGTGAGTGGATGAGTGGAGTAGTTGAGTGGAGTGGAGTGGTTGAGTGCGAAAATCTTGTGTCTGACTTGGAAGCCAAAAACGACCGATTATAATTCAGATTCATGAAAAGTTATCTTCATGAAAGTTGTAGATCTTTGTCTTGGCTATAACATGCATATCTGGATCGTCCAATTTGGCTTCCTACAGCCCAAGATATGACCCAAATACCATGGGTTACTCAAACCCAACTTCAGCACCTCTGTTCCGACTTTCAAGCCCAAAATGACCCATTAGACTTCATTATTTCAAAATGTGTTCTTCATAAAAGTTGTTTATTTGGGTCTTGACTATCATCTATCCAAATTTCAGCCCCTCCCCATTATTATAGCTTGACATATGATTTTATGAGTGCACACCATTTGGATTCTAGTGACAGAACCCGTATTCTGACTTCCATGTAAACTTAGGTCCTTTAGACATCTGTTTAGGACTTCGAGCTCTTCATCAAAGTTGTAGAGCTTCCTCTTAGCTTTCCTACAAGATAAAATTCATGATTATCAGATATCAGGAACTCAAGTTATGACCAAAATACAGAAACAGTGTAAAATCTCAATAATGCTGAAAATATTCAATTAGGACCAATTTGAGCTCAAACTCACAAAATCATACTAAACTCAATCAATTAAGAATATGGAGAGTGTAAATGACTAAACATAAGGGTTTCTTAATGAATAAAATATGTGATTATCACTGGGTGTACCCTGATGAAGTTGATGATGATGAGAATGACCCTGAAGACCCTCCTGCTGCCCCTATTGCTGATATTCCTGCTAATGTACCTCCTGCACCTGCTGTTGCTGCCCCTGCTCCAGTCACCTTGGAGCAGATCATGGCTACCTTGCATGATAATCGAGCCTACATAGAACACACATTTTCTATTCTTTTTGATAGAATAGAAGGTGTCGAATGTGAGGTTGCTGCTTTACGAGCTGTGTCACCTGCCCCTCCACCTGACTCTCCTCCTCTGCCATCAGATGCTTACTTCTAGGAGTTTTAGTTCTTAGGATCTCTGTTTTGATCTTGTTTGGCCTCTTGTTTTATTCTTCTTGTCTTTGTACTTGAACCAATTGATTAATGCATAATAATAGTGTCTTGAGTTTATTTTTTGGCTTCGTACACATTAATTCTGTATGAGATTTATTGTTTACCTTGTTCCTCTTATTTATCTCTGGATCATTATTGCCTATTACTATCTACCAACACTTACCCCACCTTTTTTTGCTCGTGAAAAAAAGGGGGAGAATTTTTTGAATTTATTTGAGAAAAGACAGGTAAAATTAGAAAAAGAAATTGGATTCCAAAAGTAAGGGAGAGTTGCGTACATCTCTGATATACATATATCACCTCTTATGATTAAAGAGGTGATAACTCCATAAAATACAGTTATTTGTGCCCTATCCTTGTACTGGAATGAATGCTTAATCCTTGTTTATAATGCATATTGGAGTGTTTTGTGCTTATATTTATCATATTCTGATTCTGAACCTTTCTTGTATGTTTTATAGCAAATTGTGCTTAAATGATCATGGATTAAGTAGATTTATATATGTTACTGATTTGGGTTACTCTCTATGATAGGAGGGGCTCCAAACAAGGTTAAATATAGAGCAATTGAGCTTAAAGAGGAAGAGGAAGCCAAATCTCAATTTCAGTGGTCAACGCCGCGGCTCAAGGTGTTGCGCATCGCGGCGCTGAGAGGTTTTTCAGCTAGGCCATACTTTCACCTAAGGCAAGAGGACCGCGGCGCAGATTAAGTGAGCGCCGCGGCATACGTAGATTGACCCATTGGGTGCCGCGGCGCGAGTATGTGAGGGTCGCGCTGCTAAGGCGGCAGCTGAGCCTATAAATAGATTTTTATGCATTTTTCTCTCAGTTCTGGCCGTTTTAGCCATTTCCATTTCTAGTTTCTCTCTTTTAGTTTAGTTTTAAGTTAGTTTAGTTTGGCTAGATCTCCATTGCTGGTGGATTGGAGTCAAGGATGAAGGATTGAAGGAGGATTCAAGCTTTAGAGACAAATCAATGAGCTTCTTTTCTCTCTTTTCCCTTTCTCTCTTCTCTTCCTTATCTTTTGTATAGCTGAGCTATGTTTTAGGGATATTTTGAATCCTTTTATTTATATTAATGATATGTTCTTCTCTAAGTTTGTGTGGATATTTGATTATGGTTCAATCATTATCTGTGTTTAATGCTTGTTCTTGGTTGGCCTCGATTGCATGATCCTTATATTGGCAAATGAACTAGACATAGGGATTTATTAATATGAATATGGTATGATTGATGCATGTTCGGCGAGTTCAATTGGCTTGGATGAGTTGATTCGTTAATAGGATAGAAATATACCTATTAGCCATGTATAGTGTGTGATTGAGAATAGATCGTTCATGAGTGAAAGTTGAGCTGACTCTCAAGGAAACTTAGTGAGTTGGGCAATTGAAACCAGGGCTGATTGACCTAGACATAGGCTTTTGACTAATGAAGATTCTCAAGCTAACCTAATCAATGCATTTGTGTTTATGAGGGGGATTGCATGTTGTTGGTAGATGTATGGGGTGAAGGATGATTTCCTGAAACCTAACCACTTTTATCTTTATTGCTTTTATAGATTAGATTAGTTTAGTTTATTGTTTTCCTATTTTTATGTCCTTGTCTAGAATTGATTAAGCTATTGGTTGGTACTTAGCTTTATAATCGAATATCCTCGTGGGAACGAACTTTTACTCTGTATCTGTATTACTTGAGTGATCCGTGCACTTGTGGTAGCAATCAAGTTTTTAGCGCCGTTGTCGGGGATAGTTTTTATATTGCTAATATCAACAATGAGTTTGATTAGTTCTAATTCAAGTTGTATATAAGCTGTATATAATCTATCTTTCTTTTATGTTTTGTTTTAGTGTCAAATAAGAAGCTGGGTGATTTCATTTATACGAGGCCCTTGAGGGAACTCGCGAATCCTGGAAAGGATAACCCTTAGATTAAGTTCTTGAAGACTACTCATCCGTAGCACTTCAATTTTGGTGACAAAGTCCTACTGGGACTATAACTCAGGCCCTTCGTGGGAGGGATCCCCCTGTTTATCTTTATATTCTTGCTTTTACTTTGTGCATAAATACGTAGTATGTTAATATGCTTATATGTTAAATATGTTAGTATATTAGTATTTGTGTTTTATTAGTTTTGTTAGTATGTTTTTGTTAGTATTTTAGTATATATATGTGTGTGTTAGTTGTGTTAGTTCTTGTTTGTTTATGTTTTAAGTATTGTTTGTGTTAGTTTGTATATAGGTTAATATGTTGATTAGGTTAGTTTATTGATTTAGTTAGTTTTTAAGTTTTAAGTTTGTTTAGTTTTTAAATAGGTTTGTATGTTATTTTTGTGTTTTATTATGTGTGTGTTGTACATTTTTGTAATTTAGCTTTTTGAACAAGTTTTGTTGCAGCTAGAGACCCATATGAGCCAAACTCAGCAGCAAAACTGTGTTTGCTACTAAATTTAACAGATTAGGTAGTCATCTTGTGGCGCATAGCAGTAGTAGTCTGTAGCCCATGGCCATGCTAGAGGGCATTTTCTCTGAGTGCACTGTAGCTTTTTTTTTTTTGTTATTTTCTCTATTTTTTAGTATTTAGTAATGCTCAGTACTAGTCTCAGGTTCCCTATAGACCATGTTCTTTGAGGATACATCTTATTTAGGTTTAGGGGAGTATTGTTACATGTTTAATTCTTTTATGCTTAATGTTAACATGTATTGGTATTTTGAGTATGCAGTGGTTGTAGTCATTATATTTTCATGTTTATCTATTGTTTTGACTATCACTGATGTGCTGATGACAAGAATTTCAATTTTCACTGTTTGCAAAAGATGTTGTGCATGCTTGACTTAAAAAGTGAATCTATTTGAATGCATGACATGTTGCAAGAATGCTGGTGTTGTTTTTGGTTGTTCATGATGTGAAAGGTTGCTATTTGCTCCCTTTTCAGTGAAACCTTATGTGATCTTGATGCATGTGAAACAATTTAGTTGCTTTTGATGCATGATTTACATCTCACTTAAATGCAAGTGTAACTTTGAAAATGATAAGAGTGCATATTTTGAGAATGTTTATGGATGTACATGTAGAGTTTTGATTATCCTAGAAATTGTTTTTGAACTCTCTTGAGGTGAAATCCTAGGTTGTGCATGATTGAGGAAATGATTTGGGCATTGTTTGGACCGACTGAGCCTTAAAAAGCATACCCTGATATGATGATATCCTTAAGTCCCTTTTTGAAGCCTTATACTGTTGGCCTTATTTGTTTTTCATAACCATTGTGTTCGTTAACCTATTAACCATTCTAATGCATGTGAAAGCATGTCATTTTCTTCCTACCCTTATTGTTTGTTGAGTATATGATGTGTTATTTCTTGAGATGAGTCTGATGATTAGGGGTATGAATATTCAATTCAAAATGAGCCTGAAGGAACCAGATGCAAAACAAAGAAAAGAAAAAGCATTGCTTTGTAAAAATAGAAGAGAAAAGAGAGAGAAAATAAAAAGAAAAATGAAAATAGAAAAGAAAAGCAAAAGCTTAAAAGGAAAGTAAAGTTCAAAAAGCATTGAAAATAGTTCTGGCAAGTTTTATGATCTCACAATTGAATACCCTGCTAATGTTAGTTGTGGCTTATATCTTGAAGTAGTATACTGTGTGTCTCAATGTTTGTATTGTATCTTTTCCTGTTCATTTCATTTGCCCATACCATTGGCCTAACATTATAAGCTGATTAAGTCCCTTTTGATCCTCAATCTTGTGTGATTTACATTAGTGGAGAGAGAGTTGATTTACAATCTTGTGGATTTTGTGAATCATATGCATGTATGTTTATAAACTTATCTGAATATGTACTTGATTAGGAGAAGTTTATTTTGCGTGTTTGTGATAAATGTGAATTGTATTAAGAGTGTTTGGATTGATCGCATGTTAAGGATTGTAAATGTGTGGAGCTGTTTACGGGGCATTTACACTTTTTGAGGAGTGATGCAACCATTACATACTAGTATTTGTTTTTAAAAGAATGAAAAGAAGATTGAAATATAATTGCTGAATGAAGTTGTTTTTAATTGTTAAATGATTTACTTAGTTCTATTTTGTTTTGCTCGAGGACTAGCAAAATGTAGGTTTGGGGGTGTGATAACTCCATAAAATGCAGTTATTTGTGCCCTATCCTTGTGTTAGAATGAATGCTTAGTCCTTGTTTATAATGCATATTGGAGGGTTTTGTGCTTATATTTGTCATATTCTGATTCTGAACCTTTCTTGTATGTTTTATAGCAAATTGTGCTTAAATGATCATGGATTAAGTAGATTTATATATGTTACTGATTTGGGTTATTCTCTATGATAGGAGAGGCTCCAAACAAGGTTAAATATGGAGCAATTGAGCTTAAAGAGGAAGAGGAAGCCAAATCTCAATTTCAATGGTCAACGCCGCAGCTCAAGGTGTTGCGCGCCGTGGCGCTGAGAGATTTTTCAGCCAGGCCATACTTTCACCCAAGGCAAGAGGGCCGTGGCGCAGATTAAGTGAGTGCCGCGACATACTTAGACCGACCCATTGGGCGCCGCGGCGTGCGTATGTGGGGGCCGCGGCGCTGAGGCGACAGCTGAGCCTATAAATAGATTTTTATGCATTTTTCTCTCAGTGGCCGTTTTGGCCATTTCCATTTCTAGTTTCTCTCTTTTAGTTTAGTTTTAGTTTAGTTTTAGGTTAGTTTAGTTTGGCTAGATCTCCATTGCTGGTGGATTGGAGTCAAGGATGAAGGATTGAAGGAGGATTCAAGCTTCAGAGACAAATCAATGAGCTTCCTTTCTCTCTTTTCCCTTTCTCTTTTCTCTTCCTTATCTTTTGTATAGCTGAGCTATGTTTTAGGGATATTTTGAATCCTTTTATTTATATTAATGATGTGTTCTTCTCTAAGTTTGTGTGGATGTTTGATTATGGTTCAATCATTATCTGTGTTTAATGCTTGTTCTTGGTTGGCCTCGATTGCATGATCCTAATATTGGCAAATGAACTAAACATAGGGATTTGTTAATATGGATATGGTATGATTGATGCATGTTCGGCGAGTTCAATTAGCTTGGATGAGTTGATTCGTTAATAGGATAGAAATATACCTATTGACCATGTATAGTGTGTGATTAAGAATAAATCGTTCATGAGTGGAAGTTGAGCTGACTCTCAAGGAAACTTAGTGAGTTGGGCAATTGAAACTAGAGTTGATTGACCTAGACATAGGCTTTTGACTAATGAAGATTCTCAAGCTAACCTAATCAATGCATTTGTGTTTATGAGGGGGATTGCATGTTGTTGGTAGATGTAGGGGGTGAAGGATGATTTCCTGAAACCTAACCGCTTTTATCTTTATTGCTTTTATAGATTATATTAGTTTAGTTTATTATTTTCCTATTTTTATATCATTGTCTAGAATTGATTAAGCTATTGGTTGGTACTTAGCTTTATAATCGAATATCCTCGTGGGAACGAACTTTTACTCTGTATCTGTATTACTTGAGCGATCTGTGCACTTGCGGTAGCAATCAAGAGGGGGAGTAAGTTCTCATATAACTTTTTTTGTGAATTCCAAATTATATGAACTAATTCTTTTCTCAATGCTAGCTTGTCATCATCAAAAAAGGGGAGAATGTGATTGACTATGCGACATTGAAGATTGCTTTTGATGATAACAAACATGAAGATGTTGGGAAGACCAAGTCCAAAGGTCTCACAAAGAATAACTTTAGGACTTAGAATCTTTTTGTACGGAGCTCTCTTTTAATATCTCATTATTTTGGAAGAAAAGATAAAAATATCTTTTTATTAAAACCCAAAGTTCTAAATGTTTTAAAAGAAATTAAAAGAGTTTGGGTGTCTTTGAAAATAAATTTGGAAGTCTTTTGAAATGTCTTTTAAACTAGTTTTAATAGGGTTATTCGAATAAAGTTCTCTTTATTCGAATAAACCAAGCCCAACAGACTCTGTTCATAATAGAGTTATTCAAATAACTCAATGGTTATTCAAATAACGCTTTCAAAAATCCTATTGCGCGCTTCTAATTTCAAATAGACTATTCGAATAACCTTGCTGTTATTCGAATAGAGGCTTTCTCCAAATAGTTTTTTCTTGAATAAACTATTCGAATAACTTAGTAGTTATTCGAATAAGATCAGTTTTCTCAGTACATTATTTCTTAACAGTGTTATTCGAATAACTTATATATTATTTGAATAACCCATATCAGGCTAGTTTTCATTATGCTTTTACAAAAGGTGTTATTCGAATAACACAAAGGTTATTTGAATAAACACTAATCCTGATATGGAAAAAAAAATGTTCGTATTTGTCTTAATTACGAGTTTTTAATGCACCCAACGGCTATTTTCTTGAATTGCTCTATAAATAGAGACCTTAGGTCATCTCTGAGCAGTGCCTAACATTCTGATTAATTCTTCGCTTGCTCTAACTCTTGAATTATAATTTCTACTCTTTTTCTATGCTCTTTTTTTTATGTTAACTTTTGAGATATTCTAAAAGAGCTTCTTAAGTGCTTCAAGTTATATTATTTACTCTTCAAAAGAGTTTTTGTTCTTATAATCTTCTGCTCTGTTGTAACGAGGTTGAGGTATCCCTCAAAGGTTTGTATAAGGATGAGGTATCCCTACAGGCTGATGCTTTAGCACAAGGGTAAAGTGTCCCTTAAAAGTGCTCTATTTTGTAACGGTAGCAAGCACCTATTGAAGCTTGTATTTATAGTGAAAAATCTCAGATATTTTCGAGGACTGGACATAGGCCACAAGTGGTTCAGTGGTCGAACCAGGATAAATATCGTGCCTGCTATTCTCTTCTCTATCCCTTTATTTACTGTAGTTCAATATTATTGCATATTTATTTACTTGATGTTCTTAAGTCTTTTCTCTTCCTCTCTATCTTTCACATCTTTTATTTAATAGCTTCAACATTTATTTTTATTTTAAAAGCATTTGCAAAAATTTTCTATACTCAATTCACCTCCCTCTTGAGTACTGGAGCCACTTGGTAACAAGTTTTGAAGATGATTTTAATCAATTGGTTTGTACATTCCCTTCCTGGTAGAGTTTGTCTTTCTTATTTTTTTGGTGCACATGGAGTTTAATTTTTTTTAGTAGTTGTGAATTATCAGTGTTAAATTGTTAAACCTTAGCCCATATCTATATGTGCATACATTACACTTATTTTATCAACTTCAGTAGAGTAGAGGCATGTTAAGAGCAATATTCTTTGCTTAAAGGAATTTTGCTTTTATTGGGAAACTATAATCCAAAACGTAAAGGATTGGAAGTATGGCAAAGCTCATAAATGTGATTTACCCATATTCAAGTTACCATTGCAGTTAATTTTCCTGTTTGCAGTCTGGTGCCTAATAGCAATATAATTTATTAATTTTATAATCCTCTCACTTGACTTCTTAAGGTTCAATTTGGATTAATAAAGTTGGTTTTGTCACATTTTATAAAATTGAGCTTAATTGGATCATTGAAGAAATTATTGCTTGAATTGTCATTAATTTGGGTGATTGCATTCTTAAGTAAACTGACTACAATTTGAGTTACAATTATCTGATTGATGTGATTTTGGTCTTGTTGGAAAGCTAAGATAATTCTCTAATAACTATTCACTTGATAGCAAGAGCCACATTGATAGCAATATATTTTATTTATTTTATAATCTTTTCACTTAGCTTTTTCAATAAACTAGCTATAATTTAAGTTGTAAATATCTGATTGATATAATTCTAGTCTTGTTGAAAAGCTAAGACAATTCTGTACAACTTTTATGAAGACCTCAAGATCCAGATCACACGTTTTGATAATTTAAATTGGAGTTGAAACAAGATCCAGAATTCTGAACCTAACAACTTGACCTATACGTACTCATCAAACTATATCTTGAGATATAGGAGAGCTTTTGGACTGAAACCAGTGCCATTTGAAAGTTAAGATCTATATCTAAAACTTACATGAAGAACACAAAAGTTAGTTCGGATCTCTTGAAGGTCATATTGGGCTTGAAAATCAAAACAGAGGAGCTGTAGTTGGGCCTAAATACTATGCAGTAATTGGGCCATATCTCAGGCTGTAGGTGGTCTTTTAAGCTAAAACCAGCAGCTTTGGAAATCTAAGATAATTCTCTACAACTCTTATGAAGACCACTTGTCCAAGAAATGATGCATGCCATGAGCTCAGAATTGAAACATTTCGGAGACAAGAATCTCTATAATTTTTCACTCATTCATCATCATCAATCAACTCATTTGGCATTTTGTACTCATCATCAAACAACTCTATTGTCATTTTGTACTCCTCTAGCTCTACAAAAGGGAGCAATCAGTAATCATTTGGGGATGTTAGCTTAGAGATAATGATCATGCTTGTATGTTAATTGTTTCCTTTGTGTAGTTTTCTTTTGTTCTAAATTGAAGTTATGTTCATCATTATCTTTTTCTTTCTTTATTTCTTCTTAATTCATGAGAAACTAATTTTCATTTTGCTTAGGTGAAAGGGTGAAGCTTCTGGTAATAAGTTGAGGTTAGATTAATTTTCTTCTTGTGCTTAAATGATATATTTTTAAGTGATCATTATATGTGTTGTATGTTGTTTTTAATCAATTTAGAAACCCTTCTTGTATAATGAAGATCTTGATTCATTGTAGATAAGACATTGGCACAGTGGATGCTTGAGACCATTTACAAGTGTTGGTGTATAATTAAAGGAACCATAATATAATTACATATATAATCTTAATTGAACTTTAAATATTGTATTTTTCGATTGGAACCTACATTATGTGTGATTTCAATTAAGTTATAAAAAGAAATAATCTTATCTTTAATTTATTACCAAGAGTGGATCTCCTAGGCCAAGCAAATATTTTTCATCTGTGAACAACTTTTATCACCTTTAGTATTGTGATAAAAGAATTCTTCATCAATTCCTTATGGATCGACCTCGGACTCCCGAGATTTTATTACTTGAGATAATCTGCACTTGGGGTTACAACTTTTAATCAGTATCAAGTTTTTGGCACCGTTACCAAGGACTTGATTTGAAGTTTTAATTTATTGATGTTTTCTTTCTTGAAGTAAACTTCATCATCTGGTATATTCTTTCTTTATTCTTTTTAACTTCCTAACTTTTAATTTTCTTGTTTACTAACTTACTAATTTAGTGAGAAAAATTCTCCTTTCTCCCTTTCTCCTCTCTGTAATCTTCAATCATTAATGAAATAATCTTTCTTCTTCTCTTCTCTCTCGCTAGAGCAAAAATCGAAATCGACTTGCCGATTCTCTCGATTTTCATGTTTTAAATTTACTTTTTGCACTTTACTTTCTCGCACTTTATTTTCTCGTATTTTACTTTTTATATTTTATTTTTTGTATTTTATTTTCTGCACTTTATTTCTAACTTACTAACTTACAACTTATTAACTATCTAACATTTTACTTTATCAGCTTATGAACTTTTTACTTTATCAGCTTACTAACTTACAACTTGTTAATGTTTATTTAGTGACTGGTTTATACCACATCCTTGTTAATATTTAATGACTGGTTTATACCCCTAACTTTTACATTATTTATTTTATTTTAAGTCACTTATTTATACTTAATTGGTATCGTGATTTAAATTCTGGTTATTTGGTTAAAATTAATTCTAGTACTTTATATTGATTTGTTTGAATCACAATTATACGCAATTGACACAATGGCTGAAAATGAAAGTGTGCATGATAAACATGAAAATCAACCGTTGCAAACCATCCGTGAATATTTGCAACCACCTCGAAATTCTAGTCCATCATGTTTTGTCTTTCCACTTAATGCTAACAATTTTAGATTTAAGCCAAGTATGATTTCTTTACTTCCTAATTTCCATGGTTTAGAATCTAAAAGACCATATTTACATCTGAAAGAATTTGAGGAAGTATGTATCGCATTTAAAGATCAAACTTGCACTGAAGAAATTGTTAGGCTTAAATTGTTTCCTTTTTCTTTGAAAGATAAAGCAAAAACTTGACTTAACGCTTTGAAACCAAGATCAATTGGCACATGACAAGAAATGCAAGATGAGTTTTTAAAGAAATTTTTTCCAACACATAAAACCAATGCTTTGAAAAGACAAATTCAAAATTTTTTCCAAAATTCAAATGAACCATATTTTCAATGTTGGGAACATTTTAAAGATTTTTTAAATTCTTGTCCACATCATGGTTTTGAAAAATGACATACTATAAGCTTCTTTTATGAAGGTTTAACACCTGAAACTAAAAAATTTATGAAAATAATGTGCAATGGCAAGTTTCTGGATAAAGAACCTGAAGATGCTTTAGATTATTTAAACCATTTGGCTGAAAATTCTCAATCTTGGCATAGTACTAATCCTTCTGAAAATTCAGTTAGATATAACCTTGCAAATGTTAGTAAAGGAAAATATCATCTTAGTTAAGAAGAAGATCTAAATGCTAGGTATGTCATTTTAGCTAGAAAGGTTGAAGCCATGGAATCAGGGAAAGTGAAAGGAATCAAATCTATGCAAAATGAAAAAATTTGTGGCATTTGTGATTAATTAGGACACTCAACAAATGAATGTCCAAAAATTCCCATTTTTAAAGAAGTTGTACATGAGCAAGTAAATGCAATGAACAATTTTAAAAAGTCACTCACTTCTTCTTTTTCAGATTCACACAATCCGGAATAGAGAAATCACCTGAACTTCAGCTGGAGGATTAATAATCAGGCACAATTTATGCAACTACCACCTCCTCAGGCACAACAGGACTCTCAGAATTTTTAAGGATATGCACCTTATGTCCCACCATATAGGAAAAACTTTGAAGGAATACTGCATGCATTCATAGAAAAGTAATAAGCCATTAATAACCAAAACACTCAAATTATGAATGACATAAAAGATACTCTTGTCAAAATTACTTCTGCTCTTACTATTCACGAGAAAGAAAAATTTCATTCTCAACCTCAACCGAATCCCAAGAGTCAGTAAAGTCTAAATGAGGATAGTTCAAAAAACTAACAAATAGATTAAGTCAATTCAGTGATAACTCTTAGGAGTGAAAAAGTTGTTGAAAAATAAGTTCCTGAACCTTGTGAGAGAGATGATGAGTCAATTCTCCAAGATAAGGAAGAGGTTGATAAGCCATCTATCCAAAATGAGACCAAACTCTTGCCTCCACCCCCATTTCCTCAAGCATTAAACAAACCAAAGAAATTGAACCTCCATACTGAAATTTATGAAATTTTTAAGCAAGTAAAGGTCAATATTCTGTAGTTAGATGCTATCAAACAGGTTCCTTGTTATGCCAAATTTTTGAAAGACTTATGCATTATTAAAAGAAAATTAAATGTGAAAAAAATACATTTTTGGCTGAACAGGTAAGCTTCATTATTCAAAGCAATAATGTTTTGAAACATAAAGACTCTAGTTGTCCTACGGTTTCATGCATTATTGGAGAACATAAAATTGAACAAGCTTTACTTGATCTTAGTACTAGTGTTAATTTGTTTCCATATTCAGTTTATCAGCAACTCAGCTTGGGTGAGTTAAAACCAACTTCTGTAACTCTTCTACTTACCGATAGATTAATTAAAATTCCAAAAGGAATAGTGAAAGATGTGTTGGTTACAAGTTGATAAATTCATATTCTCTGTGGATTTATTGTCTTGGAAACTGAATCTTTGGTTAATAGTTGCAAGCTAATTCCTGTTATTTTAGGTCGCCCATTTTTAACAACACCTAATGCTTTGATAAATTGTAGAAATTGATTAATGAAGCTAACATTTGGAAACATGATACTGGAGTTTAATGTTTTCAACATGTGCAAGCAACCACAAGAAGTCTATGACGAAAAGGAGGAAGCTGATGGGATTGAGCCCATTATAGATAATCATCTTCAAAAAGGGAGTTCTTCTGACCCATTAGAAATTTGTTTAATTAATTCATTTAATTCATGTACACAATTAGATGATGATATTACTGAAATATGCTCTTTGCTTGATTGTACATAGGTAATGGAATACAAAGGATGGAAGCCAAAATTCGAAGAGCTAAAACCCATGAATGATGATACCCATGAAGAAGTACCCACACTGGAACTAAAGTCATTACCTGTTGGGTTGAAGTACACATTTTGGGAGAAGAACAAAGCTTTCCAGTGGTAATTTCCTCATCCCTGACCAAAGAGCAAGAAGGTATGTTGATAGAAGTACTTAAAAGGCATAAAAGTGCAATTGGATGGACATTAAAGGACATAAAAGACATTAATCCATTAATTTGTACACATAAAATATATTTAGAGGATAATGCTAAAACATCTCAACAACCTCAAAAAAGATTAAATCCACACATGAAAGAGGTAGTTAGAGCTGAAGTTCTTAAATTACTTGATGTTGGAATTATCTACCCTATTTTTTATAACCAGTGGGTAAGCCCTACAAAAGTTGTGCCTAAGAAATCTAGAATAACAGTAGTTGAAAATAAAAAGGTAAATTAATACCTACTCGAGTCTCATCCAATTGGTATATGTGTATTGATTTTAGAAAATTAAATGCATCTATTAGGAAAGATCATTTTCCCTTGCCATTTCTTGATCAATTTCTGGAAAGAGTAGCAGGACATCCCTACTATTATTTTCTTGATGGTTATTCGGGGTATAATCAAATACCAATTGCATTAGAGGATAAAAAAAAGACCACTTTTACGTGACCCTTTGGCACTTTTGCATATAGAAGAATGTCTTTCGGCCTTTGTAATGCTCTGGCAACTTTTCAAAGATGTATGCTAAGTATTTTCAGTGATATGATTGAACATTATTTAGAGGTTTACATGGATGACCTAACAGTTTTTGGAAACTCTTTTGAAAATTGTCTTGTTAATTTGGAAAAGGTTCTTAAAAGATACGAAGAAAAATGATTTGTGTTAAATTGGGAAAAATATCATTACATGATTACCTTAAGAATCGTGTCAGGTCATGTGATATCTTCTAAAGGAATTGAAGTTGATAAGGCTAAAGTTGAATTAATTGCTCATTTGCCTTCCCCAAAAATAGTCAGAGAAGTTCGTTCCTTTTTAGGACATGCAGGATTTTATAGAAGATTCATTAAAGATTTTAGTGTCATATCTAGACCATTATGTAATCTTCTGACAAAAGATGCACCATTTGATTGGACTCAAGAATGTCAAAAATCTTTTGAAAAATTAATTGGTCTTCTACCATCTGCTTCTATCATGCAATCCCCTGACTGGTTTTCACCTTTTGAGTTGATGTATAATGCTAGTGATTTTGCTGTTAGTGCTATTTTAGGCCAAAGAAAGGAAGGTAAGCCTCACGTTATTTGTTACACAAGTAGAACTTTAAATAGTGTACAAATGAATTACACCACTACTAAAAAAGAACTACTTGCTATAATTTTGCATTGGTCAAATTTTGAGCTTATTTAATTAGTTCTTCTATTGTTATTTTCACTGATTATGCCGCTATTAGATATTTAATGTCAAAGCAGGATGCCAAACCTAGGTTGATACAGTGGATTTTGTTGCTTCAAGAATTCAACGTCACAATAAAAAATAAGAAAGGAGCCAAAAATGTTGTTACAAATCATTTATCTAGGCTTACAACAGACTCATCTTTTGATAACACACCTATTAATGATTCTTTTCCCAATGAATTTTTATTTTTTGTCAATTCTGTGTCTTGGTTTGCTAACATTGTTAATTTTCTTGTAACAGATAAGATGTCGCTTTAGTGGACACACCAAGACAGAAGGAAATTTTTTATTGAGGTGAAAAATTTTTATTGGGATGACCCATATTTGTTCAAATATTGTCCTGATCAAATCTTTCGGAGATGTGTGCCCGACAATGAGATAGGTAGTGCCATTAAATTTTGTCATTCAGAAGCATATGGAGGTCATTTTTCTTCAAAGAAAATAACTGTGAAAATATTGCAGTGTGAATTTTATTGACCCACTTTATTTAAGGACAGCTATACCTTTTGAAAAAATTGCAAAAATTGTCAAAAAGTAGGGTCCATTTCTAAAAGAAATATAATGCCTCTGAACCCTATCATTGTCATCGAAATTTTTGATTGTTGGGGAATTGATTTCATGGGTCCATTTCCATCTTCATTTGGATTTTTGTATATTTTGGTTGCAGTTGATTATGTCTCAAATGGATTGAGGTGATTCTATGTCGACACAATAACCATAAAACTATTCTTAAGTTTTTAAAAGAAAATGTCTTGAGTTGATTTGGAATCCCTCGAGCTATCATCAGTGATGGGGGAACATATTTTTGCAATGAACCATTTGAATCTTTGATGAAGAAATATGGTATTACCTGTAACGACCCGGGACTGCCTGCAGGATTGATGAGAGTCTCCACAAACCAACACGGGTCTTTTCAGCGTGCTTTGTCCTCACTCACACGCATCCTAGGAAACTTCCCAGGAGGTCACCCATCCCACAATTGCTCCAGGTCAAGCACGCTTAACCATGGAGTTCTTATGTTCTAGGCTCCCGAAAAGAAATTACAACTTGTTAATATGGTTACACCAAATCAATTCCTTTAAACCATCCTCAACTATGTAGTCCCATACCTACACAGTCTCTGAATCCCTCTCATTCCGGTGCGCATTCAGTTCATTCATGCAGACCCTCCGCTTAGAAGCATGCCAGGAGCCGCTCCTTGACCGTGCCTCATTGCACCGGCGACACTCCCCGCCCTCATCGGCCCCGGGACGCCATATGCCCACCAGCTTCCGCTTGGTTCGTCCCCGAACCACACCGTACTGGGAGAGGTCCCGTCTCTGATACCATTAATGTAACAACCCGGGACTGCCTGCAGGATTGATGAGAGTCTCCACAAACCAACATGGGTCTAAACCAATAGGAAAAGGTCAACAAAAGAAGCATAGACTTTATTTAGGACCGTTAGATGAAAAGCATAATTTAGATGCCTTTGATCTTAACCGTTGATCCGATCAATGGTGTAAAACGAATCTAGATAAAATTACTAAGCAATATCCACCGTAGATGAGATCAATGGATAGGAAATCAAGATGATTTCAATGGCTAAGATGAAGTCAAACTTAGTGGCTTGGACTTTAGTATGAACCGTTGGATGAAGACTTAGTTAGGAAGCCTTTGATTTCAACCGTTGATCAAATCAATGGTGAGATTAGAATTCAAGATTTATGACTAATTGATATCTACCTTAGATCTAATCTATGGTTAGGAATTAAAGATGAATCAATGGTTAGAATTAATTCAAAAATTGTAGGCTTGAATTTGATTAGTAGCTAATTAATCTTAATTTGACTAATCTAATTACTTAATTAGCTAACTAAGTGAACTAGTTTAATTCCTAATTAGATATCCTAATTTTAATTAGAGGATATAATATATGTAATTATATGTCTAATTAATTAGTTGTGTAATTGGATAATTAATTAAAATTGGTTAGGAAACTAAACCTAATTAATTAGCTACTTAATTAGCAAGTAATTAGACTTGAATTAAAAGTAAATTGAGTCACTAAAATTCAAGGGAGCACACGGTTTTTCAGCAGCAATTTGGGAGGCTTGGTGGCTAAGTTCTACAAGGTTCTTGAATTTTCTAACATGACATAAGCCATGTGCACCATAAAATAATCACAAATAGATGTTTACTAAGTCAATTTGAACACTCAACCTCACCCAAAACACTCACACGGCAGCAGCCCTTGCTTTCATTCTTTAATATTTGTTTCACACTTATCACAAATTAAAGCATCTATTTTCTCTCCAAAAACTACCAAGAACCTATGCATATTTTTCCTTCCATTTTTCTTCTCTCTATTCGGCCATACACTCCACCTACTCAACCAAACCTTCATAATTTTATCCAATCACATTTCTTGAACCCAAATCCCATTCTAAACATCTTTCATTCACAAAGTTTTCCCAAATTCCTACTCTAACTTGCCCAAAATCTCACTTTTTGCTTACTTACTTAAGGGTAAGTTTGGTTTCTATGGTTCAATATTTGATTTTTAAATTTTCTAACCATGATTGTTCCATGGTTCTTCTATTTTGTACCTTGTATGTGTTTTTACTAATTGTTTAAGAATTTTAGGAATTGTTTTGGAGCTTGTACGAAATTTAGAGAAAAGGAGGAGATCTTACCGATTAATTTGTCTACAAGAGGTAAGAGGGAGATTTAATCTCATCAACCTTGTATGGTGATGAGAAAATGGATTTGTATGTGTGTGTAGAATCCATAAGGATTCATTTGTGTGATTGTTTTATTGCTTGTATTATTATTATGTGATTGTTTATGGTTTTTTTTATTATTTTTGTGATTGTTTAAATGCTTTGTTATTTGTGATTTATTTTGCTATGCATGATTATAGTGTTATTATTTTTGCTATGCATATTTATGGTTTTAATATATATTGTATGTATATTGTATGTGATTATATAATTGCATGTGTTTATAATTGTATACTTATTAAAGTAGGATGTGAATAACATGTACGAAATGCATGAGTATTCCAAAGAATACACTATGAGGCTCACTACCTTACATCCAAAAAGAGAACCAAAATGTTCTCAGCAATTTTCTAAATTACTGATTTGAGTAATCTAGGTAAAATAATTAAATTAAAAATGATTTAAGTTAATTATGGCCAACATGCCATTTAGTGTATAATCAAATATCATTTTATTTTTTTGATTTGGCCAACATTCCATTTTATTTTCTAAGATAGGATAGGTAATAATTTTATCAAACAAATCGATTCCAAAGAATCATTGAGAAAATCAAAGGAATTAATTCAGTCTTAGAATTTTAACTTAGTAGAATTTAGTTTAAATAAGAATTAAATCAAACGCTTGAAAAATACTAACGTAGAGCTCATTTTATAAATTTTGAAGCGCGTTAGTGAGTTTCAAAGTGAAATTATTGGGTAAAAATAAAATAAACTATATTTAGAGGAAAACATTAAAAATACCTTATAATGATTTTATAGGCAAAATGCTGCCGAAATTTATTAAAATCAGACGTATAAAATGAAAAGATTCCATACTATATTTAGAACACAAGGAAAATACTCTACGTATTTTAAAAGTACTAGATATAGTTTTACACATATTAAAAATAATGATTTTAAGTTATTCGGTTAAGAAAATGAATTAAAAATCCTACGCGATTGAGAAAATAATTTTATGATGTTTAAAAATGTCAAAATATATTTACACGATTTAAAAATGTTTGTGAAAATAACGAGATTGTGAAAATGCGATAAAATTCCTACGCGATTGATCGATACAGTGAGTTTTTCTGTCGGGCCAAAGTGGTGGACCCGGACATGTTGTGGTGTAATCTTGTCAGTGGGACGTACTATACTTTGGTATTTTGTTAGTATTGTCAGGTGGGACGTACTATACTTTGGTTTTGGTGACAAAGGACATTTTGGTAATTTTTTGTAATTATGGTAAAATTTGGATAATAAGGGTATTTTTGTAATTTTAGATCATGTTTAGAGTGTTGTGTCAATTTAGTGGATAATTGGCGATTGATTGATGAGGCGAATTACACTATGTTTGGTGTGATAAGCGTAGTGTGGTTCATTTATGAACTTGGAGGCATTAGTGTGCGGAGGATTCCATATGTGGGCAAGTGGTAGCACCTCTGGGCGTGGTAATCCGCAACACACTAATGATCTTGACAAGCACTATTCTTAGTCAAGATCTTGAGGGGACTATTAAGTACTATGCCTGTGGTACACGATGTATGGACTGTGTACTGCTACACGATGTTTTGGACTGTGGGCTATAGACACGATGTATTGACAGTGCAATAGCTTGGTTGGGCAGCCATAAAGTATTATTAGTTTTCTATTCAGATCATTCTCTCAGATATTCGTGTTTAGCTCCATGGAGTAGGAACGAGTCAGTGTGTGTTCATGCATTACCTGCATTTTACTGTTCATGCATCATCTGCACTTTACTGCTTACCATATTCTGTGATAAAATATATGATGTACTATTTTAATATATTATGTATGATACGTGTTATTTTAATATATATTGCTTTAATATATTATGCATGATATAATGGTATGTGTTATTTTAATATGTATTACTTTGTTATATTATGCATGAAATGTTGGTATGTACTGTTGTGATATTTGCTTATATTGTCGTTTTCTTTATTGCCATGCGGGTAATGGTGTAGATTGTCTCACCTCTTCATTGTATTGTTTTATCTGTTTCTATTTTATGTTTAAATCATCAAAGACTACAATGGCAGAAAGAGGAGGACAGTTAGGTTTCTTTAGGCTACAAATTCTCGAAGGCGCAGAGGCTTGGTATGTCTACTGGGACACAGGGCACATAGAGTACAGTGGTAACGTGACTTATCAGTAAGTAGGACTCGACATGGGTTCGTTACTACACGTTATATGGTTACTTTCATAGAGATTATTTTACCTATTAGGGAGTTGTGGGACGAGTTTCACTATACTCCTAGAGAGAACTTCGACATAGTTTTGGGTCGATTTTCTATCGGTCAAGACATTCCTAACTAGGGAAACTGTCTTATGACGAGGGCTCATGTCTTAGCAATTATGTTTGAGTAATATCTGTCTTTTTACTATTTTTATTAGATATCAATAGATGTAAATTAGGTGTGTAATAAAGAAGAATTATATGTATATTATGGCGTGATTATACTTTGTTTAATTTTGTGTTCTGTATTATTTTATTTAATGTTATAATTATTAAAGGAAAAAAAAATATACCACAAATATTATTTAAGTATCAAATGTTTTATAACTTGGGTAAGGATTTTATTTATTTTATTTATTTTACTTTTCTGCATCATAAATGTGACATCCCCAGAAAGGGTGTTACATTACCCACAAAATTGTCACCCCTTATCACCCTCAAACAAGTGGACAAGTAGAATTAACAAATAGGGAGATTAAACAAATTTTGGAAAAAACAGTTAACTCAAATTATAAAGATTGGTCTTTAAGACTAAACGATGCACTTTGGGCTTATCGTACTGCTTTCAAAACATCCTTAGACATGTCACCCTATCGGTTAGTCTATGGAAAACCTTGTCATTTTCCTGTAGAACTAGAGTATAAAGTATTTTGGGCCATTAAAACTTTCAATTTAAATCTTGATGATGCTTGCAGAATACGCAAATTGTAATTAAATGAACTTGAAGAATTGAGAAATGATGCATATGAAAATTCAAAATTTTATAAAGATAGAACAAAAGTTTTTCATGATAAGTCAATTTTGAGAAAATATTTTGAAATTGGTCAAAAAGTTCTGCTTTATAATTCTTGTCTTCACCTATTCCTTGAAAAATTGAGATCTAGGTGGACTGGCTCTTTTATTGTCAAACATGTGTATCCTTATGGAGCCATAGACATTGAGAATCCTAGGAATGGTAATGTTTTAAAGGTCAATGGACAAAGACTCAAAACATTTTTGGAAAACCAAGTTGTTGAGGTAGAATTCATCTCCCTTTCTAATCCATATTATAAGTAAAATTTATTTTAATTTTGTTGCTTTCTTTTTGCAGTTCTTTGTGTCCCCGGTTAAGTGGCAGATAACGGTACTCCATGACTCTCAAGTCGATTTGTTTTTTTTCAATTTCCTATAATAACTGATTCCTTCTCCTTTAAAATGGATGTCATTATCTCAAATCTAGGAAAGCATTTTCCTTCTCTTTCTCAAAATGCTCTAACAAAAATTTACAAAGCTAGATGTGAAAGACTAAGACTGTTAATGGGCAAGGGCATGCCGGAAGATGTACACTTGATAATCGAAGCAAAGGTCCATCTAGCAGGTGAATCTTCAATTTCATTTGACTCTTACATGACAGGTCTTTGATAATTATGATTTTTAACATATTAATTATCCACACAATTACCTTATTAATGATGTCCAGATTGTAATTAAGTAATCTTAGCACTCATTTAGATCATTGGGTTGAATTGGGCTTTAAAGCAAAATTTTTGGATTTTAATGCATATTGACATTGGTTCAGTATTTTGACCATAACTTGAGTTGTAGATCTCTGATTTTGATGTTCTTTATATGCTAGAAAAGATGAGAAAAAGATCTACAAGTTTTGTGAATGTCAAATTGGAAGATTCGGATGTTTAAGTGGTCAAATACAGCCTTGAAGTTGGACCAGCGGTGCTATCATGAATTTCTGGACACACCTTCACTATTTTGGGCATATCTCACTCATTTCAAGCCCAAATTAAGCATGTGAGCACTCCTTGGAAAGCTTACTTCAAAGGCTGCGTGATGGGCTTGATTTTAATCTAAGATTGGGACAGAAATTTGGACCACAAAGAAGATGAAACGTGGGACAAGTTGGAGACAAACTTTCATAATGGAGAAAATGAATCATTAGAAGGTGGGAGACACACTTTCATAATGAGAAAATAAATCATTGGAAGGTGGGAGACACACTTTGATAATGGAGGAATAATTAACAAAAGTGGGTGAACCACTTTTGATTCTTAGTGGATGATTAAGAGGAGAGCAATCAGATTTTTGATAAAATAATGGAGAGCTTCTACGTAGAAGTGTGGTTATTGTAGTTTTAGTTTTTTTTGGGATTTTGAGACTTCTCTTCTTCTCTTCCTCTCCTCCGCTCTCTTTGTTATTTTTATTTTTTGTATGGTTCTTGAAGGTTCTCCAATGGTGATGGGTATGGAGAGCTAAACTTCTTTAATCAATCCAAGAGATTGACATTCTTGATGATTAATCTTGAGATCTTGTTTTAATTGTTATAAATTCATCTATTAATCAAGTTTCTCTTTCTCTTCTTCTCTTGTTTAAATTCTGATTTAATGCTTAATTTGATTAGAATTTGCATATGTTAATTGCATAATTATTATGTGCCAAGAGATGAATTCAGAGGTTAAACAATGCATCAAAGGTGTTTGATGAAATATTTAGCTTGGTTGGATTTTGGTTTTTAATTTGATTTGGGTTTGGATGAATGCTTAATTTTTCTAACTTCAATTAGTTGAATTCTAGAAGCATTTCTAGTAAAATATTCATGGATCATTGAGAGGCTTCTTGATGTGATCTAAGATCAAGGATTTGGTTGATAGTTAAATGGATCTATAAAGATCAAGGATGGATTAAAATCAAGATTGGTTAATTCTCTTGGATTAGTTGTTTTCCTAATTTTGTTTACTCATTTTAATTACTTTTTGTTGTTTAATCTTGCAAAACTTTTCCCCCCTATTTATTAACCTCTTAATCTGACTTCATAATTAGAGTGATCTACAGGCTCGACCCAGTGTTACCTTATGCTATAAGTAGTTTTGGTAAATCGGTTATAAATTGATTTAAATTTGGTAATCTTGATAGTTATCAAATTTTTTGGCACCGTTGTCGGGGATCATTCTGATTTTGTTTAATTTTATTAAGAGTATATTTAATTGTTAATCCCTCACTAACCTCTGTGTTACTGTGTTTTGGTGATTTTTAGGAGAAAATGGGTGATTACGGGTCATTTTGCGAAATTTCGATGACTTGACGAAAATGTGCCCGAATGAGCTGAAACTTGGTCAGTTGAAGGAAAACGGCCTAATAAACAAGACTCATAGTGTATCTGTGAGGTCACCCCTGGTTTTCCCAAAATCCATCGTTTAGACCAGTTTTTCAATTTTTTTAATATTTTTTATTAATTTTTTAGTTTCATTTTTGTGTAGTTTTCATGTTGTACAATTCCCATAATTTTTAAAAATCATTGCATAGGTCAATTAGATTTATTTTGGTATATTTTTAGTGTTATTTAGTGTATTTTGCTTGTTTACTGATTTTGTGTTTTTTATGTTTTGATTGGTGCATGACTAGGTCTAATCCTGATATCTTGCTTGAATTTGATCTTGAGATTGATAGAACATTGCATAGGTTGATTAGAGCTCGTAGGCTAAGTGAAAGAATTAGTTCTAAATTTAGTTGTGACATTGAATCTGAGGGTGCACTTGAGATCTTAAGTGATTCTAAAATCATGGCTGATAACAGGCAAAATAGGACCCTTAAAGAACTTGCTGCTCCTGATGTAACTTACCAGTCTTTGTGCATTCAATATCCTGATCTTAATGCTGACTTTGAGTTAAAATCTGGATTGATACACTTGTTGCCCAAGTTTCATGGTCTTGTAGGTGAGGATCCCCATAAGCACTTAAAGGAGTTCCATGTGGTCTGTTCAACCATGAAGCCACATGGAATCTTTGAGGAGCATATCAAGTTGAGGGCATTCCCTTTCTCTCTTGCTGATGTAGCTAAGGATTGGCTGTTCTACCTTTCACCAGGTTCTGTCACGAGTTGGGATGATATGAAAAAGTTATTCTTGGAGAGATTCTTCTTTGCATCCAGAGCAGCTGCCATTAGAAAAGACATTTGTGGCATAAGGCAAATGACTGGTGAGACCTTGCATGAATATTGGGAGAGATTCAAGAAGTTGTGTTTGAGCTTTTCCCACCATTAAATTAGTGATCAGCTCTTGATTCAATATTTCTATGAGGGCTTGTTGCCGATGGATAGAAGTATGGTGGATACAGCATCTGGAGGTGCCTTGGTGGATAAAACCCCTACTGCAGCAAGAGATTTAATAGCAAATATAGCAGCCAATGCTCAACAATTTGGCACAAGAATCCTTACCTCCACCAGAGGAGTCAATGAGGTTCAATTGTCTCAAGTCGACCAACAGAGAATGGAACATAGACTTGATGAATTGACTTCTTTGGTGAGGCAATTAGCAGTGGGACAACATGTACCAGTTTCTGTACAAGAGCTTGCAAGGGTGTGTGGCATTTGCTCTTGTTCATCTCATCCTACTGATGCATGCCCCACACTTCAGGATGGTGGTTCTGTTTTTCCAGAGCAGTCAGTTGCAGCAGCTGGCATTTTTCCTGGTAGACCTCAATATCAGCAGTCCCAGCAACCAAGATATGATCCATTTTCTAATACTTATAACCCTGGCTGGAGGGACCATCCTAACTTGAGATATGGGAATTCTGGTCAACAACAACAACCCCAACAGCAGCAGCAATTTAGATACCAAGCTGTAGGTCCTAGCAACAAATACCAACCACCTGCATTCAGACAACAACAAACTGTGCAGCCACCTGTGCAGCAGCCCCTTATGTTGCCAAGTCCAGTAACCACTCCATCTGAGCCATCATTGGAAGATTTGATGAAACAAATGGCCACAAATAATATTCAATTCCAGCAGAATGTCAATGCCACCATTTAGAACCTGCAAACTCAGATTAGGCAGCTGGCCACCACTATGAGTGAGCTAAAAAGTCAAGGATCAAGCTAATTACCTTCACAAACAGTCAGTAACCCAAGAGGCAATGTAAGTGCCATTACCTTGAGAAGTGGCAGAGAAATTGATGGTCTTAATTTGTTACAACCAGAGCTCCCATTGCAGTAACCAAATACTGAAGAAGAAATGTGCAGAGAATTCAGACTTGGTCATTCCACTACCCTTCCCAAATAGAGTGACACAGTCCAAGCAGATAGCGCAAACAGAAACGGAAAAGGAAGTCATGGAGACATTCAGAAAGGTGGAAATCAATATTCTCCTCCTAGATGCAATCAAGCAAATTCCCAAGTATGCCAAATTCCTCAAGGAGTTGTGAACTCACAAGAGAAGACTTAAGGGTACTGAGAAGGTCAGTATGGCTAGAAATGTTTCTGCGATGATTTAGCCAAGCATGCCAAAGAAATGCAAAGATCATGGAACTTTCACAATCCCTTGCACTATAAACAATTCCAGATTTGACCATGCAATGCTAGATTTGGGTGCTTCTATCAATGTCATGCCTATGTTAGTGTATAAGTCTTTAAACATTGGCACTTTACAACCCACAGGTATAGTGATTCAGTTGGTAAATAGGACCACTGCTCATCCTACTGGAGTGTTAGAAGATGTGTTAGTGCGGGTGAATGAGCTGATTTTTCCAGTGGACTTCTACATTCTGGACATGGAAGATGAGTCTTCAACAAGTCATGCTCCATTGATTCTAGGAAGACCATTCCTCAAGACAGCCAAGACCAAGATAGATGTGCATGTTGGCACCCTTTCTATAGAATTTGGTGAAGATGTGGTACAGTTTAACATTTTTGATGCCATGAGACATCCCCCTGAGGAGCATTCAGTTTTTCATGTTGATGTGATTGAAATGCTAGTTGATGATACTTATGCTGATATGAGTGCTGAATTCCTTGATATTGCAAACTTTCTGGATTCTGTCACTTGTGATATATGTGTTAGCTGTGATATTGAACCATGTGCTGAGATTTATGCGGTTATGAGTGATAATGCAGCTACTTATTTGACTGATGCAGCATATGAAAATGTGAGTCAAAATTATGTCAAATTTAATGCTACTGAGTTGCTTATTTCAAATAGCTTGCTGCCTTCCATTATGCATCCCTCATCCTTAGAACTAAAGACTTTGCCAGACCACCTTAAATATGCATATTTGGAAGATGGTGAGAAGCTGCCAGTGATTGTCGCTAAGAATCTTCAACCTAAATAAAAAGAAAAATTACTACAGGTTTTAAGGCAGCATAAGCGGGTCATCGGATGGACACTTGCAGACATTCCTGGTATTAGTCCCTCCACATGTATGCATAGGATTTTATTGGAGGAAGGTACCAAACCAGTGAGGCAGCCCCAAAGGAAACTAAATCCCCTGATTCTGGATGTGGTGAAGAAGGAAGTGACCAAGCTGCTGCAAGCTGGCATTATTTATCCCATATCCGATAGTAAATGGGTAAGCCCCGTGCAAGTTGTTCCAAAGAAATCTGGAGTCACAGTAGTTACAAATCAGAATAATGAGCTCCTACCCTCAAGAATCCAGAACAGTTGGCGGGTGTGCATTGATTATAGGCGGCTTAACCAGGCCACTAGAAAAAATCATTTTCCATTGCCTTTCATTAATCAGATATTGGAGAGACTGGCTGGCAAGTCACATTACTGTTTCTTTGATGGATATTCAGGCTATTTTTAGATTCATATAGCCCCAGAAGACCAAGAGAAGACCACTTTCACCTACCCATTTGGAACATTTGCATATAGGAGAATGTCCTTTGGTCTGTGCAACGCTCCAGGAACCTTTCAAAGGTGTATGATTAGTATTTTCTCTAAATTTTTAGAGAGTTGCATGGATGTGTTTATGGATGATTTTACTGTCTATGACTCTTCCTTTGATGCATGTTTGGATAGTTTAGCTCGAGTTTTGCATAGGTGCATTGAAACTAACCTTGTCCTGAATTTTGAGAAATGTCATTTCATGGTAGAATAGGGTATAGTTTTAGGGCATGTAGTATCTAGCAAGGGTGTTGAGGTAGATCCTACAAAAATAGATGTCATTTCATGCCTATCTTACCCCACATGTGTGTGGGAAGTTCATTCTTTCCTTGGTCATACAGGTTTCTATCGGCGGTTCATAAAGGATTTTAGCAAAATTGTCCTTCCACTGTCCAACTTGCTGCAAAAGGATGTAGAGTTTCACTTTGACCAGAGATGCAAGGATGCCTTCAATCACTTGAAGCGAGCATTAACCAATACACCTATCATCCAGCCACCAGATTGGACACTCCCATTTGAACTCATGTGTGATGCCTCTAATTATGCATTGGGAGCTGTCCTTGCACAGAGAGTCGGCAAAGTACCTCATGTCATTTCCTATGCTTCGAGGACTTTAGATGCTGCACAAGCCAACTACACTACAACCGAAAAGGAACTTTTAGCAATTGTTTTTGCTTTAGATAAATTTTGATCATATTTGCTTGATTCTAAAGTGGTTGTATTTTTAGATTATGCAACTTTGAAGTTTCTCCTGAAAAAGCCCGATGCAAAGCCTCGGTTGATTAGGTGGATGTTGCTTTTACAGGAGTTTGATATTGATATCAGAGATAAGAGTAGAGTAGAGAACCTGGTGGCAGATCACTTAAGTCGGATTGAGAGAGAGGCAGATTCTTCTCCTATCCATGATGCCTTCCCTGATGAGCAACTTTTCAAGATGCAAGGTAACATCCCTTGGTTTGTAGATTTGGTTAATTTCTTGGTTGCTAGAGCACTACCTGCACATTTCACTAAGGCACAGATTGATAAACTGAAAAGTAAGTCAAAATATTATGTGTGGGATGACCCTTATTTGTGGAGATTTTGTAGTGACCAAGTCATTAGGAGATGCATTCCTGATCATGAGTTTGATTCTGTTCTTAGCTTTTGTCATGCATTTTCCTGTGGTGGACATTTTGGACCTACTCATACAGCTAGGAAAGTTTTGGACTCTGGGTTATATTGGCCCACTCTATTTCATGATGCATATTTGTTTTGTAAATCTTGTGAACAATGCCAGAGAACAGGGAATATTTCTCGTAGGAATGAGATGCCCCATTAACCTTTGTTGTTCTGTGAGATATTTGATGTTTGATGTATTGATTTTATGGATCCTTTTCCTGTGTCATTTGGTTTTGTTTACATTCTACTTGTTGTGGATTATGTATCTAAATGGGTGGAGGCAAAAGCCACTTGGACAAATGATTATAAAGTTGTTGTAGATTTAGTTAGATCACATATTTTCTGTAGGTTTGGAGTCCCGAAAGCCATCATTAGTGATCAGGGTTCGCATTTCTGTAATCAGAGCATAGAAGCCTTGATGAAAAAGTATGGAGTCTTGCACAGAGTTTCTACACCTTACCATCCCCAGACTAATGGGCAAGACGAGGTTTCCAATAGAGAAATCAAGCAGATACTTCAGAAAACAGTTCAACCTAACAGAAAGGACTGGAGCAAAAGGCTTGAGGATGCTTTATGGGCTTACAGGACCGCCTATAAGACTCTGATTGGGATGTCTCCTTATCAGATTATTTTTGGCAAAGCATGCCACTTGCTGGTGGAAATTGAGCATCGCGCATTTTGGGCAGTAAAGAGGTGTAACTTGGACCTAAATCAAGCGGGCATGGAGCGAAAGCTACAGTTGCAGGAATTGGAGGAGATCCGCTTGGAGGCTTATGAGAGTTCCAAACTTTATAAAGAGAAGACCAAAGCCTTCCATGATAAAATGATCATGAGAAAAACATTTTAGATTGGTCAAAATGTTCTCCTCTATAACTCCCGCCTCAAGCTCATGCCCGGGAAGCTCAGATCTAGGTGGCTTGGTCTATTTGTTGTTACTAAGATTTTTCCTTATGGTGCTGTGCAGGTTACAAGTAAGAATACTACCAAAGCTTTCACAGTCAATGGACATCGCCTCAAACCATTTTATGAGGGAGCTCAAGAGGACATTTTGGAGGAGGTCCACTTGCAAGAAGTCATCTACCCCACTTGATAAAGATGTTTCTTTCCTTTCCTCTCTTTTATTTTACTTGTCCTTCATTAATTGATGATTTTGATGGAATGTTGTTTTTCTTGTGAGCTTTACATTATAGACAATGTACAATTTAAGTGTGGGGGAGGAATTTTAGCATTCTATTTTTGTTTCTGTTTTCAATTTTAATGTTTTTGCTATTTTGATATTTTAGCCCTGTTGTTTATTTTTCTATTACTATTTTTGTTATTATTTTTTGTTTTGTTTTCTGTGTTTGTTTATTGCAAAAAAAAAAACAAACATGCAAAAAAAAAACTAAACAAAAACAAAAAATAATGCTTTGAAAGAAAAATATGTTTTTGAATGGATTTTAAGTTGTGTTAAGTGATGAGTAGAAATAAATCAAGTAAAAGGTTCATGGTTTGAATTGGAATATTAAGTTTGATAGATACAGACCTTGTGAGTTTTTGAGCAAATTGGTGGATTTTAATATCCATTCTCCTCTTTTTTGTGTGATTTTCATTTATGTTAATTGATCACTCTAGAACTTGCTTTGATTCTTTTTTAGACTACATTTTCACTTACATGCATAAACATGATTGAGGCCTTCTTTCTTTTATTAGCTACTTTAGCCAAATAACCAACCCTGCATTATTTCCTTTGTTTAACCCCCTTGAGCCTACTTGTCTATTCTTTGTTTTAGCTCAGTATATGCCCTATGTGAAAAACCATGTTTTACCTTACCTTAGGGAATGGAAGAGCATTGGTTCATTTTCATTGGATGAGCTCTTTGGCTTGTGAATAATTAACAGTTCAAGTATGGGGGTTGTGCAATATTGATTAGTGTGTGTGTGCAATATTCAAAGTGTTTGAAGAAAAAAAAATATTTAAAAAAAATAAAGAAAGATAAAAAGAAAAAAAATTACAAGAGAGGTTGAATTTTTCAGAAAAAAAAGAAAAAAAATAAGAGAAGGAAAGTAAAAGAAATATGTGAAGAGAATGTGTATTATTTGGAGTTGGGGGATAAAAATTCATGTTTGTTACTTGTCATTTGAGTTCCTTCCTAATGCTTTTTTATTCTCTTGGGTGTTTAACTTGCCATATCCATATTGTTTCATTTCTTTACCTTGGCCCTATTTCAACCTTGAATAAAGTCCTCTTGATTTTTGTGTACATATGTTTTGAGTAGTAGAGAAGTAGAAAATAAGCAAGCTTATGGTAGTGCAATTTTCATGGATTGAATTGAGTGAAATACTTATCCCGTAAACACTTGAGGGATTAAGAGTGTATCCTGTGAGGATCTATCGTTCTTGATTCATTCTTTTCAAATTGATGATACCTTACTTGTTCCTTAAATCTTTAGTTATTTTTCTTGCTTATAGCTTTTGCATTCTTGAATGTCATTTGAAATTGAGTCTTTTAGAGTTTTTAGCTTTTGCATTTATTTTGTTTTTCTTTGTTCCCTAGTTTTGGTTTTTTTTTTTGTTTTGCTCGAGGACGTGCAAAAGAGTAAGTGTGAGGGTATTTGATAATTATGATTTTTAACATATTAATTATCCACACAATTACCTTATTAATGATGTCCAGATTGTAATTAAGTGATCTTAACACTCATTTAGATCATTGGGTTGAATTGGGCTTTAAAGCAAAAATTTTGGATTTTAATGCATATTGACATTAGTTCAGTATTTTGACCATAACTTGAGTTGTAAATCTCTGATTTTGATGTTCTTTATATGCTAGAAAAGATAAGAAAAAGATCGACAAGTTTTGTGAATGTCAAATTGGATGATTCGGATGTTTAAGTCATCAAATACAGCCTTGAAGTTGGATCAGCGGTGCTGTCACGAATTTCTGGACACACCTTCACTATTTTGGGCATATCTCACTCATTTCAAGCCAAAATTAAGCATGTGAGCACTCCTTGGAAAGCTTACTTCAAAGGCTGCGTGATGGGCTTGATTTTAATCTAAGATTAGGACAGAAATTTGGACTACAGAGAAGATGAAACATGGGACAAGTTGGAGACAAACTTTCATAATGGAGAAAATGAATCATTAGAAGGTGGGAGACACACTTTCATAATGAGAAAATAAATCATTGGAAGGTGGGAGACACACTTTGATAATGGAGGAATAATTAACAAAAGTGGGTGATGCGTAAAATCCACAAGTGTACGGTTTCGTCGTCAAGTAATAAAAAGATCGAATCCACAGGGACTGAGTCTATGAATACCAATTAATTAATTAATTCAATTAAATTAAACAAAAGAGAGTGTGATTGTTTATTAAGAATAACATAGTAACAAAACAATTAAATAAAAATCAAGAAAACAAAATTTAGAACAAAAATAGCAAGTTATCAAGAAGGGGTTTTCAGATTTAAGAAAGCTTCCAAGATTGGGGTACCACAATGATACAAGACAAATCCTAATTGACAACCCTTTTATTAAATCTGAAATTCAATTGAAGGTGAATTACCCTAAATTAGTTAATGTTCTCTTTCAAGATACAAGATCCGTGCCCAATTAAACCAATTCCTACTCTCGTAGTAATTGAATTTAAATTGAACCCATTACGCTTTGTGGTAATTCATTGATTCCTCGAAAGGCTAAAACTACTCTCGTGATTTAGACCTTAAGTTCAATTCTTATGGTTCCAACACTTAGGTTCACCTCTCAGTACGTCTCTAAATGCCTATGAGATGCAAATAAGTGGCCAACAAATTCACATGAATAAAAGCAATAAGAATTGAATCAATGAACAATCAAGATCAATAAAAGGGGAAACAATATCAATTAATCATTATCAAAGTGTCAAAGGGCATTGCCCAATCCTAGAAACAAAAGTAACTGCTCAGACATAGAGAAGAATGAAACAGAAATCAAACTTAAAAACATCTCAAACCCGTAACAATGGAAAAAGAAGAAGAAGGATGAAGAAACCAAGCCTCCTTTGTGCCTCCTTTAGAACTAGGTTTGAATCAAAGCTCGAATACCCTAATTGCAATCAGAACATCTATTTATAGCCTAGGGCTTCTATGGGCTAAAAGCCCCTAAAAGAAATAAAAATGAAAAACTAAAATCCTGCTGCGCGCTGCGAACCACGGCCGTGGTGGCCACCACGGCCAGGCCGTGGTTAATTCTGAGATGTAAATTCCAATGCTGACTTTCAACCACGGCTGTGGTGGCCACCACGGCCAGGCCGTGGTTGAGTCTGTTTCAGTTTTTTGCATTTTTTTGATTCCCTCGAACCATGGCCGTGGTAGAGACCACAGGCAGGCCGTGGTAGAGACCACGGGCAGGCCGTGGAGCCCTCTGGAATGGCCTTTTTTTGCACCTTTATTGCTATCCATTAAGCTCCAACTTCAAACATGCAAGCATTCCATTCAATCTAAGGCTAATTCAACATTAATCCTGCACAAGAACACCAAAAACATGGCAGTTATCCGAACTAAAGGAAAAACAAACCAAAAGGGAAACTAAAATGCCTAAAATGCTCAAGAATGCATGCAAAATAAGAACAAAACATGATGTTGTTTCACACACATCAAATCCCCCCAAGCTTAAGACTTTGCTTGTCCTCAAGCAAAAATTAAAGCCAAACTAAGAAGTGGGATCAAAAGAAAATAATGAATGAGGAACCCGAGAAAACAATATCCAAGCAATAGGCTAAGGCAAACAAAAAAACTGAGAGATAATCAAAATCAAGTCCAATTAGAGGCTAAGTTCTCAGAAATCATGCATCATCACTGATTGAATTAAGTTCACTCCACTAACCACACTCAGAGTGTTTAAGGGTGAAGACAATGCGCTCAAAATCCTTCAAAGAAAATGCACTTCCATATGCTTGATAAGAAACCAGATTTTCACTAATAATCAGCATGCATGCAAGAATCAAAAGGTCTTTCAAGGGTTATAATGGGGCCATGGGAATGATGTTAGGTAAGGTAGAGAAAGGAAGGTTTGCACAAATGGCTCATCAAGATTTTCAATAAACACAAGAAATCCAATAGAACATAAATGGAGCAAAGACAATTTTTCAATCTAAAACATAACTCCACATTTCAAAGAATTTTCTTCCTTACTTTTCCTTCTCCCCTTTCTCCTCTTTTTCAAGCTTTCATCTTATGATTTTCTTTTATTTTTTTTTTCTTTTTCTCTTTTTTTTTTTGAGGAAGAGGAAGCTCAAATACATATAATTCCTAATACAACTTTCAAATAACTTTCAAGCCTAATTCACTCTATTTAAAATTCTAAATGATAACCAACAATGTTTCAGCATAGGTATCAAGAAAACAAGTATGCAATTAGCTCAAAATGGGCAACTAGAAGATGAAAGTGTAACAATTTCAGAAGGCCAAAAAAATACCTAAAATGCCTTAATCACATTCAAGCATGCAACCAAAAATTTCACCTCAAAATGGTTTCAAATCAAGTTCTAGAGCACAAGATCAATGAGGAATATCACTCAACACAAAGAATGGGAACAAAAATCATACAGTGCATAAGTCCCATATAAGCTCAAAACTCACATTTAGAGATTTAAAAATTCAATGAGAAGCACAAATTCAGAGAACATTATGCTAATTATCAACTATCAAAAGATCACCTCTACTATCAATTAAAACAATGCTTGTAGCCTATCACAAGAATTAACAATTGGGTTCTAAATCAATACCATCTCAAAATCCTCAAAAGAGAGGGGCACAAGTTCAATCAAAAACCCAAGAGATATGATGGTGTGAAAATGCAACATGAAAATACAATGCAAAACAAGATATGAGAATGCATGAAACTAATGAAAATGAAAATAAGAAAATGAAAATGAAAATACCCCCCCAAGCTTAGAACTTACATTGTCCCCAATGTAAAAATCTATAACAAGAGAAGGGAGAAAAGAAAAGAACTCACTGCGGTGGTGAAAAATCTTCTAGTGTTCAATCCATGGCCATGGAATTTTCCATGGGTTTGGTGTGGAACCTTCTCGACTTCACTCTTCTTCTAAATTTAACTTTAGAAAGGGTCAAACCTAAACAAAATCCAAAAGACAAACATCAAAACAACAATCTAACATACAAAATCAAAATAATAAAAATAAAAATAAAAAGGAAAATAAAAAAATAAAGAAGCTTGGGTTGCCTCCCAAGAAGCGCTTGTTTAAAGTCATTAGCTTGACTTTGGTCAGGTTTCTGTTGCGCAGGTGACATCTACGGAATAGTGCTCAGTCCCCACTCCTTCAAAGTGTTTCACTCTCTGGCCATCTATCATGAAAGGTTTATGGCCTTCTTTCTTCACCTCAAGCACACCGTAGGATAAAACTCGAACAATCTCATATGGTCCTGACCATTTTGACCATAACTTATTAGGACAGAAACGTAGAAGCGAGTTATTAACAAGAACTTTATCCCCGATTTTAAATTCACGCTTCTCGTCACACTTGTCACTCTGCTTCTTTGGTCCTTCCTTGCAGGGCATAGCATCAGTCACTGATTCCTGTATACCTGAAAGCACAACACTATCCACAACTTTAGTAGCATCAATGCGATTACATGAATTTAAGGAATTAGAATTATTTTCAGATTTAAAAACATCAAAAACTATTTCCTCATCATTCAATCGCAAAGTCAATTTTCCTTCATGGACATCAATGATCGCCCGTCCAGTGGCAAGGAATGGGCGCCCAAGTATGATCGGCATTGTAGCATCAGCTTCCATATCAAGCACAACAAAATCCACAGGCATATAAAATTTACCAACCTTAATGGGAACATCCTCCAAGATGCCTACGGGGTACTTGACTGACCGATTCGCCAATTGAAGAGAGATAGTTGTGGGTTTCAGCTCACCCACTTCCAATTTTTTACACACAGAAAGGGGCATAAGACTAACACTAGCCCCCAAATCACACAGAGCTTTATCAAAACTGGTATTTCCAATCAAGCAAGGAATAGAGAAGCTGCCAGGATCTTTGAGTTTAGGAGGCAACTTATTTTGAATTAAAGCGCTACACTCCTCAGTTAACGCTACGGTCTCATACTCCTCTAGCTTTCTCTTATTAGACAAAATGTCCTTAAGAAATTTAGCATAGGTAGGCATTTGTTGCAACGCCTCAGTGAAGGGTACATTAATGGACAACTTCTTAAGGACCTCAAGAAACTTCCCAAACTGTTTATCTAGCTTGGCCTTGGCCAATCTTTGAGGGAAGGGAACCGGGGGTTGGTAAGGTTCAGGGGGTACATACTTAGACACTTTCTCATTTGTTTCCTCTTCACCTAAGGGCTGTGTCTTAGTCTCTTTTTCCTCATCCCTCCCATTTTTGTCATTTTCCCCCTTTGCTTTGGAATCTTCTAGTTGTTTTCCACTTCTTAAACTCACAGCCTTACAATGTTCATTAGGATTTATTTCAGGCTGTCCTGGAAATTTCCCGTGTGGTCTATATGAAGAGCTAGCTTGTTGGGCTATTTGAGTTTCTAACATCTTGTTATGAATAGCTAAATTATCAACCTTAGATGTCAAATCCTTAATAGCCTCACTAACAACTTGACCATGGTGTCTAAATTCTTCATTTTGCTTGGTTTGACTCTCTACAAAATTTTCGAGAAGAGTTTCGAGTTTAGACTTTTGTACCTGGGGGAATCCAGAAGAGGGCTGAGCACTACCTTGGCCAGCTTGATATTGATTGTTCCGATAGGAGAAGTTGGGATGAGACCTCCAACCGAGATTGTAAGTCTGTGAATATGGATCATTGCGCACCTTTGGTGGAATGTCATAGAAATTGTGGCACGATTCCACTTGCTCCACCGGTGCACCATGTGACGATCCAATTCCAACTTGGCATTCGGTACCAATATGTCCCTGTGCTCCACAAATCTCACAAAAATTGTTAGAGGCACCAATGGCATTAACATGAGCTTTCTCAAGCATGTCAAAATGTTTATTCAAAGAATCAAACTTTGACATAATTAAATCAACACCATCTACCTCAAACTTACCTCCCGAGAGCTTTCTCGGGTTGTTACCTCTTTCACTGGCCCATTGGTGATGATTCGAAGCAACACTTTCAATAATCTCATAGGCTTCTGTCAACCTTCTGTTCATTAAAGCTCCACCAGCTGCGGAGTCAAGAGACACCTTCGAAGAATATTCCAATTCATTGTAGAAGGTGTGAATAATTAACCACTGTTCTAGTCCATGATGCGGGCAAGCTTCCAACAACCCCCTGTATCTATCCCAAGCTTCTGATAATGATTCTCCATCTCTTTGAACAAAGCTTGTTATTTGAGTTCTAAGATGTGCAGTCTTGGAAGGAGGAAAGAACTTATTCAAGAATGCTTGCTCCAATTGATTCCATGTGGTTAATGTATCGGTGGGTACCGATTTCAACCAAGCTCTAGCCTTGTCCCTTAATGATAATGGAAACAATCGGAGGCGAATGGCTTCAATTGAGGCACCTTCAATTTTGAGAGTCTCACAGAATTCTAAGAATATCTCCATATGATCATTTGGGTCCTCCAAGGGTAAACCTCCAAACTGGTTCTGCCTTATCATAGAAAGTAAGGCAGGAGGTATGGTGAAGTGCCTGACTTCAATGTCTGGCCGACCAATTCCAGATCGCAAACCCCGAGCATTAGGGGCTGCATACTCCTTTAAAGGTTTATTATCTTCAGCTGCTACCATGACAAGTATTGGTTCAAATATTTCTCCCGCTCTTTGCCTTCATTGTCTTCTCCTTCTACGTAAAGTTCTTTCAATTTCAGGATTAGCTTCAATAAGAGTCCCAAAACGTCTAGTACTTTGCATAAACCAGAGAAATTAACTGCAAAGAGTCAAAGAGAAAACAAGAACGTAATAATATAATAAAAGAAAAAGGTTTAAAATAATTTAATTAAAATTAAACTGATATTCAAGAAAAACATAGTCCCCGGCAACGACGCCAAAAACTTGATGCGTAAAATCCGCAAGTGTACGGTTTCGTCGTCAAGTAATAAAAATATCGAATCCACAGGGACTGAGTCTATGAATACCAATTAATTAATTAATTCAATTAAATTAAACAAAAGAGAGTGTGATTGTTTAATAAGAATAACGTAGTAACAAAATAATTAAATAAAAATCAAGAAAACAGAATTTAGAACAAAAACAGCAAGTTATCAAGAAGGGGGTTTTCAGATTTAAGAAAGCTTCCAAGATTGGGGTACCACAATGATACAAGACAAATCCTAATTGACAACCCTTTTATTAAATCTGAAATTCAATTGAAGGTGAATTACCCTAAATTAGTTAATGTTCTCTTTCAAGATACAAGATCTGTGCCCAATTAAACCAATTCCTACTCTCGTGGTAATTGAATTTAAATTGAACCCATTACGCTTTGTGGTAATTCATTGATTCCTCAAAAGGCTAAAACTACTCTCGTGATTTAGACCTTAAGTTCAATTCTTATGGTTCCAACACTTAGATTCACCTCTCAGTACGTCCCTAAATGCTTATGAGATGCAAATAAGTGGCCAACAAATTCACATGAATAAAAGCAATAAGAATTGAATCAATGAACAATCAAGATCAATAAAAGGGGAAAAATATCAATTAATCATTATCAAAGTGTCAAAGGGCATTGCCCAATCCTAGAAACAAAAGTAACTACTCAGACATAGAGAAGAAGGAAACAGAAATCAAACTTAAAAACATCCCAAACCCATAACAATGGAAGAAAAAGAAGAATGATGAAGAAACCAAGCCTCCTTTGTGCCTCTTTTAGAACTAGGTTTGAATCAAAGCTCGAATACCCTAATTGCAATCAGAACATCTATTTATAGCCTAGGGCTTCTATGGGCTAAAAGCCCCCAAAAGAAATAAAAACGAAAAACTAAAATCCTGCTGCGCGCTGCGAACCACGGCCGTGGTGGCCACCACGGCCAGGCCGTGGTTGATTCTGAGATGTAAATTCCAATGCTGACTCTCAACCACGGCCGTGATGGCCAGCACGGCCAGGCCGTGGTTGAGTCTGTTTCAGTTTTCTGTATTTTCTTGATTCCCTCGAACCATGGCCGTGGTAGAGACCACGGGCAGGCCGTGGAGCCCTCTGGAATGGTCTTTTTTTGCACCTTTATTGCTATCCATTAAGCTCCAACTTCAAACATGCAAGCATTCCATTTAATCTAAGGCTAATTCAACATTAATCCTGCACAAGAACACCAAAAACACGGCAATTATCCGAACTAAGGGAAAAACAAACCAAAAGGGAAACTAAAATGCCTAAAATACTCAAGAATGCATGCAAAATAAGAACAAAACATGATGTTGTTTCACACACATCAGTGGGTGAACCACTTTTGACTCTTAGTGGATGATTAAGAGGAGAGCAATCAGATTTTTGATAAAATAATGGAGAGCTTCTACGTAGAAGTGTGGTTATTGTAGTTTTAGTTTTTTTGGGATTTTGAGACTTCTCTTCCTCTCCTCCCCTCTCTTTGTTATTTTCATTTTTTGTATGGTTCTTGAAGGTTCTCCAATGGTGATGGCTATGGAGAGCTAAACTTCTTTAATCAATCCAAGAGATTGACATTCTTGATGATTAATCTTGAGATCTTGTTTTAATTGTTATAAATTCATCTATTAATCAAGTTTCTCTTTCTCTTCTTCTCTTGTTTAAATTCTGATTTAATGCTTAATTTGATTGGGATTTACATATGTTAATTGCATAATTATCATGTGCCAAGAGATGAATTCAGAGGTTAAACAATGCATCAAAGGTGTTTGATGAAATATTTAGCTTGGTTGGATTTTGGTTTTTAAGTTGATTTGGGTTTGGATGAATGCTTAATTTTTCTAACCTCAATTAGTTGAATTCTAGAAGCATTTCTAGTAAAATATCTGTGGATCATTGAGAGGTTTCTTGATATGATCTAAGATCAAGGATTTGGTTGATAGTTAAATGGATCTATAAAGATCAAGGATGGATTAAAATTAAGATTGATTAATTCTCTTGGATTGGTTGTTTTCCTAATTTTGTTTACTCATTTTAATTGCTTTTTGTTATTTAATCTTGCAAAACTTTCAAAGCCCTGTTTATTAACCTCTTAATCTGACTTCATAATTAGAATGATCTACGGGCTTGACCCGGTGTTACCTTATGCTACAAGTAGTTTTGGTAAATCGGTTATAAATTGATTTAAATTTGGTAATCTCGACAGTTATCAATCTTGGTAGAAGTTTGTATTTTAAAAGGAGAAGAGCAAAAAGGTTACAAGTTTGTCACAAATGTGTACGATGGAATTGTAACAAGCGATGCCATTCTTTGGGGATGGTTTCTGCAAACAGAGAAAATAAAATATTCTTCATTAAGAATGGACTAAGTTAGGAGTCATTAGATAATATCTTATTGACTCTTGAGACATATTCTTATGGATATGTGCAGCGTGAACTTCTTAACTTGTGAAATCTCTTCAAGGACGAACAAGAACATTACAGTCTTTGAAAACTAATTCAAAAAGACCCTGTTTGCCAATTATAAGAAAATTGGATGGGAAGCTTATCCTCGACTCATAGAAGGCATTTAAGCCGTTACTGGACGTAAAACCAAAGGAAGAGGTGAGTCACACTCACAACAACATGTATATATATTATCTTATTCTTCTTATTTACTAAAAAAAAGATAGAGTATGTACACATCTTGGGTTTGGCCTTGGTAAACACAAAACGTGAATGGGGAAATGTGCGCATCCTGATCCAGCCTTCTTCATTAAAAAGCAAAGTAGGTAAATTGTATCCCACGTGTGAGGCAGCCAGTCGCATTATGGTCACTTGGTCCTTTTGGAAGCCCTATGTTGTGCTGGTCTTGAATGGGTCTAATACTGGTCAACGATGCTTTGGCACAAAGCCGAAAGAGTAGACTACCTCCATCCCATTCTCAAGTGGGTATACATTCACCTTTCATCAAATTATTAGTAACTTGGTATTTAGTCCATGAAATCCTTGTGCATGGATCCTTACCCCGTTTGTTTGGAAGGTTCTTTGGGGGTATTGTAGTCTTAGAACCAACTTCTTGTTGAAAGTCGCCCTAATTAGCTTGAGGGCATAGGTTTTTATGCTTATTCCCATTGCGTGAAAGTATTTTTATTTTAAAAAAAATTAAAAAAAATAAAAACTATATTTCTTAATTTCAAACTTTTCTGACAATAGCCAACTTACCTATATAGGTGCTATCATTACCTTTTTCCATTCTCTTCCCTATTTAAACATTTCATTTTCTTCACTTTATTCTAACTCATAATCATTCAAAGGGAGTGTGAATATAGAAATGGAGGGAGCTTCTTCTTCTATTAGTAGACTTACCAGTATCTGTGTATTTTGTGGGTTAAGTTATGGGAAAGGTTTAGAGTTTGTAAATACAGCAAGCACTATTGGTCGTACACTGGCTGCAAGAAATATTCGTGTAGTATATGGGAGAGGTTGTATTGGGTTAATGGGGGTTGTATCACTCTCTGCACATATAGGAGGCAGTCAGGTTTAGGTATCATTCCTGAACCTTTAACTCGAAGGAACATCATTGGAAAGACAATTAGGCTAGAACTTCAAGTATCATCTATGTATGGACGAATGAGGACAGTGCTTGAAAACTCTGATGCATTTATTACCTTATTGGGTGGTTTTGGTACTTTGGAAGAAGTTTTTCAAATTATCTCTTGGGCCCAACTGAACATCCACCATAAACCTATAAGTTTGTTGAATATTAATAATTTCTTTTATAATTTGTTATCTTTTATTGACCGTGCTGTGGAACAAAACTTTACCACACCTTCGGCAAGATGACTCCTTATATCTGCTTCCACCATTAATGAATTAATTGATAAATTATAAACTTTTGTTTATGAACCTGAACCAGTAATAGCTTAGATAGATTGGTTAGAAGGAAGCAGCAAGGGAGGCAACAAAGAACATGAATGTGATCTAACACTTCATCTATAACTTTTCTTTACCTTTGGTTTTATTCATCGTACTTTGTTTCTATTTAAAAAAATTTCTCTTTTCAGTAATTGCAACAACAGGCACTATCTTCTATCCTTTACCTATCTATGTTTTGACATTGAGGACAATGTTACGATTTGGTTGGGGGGAAGGATAGTTGGTCAAAAAAAAATTGTAAAGTATGATATAATTGTCAGTAACTTACTAAACCAGTTAAGAATGACAGAGTAATGAGTAAATTTTACTCTTGAGACGTATCTTAGTTGGGGAGTATGTTTATTGATATGATAGCCAAAAACCTACTCACAGTAAAACCAGTTAAGGATGACAGAGTAAATAGTAAATTATGCCCTTGAGGTAAATTTACTCTTGAGATGCATCTTAGTTAGGGTAGTAACTATGTTGTGTGAAAGTAGTAATTCAAATTTAGGGATCATACCATGATTCAATAAATTGTCTTCTTTCTTAAATTTCACATGCTTGGTTATGGATGTTGAATTAATAGACTGAGAATGATAAAAATATGCCTTGTGAGATTTTGAGTCTATTGATGAATGGATTGAACATTTGTACCATTCTCTTCTTTCTTGTATGATTTTCACTTATGGAATTATTACTCTAGAACTTGCTTTGATTCTTTTTGAGACTACATTTTCACATGCATACGTAAATATGATTGAGACATTTTTCTTGTAATAGCTACTTTAACCAAATAGCCAAGAATGATTGGCGCACAAATAGGCAGCCTTGCTCAGCAGCATATTATCTCAATATGATATCAAGCACTCTTATGGCTTCTTAGAAATTCTCTGATTCCTGCCAACGTAAGGCATTGGAAATGGCCTATTTCCCATTGCTTAACCTCTTTGAGCTAATTTGGCCATCCTTTATTTCGAGCTCATTATGTGCCTTAAAGGAAAAACCATGTTCTTACCTGATCTTAGGGAATAAGAGAACATTAGCTTTGTCATTGGATGAGTTCTTGAACAAGTGTGGGGGTGTGTGTGTAGAATGGTTGATGAAAAAAATGTTTAATTAAAAAAATATATATATTATGTTCATCTTGTAAAAAAAAAACAAAAAAAAAATGTGTAAAGAAGGGCCAACAAGGCAATAAAGGAAAGAAAAATAATATGTAAAGGGAATTTGTATTAGGTGGAGTTGGGATGAACTTTCATGCTTATTAATTGAACTCAACTCTCACGCTCTTTTATTCTCTTTGGTATTTAACTTGTCATATCCATATTACCTCTTTCTTTACCTTGACCTAATTAAAACCTTGAATAAAGTCCTCATGATTTATATGTGCATGTGTTCTAAGTAATGGAGAAGTAGAAGATTAGCAAGCTTATGGTAATGCAATTTTTCATGGGTTGAATTGAGTGAAACGCCTACCATTTTAAACACTTGAGGGATTGAGAGTGAATCCTGTGAGGATCTATCATTTTTTATTCATTCTTTTCAACTGAAGTTTCCTTACTTATTGGTTTGAGATGTGAAGAAATGTTACCTCATTAATGCTTTGATCCCATGAATCTTTGGTTGCTTGTCTTGAAACATTGAGTCTTTTAGAGTTTTTAGCTTTTGAGTCTGTGTCATTTTTCTTTGTTCCCTAGTTTAGGTCTTATGTGTTTTGCCCTGGAGTGCAAAAGTCAAGTATGGGGGAATTTAATAGCAATATAATTTATTAATTTTATAATCTTCTCACTTGGCTTCTTAAGGTTCAATTTGTCTTAATAAAGTTAGTTTTGTCACATTTTATAAAATTGAGCTTAATCGGATCATTGAAGAAATTATTGCTTGAATTGTCATTAATTTGGGTAATTGCATTCTTAAGTAAACTGGTTACAATTTAAGTTGCAATTATCTGATTGATGTAGTTCTGGTCTTGTTGGAAAGCTAAGATAATTCTCTAACAACTATTCACTTGATAGCAAGAGTCACATTAATAGCAATATATTTTATTGATTTTATAATCTTCTCACTTGGCTTTTTCAGTAAACTAGCTACAATTTGAGTTACAAATATCTGATTGATGTGATTCTAGTCTTGTTAGAAAGCTAAGACAATTTTGTACAACTTTCATGAGACTTCAAGATCTAGATCACATGTTTTGATAATTTAAATTAGAGTTGAAGCAAGATCCAAAATTCTGAACCTGATAGCTTGACCTATGCGTACTCATCAGACCATATCTTAAGATATAGGAGAGCTTTTCGACTGAAACTAGTGCCATTTGAAAGTTAAGATCCATATCTACAACTTGCATGAAGAACACAAAAGTCAGTTCGGATTTCTTGAAGGTCATATTGGGATTGAAAGTCAGAATAGAGGAGCTATAGTTGGGCCTGAACACTGTACAGTAATTGGGCTATATCTCAGGCTGTAGGTGGTCTTTTGAGCTGAAACTAGCAGCTTTGGAAAGCTAAGACAATTCTCTACAACTATTATGAATACCACTTGTTCAAGAAATGACACATGCCATGAGCTCAGAACTGAAACATTTCGGAGACAAGAATCTCTATAATTTTTCACTTATTCATCATCATCAATCAACTCCTTTGGCATTTTGTACTCATCATCAAACAACTCTATTGTCATTTTTTACTCCTCTAGCTCTATAAAAGGGAGCAATGGCTGATCATTTAGGGATGTTATCTTAGAGATTATGATCATGCTTAATGTTAATTGTTTCCTTTGTGTAGTTTTCTTTTATTCTAAATTAAAGTTATGTTCATCATCTTCTTCTTCTTTCTTTCTTCCTTCTTAATTAATGAGTAACTAATTTTCATTTTGCTTAGGTGAAAGGGTAAAGCTTTTGGTAATAAGTTAAGGTTAGATTAATTTCCTTCTTGTGCTTAAATAATATATTTTTAAGTGATCATTATATGTGTTGTATATTGTTTTCAATTAATTTAGAAACCCTTCTTGTATAATGAAGATCTTGATTCATTGTAGACAAGACGTTGGCACAGTGGATGCTTGAGACCATTTACAAGTGTTGGTGGATAATTAAAGGAACCATAATATGATTACATATATAATCTTAATTGAACTTTAAATGTTGTATTTTCCGATTGAAACCTTCATTATGTGTGATTTCAATTGAGTTATAAAAAAAATAATCTTGTCTTTAATTTATTACCAAGAGTGGATCTCCTAGCCCAAGCAAATTCTTTTCATCTGTGAATAACTTTTATCACCTTTAGTATTGTGACAAATCTTCTCCTTATCTCAAAGAATTTTTCTTCATCAATTCCCTATGGATCGACCTTGGACTCCCGAGATTTTATTACTTAAGACAACCTACACTTAGGTTTGTAACTTATAATCTGCATCAGTGCCTAATTTGGCATTGTGTTTATTTGGTAGATTGGATGCATGGTTGAAGGAGTTCTCTTGGTGTAGAGGCAAAGTAGCATATAGGATGTAGCTCAATCCATTTCTCATTGCTACATGCAATGAGCAGATTGTAATGTTAACTCAATGTAACTTTTCTCTAATTATCTTATATCTGAATTTAAAGTATAACCTAACATATATCTGAGATAAAAATAGCTTAGACATGTTTAATTTTTCACTATGGCTATGATACTTATTATTCTTATTTTCAATATAAACAGTTGTTCTATATGGTTTAATTGCATTGAAATAACTTATCAGGGGGATGCAACAAGAGCATTATTGTTGTAGATGAAACTCCACAAGTGGTTTCATGATCTACTTAAGTTACTTTATTAGTACTTAAGCACTTTATTTGCTCTGCTGTGGAGGTGTTTTGTTTATTTTTTCCTTTTTTTTCTGTTGGGAAGATGTTCATGGGAAAGCTTTTTAAAATGTTTTGATGTTATAAGCATTATGCAGACTCAGAGTTTCATATTCAAATTGAAAACCAAGGGTAGCCTCTTTAGATGATGTTTGAGTAACAAAGAGAGATGGATGACAGCAGGTTTAAAGGGCCCTCCTCCTCATTGGATGAGCCTTTTGCTTCACTATTAAACATTGTGCTATGTTCTTCTCCAATTGACAATTTAAAAACCTCAAGTAAAGGTCGTGTGAAATTTGGAACCAATAGTAGCATTCCAAAAACCATGCCTAGAGAAAGTTCCCAGGATGCAAGCACAAAACAAATGGGAGATGAACCTATAGTTACCAATGAACCTGAACTGGGAGATGATCAGTCTGCTACACCACCCACTCTGCATTGCCAAAAACTTCATGTGGATTCCTGTTACAGGAACTGTAAGCAATAGGCTGAGAGAGACACATTTCAATTTTTTTTCTCCTAATTCCAAATGAATTTAGATAATATGGGATGGAGTTGGAGAAAATAAGCTCGAGAATGAGATGGTTCTATTAGATTTGGAGCATATGCTCCTTGAGGAAGAAAAAAAATTAATAGAGCAAATATATCTACAGCTCATCTGCATCAGGAATTAGCAGAAGCAGAGGCTGAATTTACCCACCATCTTTGGTCCCTTGGTGAATGATCTATACCTGGACGAGTACTTAATTCCACTTAGTCATACCCAATTAGTAGATAAAAAATCAAATCCAAATATAGTAACAAGCCAATAAGATCCTATTTCATATGTCTAAAGTAAACCTGAGCTAATTATTAGTTAAGAAATAGTTATGCCTCCAACTATGTCTTATTATTCAAAGTGAACACGATCTTCTTTGTGATAATTGCGAGAAAGGTGCCCCAAAGATGTTAGAGGAAAGGGCTGCTCCAGATATGTTAGTTGGAGATCTTAGAGGTGTTTCTAAAAACTAGTATGGTTATTTGTGCGCCATGGGATAAAGACTAGCATGGTTACCCGTGTCTAAAGCAACTCCATCCATAAAGACTAGTATGGTTACCCGTGCATCACGGGATAATTATTTAAATTCTAAAATAAGCTTTTGTATCTAAATATTACATAATTATTCAATATATTTAATATTATTATAACCAAATCTATTCAACTATCAGTCATTATATAATGGATCATAATTACATTGGCTAGTAAATATGCAAAGAATTTTGATTTGGGTTAGTTTTTTTTTTTAACGAATCGGGTGTGATAGTGTTTTATTATATGATCTTGCTGTTGTTTCCTCTATAAGCACAATACTTTTTTATTAATGAATCATAGGCATTAGGCTCATTTTATAATTTTATCATATACATTAAGCAAAACACAGTACTTCTTGCAGCATATCTTTCTGAATGGCATCTCATTTTATCATGGTTAACGTGACATAATAGAAACCATATTATCTTCAAGGGTGTTGGGAAGCAAACTTAGGAAATGTTAGCAAGTGCATAATCCCTTTGTAGGAATTCAAGGGAAGCAAGGAAGCAAGAAAGTGCTGGCAGCTCATCTCGGGGTAGAGTTCAATAAGTGGAAACTAAATCGAAAGCACCACTAGCTGGAATGTTGAAAGTCAATGTAGATGTTTCTAGTTTTAAAAGAGCAAAACAAAAAGGGTGTTGGCATTATAGCTAAAGATGAGCACGGGTCAAGTTTGATTTTGAATCATTAAACATTTGGTTTTTAGACCAAGTTCCCTAGCCGGAGGCTTGAGCAATTGTGGAAGCATTAAAGGTTGCTTTGTGCCATGGACGGAGTTCTATCATTCTAGAAAGTGAATCTAATATAGTAGTAGAAGATTTAAACAAAGGAGTCAATAATCTTTCTGAATTAGAACCTTTTTATGCTGATATAAGAAAACTTAAGTCTCATTTATCTATTTGTATTGTTGCCTTTGTTCCTAGAAAGGCCAATGATGTTTCCCATAAGCTAGCTAGGCGGGCTCAACATTATGATGATGGATTGGCTTCGTTAATATCACCACCATCCTTCCTTGCAGATGTACTTTATTAAGACGCTTGTTCTTAATGTTATCAAGTTTCTTTCAAAAGATAATAAGGGTGGATAAAAAACACCTCTGTTGACCAAAAAAAAAACCTCATATTTGGTGCTAACAACAATGTGAAAAAGGCAGAATTAAAGAAACAAAAAATGAAATTAAAATGTAGAATTACTCAATAGCCTAATGCCTTCCTCTGAACATAAAATCAACCAATATCTCTAACCACTACTATTCGCGTAAAAAAATAACAAACATGCATCTATATTTTTTATTTCGTGTATAATTCCTCAAACTTTAAATGAATCAAAATGGAATAGGAACCAAAACTTATATTCATATATAAAATATAGAGCTCATTACATAAAAAGAGTAAAGAACAACATAAAACTTTTTAAAAAAAGTACACAATTCCATCAGCAAGACATAAGGAAAGATCAAATATGTGAGCCTCAAAAACATTTTCGACACTTTCAAGCTTTGTGAAATATATGGAGTCTCCTAACTTCAACCTATAATCTCTGCAACCCTATACAACTACTGAACCTTTTTTCTTACTGTGTCACTTCCTGTTCATTTCCAGGTGTCTTTCTTTCAATGATTTTGTTTGTTTATTATTTTTTGTGTGATGGTGTATGTTGGAAAAGCTGGGTTTTTTCATAATAATTTAAAGAAGGGAAGGTAGGGGTTAGCTATGGGTGCTCACAGTAGGTGAGTGATGCAAATTAAAAGTTGTAAACCCAAGTGCAGGTTATTTCAAGTAATAAATTCTCGGGAGTTCAAAGTCGATCCACAGGAAATTGATGAAGAAAATTTTTTTGACGTAAAGTAAATATTTTGTCACAACAATAAAAGTGATAAAACTTAGTCACAAATAAAAAAGACTTACTTAGATTAGGAGATCCACTCTCGGTAAGTAAATTAAGGACAATATTAATTTTTTTTATAACTCAATTAGAATCCACACATAATGGAAATTCCAATCGAAAAATATAACATTCAAAGTTCATTAAAAATTATATACGTAATTATATTATGATTCCTTTAATCATCTATTAACACCACCACTTATAAATGGGCTCAAGCATTCATTGTGTCAACCTCTTATCTACAATGAATTAAGACTTCCACTTTACAAGGAGGGTTTCTAAATTAATTGAAAATAAAATACAATACGTATAATAACTACTTGAAAATATATCATTTAAGCACAAGAAATAAATTAATCTAACCTTAACTTATTACTAAGAGTTTCACTCTTTCACCTAAGTAAAATGAAAATTAGTTACTCATAGACAAGAAGAAAGAAAGGGAGAAGAAGAAGAAGAAGAAGAAGAAGAAGAAGAAGAAGAAGAATATAACTTCAATTTAGAACAAAAAGAAAATTACAACAATATAAACAAACAACATAATAGCCTAATCTTGATATCTAACACCAAGATTCCTAAATGAGTAGTCAATGGTGCCTTTTATAGAGGATTAGGGATAGAAAATGACATGGGGGTTGATTAATGAGTGAGTGGATGAGTGGGTGAACGAGTGGAAAATGCCAAATGACTTTTAATGAGTAGAAAATTATTGAGATTCTTTGTCTCCGAAATCATTTAGTGCTGAACTCATTACATTCATCATTTCCTCACCAAGTGGTCTTCATGAAAGTTGTAGCATTTTGTCTTAGATTTCAAATGTCATTAGTTTTAGCCCAAAAGCATTCCTACAGCTCAATATATGGTCTGATTACTGCACACTACTCAGGCCCATCTATAGTTCCTCTGTTCTGACTTACAAGCCCAATATGACCTCTAAGCAATCCGAATTGGGTCTTGTGTTCTTCATGAAAGTTGTATATATGGGTCTTAAATTGTAGATGCCAAAATTTCAGCTTAATTCAGTTCTTACAGCCTGATTTATACTCTGATTACTGTATACTGTTCAGGTTTCAATCACAAAACCCATGTGTTGAATTCTAAGACTAATTAGCTCCACTAGATGTCTGATTTTGACCTAGAGCTCTCATGAAAGTTGTAGAGATCTCTCTTATATTTCCTACAAGGTAAAATACATATTATTAGATATCTAGAACTCAAGATATGGCCAAAATACAGAAACAGTATAAGACGTAAATCATTCTGAAAAAATCAATTAAGTCCAATTTGAGTCCAAACTTACAAAACATAACCAAGCTCAATCAATTAAGTACATGGAGAGTATAAATGACTAAAAATGAGGGTTTATTAATCTATAAAATATGTGATTATCAAATTCCCTCACACTTAACTTTTTGCACTCCTGGGCAAAATACATAAGACCAAAACTAGGGAATAAAGAAAAATAACATAAACTCAAAAGCTAAAAATTCTAAATGACTCAATTTGTAATAATATTTAAGAATGAAGAGCAACCATTCATTCAAAGGATCAAAACATTTATAAGGTAACGTTTCTTCACATATCAAACCAACAAGTAAGGAAATTTCAATTGAAAAGCATGAGTAAAAAATGATAGATCTTCACAAGATTTATTTTCAATTCCTCAAGTGTTTAAAAGGTAGGTATTTCACTCAAATCAACCCATGAAAATTGCACTACCATAAACTTGCTTATCTTCTACTTCTCCACTACTCAAAACACATGCATACACAAATCATAAGGAATTTATTCAAGGTTGTAATTGGGTCAGGGTAAAGGAGGAGGTAATATAGATATGTCAAGTTAAATATCAAAGAGAATAAAAGAGCGTGAGAGCTGAGTTCAATTAACAAACATGAAGTTTCATCCCAACTCCACTTAATACAAATTTCCTTTACATATTCTTTTCCTTTCCTTTATTGTCTTGTTGGCCCTTCTTTACACATTTATTTTTTTGTTTTAGTTTTTTTAAAAAAATTTGAATTTTTTTTTACAAGATGAACATAATATGTACATTTAGATAATTTTTTTTAACCTATTCTGCATACACACCCCCACACTTGTTCAAGAACTTATCCAATGATAAAGCTAATGTTCTCTTATTCCCTAAAGCCGGGTAAGAACATAATTTTTTATTTAAGACACATAATAAGTTTGAAACAAAGAATGACCAAATAAGCTTAAAGGGTTAAGCAATGGGAAATAGGTCATTTCCAACGCTTTACATTGACAGGAATAAGAGAATTTTCAAGAAACCTAAGAGTGTTTGATATCATATTGAGATAATATGCTGCTGAGCAAGGCTGCCAATTTGTGCACCAGTCATTCTTGACTATTTGGTTAAAGTAGCTATTTCAAGAAAAATGTCTCAATCATATTTATGTATGCATGTGAAATGTAGTCTAAAAAAGAATCAAAGCAAGTTCTAGAGTAACAATTCCATGAGTGAAATTCACACAAGAAAGAAGAGAATGGTACAAATGTTCAATCCATTTATCAATAGGCGCAAAATCTCATAAGGTATAATTCTATCATTCTTAGTCCACTAATTTCAACATCCATAACCAAGCATGTGATTTTTAAGAAAGAAGACAATTTACTCAATCATGCAAATTTTCCTGAATTTGAATTGCTACTTCCACACAAACTAGTTACTACCCCAACTAAAATGCGTCTCAAGAGTAAAATTTACTCCTTACTCTGCCATACTTAACTGGTTTTACTGTGAGTAGGTTTCTGGCAATCATATCAATAAATATACTCCTTAACTAAAATGCATCTCAAGAGCATAATTTATTCATTACTCTGTCATCCTTAACTGGTTTAGTAAGTTACTGACAATCATATCATACTTCCTAATTTTTTTTTTAATAACTATCCTTCCATCTGACCAGATCACAACATTATCCGTAATGTTAAAATATAGATGAGTAAAGGATAGAAGACATTACCTGTTGCAGCAATTACTGAAAAGAGAGACTTGACACAAATTTAAACAGAAACAAAGTACAATAAATAAAACCAAAATTTGTAATTATTTAAATAATTGGAGTGTCTAATTTGGCTTGCTTTTCGTACTGCTTCCCTCACCGCTTCCTTCTGACCAATCTATCTGAGCTATTATTGGATCAGGTTCATAAACAAAAGCTTCTAATTTATCAATCAACTCATTAATAGTGGAAGCAGAGATAAGGAGTTGTCTTACCGAAGATGTGATAAATTTCTGTTCCACAGCATGGTTTGCAAAAGATAACAAATTATCAAAGAAATTATTAACATTCAACAAACCTATGGGTTTATGGTGGATGTTCAGTTGGGCCCAAGAGATAATTTGAAAAACTTCTTCCAAAGTACCAAAATCACTTAGTAAGGCAATGAATGCATCAGAGTTTTCAAGCATTGCCTTTATTCGTCCATACATAGATGATACTTGAAGTTCCAGCCCAATTGACTTTCCAATGATGTTCTTTCGAGTTAAAAGTTCAGGAATGACACCTAAAACTTGATTACCTCTTATATGTGCAGAAAGTGATACAGCCCCCATTAATCCAATTCTACCTCTCCCATATACTACACGAATGTTCCTCGCAGTAAGTGTTCTACCAACAGTGTTTGTTGCGTTTACAAACTCTAAACCCTTCCCATAACTTGTCCCACAAAATACACAGATACTGGTAAATCTACGAACCAAAGAAGAAGCTCCCTCCATTTCTATACTCACACTCCCTTTGAATGATTATGAGTTGCAAGAAAGTGAAGAAAATAGAGTGTTTAAATAGGGAAGAGAATGGAAAAAGTAATGATAGCAAAGTTTGAATTTAAGAAATTTTTTTATATTTTTTTATTTTTTATTTTTTATTTTTAGACTTCAAGAAAACCATCAAGGTAAAGAAGTCTAGAAACCCCTGAAGGACCTTGCCCAAAGGATCATCTATCCAAAATCAAAATACAACAAAATCATACAAAGATAAAATAATAATAGCAAATGATGACATACCTTTATGTACAGGTTTCATGGCGTATCTTTATATTGCGCATCATGAATACAGTAGCCTTCATAATCTTACCGCCTCTTGAAAGAGATATCAAATTCCCTTAAAGAATTTCAGACTTAAGGCACTCCTCCCGCTTATGGGATATCTCAGCCTATGCATCGTCCCACTAGTTAAAGAGAGAGAAATCTGAATACGACGACCAGTGACCATAGCCAGTGGAGCTACGATCAGGAACCCAATAAATCAATACCATAAATTGAGTTCAGAGGCATTGTCATGCGAGAATACAAACACGAGACGCTTCTATCTGTCCATCAGCAAGCAGAGTGTTAGGGTCAAAACAACTTGTTTGCCCATTTGCTAACCGTAAGTGCACGGGTCGCACAAGTAATACAGTTACAGAGTAAGAGATCGTTCCCACGAGGATAAGTTTATTTCCAATGCTAAGTATTAACCGATAGCTTACCTAATTCTATTCAAGAACATAAAAATGGATAAAAGTAAAGAAAGTAAAGACATAAAGCAATAAGAACAAACGGTTAGAGTTTAGGGAAATCCTTCTTCACCCTTTACTTCAACCAACAACATGTAATCCTCCTCATAAATATGAATGCAATGATTATGTTAGCTTGAGAATCTACATTAGCTAAATGCCTATGTCTAGGTCATCTAACCATGGTTTCAATTGCCCAACTCTCTAAGTGTCCTTGAGAGTTAACACAAAATCCACTCTTTAAGGTCTATTCTCAAACACTTGCTATGCATGGCTAAGAGGTATATTTCTATCCTATTAGCGAATCAACTCATCCCGCCATTGGAATAGAATCGAACATGCATCAATCATACGTACGATCTCAAACCCAAATTCCTATGTCTAGGTTCATTAGATTTTATCAAATCACTTAAATGTTAGCCAAACACTCAAGAGCATTAAGATCAATATGATTGAACAAAATCAAAGATCCACACAAACTCAGAGAAGAACAGATCATTAATATTAATAAAAGGATTCAAAGTCATCCCTAAATAAAGCTCAGCTATATAATGAATATGAGAACAAATTACAAAATACATGCTCAAGAAATGAGGAAGAGAAAAGAGAGAAGGAGAAAGCTTATGGATTTCGCCATTGAAGCTCAGATTCTCCTCCAATGGAGAGAGGGCTTCCATCCTTAGCTCCCCAAGCTCCATCTCCACCTCCAATGGAGAGCCCAGCCGTAGCCTCTAACCCTAAATTACCTAAAAACTAAAACCTAAAAGAGAGAAACTGAGAGAGATCGAGAAAGGGCGTGAAAAACTAAATAAATAAGCTCAGCTCGCCGACGCGCGCCACGGCGTGAACAAGTCCACGCCTCGGCGTGGAGCTGTCTGTCCTGTTAGTATGTGGCTGGCTGAGGCCTTCACGCCGCGGTGTGAACATTTTTGCACCGCAGCGTGGACCTCTGGAATGCATCATTGGCTTATTTCCTCCAATGCTGGGCCTTGACTTGCATCAATTTGTCTCTTTTGAGTCCTTCCTGCATTAGATAAAGCACCAAGTTAAATATAATTACAAATTTACTTAATCAATCAACAAATATGCACAAACTGCTCAAAAACATAAAGGAAGGTATCCAAATGACATTTAACAAATATAAGCATAAAACCTTCCAAATATGCATAAGAATAAGGACTAAGCATGCCATGAAGCACAAATATGGGGCATAAATAACTACATTTCATTGAGTTATCACAGAGCCAACGGTTAAAACTTGGGAATGCTTGTGCGACTATCTACAGAGCATGGCACACAAACTTTATTTACTGACCGGCGTGCGAAGGTCCACCTGAGTCAATGACTGGATTGCAGCTAGCAAGGACTCCTAATCTAATTAAAGACCAAGTACAACCAAAGTTTTACCTTTTTTTTCTTTTTTTCTTTCTTTTTTTTATTTTTTTTAAGAGATGTACAAGATAATATATACATGTTGTTGTGATTGTGGCTCACATCTTCCTCTGGTTTTACATCCAGTAATGGCTTAAACGCCTTCTATGAGTTGAGGATAAGTTTCCCATCTAATTTTCTTATAAATTGGCAAACAGAGTCTTTTTGAGTCATATTCCCAAGACTGTAACGCTTTTGCTCGTCCCTAAAGAGATTCCACAAATTAAGAAGTTCATGATGCATAACTCCACAAGAATGCATCTCAAGAGTCAATAAGATATCATCTAATGACTTCTTACTTAGTCCATTCTTAATAAAGTATATTTGTCTTCTCGATTTATAGAAACCATTCCCAAATAACGACATCACATGTTGATTGTAACAAACTTGTATTCTTTTTGTTCTTCTCCTTTTTGAATACGAACTTTTACCGAGACCCGGCATGTATGGGACAAATGAATTTAAAGATTCACCAGCTAAACGAACCTTTGCTTCGATTATCCAGCATATATCTTCTGAGATGCCCTTGTACATTAACAATCTCAGTCTTTCACACCTAGCTTTGTAGATTTTTGTTAGAGCATTTTTAGGGAGAGAAGGAAAATATTTTCTTAAATTTGAGAGAATGGAATCCATTTTAAAAGGATAAGGAAATAATTATTATGGGAAACTGAAAAATAAACCGACTTGAGAGTCACGGAGTACCGTTATCCGCCACTTGACCGGAAACACAAATAACTCAACAACTTAGTTTTTCAGAAATGGTTTGAATCTTTATCCATTGACCTTAAATACATTATCATTCCTAGGATTCTTAATGTTTATGACCCCGAATACACATGTTTGACAATAAAAGGGCCACGTCACCTAAATCTCAATTTTTTAAGGAATAAGAGAAGACGAGAATTATAAAGTAGAATTTTTTGACCAATTTTAAAATTTTTTTCTCAAAATTTATTTGTCATGAAAAACTTTTGCTCTAGCTTTATAAATTTTTGTATTTTCATATGCATCATTTCTTAATTTCTCAATAATTAAAAATTTTAATGACAATGATAAGATTCAGAGGCATCCTGTTTTGCTTAGAAATGGAACCCTATTTTTGACAATTTTCACAACCTTTTCAAAATATATAGCTGTCTTTAAATAAAGTGAGCCAATAAAATCAACACTGCAAGATTTTCGTAACTATTTTCTTTGAAGAAAAGAAACCTCCATATGCTTCTGAGTGAGAAAATTTAATGACATTTCCTACCTCACTGTTGGGCACACATCTCCAAATGATTTGATCAGGATAATTGAGGCAGGATCTTTCATGTTGTAAGAAAATTGATTATATTAGCAAACCAAGGCTTGGAATTGACAGAAAATAGAAATTCATCAGGAAAAGAATCATTGATAGGTATGATATCAAAAGGTGAGCCTATTGTAAGTATGGACAATTGATCTACAATAATATTTTTGGCTTCTTTGCAAAAACCTAGGTTTGCAAAAACTTATTGAGAAAATCGACAAGTGCACCGAATCATCAAAGTAATAAAGTTGATGATTAAGAGGGGGAAAAAACTAAAACGCACGAAATTAAGAGGGAAAAGAGAGAACAAAGCACATGAATGCAAAACACATTAAGGATGTAAACACATGAGATTAAAACACTAGGGATCTGACTTCACTTGATTCAATAATCTATCATAAACAATAAAGTAGCTTTGGGACCTTTATTTTAATTAATTTCTAATCATTCAATTGATGGGAAGAATGCAGTAATTAATTAAAACTCAATTCCTTGGTCTAAACATTAACTCTTAAAGGCATGACATTTACTCTTTGGATTCTCATGAAAAATACCACAATTCTCCCACACAACCTATAACCTCTATTCCTAGATGATTATAAATCATGGCACTTATTATTTATGGTTTAAGTTGCATGCAAACCTCCCGATTCTACACACATCTCACTAGATCAATTTATGAGTGGCCAATTCATAAAAGCATTAAGAACTATAATAAGCACTCAAATTGAATAAAAAAGAAATTAATTAAAATTTCAATCTTAATACATGTCAATTGAATCAAGTTACATTTTCACTCTAGAAATACAGGAATTTAACTACACATGACAAAAGAAAAGAAGAAATAGGAATAATAAAATAAAAATATATACTGAGCTCAACCTTCCAAAAAAAATATTAACAAGTAGGCGGTATATATCTGTCATTAAATATTAACAAGGATGTGGTATAAATCAGCCACCAAATAAATATTAACAAGGGTGTGGTATAAATCAACCACCAAATATATATTAACACGTAGTAAATAAATATTAACAAGGGTGTGGTATAAATCGACTACCAAATAAATATTAACAATGGTGTGGTATAAACAATACACTTAAGTGTATTTTAGAGTACACTTTTGAAGGGTTGCCATAGACCAATTTTGTTGTAGTGGATCCATAGAAAAAAATATAAATATATATACAAAATATTTACACTATAAATTTGTTCTTCAAATTAAGTCCCCAGCAACGGTGCCAAAAAGTTGATGTAAATTAAAAGTTGTAAACCCAAGTGTAGGTTGTTTCAAGTAATAAATTCTCGGGAGTCCGAGGTTGATCCACAGGAAATTGATGAAGAAAAATTATTTGACGTAAAGTAAATATTTTGTCACAATAATAAAAGTGATAAAACTTGGTCATAAACAAAAAAAGACTTACTTAGGTTAGGAAATCCACTCTTGGTAAGTAAATTAAAGACAAAATTAATTCTTTTTATAACTCAATTAGAATCCACACATAATGGAGGTTCTAATCGAAAAATACAACATTCAAAGTTCATTAAAAATAATATACATAATTATATTATGATTCCTTTAATCATCTATTAATACCACCACTTATAAATAGGCTCAAGCATTCATTGTGCCAACCTCTTGTCTACAATGAATCAAGATCTCCACTTTACAAGGAGGGTTTCTAAATTGATTGAAAATAAAATACAACACTTATAATAACTACTTGAAAATATATCATTTAAGTACAAGAAAGAAATTAATCTAACCTTATTTCATTACCAAGAGCTTCACCATTTCACCTAAGTAAAATGAAAATTAGTTACTCATAAACAAGAAGAAAGAAAGAGAGAAGAAGAAGAAGAACATAACTTCAATTTAGAACAAAAGAAAATTATAACAATATAAACAAATAACACAATAGTATGATCTTGATATCTAACACCAAGATTCCTAAATGAGCAGCGAATGGTGTCTTTTATAAAGGATTAGAGATACAAAATGACAAGGGGGCTGATTAATGAGTGAGTGGATGAGTGGGTGAACGAGTGAAAAATGCCAAATGACTTTTGATGAGTGAAAAATTATTGAGATTCTTTGTCTCCGAAATCATTTAGTGTTGAACTCATTGCATTCATCATTTCCTTACCAAGTAGTCTTCATGAAAGTTGTAGATTTTGTCTTAGATTTCAAATGTCATTGGTTTCAGCCAAAAGCATTCCTACAGCTCAGGATATGGTCTGATTACTGCACACTGCTCAAGCCCAGCTACAGTTCCTCTATTCTGATTTGCAAGTCTAATATGATCTCTAAGCAATCCGAATTGGGTTTTGTGTTCTTCATGAAAGTTGTAGATATGGGTCTTAACTTATGGATACCAAATTTTAGCTCAATTTAGTTCTTACAGCCCTAGTTATACTCTGATTACCGTATACTGTTCAAGTTCCAATCACAAAACCTGTGTTCTGAATTCCAAGACTAATTAGCTCCACTAGATGTCTGATTTTGACCAGAGCTATTCATGAAAAAATTAGAGCTCTCCATTATGTTTCCTACAAGGTAAAATACATAATTATTAGACATCTAGAATTCAAGATATAGCTAAAATACAAAAATAGTGTAAGACGTAAATCATGCTGAAAAAATCAATTAAGTCCAATTTGAGTCCAAACTTACAAAACATAACCAAGCTCAATTAATTAAGTACATGGAGAGTATAAATGACTAAAAATAAACTTTATTAATGTATAAAATATGTGATTATCAGTGAGTTAAAGAGAATTTCACACTCTATCATAAATTAGGTAAATCTTTCAGAGATGAACTTTCAAGACACGTTTCTCAAGTTTCCTAATGCATACATGACACCTCCACCATAAGTAAGTCTTTATCTTCCTTTTATTTCCATTATTTCTTCTCAGTACCTCTATTCCTTTCTGTTATTTCTCTTTTCCTCCCAAAAGAAATTGGTATAGACAGAAAACAAAGACCCCAAAATTTAGAGTTTATGTGTTGTGTTGTGATCATGGTTACTCTATAATACTTGGAATCGATACAGAACTCGCACCCTGAGCTGGCAAATTAGTATAATTCAGTGGCAGATTTGTACCAGTAAAGGCTTTAGCACCAGTTTACTCTCAAGCTTGAGCGGTTCGTTGCTCTCACTATTTTCTAGGTTCAACTCTCCTTACCCCAAACTGTGAGTTTTGGGGTCTTATTTTCTATATCGTTTCCTTTACTCACCATCTGTTCTCATTCTCTGCTTTCTCTCTTTTTGCTCATGTTCCTTAATTTTGTTCATTCTTTATTCTTGATAAAAGGTAAGTTTTTCTTCTTCTATTTTACATTTCAAATTTTAGAATTTAGGCATATTTCTTTTCCTTCTATCGATCTGCTATCTGATAACTCCAAAAAAATGTAGTTATTTATGCCCCATATTTGTGCTTCATAGCATGCTTAGTCCTTGTTCTTACGCATATTTGGAAGGTTTTATACTTATAATTGTTAAATGTCATTTGGATACCTTCCTTTATGTTTTTGAGCAATTTGTGCATATTTGTTGATTGATTAAGTAAATTTACAATTATATTTAACTTGATGCTTTATCTAATGCAGGAAAGGCTCGAAAGAGACAAATTGATGCAAGCCAAGGCCCAGCATTTGAGGAAAGAAGCCAAGGAAGCATTCCAGAGTTCCACGCCGAGGCGTGCAAATGTGCACGCCGCGGCGTGAGGGTCTCAGCCAGCCACATACTGACAGGACAGACAGCTCCACGCCGAGGCATGGGAATGTGCACGCCGCGGCGCGCATCGGCGAGCTGAGCTTATTTATTCTATTTTTCACGCCCTTTCTCGCTCTCTCTTAGTTTCTCTCTTTTAGGTTTTAGGTTTTAGATTTTTAGTTTTCTGGGTTAGAGGCTGCGGCTAGACCTCCATTGGAGGTGGAGATGGAGCTTGGGGAGCTAAGGATGGAAGCCCTCTTTCCATTGGAGGAGGATCTGAGCTTCAATGGCGAAATCCATAAGCTTTCTCCTTCTCTCTTTTCTCTTTTCTCTTCCTCATTTCTTGAGCATGTATTTTGTAATTTGTTCTCATGTTCATTGTATAGCTGAGCTTTATTTAGGGATGACTTTGAATCCTTTTATTAATATTAATGATTTGTTCTTTTCTGAATTTGTGTGGATCTTTGATTTTGTTCAATCATATTGTGCTTAATGCTCTTGAGTGTTTGGCCAACATTTGAGTGATTTGATAAAATCTAATGAACCTAGACATAGGGATTTAGGTTTGAGATCGTATGTATGGTTGATGCATGTTCGATTCTATTCCAATGGTGGGATGAGTTGATTCGCTAATGGGATAGACATATACCTTTTAACCATGCATAGCACGTGTTTGAGAATAGACCTTAAAGATTGGATTTTGTGTTAACTCTCAAGGACACTTAGTGAGTTGGGCAAATAATACCATGGTTAGATGACCTAGACATAGGCGTCTAGCTAATGTAGATTCCCAAGCTAACTTAATCATTACATTCATATTTATGAAGAGGATTGCATGTTGTTGGTTGAAGTAAAGGGTGAAGAAGGATTTCCCTAAACTCTAATTATTTATCCTTATTGCTTTATGTCTTTACTTTCTTTACTTTTATCCATTTTTATGTTCTTGAATAGAGTTAGGTGAGCTATCGGTTAATACTTAGCATTAGAAATAAACTTATCCTCGTGAGAACGATCTCTTACTCTGTAACTGTATTACTTGTGTGACCCGTGCACTTGCGGTTAGCAAATGGGCAACACGTTTTGACCCTAACACTATCACTAATGTTTAAGAAATTAGGATTTCTTTTTATCTCAACTAGGGCATTTTGAGTAAGATTGGGAAAAGTAGTCCTCTTTGCCAATTCCATTTCCGTCCAAGTAAGTCCTATTTGCTTTCAATTTATTTTCTTTTAGTTGTTGGGATTGATTTTGGTTACCGAAATGTTGCTCTTTTTCATTATTAATATATAAATAATTATTGGATACTATTTATTATTAAAAGAATGGAAGAAAACGTAAAACTAATTTGCTAGCTTGAATCTCTATCCCAAGTATATATTTTGGTTACTTCCCTCTTTTTTTAGTAGGAAATGAGTGGTCCCCAAAATCCAAAGTTACAAAATCAGAAGGTAAATATGTTTCGATAATGAAAGTTCCAAATGTCAATAACATTGACATAAGAGTGTAGAGTGAACAATTTATGAGAATTTCTCTATTATGTTATTTCTCTGGAATAGATTATAATATATATAGGAGAATGACAATAATTACATCCTAATAACTAAGGAACTAAAAGGGAAAGAGAACTAATTATAGTAACCAATCTCATAATTACAGAAACTAAAACTATTTACAGTAACAAACTGATTTGACTAAGAATCAAACTTAATAATTAAGTTTGATTATAATCACATAAACCATTTGATTATAATCCCATAAATCGTGGGATTTGATCTTCCAACACTCTCTCTCAAGTTAGTGAATAGATGTCAATCATTCCCACTTTGCCCACACAAGATTCAAAACTTGGTTTGGATAGAGCTTTGGTAAGAACATCAGTTTCCTGAGAAGCTGTGTGAACATAGGACAATGCAATAGTTCCATTATCTATTTCATATTTAATGAAATGTTTATCAATTCTAACATGTTTCATCATGTCATGCTGAACTGGATTGTGAGCTACACTTATGGCGGATTTACTGTCACTGTAAAGTTGCATAGGACTGGTGATAAGCATGTTCAAATCTACCATAAGTCTTTGAATCTAAATGAGTTCACAAGTTCCTTGAGCCAAGAAATTCAACTTCTACACTGCTTCTTGCAACAACCGTTTGTTTCTTACTTCTCCAAGTGACTAGATTTCCCCAAACTTTAGTGCAATACTCAGTTGTAGATTTACTGTCATCTACTGGCCCAACCCAGTCTGCATTTGAGTACCCTACCATATCTCTAGTTCTTGTTTTCTGAACAGTAATCCTTTTCCTAGACTTCTTTTTAAGTACCTTGGAATCTAAACTGCTGCATCCATATGCCTCTTTGTGGGAGCATGCATGAATTGGCTGATCAAGCTCACACTAAAAGTATTATCAGCCTAGTTAAAGATAAGTAGATCAGTTTTCCAACTAGGTGTTGATAGGTCTCCTTGTCCACTGGAGGATCACCATCAGTGATCTTACACTTCCAATTTCTTTCTAGAGGTGTTGATGCAAGTCTACATCCTAATTTTCTAGTTTCCTTCAACAGATCCAGAACATATTTTCTCTGTGAAATAAAAATTCCTTGTTTACTCCTTGCAAACTCCTTTCCCAAGAAATACTTCAGAGTTGCGAGGTCTTTTACTTTGAATTCTGACGGTAGTTCTTTCTTTAAATTCACAATCTCTTCAATATTATCCCCTATGATAACCATATCATCCATATAGACAATCAAAACTGCCTGTTTCCTATTATCACTTCTTTTGACAAATAAAGTATGATCTGCCTGCCCTTGTTTGTACCCAAGTTTCTTCATAACAGAGCTAAATCAAGTAAACCATGCTCTAGGGGACTGTTTTAGGCCATAAAGGGATTTTTTTAGTTTACATACCTTCCTTAGCCCTGCATGCATCTCAAATCTTGGAGGAGTTCTCATGTAAACTTCCTCATCCAGAGTGCCATTCAAAAAAAGCATTCTTAATGTCCATTTGATGTAGTTCCCAATCCAAATTCGTAGCTAGTGATAGCAAAACCCGAATTGTATTTAGTTTTACTACAGGGCCAAAGGTCTCTTCATAGTCCACTCCATAGGTTTGGGTGTACCCTTGAGCCACTAATCTAGCCTTGTATCTTTCTACAGTGTCATCTGATCTGTATTTTACTGTAAACACCCACTTGCTGCCAATAGTTTTTTTTCCTTCGGGCAACTCCACCATCTCCCATGTTTCATTTTCTTTTAGAGCTTTCATTTCTTCCATTACTGCCATCTTCCACTGTGGATCTTATAATGCTTCAAAAATAGTGTGAGGCACTTGAATCTCATCCACTTTGGAAATAAAGGCCCTGTAATTTCCTGACAACTGAGAATATATGAGATAGTTAGAAATTAGGTGTTTTGTACAACCTTTTACCCCTTTTCTAACAACAATTGGGAGATCCAAGTCATCTACTCCTTCCACATCTTCTTCAACCACACTTTGTTCCTTTTCCATTGGAGGATCTACCACTGGTTTAGACTTATGGTTCTGCTTGAGAGTGTGTGACCTGCGAGTATAAACATGTTTAATTAGTGGTCTAAGGTTGTGAGACACTCTACGGTTATGGGACACTCCCCCTGGACTTGGGACAGGTTCGATTTGAGTGTTTGGAGAGGAAGAACTAGATGTAGCACACTCTAAGTTAGTAGGACACCCCTTGGATATGTTCAGGATGTGGTCTAACAAGTTCCCCTACGACTATTGGATCCCAAAGATGAGTCCTGATGATGTCTCCCCCTGGAGATTAGCTTCGGAATAGAAAAATTGGTGTTCGATAAAGGAAATATCACAGGGCACAGAGAATTTTTTGAGGGGGGATGATAACTATACCCCTTTTGAGAAGCAGAATAGCCCAGGAAAATGTACTTAGAGGATTTGGAGTCAAGTTTACTATGATTGGGTTGATTATTATGAACAAAAGCAAACACCCAAAAACTCGAAGAGGAAGAGAATTGTGAATACGAGAGGAAGGGAAGACAAAGAGTAAAGCACTAAGTGGAGTGCTAAACATAAGAACTTTGGATGGCAACCGGTTAATGAGATAGGTTGAAGTCAAAACAGCCTCTCCCCAAAGAAAATGAGGGACATGGCTAGTAATCATGAGGGACCGGCCAATTTCCAACAAGTGGCGATTTTTCCTCTCGACCACCCCATTCTGCTGAGGAGTATAAGGACAAGAGCTTAGGTGGAAGATACTCTAGTCTTGCATGTAGTTATTCAAGGCATGGGAAAAATAGTCTTTGCCATTATCAATGCGGAGAATATGTATAGAGGACTGAAAAACATTTTTAATAAGCTGATAAAAAAGTTTATCTTTCATTAAATAGACCCAACAAATCCGGGTGTGATCATCAATAAACGTGATAAACCACCATTTGCCAATGATGGTGGAAATTTGAGATGGACCCCAGACATCACTATGTACAAGGTGAAAAGGTTGTGATGGTGTATAAGGACGAGTAGGATAGGGAAAATGTGATTATTTTTCTAGTATACAATGATCACAATGAAAAGAACTCGGATCTTTATTAATGAATAATTGAGGGTACAAATGCTTTAAATAAGAAAAACTAGGATGCCTTAAACGTCTATGCAGAGAGTAACATCAGAGTCAGAGTTAGTGTGGAGACTTATAGGAATAGAAGAACTGAATAAACCACCATTGGACAGATAGTACAGGCCATTGTGCTCTCTAGCATTACCAACATCTTCTCCAATAGTAAATCTTAAAATTGACAATGGGAAGGAAAAAAAGGTTACAGAGCAATGTAAATCAGTTGCCAATTTATGAACAGAGATTAAATTACAATGTAATTTTGGCATATAAAGAACATATTTAAGTTGTAACCCAGACACTGTGAGATCACCCTTGCCAGCAGCTTTACACAACGAACCATCTGCCACTGTAATACCAATATCCTCTGTACAAGGGCAAAAATTCAGTAGCCTAGTCAAAAAACTATACATATGGTCAATCGCTTCAGAATCTATAATCCAAACATTCTGAGGACTGGTGTAGGATAAAAGAGAAGTAGAATAGCTAATTTTACTTGTATGAGTCATAAGAGCAGTTTCCTTAGTGGGATGGAGAAGTTTTTTTAGCACTTCCATTTGTTCAACTATGAATGGTAAGCTACTAGAATAGGGAGATGCAGGAGGAGCATCAGCAACATAGGCTATTTTGGTGCATCTTTGACTTTTGGGTTTCCAATCAGTAGGCTTCCCAGAAGATCCTAGCAAGTCTCCTTGGTCTGATATGGCTTGTTGCAATGCTAACACCACAAATGATCTTTCTGAGGCCCGAGAGACTGCTGTCTAGGATGTCCTTCGTATTTCTCAGGCCGATATACTACTTGTGCAGAGCTTTGTGTAGTAGAATCCATGCCATAATCTGGGAAGTTAGACATCATAACATATTTGCGACTTTCTTCATGGCAGACAATGGTGAACACCTCGTTGAAAATGGGCAATGATTTGATGCCCAAAATACGGCCCCTCACCTCATCCAATTTAGGGTTAAGACCTTGTAAAAAGTCAAAAACACGATCTTTCTCCTGCATATCTTGAAATAGTTAATCATCCTTGGGACAATGCCAAGTAATGGTGTGATATAAATTAAGTGCTTGCCATAACTCAGAAATGTGATTAAAGTATTCAGTAATAGATATATTTTCCTACTTTTTGGAGTGTAAGGCAATCCAGACTTCAAATAATTAAGAGACATTTTCCAAGTCAGAGTACATTTGGTGGACAATAGTCCATACTTCTTGGGTAGTGTTGTAAAATAAGTAGCGCCTTCCAATTTGGGGTTCCATGGATTGGATGAGCCAGGCCATAACCAGAGAGTTTTCTGCTACCCATGTGCTGTATTTGGGAGATTGAGGGCTCAGAGCTGGTGAAACACCAGTAAGATAGCCCATTTTCCCTTTGCCAGTCATCACGAGTTTCACAGACTGGTACCATTTTTGAAAGTTGGTGCCATTGAGACGGTGAATAATTAAGGGAATAGGGTGTTGGTCAAGGTGAGATGTCTATATGTTGGCAGCGTCAGTATTTTTTTGGTTTGGTGTTTGGGTTTCAATGGTTGGAACCTTGGAGGGTTCCCTCAGTGGAGAGTTGGGTGGTAAGGCCATGATAGTTATTTGGATGGTAGGTCTCGCAAACCAAAGGATAGGCCACGACTCTGACCTATCTCTGATACCATGAACAATTTATGAGAATTTCTCTTTTCAGTTATTTCACTGGTACAGATTACATTATATATAGGAGAATGACAATAATTACATCCCTATAACTAAGGAACTAAAAAGGAAAGAAAACTAATTACAGTAACAAATCCCATAATTACCGAAACTAAAACTATTTACAGTAACAAACTGATTTGACAGAGAATCAAACATAATAATTAAGTTTGATTACAATCACATAAACTGTTTAATTATAATCCCATAAATCATGGGATTTGATCTTCCAACATAGAGATTGACAAACTTTGTTGTCATTGAGCTTAGTTATATTGACAATATGGTAAGTGTTGTTGTTATTCTTGGTATTCAGAATCATAGAGTTTCATGAATAAAAACCAAAGAAGAATGTTGAAGAGGAAAAGAAAATTGTCTGTTGTATTTTGAATGTGTTGAATATGTTACATTGACTAACCATATATCTATACTAAAAGTATGACTATGAAACGACACTTGTGTTGTTTTGCCCCCTTACTTTGTGTGCACAATAACTACTCCTATCTTAACAAAGAAGACACATAAAAAAGTATGACTATGATATGCCTTGAAGAAAGGCAGAATGGTTATGCTAATTGACTTTATTATTAACAATTTTGTCATTTTTTAAGTGAAAGTTAAGTTTTCCATTCTTGATTAAAGCAACAAAACATCCAAGGAGGATCCTTATATCATGCAGAATGCAATTTCAATGTTTCTACTCCTAATATTCTTTTGTATTTTTTTATTCAAACTCTTCAACAGATAAACAAAGTGGATCCTTATATCATGCAGAATGCAGTTTCAATGTTTCTACTCCTAATATTCTTTTTCATTTTTTTATTCAAACTCTTCAACAAATAAACAATGTTGGAACAAATAAAGGTTTTAGACCATTGCTTCCATTTAGTGATGAAGATATTAAACAGGTATATTGTAATGAGTAGTTCCTTATTTATTTTGTTAAAATAAAATGTTGATAAGTTTAATAGTCACTGGTATATATTGATAGATTAAACAAGTATATGTTGTTACCAAGTGGCCTCAATACTTAAGAGGGGAGTGAATTGAGTATATAAAATAAGTTCGCAAATCTTTCGCAAAACACTTGAATTCTTATTTTTATTGAAGCTATTTAATTAATAGAGATGAATGGATAGATGAGATGAACACTTTCACTTACAAATACTACAGCCAAGCAAGATAGAATTCAAGCAAGCTCAATAAAACAATGCACAATATTAAAGAGTTGAGTTTAGAAGAACAAACACCAAGCTTTATCCTGATTCAGCCACCAATCTACTTGTAGCTTACATCCAATCCTCAAGCAATTACTTGAGATTTTCCACTAAATTCCAAGCTTGAATCAGGTGCTTGTAACCTTTATAATTTGGAGCACTCAATACCACCTTGGGATGCCTCACCCTTTGTAGCTTGAGCCTCTTCAAACAATGGATGCCTCGCCCTTTACAAATTGGAGGGATGCCTCACCCTCTTCTTTACAATAATCAAGATTGATAGAATGAAACTATCACTAGAGTAAATGATACAAATTGAAGCTCTAGAATGCTCTTTTAGAATATCTCAAGTATTTGTATAAAAAACAAAGCAAGAAAGAATCCAAGGATTGATTTTCGTGTATGATGTTAGAAAGATGTTTCAAGGTTCAAGATTAACCATTAATGAACCCCCAACTCAAGTATATAAGCAGTTTTTATTAAAAGAGTCATTGGGGACATTAAAGCCAAGCATTTAATGCACCTAATATAGTCGTTGGGCATTGTCAGGCTAGTGGTAATCGATTACACCATAGTGGTAATCGATTACCAGGCTGTTTGAACGTGTTCTTGACTTTCTGGGTAGGATGTAATCGATTACCAGCCTTGTGTAGTCGATTACATGGCCTCTGTCTGACTTATAATCGATTACCAACCTTGTGTAATTGATTACAAGGCTTCTGCCATGCGTGTAATCAATTACATGCACAATGTAATCGATTACAAGGCCTCTGTTTAATTTGTAATCTATTACAACATTTGTGTAATCGATTACCAAGACCTTTGAACACATTTTTCAACTCTAATTAAGTGCATTGATCAATCCTTTCATATTGAGATTGGATTTAAATAAGATTTACGTTTAAGTTATGAAATCCAATATTGAAATCAACATATCTTTCAAAAAAATTGATCTTTGAATTGTTAGTTAATTTAAAAAGATCATTTGAAAAACCATTTGATGATCATTGAGATCCCGTGAGAGCATTTTAAATTTAATTTCTAAGACTTATATACCTCTTGGTTTCCTTCTTTTGATCTTAGTCTTTTCTTTTAGTCTTGATCTTCTCTTTTTGTCTTTGTTATCATCAAAAACCCATTTGATATGCTTCAAGACATGAGCATTCACATTCTCCCCCTTTTTTATGATGACAAACTAAACACCCAACAGAATGAGAAATATTTGCATATAAAGATTATCAGAGAATTAAGCGTGACTTTCCCCCATAATGTATGCATGATATGTAATATGTGAGAATATGTGAAAGCATGAAAACTCCCCCGTACACATGCAAAATTTCACTCTCCTAATAATTTCTCCCCCGTTGGCATTATAAAAAAGAAGACATGAGCATTCAGCTAAAAAGATCAAACCAAAAACATCCAGCCCAGCCAATATCCAATCACAGTGACAATACCAAACGAAATAATGTCAGATATAAAGATGGATAATAAATATAAACAATCCAACCCATAAACATTTTATATGATGAAAGACATATCAAGTTTTGATTAATAATCATCCAAAGTTTCATACAAGAAAATAAATACATATCAAAAGAAGATAATGATTGGACAAAATAGTTATATAGTCGCCTTGCTGTCACTATCATCATCGTCAACCACATCATCCACGTTATCATCGTCGGTGTCAAAATCATCAGCAGAGCCTAGAATCTCCTCATCGTCATCCGGAGGAGCTCCGGAAGGTCCAGCAAAGGATAAGGGAGCAGGAGGGGCAGAAGGTACAAAAGGTGCAGAATGAACAGGAGAAGCGACAGGTGCAGGAGGAGTAGGAGCTGTTGGCCTCAGGATATATCCTGGTCCTTCCAAGAAGGATCGAATAGAAGCTAACTCCTAATCAGAATAGTCCATCCTCAGCTTTAAGTGGTCTACCTTCTGTTCAATATGATCCATTCCCATTTTCAAGCTGCGAATCTCTTGTAGCAGAAGCTCCATAGTGGTAGGAGGAGGAGGGGGCTGCTGATCTCTATCTTCATCTTCTTCCTCAGGATCATAAGGGATATGGCTATAGCTTCCATGGGCAATGTAGTGTCATCTATCATCGACCTTGTATAGCTTGAGCTTTTGCAGTGAATGCAGGCCAATGGATTGAGGTCCCTTGGAGCTCGTGTCTTTTGATTCCTCAAATAAGTAAATATTGCAGTGCTGCAATATGGCAGTGACTATCATAGCATATGGAATAACAGAGTTTTTCTTCTTCCTTACATCCAACATGTGCTGAATGATGTAATAGGGCCAATTGATTTGCTTTCCTGTAGTCATAGCCAACAAAACTATCACATCATCTCTAAGTACTTGGGAATAATTTCCTCCCCGAGGAATTAATCCTCTAGCTACCAGATAGTGAAGCACTCTGTTTTCCATAGTTAGGCCAGTGGCCATTACCCTCTTCCTATTCCTTGGAATATCGTATCCAGACCTTAACAGAGAGGTTAATGCAGTCTTGTACTCAAAATCATCTCCCCATGTATCCTCATTCCCATAGAATTTTGTCCCCTGATACTCAAGCTGAGTTAGCCTACACCAAGCTTCCCTAGTGACCTTAATTTACTTTTTCTTAACTTCAGAAATTAGACATCCATTTTCATAACTTAGGTTTGCATAGAACACTCGAACTAGGTTTGGGTAGATGTCCTTTTGGATGCTGAGAAAGCCTAGCAAACCTAACCTCTCGATTAATCTAAAGCATCCTAACAGTTTACTGGAACAGAATGATTGAAGGAGATACCTGGGAGAGATTAGCTTCCTCAATTGGAAGTTCTTTCTGAATAACTCCGCCTTCTTGGTGGTCGAGAAGTGGCGTGTGAGGTCCAACCTAGAGATATCACGTGATGGAGCTCGGGAGGATTCTCCAATGGCAGCCCCTATTCTTGGGCGCTTTATGTGTTGAGAGGATTCAGCCATTTCTAGAGTTCGCGTGGTGTTTGATGATAGAGAAGTGTGGAAGATGAATGAAGAAGGAATGAAGGACGTGAGTTAGGGCTCAGAGGAAGAGAGGGAGTACGTGGAGAGAGATGGGGATGAAAGTGGAGGGGGGTTTTAGTGAAATTGATTAGGGGCTATGAAAGGGAGGTGCAATCCGAGGAGTATGGAGGTGGAATGGGGTGTTTTGGCCAAGAAATAGGAGAGAAGATGAAGATTTGGGGGTGAGAAGATGAAGAGAGCTCATGGAGCAGAGGAGAGAAACTGAAAAGTTTCAATTGAAAATGACTGTCTCGCGCTAAAAAACCTTTTAAACCTGCTGTGTAATCGATTACCACCCCTCTGGAATTCATGTAATCGATTACATGTTTAGTGTAATCGATTACTAGCTTTCTGGAAAATCTTGTAATCGATTACTTGTTTGGTGTAATCAATTACCACCCTTTCTGGGAACCTTGTAATCGATTACAGGATGTATGTAATCAATTACGATACTTGACATAACCTTTGTAATCGATTACAAAGGGCTTGAAATCTATTACCACTGCACTAAAAACTCAATTTTACATTTTTTAAACAGTAAAGGACAAATTTTAAAGCATTCAAGATAGTTCCAAACAGGATCAACACAATTTCAAACATCACATAAGCATACAAACTGATTAGTTCTTTATCCAACACATATGATTTATGCAAAATTACCACTTTAGCTAAGAATTTGAGCCATTTTGTTAGAATGAGTTTCTTGGTGGACTTTATCATGATGGAGTACCTGCAAAACAACTTTGGGAAAACCTCTGACGCTCAAGTCAGTCTTGGAATTTAGGAAAGATTAAAGAATAAGAACATTTAGCATCAAAACACCATTATTATGTAGCAAAAATACATGTTATATAGTGAAAATTCAAATTATGTAGCAAAAGAAATACATGATGCAATAGGATGAATTTGTGCATATGAATGATCCAATATGCCAAGTTCATTTCTTATATAGAAAAACGCTTCTTTTGCTAATGGCTTAGTGAAAATGTCAGCTAGTTGCTTAGTAGTTTCTACAAATTCAAGAATGTAATCACCTTTTTGTACATGATCCCTAATGAAATGATGTCTTATTTTAATATATTTTGTTCTAGAGTACAAAATGAGATTTTTGGATAAATTAATTGCACTTGTGTTATTACACTTTATAGGGATGTGATTCAACTTAAGACCATAGTCTAGAAGTTGTTGTTTCATCCAAAGGATTTGAACACAACAACTTCCAGCTGCAACATATTCAGCTTTAGCTGTAGACAATGCCACACTATTTTGTTTCTTGCTATGCTAAGAAACTAATGAGCTTCCAAGCAAGTGGCATGTCCCACTAGTGCTCTTCCTATCCATTTTGGATTTGGTAAAATCATAATCGAAATACCCAATTAAGCTACAAGAAGCACCTTTAGGGTACCATAATCCCATTTGTGAAGTGCCTATTAGATATTTCATTATTCTTTTAACAGCACTTAGGTGTGATTCTTTAGGGTTTGCTTGAAATCTAGAGCACATGCACACACTAAACATAATATCTAGCCTACTTGCTGTAAGATAAAGTAGTGAACCTATCATACCTCTATATTTTATAATTTATACAGGTTTACCTCCTTCATCCTTGTCTAAGTGATAAGAAGTGCTCATTGGTATTGTCATTTGCTTGGCACTCTCCATTCCAAACTTCTTGAGCAGCTCCTTGCAATATTTTGATTGACTTATGAAAGTCTCATCCTTTGTTTGCTTAATTTGGAGACCAAGGAAGAAGTTAAGCTCACCCATCATGGACATTTCAAACTCGCTTTGCATAATATTTGTAAATTCTTTACAAAGAGAGTTATTAGTAGCATCAAATATTATATCATCAACATATATTTGAACAAGAAGAATGTCATGCTTTTTATGTTTTATGAAAAGAGTAGTGTCAACATTTTCTCTAGAAAAGCCATTTTCTAGAAGGAGCTTGCTCAACATTTCATACCAAGCTCTAGGAGCTTGTTTTAGGCCATACAAGGCATTTTTTAATTTAAAAACATGGTTGGGCAATTCAAAATTTTTAAAACCCGGAAATTGTTCTACATACACTTCTTCTTGTATAAGACCATTTAAAAAGGCACTTTTAACATTCATTTGAAAAAGTTTGAAATCCATGATGCATGCATATACAAGTAGCACTCTTATGGCCTCTAATTTAGCTATGGGACCATAAGTTTCTTCATAATCTATTCCTTCTTCTTGATTATATCCTTTAGCTACAAGCCTAACTTTGTTTCTTACTATTAAGCTTGTTTCATGAAGTTTGTTTCTAAAGACCCATTTGGTGCCAATAATTGGATGTTTATTGGGCCTTGAAACTAATTCTCAAACTTGATTTTTTTCAAATTGGTTTAGTTCACCTTGCATGGCCAAGATCCAATGATCATCATTTATGTCTTTAGGTTTAAATTGAGACACAAAAGCCATATGATTACATACATTTCTAAGAGAGTTTCGAGTTATTACCCCTTTTAATACATCACCTATTACTTTGTCGAGAGGATAATATCTTGATGTCCTCCATTCTTTGGGTAGATCCAAGATTTCTGAACCCTCTTGCCATGAGTGATCAAGGTGTCTCTCTTCTTGCTTCTTGGACTCTTTTTCTTGATTTTTTAAGTGTGTTCTTGCCAAAATTTCTGCAACATTATCAACAAACTCCTTTCTCGGCTTATTTGGGTTAGTTTCATCAAAAGCTACATGTATAGACTCTTCTATAGTTATAGTTCATTTATTATAAACTCTAAAGGTCTTACTATGTATAGAATATCCAATAAAAATTCTCTCATTAGATTTTACATCAAATTTTCCCAAGTTATCCTTTCCATTATTCAAAACAAAGCATTTACATCCAAAGACATGAAAATGTGAAACATTTGGCTTCCTTCCCTTGTACAATTCATATGAGGTTTTCTTTAAAATTGGTCTTATTAGGGCTCTATTCATAACATAACAAGTGGTGTTAACCGCATCTACCCAAAAGTACTTAGGAAAGTTAGCCTCATTGAGCATAGTTCTTGTCATTTCCTCTAAAGATCGATTTTTCCTTTCTACAACACCATTTTGTTATGGTGTTCTAGGGGCAAAAAAATTATGCACAATGCCATATTCATCACAAAAGGTTTCAAATTCATAGTTTTCAAATTCACCTTCATGATCACTTCTTATGGATGTAATACAAAAAATTTTTCGTTTTGAATAACTTTAGCAAGTTTTTTGAATGATTGAAAAGCATCATTTTTGTGAGTCAAGAATAATGTCCATGTAAACCTAAAAAAATCATCCACAATCACCAATGCATACTAATTCCCACCAAAGCTTATAGTTCTAGAGGGACCAAAAAGATCCATGTGCAAAAGTTGTAAAAGTCTAGAAGTTGAAACCACATGTTTAGTTTTAAAAGAGACCTTTACTTGTTTTCCCTTTTGACATGCATCACAAAATTTATCTTTTTCAAATTTGAGTTTTAGAAGACCAATTACTAGATCTTTAAAAACTAATTTGTTTAAGTGATTCATGTGAATGTGAGCAATTCTTCTATGCCATAACCATGAATCATTTTCTTTACTCATAAAGCATTTAGCATTATTTAAGGAAATGTCATCAAGGCTAATCATATATATATTATTGACCCTATGACCAACAAACTTAACATGCTTATCATTTTTACCCTCAATTATGCAACTATTAGAATCAAATATAACTTTATTCCCCTTATCACATAGTTGACTAATGCTAAGCAAGTTATGTTTGAGTCCTTCAATAAGCAAAACATTATCAATGGATGAAGAAGGGTTCTTACCAACTTTACCGACTCCAAGGATCTTCCCTTTGTTGTTGCCACCATATGTTACGTGACCATTCTTCTTGGGGACAAGGAAGGAAAACTTGGAGCCATCACCAGTCATGTGCTTGGAGCAACCACTATCAAGATACCAACTTGAGCTTTTGGTCTTCAAGCACACCTACAACACACATTCAAGTTTTAACCTTTGGTACCCAAATTGTCTTGGGTTCTTGTGTGTTAGAGTTAGGCAAAAGTGCCCCTAGGAACCCAAATCTTTTTAGTTCCAATCGTAGTGTTAATGTTCTTTCTAACATTACATGTGGATGCACTATGTCATTTCCTCCCACAATGAAAGCATTTGATAATGGGATTACTTGAAGCATTTGTGAAAACAAAGAAATTTTTGCAAGATTTTTGTTAATTATTGGGATTATACCCCAAATCGGGTTTTTGGAAAATACATTTTTGTTTTCCTAATAACACATTCAAGTTGTCTCTTCTAATGGTAAATTTTGCAAGAGTGTTATTTAAATCTTCAATTTTTTTTTCAAATGCTTTGTATGATGAGCAAGGTAAGGGTATGGATGTGTTATCATGTGAGGAGCAAGTCATGCACAATGAGTTAGCATCAATAAGTTCTAGGGTTTTATTTTCAATTTTAAGCTCATTCATCTCCTTATTTAAAATAGAAAATTTGTTTACCAATAAGGAGATTGTTTTATTTGAAGATAAAACCATTTTTGTGAGCCTCATAGATTCATCATATAATTCTTAAAAAGCATCTTGTAATTCATTATAAGAAGGTGAAGAATCTAAGTTAGAGGATGTTAGCTCGGTGTCGCTATCTTCACTTTCTTCTCCTTGAGCCATGAGGCAAAGATGAGCTTCTTCATTCTTTGAGCTATCCGAAGAACTCATGTCATTGTCCTCCCATGCTATATATGCTCTCTTTCCTTTCTTTTCTTTGGAAGGTCTTTTCTCAAACTTCTCTGTCTTCTTATGATACACGGGATACTCCATTTTCATGTGCCCTGATTTTCCACATTCATAATATTTTGGAAGTGTTGAGGATCCTTCTCCTTTGTGGTAGGCTTTCTTTTGAGGGAAGGGTGACCTTCTTTGAAATACCTTTTTCTTTAATAATCTTCCAAACTTCCTCATAAGGAGACTAAGATTCTCCTCACTTAGCTCAAGATTTCTTGCATCTTCTTCACCATCTTCATCATCATCTTCAATTGTAGAAGAGGTGGCTTTGAGTGCAATCCCTTTTTTCTTCTTATCATGCTCTTCATTTTGATTAAGCCTATTTAGCTCTAACTCATGTTCTTGAAGCTTCCCAAATAAGGTGGCTAGCGTCATGGTTAATAGATTCCTTGATTCCACAATAGCCGTCACCTTTGGTTGCTAATTCCTACTCAAACATCTCAATATTTTGTTAATAAGATCCTTATTAGGAAAAGTCTTTCCTAATGAAGCAAAATGATTAATAATATGTGTAAATCTCTTTTGCATTTCTTGAATACTCTCTCCTTGGTTCATTCTAAACAATTCATATTCATGAATGAGAGTGCTTATTCTTGATCTTTTTACCTCATTTGTGCCCTCATGAGTTACTTGTAGAGTATCCCATATTTCTTGTGCGGTCTTACAATTTGACATAAGAATTCATCATACCCCAAGGATGTTGTTACCAAGTGGCCTCAATACTCAAGAGGGGGGTGAATTGAGTATGAAAACTAAGTTCGCAAATCTTTCGCAAATCGTTTGATAAATAATTTTCGTTGAAGCTAATTGATGATTAGAGAGGATTGGATATAAGAGATAAGCACTTTCACTTATAAATACAATAGCCAAAGGTACCACCAATATTCAAGCAAATCAATAAAACAGTACACAATGTAAAAGGAAGGGTTTAGAGAAAACAAACACAATGATTTATCCTGGTTCGATCACTAATCCACTTGTGATCTACGTCTAGTCCTCAAGCAACCGCTAGAGATTTTCCACTATTTCTTCAAGCTTCAATGGGTGCTTGACAACCACTATAACCTTGAGCACTCAACACTTTGGGATACCTCACCCTAATGCTTGAGTCTCTTCAACAAAGGGATACCTCACCCTTTACACTTTTGGAGGGATGCCTCACCCTCTTTACAAAACAATAATGATAAATTGAATGAAGCTCTCACTAGAGCAGATGATTACAAATTGAAGCTCTAATATGCTCTCAAAGATTATCCCAAGTTTTTATGAAAAACAGAGCAAGAAGTGGATTTGAGGATTGATTCACGTTTGGAAGTATTGATGATCAGTTTTTGGTTCAAGGTCAACCTCAAATAAAGACCCAACTTTGGTATTTATAAGTTTCTCAATTAATAGAACCGTTGGGGTGTTTTGGGCATGCATTTAATATAGTCGTTAGACGTTGTCAGGGTGCGTGTAATCGATTACACAACTCAGGTAATCGATTACATTGTTGTTCCAATGTGTTCTTGGCTTTCTGGGCTCTGTGTAATCGATTACATTATTGGTGTAATCGATTACATGGCTTCTGACTTTGCTTGTAATCGACTACAATATCCATGTAATCGATTACATGACTTCTGACTTGCTGTGTAATCGATTACAATATCCATGTAATCGATTACATGACTCTTTGAACGTGTTCTTGCCTTTCTGGGCTTATTGTAATCAATTACATATATTGTGTAATCGATTACATGGCCTCTGACTTGCTTGTAATCGATTACAAGGCCACTGTTTACTGTGTAATCGATTATGAACATCATGTAATCATTTATGAACATCATGTAATCGATTACATTGGCCTTTGAACACATTTTTTAAGTCCAATAAAGCTTGTAAGTCATTTCTAACACCTCAAGACACTTGATTAAACATAAATCCTTTTAAGAGTGTTAGATTTAAGGTTGAAACTTAAGTTTTCTTGAAAGCCATGTTTAACTTTGAAATTTCCCACTTATTTTGAAATCATATATTGAAAAACCATTTGAGAAATCTTGAGAGCATTTAACATTAATGTTCTAAGTCTTATAACTAAATAAACCTCTTGACTTATTTCTTTGATCTTGATTTTTCTTTTTGCGCTTGATCTTCTCTTTTGCACTTGATCTTCACTTTGGCCTTTGTTATCATCAAAAACTATTTGACATGCTTTAGGGACATAAGCATTCACATTCTCCCCCTTTTTGATGATGACAAACTGATCATAGGAAAAAGAAAGATTTTTTGCATTTGTATATAATAGATATTTAGGCGCAATGCTCCCCCGGAGTTTATGCATGATATTGGGTTAGATTTTGCATATAAAAAGCTTAAGAGCTCAAAAGCTCAATAACTCCCCCGTACTCATGCAACCTTTAATTACTCATGCAACCTTAATTAGATTTCATTTCATTTTTCCTTATTTTCTCCCCCGTTGGCATTATCAAAAAGACATAAGTATTTAAAGAAAAAAATGGACAGCATAACAGCTATATTTCATGATTCCCAAATTTTGCCATAACAAGAACGCCAAAGAGATTAACCAGTCCAATCAATATTTCAAAAAAAAAGCCAAACATTCAAAGCGGAAACAAGTTCATATATCATTAATCAGCATGTACAAAGGAACTTATCACAACCAGTAGCCAATAACCAAAAAACACCATAAACGTATACCAAGGTTATATAATCAGAGTCAAAACAAAATAAATACAAGGTAGTCATCAAAACAAAAAAATCAAGGCAATGGGCCATGATCACTATCAGTGGCCTCGCTGTCACAAAAGACATCACCCTCTAGATCTGCAACAGTGTCTCCTAGATCAACGTTATCATCGCCGGGCTCAAGATCGTCGTCAGAGTCCAGAAGCTTCTCATCATCAGCAGGGACTCCAGATGGACCAGCGAAGGACAGGGGAACCGGAGAGGCAGAGGATGTGGGAGGTGCAGCAGCAGCGCTCCGAGGAATAGGAGGTCCACCCAGGAGAGATCGAATGGAGGCAAGCTCCTGATCTGAGTAGTCCATCCTCAGCTCAAGGTGATCAATCTTCTGCTCTATGTGATCCATGCGTGTGTCTACATTAGCGCTCAGGTTACGCATCTCTTGGAGCAGGAGGTCAAGAGTGTGGAAATAAGTTTGCCCCAAATGATTTTATATGTTAAGTTTTGATGATGACAAATACAAGACTAAAAGAATACTTTGCTTATGTTCTTTGTTGCATCCTATATAAAGCATATCCATCAATAATTTATAAATATCTTATTTGGATATGTATATGAAAGTTTTATATGCATGTTAAACTAACTGGAGTTATACATTTATGAATCATGCATATGAAGATATTGAATTGTGATTCTGGACTAACTATGCTTGTTTAAGTGAGCAATACTTTGTAGGATAGTTTAAGTACCAAGAGTAAGCATTGCAACAATAAAGCAAAAGATCTCAATTAAGCTCAACACAAGGAGAATGTGAATGCCTATTTCATGAAGGTATTGATAACATCAAAGTCATGTCAAAGACCAAGTCCAAAGGAAGATTAAATGGTATAGCTTTTAGGACTTAGGGTCTTTATGTAAGAAGTCTTATGGATATCTCAAATATGTTTTTCAAATCTTTACAAATGGTTTTCACATGCCAAAATGTCCAACAAACAAGTTTTGAAAAGCTAGTTATAGTAATAGTTCAAATCTATGAAAAATAGCAAAGTTTGAGTTTTGCAAAACTGACCTTTGGTCACTCTTTTGATCATATCTTTCAAAATAATTTGAGTTTTGTTTTGAAACTTATTTCATTTAAAAATAAACTCAAAGATCTTTCCAATGACTGGTCATTTGCTTTAAACGGATAAGAAATGAAGAAGTTATGACTATTTAAAGTCAGTTTTTGAAATCAGAAAGATGTATTCGAATACAGGATGTGGTATTCGAATACCACAGCCCATAAAACATTCCTAAACGAGTTTTTTAAAGGAGTATTCGAATACAGGATGTGGTATTCGAATACCACAGCCCAGAAAATGTTTATGAATGAGTTTGTTAAAGGAGTATTTGAATACAGGATGTGGTATTCGAATACCACAGCCCAGAAAACGTTCCAGAACGTGTTTCTGAGGATGTATTCGAATAACCAAAGGGGTATTCGAATACACACGCCCAAAATCACGCAACGGCTATTTTCAAAGGCTTTTAATGTGATATTAATTTATACCCAATGGCTCTTTTTCTTAGAACACTATAAATACATGTTTTTGGGACATCTTTTAACACCACCCATTTATCTGAAATGTTTCTTTCTTACTCTATTTTGTGATACATATTATACTAAATTTCTGTGCTCTTTTTCGTTAAAATTTGAGATATCCTTAGAGAGCTTCATAGAGCTTCAAATTGTATCATCTACTCTTTGTGAGAGTTTTCTCTTCATCTATATTTCTGTTCTTCTATATTGAGGGTGAGGTATCCTTCAAAGTTTGTATAAGGGTGAGGTATCCCTTCAAGGTTTGTATATGGGTGAGGTATCCCTGCAGGCTAAGACTTTAGCACAAGGGTAGAGTTTCCCGGTGTGTGAAAAGTGCTCTTTTATGTAACGATTGCAAGCACCTATTGAAGCTTGTATACATAGTGAAAAATCTCGGATTGTTTTCGAGGACTGGACGTAGACCACAAGTGGGTTAGTGGTCGAACCAGGATAAATATCGTGTCTGCTTCTCTATTCTCAATCTCTTTATTTTATGCAATTTTATATTATTGCACATTTATTTATTTGCTGTTCTTAAAGCTTTTATTCTTCATCTCGTAATTTCTTTTCTTCTATTTAATAGCTTAAATATTTGTATTTATTTTAAGAGCTTTTGTGAAAAGTTTTTATACCCAATTCACCCCCCTCTTGGGTAATGGTTGCCATGACTAACAAGTGGTATCAAAGCTTCGTGCTCTGGTAAAAGCTTAACCGCTTAGAGTTAAAGATCCTTATTTGTTGGCAACCTTAAAAGTTTTTCAAAATGAAAGGTTTTGAAATTGATAAACCACTATTCTTTGATGGTGTGCATTTTGTTTATTGGAAAACTAGAATAGAGTTTTATATGCAATCTGTTGATTTGGATTTGTGAAAATTTGTGTTAAATGGATTTATTTGCAAACCAAAACAAACTTGGAATGCCTATGATAAGAAATGTTTTTCTTTAAACATTAGAGCTATGCAAATTTTGAGAAGTAGTTTGAATGATGATGCTTATGCTATAACTAAAAATTGCTCTAGTGCTAAAGATATATGGGATGTTCTTGATGCTATTTATCTTACTAACAATGATTTTGTGTATAAAGTTGTATATAGAAAGCAAGAAGAGCAAACGCCATTGAAGGAAGCTTGTCATGAAAAATATCCCCAAAGAGATACTCAAACTATTGAAGGGAGCCAAATGCCACTTGGTGACAATGATGCTCAATTTGAAGAAGAGGCAAAGCAAAACAAAATTGATGAGGAAGAATGTGATTCTCTTAAAGAGGCAAGTACCCTAGAAATTGAAACTACTTCCTATATGGCTAAAAAGGACTTTGAGGTAAATAATTCTAAATTATATTATAGTCCTTCCTATGATGAGTTGCAAAGTGTATATAATGAATTGTATGATGGTTTATTGAATTTAGAAAAGAAAAACTTATTGTGTTTGGAAAATATTTCCTTTATTGAAAATAAAATTAAAACTTTGAAAAATGAATATATTTTTCTTGATGAGGAAATGTCTTTAAAATGTGAAACCTCATCTTCTTGTGAAAAGTGCATTAATTTAGAAAATCAAGTTGAGGACTTATATTCTGAATTTGCCAAAGCAAATTGTTGTTGTAACACCCTTGTGGAGATGTCACATTTATGAATGCAATGAAATAAAATAAAATAAAACTCTTACCCAAGTTGTAAAACATTTGATACTTACATAGTATTTGTGGTAATACTTTTTTTTCCTTTTATAATTATAACATTAAATGAAATAACACGGAACACCGGATATAACAATATACATATGATTCTCTTTTAGTACAAACATAATTTACAACTACATGTATTTAATAAAACAATAAAGAGTTGACACAAAGCTAAAACATAAAACTGCCCAAGTGCACCTCGATAGATATCAAACTCTCCGATGAATCATCGTCCATCACCTCCAGAATAACCATCAAAAAGTTCACATCTATGAGATCTCACAGCACTTCGGACACGAGTCCGAGCTGTCGACTCGCTACTAAGCTCACTAGGCACATGGAATACTCCCTGCCAATAACGCCTAATGGTCAAAGGTAACTCTAAATGTAAATAAAGCATAGTAGTGAATATGACCTCTCTGTCATACTCTCTACATAGGGACACAGTCAATCGTCCCACATAAGCTACTGTCCCTCTATCTACATGCATGCGCCACGCCTCTGATCCTCCATGGAACTCCAGTCTCACGAACCCGAAGAATCCTGGCAGTGCCATGATCTCAAGATCAGTCTTGACGATCTGTGTGATCTACCGGTTCCTCCTCCTCGTATAAATCGCCCAACTGTTGCTCGTCAGGGTACTGTACCTCAAGAGGCTGATCCTCCTCTACCTCAAACTCTTTACGGAAGTAATACAGTAATATCGAGAAACATATAGAGAGGTGAGATAATCTACATCACTACCCGCATGGCAATAAAGAAAACGACAGTATAAAACAGTTATCACAACAGTACATACCAAAACATCATGTATAATATATCAAGCAATATATAACAATAATACATATATAATATATATTAAAACAATAAATCATGTAATTTATCACAGATTATGATAAATAGTAAAATGTAGATAATGCATGAACAATAAAATGCAGATGATGAATGATACACACACTGACTCGTTCCTACTCCATGGAGCTAAACACGGATATCTGACAGAATGATCCGAATAGAAACTAGAAATACTTTATGGCTGCCCAACCAAGCTATTGCACTGTCCAAACGTCGTGTCTATAGCCCACAGTCCAAAACATCGTGTAGCGGTACATAGTCAATACATCGTGTACCACAGGCATAGTACTTAATAGTCCCCTCAAGATCTCGACTAAGAATAGTGCTTGTCAAGATCATTAGTGTGTTGCCCGTTACCACGGCCCAGAGGAGCAACCCACTGTCCGCATATGGAATTCTCCGCACACTAATGCCTCCAAGTTCATAAATGAACCACACTATGCTTATTACACCAAACATGGTGTAATTCGCCTCGTCAATCAATCACCAATTATAACCCAAATTGGCACAACACTCTAAATATGAGCTAAAATTACAAAAATACCCCTATTATCCAAATTTTACCATAATTACAAAAAATTACCAAAATACCATTAGTCACAAAATAACAAAGTATAGTACGTCCCACTTGACAGTACTATACCACAACATGTCTGGGTCCACCACTTTGGCCCGACAGCAAAACTCACGGTATTGTTCAATCGCGTAGGAATTTTAGCGCATTTTCACAATCTCGTTATTTTCACAAACGTTTTCAAATTGCGTAAAGATATTTTGACATTTTTGAACATCATAAATTATTTTCAAATTATTTTCTCAATCGCGTAGGATTTTTAATTCGTTTTCTTAACCGAATAGCTTAAAATTATCATTTTTAATATGCGTAAAACTATATCTAGTACTTTTAAAATACGTAGAGTATTTTCCTTGTGTTCTAAATATAGTATGGAATCTTTTCATTTTATACGTCTGATTTTAATAAATTTTGGCAGCATTTTTCCTATAAAATCAGTATAATGTATTTTTAACATTTTCCTCTAAATATAGTTTATTTTATTTTTACCCAATAATTTCACTTTAAAACTTACTAACGTGCTTCAAAATTATGGTATGAGCTATACGTTAGTATTTTTCAAGTGTCTGATTTATTTCTTACTTAAACTAAATTCTACTAAGTGAAAATTCTAGAACAGAATTCATTCCTTTGATTTTCTCAATGATTCTTTGGAATCAATTTATGTTATAAAACCAATTACCTACCCTATCTTAGAAAATAAAATGGCATGTTGGCCAAATCAAAATAAAATGGCATTTGGTTATACACTAAATGGCATTTTGGCCATAAATAACCTAAACCATTTTTAACTTTGATCATTTTACTTAGATTCCTTAAATCAGTTATTTAGAAAATTGCTGAGAACGTTTTGGTTCTCTTTTTGGATGTAAGGCCGTGGGCCTCATAGTGTATTCTTTGGAATACTCATGCATTTCGCACATGTTATTCACATCCTACTTTAATAATTACATAATTATATACACATACAATTATTCAATCACATATAAAACACATACAATATATTTAAAACCATAATCATGCATAGCAAAATATTGAAAGTTATAATCATGCATAGCAAAAATAATCACATATAGAAAAGCATTTAAAACAATCAAAAACAATAAACACCACAAATAAACCATACAATCGAATCCTTATGGATTCTACACACAAATACAAATCCATTTTCTCATCACCACTTAGGGTTGATGAGATTAAATCTCCCTCTTACCTCTTGTAGACAAATTAATCGGTTAGATTCCTTCCTTTCCTCCAAAATTTCGTGTGACCTCCCAAACAATTCCTAAAATTCTCAAACAATTAGTAAATACACATACAAGGTACAAAATAGGAAAACCATGGAACAAACATGGTTAGAAAAATTAAAAATTCAGTTTTGAACCATAGAAATCAAACTTACCCTTAAGTAAGTAAGCAAGAAGTGAGATTTTGGACAAGTTAGAGTAGGAATTTGGGAAAACTTTGTGAATGAAAGATGCTTAGAATGGTATTTGGGTTCAAGAAATGTGATGAGCTAAAATTATGAAGGCTTGGGTGTGGGTGGATGGGTGCTGGCCGAATTAGAGAGAGAAAGGGAGAGAGAAGTGTTTGCTTGAGTTCTTGGTATTTTAGAGAGAGAAGTAAATAGCTAAAAGTGATAAGTGTGAAAAACAAAAGTGAAAGGTGAATAGATAGGGCAGCAGCCGTGAGAGAGTGTGGGTGAGCTTGAGTGAGTGAATTTGCTTGGTAAAAATATCACAAATGTGTTCACACTAGTTAGCACATGGCCTAGTCATGTTGGATCCTTCTTGAACCTTGTAGAACCAAGCCACCTTGCCTCCTTATGCAGCCCAAAAACCGTGTGCTCCTTCATCTTCTTAATGTCTTAATTGTCCTCCAATTACACCTAATTACATGCTAATAGATTAGGTAATTAGCTAGGTTAATTATCCTAACCAAACTAAATTAATATACTAGTCACATAACGAATTAATTTAGTATATATTAACATATATTATAACCTTTAATTAATATTAGTATATCTAATTAGTATTTAGATTATAATTAATTCATAACTAAGCTAGTTCACTTAGTATGCTAATTAAGTAATTAGATTAGTTAAATTAAGCTTAATTAGGTTACTAACCATTTTCAAGCCTACAATTGTTGACTCAATCCTAGCCCTTGGTTCATCTTTAATCCTTAGCCCTAGATTAGATCTAAGGTATATATTACTTAGTCATAAACCTATCATTCTAATCTCACCATTGATTAGATCAATGGCTTAGATTAAAGGCTTCATCATTAAGTCTTCATCCAACGGTCCAAATGAAAACACATGCTTCCTTAGGTGTCCAATTCCTATTGGTTTAGAAAGTCAAGCCTACTTTTGTTGACTTGCTCTCATTGGTTAGAAATTATTCACAAAGACAGCTTGACTGTTTTCCCTAAACGTGGGTCCCACCCACAAAGACTTTTAAAGATCGTGGTCAAATCGAAACAAATTTTTACTATTTTTGAGACGGTAGATCTTGTAACATAAAATAATATTATAATAATATAAAATTATTTTATTACACGCTTAAATCTGAAAAATTTTGATATTAATATATATATCAATCAGAATTGGGTTTAGTAAGATCCCCCAGTCCCAATTAATTAAAATAATATTTATCCGGCCCGAAAATTATTATTTTCTTAGGTCGGAGCAAATCACACACAACAGTCAAGTACACTCACGAAACAGTCAAATTAAATTTACTGCTCACAGAATTCACAAAACAGTACAAATCGGGACTATATTATAATTATCCCAAAAGTTGAGGTGTTACAGTTGTAATTGCTTAAATTCTATGCTTATCAATGAGAATAAAATTGATATTATTTCACATAAAAATTCAAGCAAGGCTTATGGCAAAAATAATTTAGAATATAAAAACAACAAAAGGCTTAAGTTTTTCAAAAATGATATTCAAATGATCAAGTCATCATTAAATTCAATTGTTTGTAATTTTTGTGGTCATCTAGGACATATTTCTCATTTATGCAATTATAGAAGAAATTCTTTATGAGAAATTGTATGGTATGGGTTCCTAAAAATCCTAAAGGCCCTAATACTAACATTCAAGGACCCAAAATGAAGTGGGTACCAAAGTGTCCTCCTAGTGTTTCAATTATGCAGAATATTTCTCAAAAGGATGGACAAATTAGTCAAAAGAAAGAGGAATCATTAAGGAGAATGCTTCCAAAGCCTAATGGTAGAAACTTTGGTCAAAGAAGGAAGATGGCTTCAACCAAAGCTTCTCAAGTACAAAATGTAGAACTTACAAAGTTCAAGACTCCAAAAGAGAAGCAATGGATAAGAAAAAGTATTTCCTTGATTACCAAGGCCAAGGTATCAAAAGCTTTTACCTCTTATGCACACTCACATACAAAGTCAATAAATTTGAGGTATATTCCTTGTAAGCCTTAAGTGATTAATAGAATCATGTGTACTTGATAAAATTTGAATATTATGTTTAACACATGATTATGTTCATTCTTTTTATATCATTGTTCATTAATTTGTTATATATCTTGGTACATAAGAGTCTATAATGCCTATGTATGCTTTATATGCTTTAAAATTGTCTACATATCATGAAAGCAAGCATGTTATCGGCTATATGCTTAATGAAAAATGATTATTTAAATTTATTGTGCTCAATTTACATATTATGAAAAATTGATCTTTATGAGAGCATAATAGATTAATATTCAAAAACTAACACACAAGGACCCAAGAAAATTTGGGTACCAAAAGTTAAAAATTGAAGTGTGTTGTAGGTGTGCTTGAAGGCCAAGAAGTGACTTTGGCATCTTGAAAGTGGTTGCTCCAAATACAAATATCATAAATAATTCCAAGCTCTCTTCCCTGTCTTCATGAAGCTTGGACTTGCAATTCTTAGATAAGTGGAAACTTGAATTATGCTTTTCTAACTTTATGTCCTGAAAATATTTCTACATATTAATATGCTAGATAAAGTATGCTCCTTATTTGAAATGACATGATTGATGATAATATCCTTGAGCAAGAGTTTTTTTGTTTAATTATGACTTAAAATGAGTATTTGTGTTAGATGGTTTTATCTTGTTTTATCGCTTTCTAACATAATCCTTGGTTGTTTCAAAATGCTTTTGCAAAGAATCAAGAATTTAGTTTGATTGTCATGAATGCAAGTTAAAATGAGTGCTAAATTGCTTGGTTGTTTTTAATCTTTGCACTTATTGGTTTTAACCTGCTGCTGCTACTGATATTCCTGCCCCTGCTTTATTTGAAAGGTTCTGCTGAAAAATGCAAATGTTTAACCAAATGTATTTGGCTATTCTTTTGATGATTATATGTACTTAGTTAATTTGATCAATGAAATGAAATATCTTGTGAACTCATTTGTTATTTTATTATTTTGAATGCTTATTTGCTTATGAGTTTGGCATAATGACTAACCTCTATGGATCCAAAATTGATGGATACCAAAGAAAGTACTTTGAATTATTTTGTAGGGTGTCAACTACCTCAAGCAAGCATTTAAATGGAATAAGTTCATTCAACTTGAGGATAGTAAAATTTAAAAGGATTCAACTTTTAAAACGGGTGCAAAGAATTTCTGTTCCCTCATGAAAGCTTGAAACTTGGAAGTTGGTGGAAGTGAGAGTCATCTACAAAAATTCAAAGAGTACACTTTTGGTGATATCAATCCTTATTTATGCTTTAAATTTGATATCATATGATATATGGAGAAGTAGAGAGTTGTGTTATACCTTTACATGCCTTACATAAAAATTATTTGCCTAAAAATGCCTAAATAAGTTTTGATGATGATCATATGCTTCTTGATAAACTTGAATCATGCCTTAAAATGCTTAAATTTTTTTTTGGATTCAAGTGCATATGTGCTTCATGCATTCTTGTTAGAGCTAACATTGCATGATTGATAATGTGATACATGCTTTAAAATTATATATCAACCTGAATTATGACTTATAAATGGGCTTACATGATATTTGATGCTAACCTATGTTTGAGAGGACTTTTAAAGTTAGCTTTGCAAGTCTCTCTATGTATTTCAAATATAGCCATCATATTTTGTATATACAAGCATATGTGGATAAATGAGAAAAGTTGAATAGAATTCAAATGAAGAGGAAGATAAATAAGACTTTCTTCTAGTGCAATGGAATGGAGAATTCAAAGGAAGAAAGCTTAAAGTTAAAGGACCAATAAAGAAGGATCATCACTCTTTATCTGACTCAATAAGTATCTTTATCCCTTAGCTTTTATGGTATATGATATGAATTGTATGATACTTGTTGATAAATTAATCTTAAATGACTAGATGCTTTCCAAGGAATATATGACTTTTTATATAAAAACATCTTTACCTTTCTAAAATGCTTTTAAAAATATAATGTGCTCTTATAAAATTCTTTTTGAAAGGAGGAGAAGTCTTAAAATTTTGGATTAAGAATAAATATCTTTACCCTTGTTTTATTTTGATAATATGCATATTTTGAGGGGGAGCCTAGCTCTTGAGTTGTTTATATCTCTTGCCTTAAATCTTTGTTTGATTACATAAAGAGTTTTGTTGTCATCATATGCTAAATGTTGATATACAAAAATATAACAAGCATTGCATGAATAATCCTCTATATCTTGCAAGCATATTTATTTCATCTCTCTATTCTTGAATCATACGTAGAATCTAAGGGGGAGAAAATATTTTTTTTCTTTCTAAGCCTTTTTGTTAATGTCAAATAGGGGGAGTGAAAATTGGAAAGAAAAATATATGCTTGATATACTTATTGTTTGATATGCTTACATATCCATTCTTGTATATTGCTCAACATATTTTTCTTTGGTGATTTGTCATCATCAAAAAGGGGGAGATTGTGGAAATAAGTTTGGCCCAAATGGTTTTATATGTTAAGTTTTGATGATGACAAATACAATACTAAAAGAATACTTTGCTTATGTTCTTTGTTACATCCTATATAGAGCATATCCATCAATAATTGATAAATATCTTATTTGGATATGTATATGAAAGTTTTATATGCGTGTTAAACTAACTAGAGTTATACATTTATGAATCATGCATATGAAGATATTGAATTGTGATTCTGGACTAACTATGCTTGTTTAAGTGAGCAATACTTTGTAAGATAGTTCAAGTACCAAGAGTGAGCATTGCAACAAGAAAGCAAAAGATCTCAATTAAGCTCAACACAAGGAGAATGTGAATGCCTGTTTCATGAAGGTATTGATAACATCAAAGCCATGTCAAAGACCAAATCCAAAGGAAGATTAAATGGTATAGCTTTTAGGACTTAGCGTCTTTATGTAAGAAGCCTTATGGATATCTCAAATATATTTTTTAAATCTTTACAAATGGTTTTCACATGCCAAAATGTCCAACAAACAAGTTTTGAAAAGCTAGTTATGGTAATAGTTCAAATCTATGAAAAATAGCAAAGTTTGAGTTTTACAAAACTGACCTTTAGTCACTCTTTTGATCATATCTTTCAAAATACTTTGAGTTTTGTTTTTAAATTTATTTCATTTGAAAATAGACTTAAAGATCTTTCCAATGACTGGTCATTTGCTTTAAACGAATAAGAAATGAAGAAGTTATGACCATTTAAAGTCAGTTTTTGAAATCGGAAAGATGTATTCGAATACAGGATGTGGTATTCGAATACCACAGCCCATAAAACGCTCCTGAACGAGTTTTTTAAAGGAGTATTCGAATACAGGATATGGTATTCGAATACCACAGCCCAGAAAACGTTCCTGAATGAGTTTGTTAAAGGAGTATTCGAATACAGGATGTGGTATTCGAATACCACAGCCCAGAAAACGTTCCAGAACGTGTTTCTGAGGATGTATTCGAATAACCAAATGGGTATTCGAATACACACGCCCAAAATCACGCAACGGCTATTTTCAAAGGCTTTTAATGTGATATTAATTTATACCCAATGGCTCTTTTTCTTAGAATACTATAAATACATGTTTTGGGGACATCTTTTAACACCACCCATTTATCTGAAATGTTTCTTTCTTGCTCTATTTTGTGATACATATTATACCAAATTTCTGTGCTCTTTTTGGTTAAAATTTGAGATATCCTTAGAGAGCTTCATAGAGCTTCAAATTGTATCATCTACTCTTTGTGAGAGTTTTCTCTTCATCTATATTTCTATTCTTCTATATTGAGGGTGAGGTATCCTTCAAAGTTTGTATAAGGGTGAGATATCCCTTCAACGTTTGTATATGGGTGAGGTATCCCTACAGGCTGAGGCTTTAGCACAAGGGTAGAGTTTTCCTGTGTGTGAAAAGTGTTCTTTTATGTAACGGTTGTAAGCACCTATTGAAACTTGTATACATAGTAAAAAATCTCGGATTATTTTCGAGGACTGGACGTAGACCATAAGTGGGTTAGTGGTCGAACCAGGATAAATATCGTGCCTGCTTCTCTATTCTCAATCTCTTTATTTTATGCAATTTTATATTATTACACATTTATTTATTTGCTGTTCTTAAAGCTTTTATTCTTCATCTCGTAATTTCTTTTCTTCTATTTAATAGCTTAAATATTTGTATTTATTTTAAGAGCTTTTGTGAAAAGTTTTTATACCCAATTCACCCCCTCTCTTGGGTAATGGTTGCCATGACTAACAAAGAGTAGCTGGAGCAGGAGCAGGAGCAGGATGCTGAGCCTCCTCATCATCATCACTGTCAGGATTATGATGGAGATGACCAAACGTGCCATGAGAAATGTAATGCCACCTATCATCCACTTTGTAGAGCTGGAGCTTCTTCAGGGTATGCAATCCAATGGATTGTGGTCCCTTCGAGCTGGTGTCCTTGGATTCCTCAGCCAACGAGATGCGACAGTGCTCTAGGATGGTGGTTACTAACATGGCGAATAGGAGAGCAGAGTTCTTCTTTTTCTTGACATCCAGCATATGTTCTAAAATGTAGTAACCCCAGTTTATTGGCCGCCCGGTGGTTATTGCCCATAAAGCCACCACATCATCCTTGAGGACTTGGGAGTAATTCCCTCTCCTGGGAATCAATCCTCGGACCAAAAGGTAGTGGAGAACCCTGTTCTCCATAGTTAGGCCAGTGGCCATAATTCTTCATTTAGGATCACTAGGGGGAGTAGCCAGTCCTAATTAATGAGAGAAGAGCAGCCTTGTGCTCAAACTCATGCCCCCAGACATTGGCATTCCCACAGAAGTGAGCTCCATCAGGAGTGAGCTTTGTTAGCCTATACCACTCAGCCATTGTTAACCTTATTTGTTACTTTTTCACTTCAGAGATTATGCAATTATCCTCAACTTTCAGGTTCGCATAAAAGACTCGCACAAGGTTAGGGTAGATAGCTTTTTCTATGCTCAGGAAACCCAGTAAGCCTAAATTTTCTATGGTCCTAAAGCTTTCTAAAGGTTCACTCTCGCAAAAGGTGATGGGAAGATACCTGGGAGAGATGATCTTACGAAGCTGGAAGTTCTTCCGGAACAACTCAGCTCGCTTCGCTGTGGAGAAGTGTCTCGTAAGGTCCAGGCCAGAAATGTTATGTGAAGAACCACCAAAGGACCCTCCAATGGTAGCCCCTGTTCTTGGGCGCTTTGAGCGATGAGAGGATTCAGCCATTGATGAGAAGGAGTGGATTGGGATGAGTGGTAAATGGTTGAGGAGAGAGAGAGGGACGAGGTTAGGGCAGAGAAGTGGAGATGAGGTTTGTGAGAGATGATGGGGAGATTTGGATAAGGGATGTGAGGAGATTTTGAGAGATGGGCTGTGTGGAGAGGGTTTTCCGAGATTAAGAGAGGTGAAATGAGGGATTTTGATGGAGATTTGAGTGAGAAATGAGAGATTTAGAGGTTTGGGGTGCGTGGGAGCAGAGGAGGAGGACAAAGAAGATGAATAGGTTCTGAAAAATGAGCTCTACGCGCGTCAGAATTCTTTTAAAACACCCTGTGTAATCGATTACATTTGGTGTGTAATCGATTACATGCATTCTGGTGGGTATGTAATCGATTACATTTTTGGTGTGATCGATTGCCACGCTTCTGGGGAACCTTGTAATCGATTACATAGTTGATGTAATCGATTACCTGAGTTCTGAGTTGATTGTAATCGATTACAAAAGATGTGTAATCGATTACATGCTTGACAGAACCTGTGTAATCGATTACACAGGCATTGTAATCGATTACCAGCACACTTTAACTCAGATTTTGCATTCCAATCAGCATATAATCAATTTTAATCCATTCTAATCAGTTCCAAAGTAACTTAGATCAATTCAAATCATCATTCAAACATATAATCTAATCATATTATGATTCAACTCACATAATTGATCAAAATTACCATTTTTACCAAGAATTTCACCCTTTTTAGTGAAATTTTGAGGTTGTTGAGTTGCTTGTGAGTCTTGGACATGAGGGAGCACCTGCAAAACAACTTAGGGGAAATCTCCGACGCTCAAGTCAGTATTGGATTCAAATATGATGAAAATTTCAGAGATTATGCAGCAATTTGGCATGATTATGCAGAAAAGTACAAGTTAGGCACTGGTTTTATGATTATGCGAATAGTTAATTTATGCATGATTGATCCAATATACCAAGTTCATTTCTTATATAGAAAAATGCTTCTTTTGCTAGGGGTTTAGTGAAAATGTCAGCTAGTTGCTTAGTGGTTTCTACAAACTCAAGCATACAATCACCCTTTTGAACATGGTCTCTAATGAAATGATGTCTTATTTCAATATGTTTAGTCCTAGAATGCAAAATGGGATTTTTGGACAAATTGATTGCACTAGTATTATCACATCTTATGGGGATGTGATCAAGCTTAAGACCATAGTCCAAGAGTTGTTGTTTCATCCAAAGGATTTGAGAACAACAACTCTCAGCTGCAACATATTCAGCTTCAGCTGTAGACAGTGCCACACTATTTTGTTTCTTGCTATGCCAAGAAATTAGTGAGCTTCCAAGCAAGTGGCATGTCCCACTAGTGCTCTTTCTATCCATTTTGCACCCAGCAAAATTAGAGTCGGAATACCCAATAAGACTACATGAGGCACCTTTAGGGTACCATAAACCCATTTGTGATGTGCCTATTAGATATTTCATTATTCTTTTAACAGCACTTAGGTGTGATTCTTTAGGATTAACTAGATATCTAGCATACATGCATACACTAAACATTATATCAGGCCTACTTGCAGTGAGGTAAAGGAGTGAGCCAATCATACCTCTATATTTCGTAATTTCTACTGATTTACCTCTTTCATCCTTATCCAAATAGCAAGAGGTGGCCATGGGAGTAGTCATATGCTTGGCATTGTCTATTCCAAACTTCTTGAGCAGTTCCTTGCAATACTTGGATTGGCTTATGAACGTTCCTTCTCTTATTTGCTTGATTTGGAGACCAATGAAGAAGTTGAGCTCACCCATCATGGACATTTCAAACTCACTTTACATAATATTTGAAAATTCTTTACAAAGAGAGTTGTTAGTAGCTCCAAATATAATGTCATCAACATAGATTTGAACTAGAAGTATGTCATGCATTTTATGTTTTATAAAAAGGGTAGTGTCAACTTTGCCTCTAGAAAAACCTTTTTCTAAAAGGAATTTACTCAACCTTTCATACTAAGCTCTAGGAGCTTGTTTCAAGCCATACAAGGCCTTTTTCAGTTTAAAAACATGGTTGGGCATTTCAAAGTCCTCAAAACCAGGAGGTTGTTCTACATACACATCTTCTTGTATAAAACCATTTAAAAAAGTACTTTTGACATCTATTTGATAGAGTTTGAAATCCATGATGCAAGCATATGCAAGTAGCATTCTAATGGCCTCTAACCTAGCTACAGGAGCATAAGTTTCTTCATAGTCTATGCCTTCTTCTTGATTATATCCCTTAGCTACAAGCCCAACTTTGTTTCTTATTATTAAGCCCGTTTCATCAAGTTTGTTCTTAAAAACCCATTTGGTGCCAATTATAGGATGATCATTGGGCCTTGGAACTAATTCCCAAACTTGATTTCTCTCAAATTGGTTTAGTTCTTCTTGCATGGCCAAGATCCAATGCTCATCATTAATGGCCTCATTTATGTCTTTAGGTTCAACTTGAGAGACAAAGGCTAGGTGATTACATGCATCTCTAAGTGAGTTTCGAGTGATTACCCCTTTTGATACATCACCTATCACCTTGTCGAGAGGATGATATCTTGAAGTCCTCCATTCCTTGGGTAGATCCAAGATTTTTGAATTTTTTTGCCATGAGTGATCAATGAGTCTCTCTTCTTGCTTTTTGGACTCTTTCTCTTGATTTTTCAAGTGCGTTTTTGCCAAGAGTTCTGCAACATCATCAACAAGCTCCTTTCTCAGCTCATTTGGGTTAGTTTCATCAAATGCAACATGTATGGACTCTTCTATGGTCATAGTTCTTTTATTATAGACTCTAAAGGCCTTACTATGAATAGAATAACCAATGAATATTCCCTCATCAGATTTTGCATCAAACTTTCCCAAGTTATCCTTTCCATTATTCAAAATAAAGCATTTACATCCAAAGACATGAAAATGTGACACATTTGGCTTCCTTCCTTTGTACAATTCATATGGGGTTTTCTTTAAAATTGGCCTTATTAGGGCTCTATTCATAACATAACAAGCGGTGTTAACCGCATCCGCCCAAAAGTACTTAGGAAGGTTGGCCTCATTGAGCATAGTTCTTGTCATTTCCTCTAAAGATCGATTTTTCCTTTCTACAACACCATTTTGTTATGGTGTTCTAGGGGTAGAAAAATTATGCTCAATGCCATGTTCATCACAAAAAGTTTCAAATTCATGATTTTCAAATTCACCACCATGGTCACTTCTTATGGATGCAATATAAAAACCTTTTTCGTTTTGGATAACTTTGGCAAGCTTTTTAAATGGTTGAAAAGCATCATTTTTGTGGGCTAAGAATAATGTCCATGTAAACCTAGAAAAATCATCCACAATCACTAATGCATAGTAATTCCCACCAAAGCTCATAGTTCTAGAGGGCCCAAAAAGATCCATGTGCAAAAGTTGTAAAGGTCTAGAAGTTAAAACTATGTTTTTAGCTTTAAAAGAAACCTTTACTTGTTTTCCCTTTTGACATGCATCACAAAGTTTGTCTTTTTCAAATTTGAGTTTTGGAAGACCAATTACTAGTTCTTTAGAAACCAATTTGTTTAAGTGATCTATGTGAATGTGAGCAATTCTTCTATGCCATAACCATGAATCATTTTCTTTACTCATAAAGCATTTAGCATCATTTAAGGAGATATCATCGAGACTAATCATATATATATTATTGACTCTATGACCAACAAACTTAACTTGCTTATCATCATTTCCCTCAATTATGCAACAAGAAGAATCAAATATAACTCTATTGCCTTTATCACACAATTGACTAATACTAAGCAAATTATGTTTAAGTCCTTCAACAAGCAAAACATTATCAATAGATGATGAAGGGACCTTACCAACTTTACCAATTCCAAGAATCTTCCCTTTGTTGTTATCACCATATGTGACATGACCATGTTTCTTGTGCGTAAGGGAGGAGAACTTGGAGCCATCACCGGTCATGTGCTTGGAGCAACCACTATCAAGATACCAACTTGAGCTCTTGGTCTTCAAGCACACCTACAACACACATTCAAGTTTTAACCTTTGGTACCCAAATTGTCTTGGGTCCTTGTGTGTTAGAGTTAGGCATGGTGCCTTTAGGAACCCAAACTCTTTTTATTCCAACTTTAGTGTTTATGTTCTTTCTAACATTGCAAATTGATGCACTATGCCCTTTCTTACCACAGTGAAAGCATTTAACAAAGGGACTACTTGAGGTATTTGAGAAAACAAAGAAGTTCTTATAAGACTTTTGATGATTGTTTGGATTAAATCCCAAATCGACTTTTTGAAAAACACATTTTTGTCTCCCTAACAATACATTCAAGTTGTCTCTTTCAAAAGTGAATTTTGCAAGAGTGTTGTTCAAATCTTCAATTTCTTTTTCAAAAGCTTTGCATGATAAATAAGGTAATGATATGGATATATTATCATGTGAGGAACAAGTCATGCATAATGAATTAGCATCAATGAGTCCTAAAGTCTCATTTTCAATTTTAAGCTCATTTATCTCCTTAGTTAAAATAGAAACTTTGTTTGCCAATAAGGAGATTGTTTTATTGGAAGACAAAATCATTTTTGTGAGCCTCAAAGATTCATCATGCAATTCTTGAAAGGCATCTTGCAATTCATCATAAGAAGGTGAAGGTTCTAGGTTAGAAGAGGTTACCTCGGTGTCGCTTTCTTCACTTTCTTCTCCTTGAGCCATGAGGCAAAGATGGGCTTCTTCATTCTCTGAATCGTCGGAAGAGCTTAAGTCATTGTCCTCCCAAGCTATATATGCTCTTCTTCCTTTCCTTTCCTTAGAAGGCATTTTCTCAAACTTCTCCATTTTTTTGAGATACATAGGACACTTCATTTTCATGTGCCCCGATTTTCCACATTCATAGCATTTTGGAGGAGTAGAGGATCCTTCTCCTTTGTGATACACTTTCTTTTGAGGAAATGGTGGTCTTCTTTGAAATCCTTGGTTCTTTAGGAATCTTCCAAATTTTCTCACAAGGAGACTAAGATTCTCCTCACTTAGCTCAACACTTTCACTATCCTCTTCACCATTTTCATCATTATCTTCAATTGTAGAAGAGGTGGCTTTGAGTGCGATTCCCTTCTTCTTTTTGTCATGCTCTTCATTTTGATTGAGCCTATTTAGTTCCAGTTCATGTTCTTGAAGCTTCCCAAATAAAGTGGCTAGAGACATTGTTGATAAATCTCTTGATTCCGCAATCGCCGTTATTTTGGGTTGCCAATTCCTGCTTAGACATCTCAAGACTTTGTTAATAAGATCATCATTAGAAAATGTATTTCCCAATGAGATAAGATGATTAACAATATGAGTAAACCTCTTTTGCATATCTTGAATACTCTCATTTTGGTTCATTCTAAACAATTCGTATTCATGAGTAAGAGTGTTTATTCGAGATCGTTTTACCTCACTAGTACCTTCATGAGTTACTTGTAAGGTATCCCACATTTCTTTTGCGGTCTTGCAATTTGACACCCTAAAGAATTCATCATACCCCAAGGATGTGGTGATGATGTTCTTGGCTCTCAAATTGTATTGAACCTTCTTTTTATCATCATCGGTCCATTCATTTCTAGGTGTATTAATTTTTACACCATCTTTAGTTTGTGTTGGAACAAAAGCACCATTTTTAACGGCGTCCCACACATCTAAATCAATTGCTTCAATGAAAATTTTCATCCTTTCTTTCCAATAGGCATAACCATCCCCATTGAAATAAGGAGGTCTGTTTATAGAAGAACCTTCATTTGAAAAACTATTTGAAGCCATCACTTCTCTTGAAGCTGCTAAGCTCTTTATACAAGAGTCTAGCTCTGATACCACTTGTTACCAAGTGGCCTCAATACTCAAGAGGGGGGTGAATTGAGTATGAAAACTAAGTTCGCAAATCTTTCGTAAATCGTTTGATAAACAATTTTCGTTAAAGCTAATTGATGATTAGAGAGGATTGGATATAAGAGATAAACACTTTCACTTATAAATGCAATAGCCAAAGGTACCAATATTCAAGCAAATCAATAAAACAGTACACAATGTAAAAGGAAGGGTTTAGAGAAAACAAACACAGTGATTTATCCTGTTTCGATCACCAATCCACTTGTGATCTACGTCCAGTCCTCAAGCAACAGCTAGAGATTTTTCACTATTTCTTCAAGTTTCAATGGGTGCTTGACAACCACTACAACCTTGAGCACTCAACACTTTGGGATACCTCACCCTAATGCTTGAGTCTCTTCAACAAAGGGATACCTCACCCTTTACACTTTTGGAGGGATGCCTCACCCTCTTTACAAAGCAATAATGATAGATTGAACGAAGCTCTCACTAGAGCAGATGATTACAAATTGAAACTCTAATATGCTCTCAAAGATTATCCCAAGTTTTTATGAAAAATAGAGCAATAAGTGGATTTGAGGATTGATTCACGTTTGGAAGTATTGATGATCAATTTTTGGTTCAAGGTCAACCTCAAATAAAGACCCAACTTTGGTATTTATAAGTTTCTCAATTAATAGAGCCGTTGGGGTGCTTTGGGCATGCATTTAATGCATTTAATATAGCCGTTGGACGTTGTCAGGGTGCGTGTAATCGATTACACAACTCAGGTAATCAATTACATTGTTGTTCCAACGTGTTCTTGGCTTTCTGGGCTCTGTGTAATCGATTACATTATTGGTGTAATCAATTACATGGCTTTTGACTTTGCTTGTAATCGATTACAATATCCATGTAATCGATTACATGACTTCTGACTTGCTGTGTAATCGATTACAATATCCATATAATCGATTACATGACTCTTTGAACGTGTTCTTGCCTTTCTGGGCTTATTGTAATCGATTACATATATTGTGTAATCGATTACATGGCCTCGACTTGCTTATAATCGATTACATTACTCATGTAATCGATTACAAGGCCACTGTTTGCTGTGTAATCGATTACGAACATCATGTAATCAATTACATTGGCCTTTGAACACATTTTTTAAGTCCAATAAAGCTTGTAAGTCATTTCTAACACCTCAAGACACTTGATTAAACATAAATCCTTTTAAGAGTGTTAGATTTAAGGTTGAAACTTAAGTTTTCTTGAAAGCCATGTTTAACTTTGAAATTTTTCACTTATTTTGAAATCATATATTGAAAAACCATTTGAGAAATCGTGAGAGCATTTAACATTAATGTTCTAAGTCTTATAACTAAATAAACCTCTTGACTTCTTTCTTTGATCTTGATTTTTCCTTTTGCGCTTGATCTTCTCTTTTGCACTTGATCTTCACTTTGGCCTTTGTTATCATCAAAAACTATTTGACATGCTTTAGGGACATAAGCATTCACAGATGTGGTAATGATATTCTTGGCTCTCAAGTTGTATTGAACCTTCTTTTTGTCCTCATCGGTCCATTCATTTCTAGGTGTATTAGTTCTTACACCATTTATAGTACGTGTGGGAACAAAAGCACCATTTTCAACGGCGTACCACACATCTAAATCAATAGCTTCAATAAAAATCTTTATTATTTCTTTCCAATATGCATATTCATCCCCATTGAAAAAATGAGGTCTATTTATAGAAAAACTTTCATTAGAAAAACTATTTGAAGTCATTTCTTCTCTTGAAGCTACTAAGCTCTTTACACAAGAGTCTAGCTCTGATACCACTTGTTACCAAGTGGCCTCAATACTCAAGAGGGGGTGAATTGAGTATATAAAATAAGTTCACAAATCTTTCGTAAAACACTTGAATTCTTATTTTTGTTGAAGCTATTTAATTAATAGAGATGAATGAATAGAACAGATGAACATTTTCACTTACAAATACTACAACCAAGCAAGATAGAATTCAAGTAAGCTCAATAAAATAATGCACAATATTAAAGAGTTGAGTTTAGAAAAACAAACACCAAACTTTATCCTAATTCAGCCACCAATCCACTTGTGGCTTACGTCCAGTTCTCAAGCAATCACTTGAGATTTTTCACAAAATTCCAAGCTTGAATCAGGTGCTTGTAACCTTTACAATTAGGAGCACTCAACACCACCTTAGGATGCCTCACCCTTTGTAGTTTGAGCCTGTTCAAACAAGGGATGTCTTACCCTTTACAAATTGGAAGGATGTCTCACTCTCTTCTTTACAATAATCAAGATTGATAGAATAAAACTCTCACTAGAATAAATGATACAAATTGAAGATCTAGAATGCTCTTTTAGAATATCTCAAGGATTTGTATAAAAAACAGAGCAAGAAAGAATTCAAGGATTGATTTTCGTGTATGATGTTAGAAAGATGTTTCAAGGTTCAAGATTAACCATTAATGAACCCCCAACTCAAGTATATAAGCAGTTTTTATTAAAAGAGCCGTTGGGGATATTAAAGCCAAGCATTTAATTCACCTAATATAGCCGTTGGGCATTGTCAGGCTAGTGGTAATCTATTACACCACAGTGGTAATCGATTACCAGGCTGTTTGAACGTGGGCTTGGCTTTCTGGATAGGATGTAATCTATTACTAGCCTTGTGTAATCGATTACATGGCCTCTGTCTGACTTGTAATCAATTACCAGCCTTATATAATCGATTACAAGACTTCTGTCATGCTTGTAATCGATTACATGCTCAATGTAATTGATTACAAGGCCTCTGTTTAGCTTGTAATCGATTACAACATATGTGTAATCGATTACTAAGACCTTTGAACACATTTTTCAACTCTAGTTAAGTGCATTGATCAATCCTTTCATATTGAGCTTGGATTTAAACAAGATTTACGTTTAAGTTATGAAATCCAAGATTGAAATCAACATATCTTTAAAAAAAATGATCTTTGAATTGTTAGTTAATTTAAAATGATCATTTGAAAAACCATTTGATGATCATTGAGATACCTTGCGAGCATTTTACATTTAATTTTTAAGATTTATATCTATATACCTCTTAGTTTTATTCTTTTGATCTTGGTCTTTTCTTTTGGTCTTGATCTTCTCTTTTTGTCTTTGTTATCATCAAAAACTAATTTGATATGCTTCAAGATATGAGCATTCACATATGTTAATGAGAAGTCTTGGTATGTTTCTAATTGTTGTAGATTATCTCAACAAATTTGGTTGGATCTATGTTTTAATGAAATTATTCATTGCTACTTATCAAGGCAATTTAATTTACTTAGTGGTCCAATTAGAGGCCATGTCCTAATTTTTAATTTTAATTCTACTAGGTCATTGAGGTGTTTAGTATAACTCTTCTCCTTATGCTACCTTATTTTTGGATAAACCATAGTTGTTGAGTTGTTGAATGGTAGATATAAAATGAGCAAGAACTTATAGCCAAGGTAGAGCATTGTATGCAACTGAGGCAGATTGACTTCGTAACTGAACTGCAAATCATGCCTAGTTTTCTTTCACTGATGCAATGAAAATGTACACAGAGAACACTTGGTTATCAGTCTTCACACTTTCAACTGTTTGTGTCTTCATAATTCTTTCCAGCACAGGCAATAATTTGCCTGGAGCTTGATATCATGCTCCCAATTTGAAAGAGCATCTGCTTTTAGTAGAGAAGCAACTGGTACCTAAAATCATCAAGACAACAGAATGAATCTACACCATAAACAAGGTGGATCTATTTTTTCCACCATGTCCACCTGAACTCCTTCAAACAATATCTTTTAACACTATGTGTTATTTATAATCATGAGCTCGGACATTTGAGTATCTAATTATCCTCTAGCTCTCTAAGTCACCTACTTTATTTTCTTACAAAATGCTTAACTGAAAACTGCAACATTCATGGAATTTGTCATACTTTTAGAAGTGCACAAAAATTGTATTGTGGATCTACTATAGATAGCGTGTGTTATTGCTTGCCTATTTTATCTAAACAAATTATGCAGTGGCATATAGTATTTGTTCTTTCAAGTTGCTTCTCTATACTCAAGTTGTGATTTAACTAATTTTGATCTTGCTTTGCTGCGTTTGATTGCTATTGCTACTCTTTTTTCTTATTAGAAAGTCAGAGGAAACATAGCTAGAAAGGAAACAATACTGCTCTCTTTTCTTGCTGGAAAGTCAGAGGAAACATGGCTAGAAGGGAACAAATAATTATGGGAGGTTGTGGCCAGAAACTGGAAATATTCAATATGCTTATATAAGTACCAAAATTAACCATACTCTGATTTGACATGTTTATCCATGACAATTGAAGCTTTTTTAAAGCATGTATATCATTTACTACTTTCAAATCAAAATGGGATATTGATCCGTATACTTTGTACTATTTTTTTAACTGTTAGTTATGACGTGAATATTGTAAAATTATGGAGATTATTGTCAAAGGTGACTGCCAAGAGGTTTACTTTTGTTGAAGGATATCAACCCTTTACAACCATAATTCTTTTTTATTTTTTATCATTTTAATGCAAATGCTAATTGTGGACTTACTTCACTTATTCTTTCGTTAGTTTGACTTTATTATTATCAAGACTTATTTATATTTTTGAAATCAAGTAGGTCTTTCTGCATTCTGATTTAGAAGCTAACAATGTGAATTGAAGAACAATTTTTAACATATGGCAATGTAAGTCTGATTTCCTGCATGGCCAATGCAATGGCCAAAGTGGTTGGCACAAAGTGGTTGACTGACATTGTGCATTTCTTTCTTTACAATATTACTAGCTGCCTATCAATATATAGATATATACTGTGTGTATTTCTATGGACTTGGGTAGGAGCTCAGCTTGCAGTGATAAATAAATGTTTGATTGCATATGTGAAGAAAGCAAAGGTAGCTGCAATTTGTATGTGGAATGCCTAAATAATTTCAATGGAAAATAGATACAATAAAGTTAGCTGATCTAGAATTGCTTCTTATAGATGGGATGTATGGTTTTCGAAATGGTGAGTTATTATAGAATAAATATAGAGATGTCTATATGTTTATACTCATGGTGCTACTATATAATTAAGATAGAGTTGGTAGTAATTAATTTAGATGTGGCAGGTTCGGAATAGGAGACCGTAATTTCACGGAGGATGAGTCATTGGGTTCTACTGGTAAGTTAGAATTCTCTACCAAGCATGTAGGAAGTGTCAATGGCACAGTCTTATGTTTCATAAGGGTATGCTTTCGGTGTGCATTCAGGGATAAATGTGCAGAGCAATGCAGAAAAGGCATGAAAATGGTAAATATTGCCTATTGTTATACATGGCATGGCTTTAATATGGTTACATACCAATAATGACATTCTCAGAGTCCTAGATAGATTAAGGGTATAGCTTAGGTTGTAATCCTACCACCTCTATTTCATATAAATGTCAATCTGTCGGGTGCCTACCAGTGTCTTAAGGATTGAACACCACAGACTTATATGTTATAGACTATAAAGCATAGTTTTTATTATTTTCCTCTATTAAAGGTGGTTGGAACCATGGATTTTATATCTGGAAAGTGGAAAGTATGCTTTGCTGCATGGCAGCAAGAATAGATGATGTCTTCAAGATGTGTTTCTAAAGATTTTGACAATGTTTTAGTCAATGTGAAAGGTTGTTCCTCCATTCTATCTTCTGTTCCTCCTCTCATTACAAGCAGAGTGATAGAGAAGAAGGGGCAAATAAAGAGTAAGAATGTCTTCCGAGTTTTTAAAATAAAAGCAAAGCTATTCCCCCTCTTTACTCCATATTTGGAGGTGGAGAAAAGAGAGTTTGAGGGGGAACATTCCTCCTCTTCATAAATTTTAAACTCTCAAACAAGGGGAATTATTCACTTCCAAATCGCATTTTTTACCCTTATGCTGGCAGTAATGTATGTATAGGTTTAGGAACTGATATTCTATACTGACAATATATGTTGCTCAGACTCGAGCTATTATAAAAGATTGGCATGTCAATGTTTAAATGAGTGATAATCAATATTGTAATATTTTGATATTTATAATTATTTGAGTTTATTTCCCTGTTCATTCTGCAGTTAGAATGAAGGTTGTAGTTCCAAGACATGGATAGTCAAGCTCACAGTGTCCCTAAGATCACTAAAGATACTAGCCTTGCTCATAGTAAAGTTAGCAATGTGGTTTTTCTATTAGTTATTGTGCCTTTGCTGAAGATACTAGCATTGCTCAAGCTCACATGTAATTCTTTTCATGTTCTTTACGATATTATATTTTGTTTTTGGTCTTGGAGCAGTGACCATTGTGCTACTTCAATCATTAACCTTTATATTTTGTTTTTCTAAATATATGTTGCTCAGACTCGAGCTATTATAAAAGATTGGCATGTCAATGTTTAAATGAGTGATAATCAATATTGTAATATTTTGATATTTATAATTATTTGAGTTTATTTCCCTGTTCATTCTGCAGTTAGAATGAAGGTTGTAGTTCCAAGACATGGATAGTCAAGCTCACAGTGTCCCTAAGATCACTAAAGATACTAGCATTGCTCATAGTAAAGTTAGCAATGTGGTTTTTCTATTAGTTATTGTGCCTTTGCTGAAGATACTAGCATTGCTCAAGCTCACATGTAATTCTTTTCATGTTCTTTACGATATTATATTTTGTTTTTGGTCTTGGAGCAGTGACCATTGTGCTACTTCAATCATTAACCTTTATCAGAGCTGCCCCAAGTGTTCCTATGAAACACATGAGCTAGGCCCATTTCTGCAGGGATTTTGAGATTATAAACTCTTAGAGAAGCTATTTTATCTTTGAGTAATGCTTCAAATATTTTCTTGAATATCAAAGTAAATGATATTGCACCTCACAGCTAGCTCTAGCTATGGTATCAGTAAAGTGCCTTCTGTTATAATTGCTGGCTATATTTGTTGTAAATAAAACACTCACTCATGTTTCCTTTTCTGAACATTGCTTTTGCTTTGAACTACCAGCTTTTTTAGCTTCTAAGTGTATTACAGTGATTGAACATGGCACAGATCTACTGTGAGTGCTTACCCAGAGACTGTGAGGGAGTTGGCATGTGAGATTTTATGGTTAATGGGAAAGGACTTGGGGTCTGGATACATCAGTTTTCAGCAAGTTGTTCACAGATGTTGATAGTTACTCAGTCCTCAAGCTCAATCACTACTCACCTATACTTATCAAAGATTGCAAGGATAGGGACAAGTCACTATTGATTTGATTTGTTAAGTCACTTCCATTGCTCAATTCCCCCCTAAATACATCATTAGTTTGGTCTAATCATCCATGCCTTGGGGGTCTAAAGTTTAAGTAGCATTTTGGAAATGTTTTGACCAATTCAACTTGTGTAAATATGGGTTTGGAAAGACATTGAACTTTATATTTGAATGGCAAGTGACTGAGATTCATATTTTTTTAATCTTAGAATTGGGGTTTATGTATTAGTAAGGTTAGATTATTTTATGTTTCAAACTCTTTATTTCCTGTTGCTTATTGACTCTGGAATTGGATCGAAAATTTATATTTTGTTTTGTGAAGCTGAAAGGTTTATTGGTTTTTAGAAAGGTGAATGAGTGATGATTTTGAAGGTGGTAGTGAAAAGAACAAGATTTATGCTTTTTTGGTTTTGTAGGTTTGCTGAGAAATTGAAGGTTGAAAGACGATTTTAATTTCTCTCCATCCAAGGCCTTTCAACCAAATTCTCACCATCCATTAGAACAATCAAATTCTTGCAAAGAATGGCAAACAAAAGGGGAAAGTGGGGTTAAATAGGTTAATTATCTTGATTCAGACCATTCTATACATTAGGCTGAAACTATGGGCAGTAGCACACAACAGGGTAGAATAAGCGCATTCATGCCTGATAAAGTCATGGTGGTATAGTAGGAAGTTAGCAACAAACCATTAGAGGTTGATGATGGTGGTGGTGGTGGTAGTGGTCTGGTATAAATAATGAAGCCACATATGGTAAATGCTAATTCATGTTCAATAACTTCCTAATCTGTGAATATGAAGCATTTTAACATCCCTTCCTAATATGTATTTAACTAACTCTCTTTGTTTTGTGCATCTTTTACATCCATTCCTCATATAGGTTAGAACACTACTGCCATGTCTCAGCGCCTTAACAGTTCAAGCCATTTGTTCCTACTAAATCAATTTTACAGATAGTGTGATAATTGTAGCACCAATATACTAGTCCAAGTCTTGGTGTAGCATTGTTTTTAAAGTTGTTGTAATCATTATCTATTTTCTAAATGAACAGGAAAAAAAATTCATACTCAACTTCTCATAATGTTCATACAAGATATTATTCAATCCAACCCCTGAATTCTTGATGCTTGTGAGTTCCAAACCAGGTTGTATTTAGTAATCTTCATATTTTGAAATCTTGTATCCTTTTCTCTATAATCTAACTTATTAATCCTGTTTATTTCATGAATTTACAGGATTTTCTTTTGGAAACATCTTTTGGCATACCAATTGCTTTTGTTGAACCTAGAACGTAGAAAATATAAAATCTCAATAATGAGCCAAGTGTGATGGCCTTTGTAATTATATTCTAGAGACTAAGTGTGAAATTTCTACCTTCCATTCTAGGCTAACTAAGAAAACCAAAATTCAATGATCGATAATCCTTAGTCAAAACTCTACTTAGACTGAATTTTTCTAATTGCTTGAATTAAGGTCAACTGAATTAAGACTGAATCAAAACATGATATTTTTGCATTTTGATGGTAACAATCACTTACTACAAAAGGGCCTTTATTAGTGATACTGTAATAGGACAATAAACACAACAACATAGAAATGTGTATTCTTGACAAGAGTACATGGTTGACTGTGATGTTTGATTTTTCATTTAGTTACCGTTTAAACATTTAGGTGCTGTCAAGCCACAGTTATACTTGTAGTTCCTTTCAAGGTTATGTTGGCGAAATTTCACTAGCAGGATCTCATTTATATATTCTATTTATTTTGTGCATGTTTCCACTTCCCACTGGCCATTGAATATCAAAGGTCATGTTCTTATTGTAGTTACCAGCACCCGGATGGTCAATTAGTACTTCAAAGTCCCAATTGTAACTAGAAGATGGGTAGATTGTTCTGTTAGCTCTGAGGCAGTTTCAGTATTTTTTTTCTTTTAAATATTTGTGGTTGTGGATGGCTGTTTATTTGTCAAAGAAATAGTTGGAGCTCCTAAAATGTCACTTATGGAGCAACTTATTTTATACCCTTTATACTTAGACTTTATTTTATCAGTTATAATCAACATAAATTTTATTTTATACCAGATTTTGTTTATATTTTATTCATAATATGTCTGTTCATATTGACTTCCCAAGTATAAAGTCTAACAATTCGAGTATATAAAGTCTTTATGTAAGTTCTTGATAACTTTATAGTATAACATCAATGGGCAGTCCTTTCCTTTAACATCTCTGGACACCCCTTTCAATGTAACTTTATATAAGTCTTTATGCCCCAAGTATAAAGTCAAAATCATTTGGTATTACAAGTAATATCAATGAAAATAAAGATAAAAATGTCATTTTATTCTCGTTAATGGTTGATTAACAATTCTGTTAATCAATTTTAAGCTTATTGTACTTAAATAAATTTATCAATAGCATTTTTTAAAATAAAATGAATGTCTGTGTAAGTATACATGGAGTTTTGTGTACTTTTAAAAATTAAAGGAGGTATGTGAAAAAGTAGATAAATAAAAGGGATGTTAAAGTATTTTACTCTACTACTTTTAAGAAAAAAATATTTTTTATCTAAAAGGAAAAATTAATGTTAAAGATTTCTAAAAAAGAATATTTGATTTCAGGTGATATAAAATATATAGATTATTAGAAAGGATAAAAGAATTTTATTTTGAAAAATAGACTATTATATTTTATTTAATGGATAAAATATTTTTATTAAAAACTTGATAGCAAAAAAGTCATCATGTGAAAACAAATAATCATTGAGTAACGAAAATAACCATTTGTAAATGTCTTCATAACTTATTGTATTTTTTTGTAAAAAAATAACTTTATTTATTAGTTATTCGGTGAAAATAAATGACTATTCAATAATGAATAATAGTTATTCATAAAATTCTTCTTAACTTCATGAATTTAAGAAAAAATTCTTTTATAATTGTTACTCAATCAATGGGAATAAATAATCAACCAACAAAAAGTAATAATTATTCATAAAATTCTTTGTAACTCATGTACCTTTACCAAAAAAAAAACATTATTTATTATTGTTAGTTATTAGTGAGAATAAATTACCACTATTTGCAAATCTTTTATTTAATTTATAAATCTAATATATAACTTCATTTATAATTATTATACAACCGATAAGAACAAATAATTAACTGCTTAACAAAAAGTAATAATCATTCTTTTTTTTTTTGAATTTAATGTATTTAATATATAACTTTATTACAATTATTAACTATTAGGTGAGACAAATAACTACTAATTAATAAATAAATCATTCGATAACTTTTTTTATAAAAGAATTTTTTATTAGATGAAATTTAATAGTCTTTTTTAAAATAAATTGTGTAACTTTTTTTAATAATTTAAGCAGTGAAGATTTTCTAAAATATAAACTAACTGTAGTCTGCTAGTCTTTTCGCGATAATTTCTATTCATCCGAGAGAAATAAAGTAGCTTGCACATCAAGTCATCAAGTACCAAATAGCACAGGTAGACTCAATTGAAAGAAAAAAAAAAAAAAAGCTCAGGTAGATGGAAGGAGGAGAGTGGCAATCACCAATTAAAAACAGGGGAAATTAATAACAATGACAGTTACCAAGAAATATTTAGAGAAAGAAAAGGACCATCCGGCAAGTCATAAAAGATTTTTTTGTTTTTTGACTGGGCAAATGATATAAAAGATTAGCTTTACATTCCAAAGTTGCACGATTTAATATAAAATTAATGGTCTTACACTTTAAATAAATAAATATTATAAATATATTAAAGAAATTAATTAAATACAATAAATATTAAAATATCAAAATTTTAAACAAGTAATATAATTACAATAATATCATAAATATGAAATAAATATAAATTACTAACATTTGATTAATTCAAGTGATTCGACATTTAATTTAATTTATTTTTTACGTGTAGAATCCATTTTGCTATACAAATTTTAAATTCATTTTGTTGAATTCATTCATTATTATATTTAACACTTGTTTAAATACCTTTTCAATAAGAAAAGAATTATCAAATAATTTATATTTTTTTATTTGTTCATTAATAGAATAATAAAAAAATTTAAATTCAAATACAAATAGTATTAGTGTCACATTCTACAAATGACATGCTGTCATAATCTCATAAACCAAAACTCTATTTTTATATATTTATTATTATATTATTTGATTAATTAATTGTAACATATATATGATGTAAGTAACAGGGGAGTTATACATAGGACTTTTTTATTTAAATAATATTTTTTTAACTTTAATTTCTATTGTACCATATTTGCAAAATTAATTCTCAAAATGTGCTAATTTTTTAAGGTTGGGAAGTTATCTGAAAGAAACTAACTTTTCAACATAAATGTTTAACTCTTTTTTTAATATTAGTTGAAAAGTCAGTTGGCTAAGAAACGACTTTTGAATTGCAAAAGAAATCTCCAATACCTCCATCCTGTGACTCATTTCTATATCCCTTTATTCCTCCTCTTTCTTTTTCATTTGCGAACTCGTTTATTCTTCTTTATTTTATTACTAAAATTTATCTACTTTCTTGGATTACATTGAATTTGATGTCAACTCCTTTTGATTATTTTAATGGACTTAGCAAGTAGTATTTTGGTCTTGCCTTTGGATGAAAATTTATCAAATGTAGAGGATATTGAATGGTGATCTCTTCCAAATTATTTAGAGAAAAAAAAATAAAGTAGAAAACACATTACCCAATAACAAAACCAAATCTACCAATGATCTAAGAGCATGAACCAAAATGGCACCAGGAGAAAGAAAAAATCTTCCTAATCTTACCTGGTGTAGCATTGATCCCAAAAATAAAAGATTGTCACCTTAATTTGCAGTGAAGACTGAAGCGGAAGGAAGTAACTTGCAAGAGATTGAACCCCTAATGCAATTGTTACTGTGACTGTATGTGAAGGTTCTTAAATTTCTTAAGTTATAGAAAGCAGGAACCATAAGCTTGAGCTGCTTCATTAGCATCTCGGTCTTCAATCTACTAATCATCCATAAAATAAAATGAATCCATTAAATTCAATCCATCAAATCAATAGCATTTAACATTTTTTTCCAACTGTAATATTCAAGGGAGAGATTAATATTCGAACTTGGGTCTTTTATCCTTGTGGAAGACCCTTCAACCAAGTGTACTGTATATAAAATTAATTATTATCAGGGGATTAATAGAATTTAATTTATATAAATAATTTGATTGGTAGATTGTTTAGCTGCCCAAACAGTTAAAACAATATTGAGAGAAAATGTTGGAAACAGGCATATTTTAAACAACCTTGGCTTTGTTACTATTATGTCTTTAGTGAAAAAATTATTTATTAAATTACTATATTTTTAAAATTATACTAAATTATTACAATTTTGGTCACATTAGATTTTTTATTATTTTCATGTCTACGTAAATAGTGCAATCACTGTAATTACGTAATTATGACAGCATACTAGACATTTTCCAAGTGGATACGTCATCACTCTTTGCATTATCCACGTGGAAATGTCAAATCCTTTGGCGCTTTTCGTATTGAAATACCAAACGTGTTGGTGTATAAACGTGGCTAAAAGCAAAATGTGATGACATTACCAATGCACAGCTAAAACTTTTGTTTGAAACACAACTTTTTCAACTTTTTCGTGAAGTTGTGAGCGTCTATTGTAGAGCGAAACTTTGCTTCAGACTCACTAAAATTTAGAGCACCTTGCCATGATGGAGAGGGTGTGTGGTCCATTATTGTCAGACATGTTGGCATTACTAGTGTACGCCACTATTTTTTTTAAATGTAAATACAAATAAAATTATTCTCTTATTGTTCTACAAAATTCAACTGTTTTGTTGAAAATTTTATTTTTTACGACATAAAAATTTTAGTCATGCGATAAACAAAATTATTTTATAATTTACTTGTAACCTACAACTAAGTTAAAAAAAGTGTAAACAAATATAAGTATGTCACAATAACATACGATAAATTTGTGACTACTCAAAATTAGGATCACAATTAGTTCATGGGTTAGAATACCAGCATAACAAGCCTATCAAAATCAACTAACCTTAACAGTTCAAACATTTCGATTCTATGAGAAATTTGACAGAATTTTTCCTAAAAATTATATGTCCTCAAAAGTATTTCATCATATTTAATGAAACATATCTATATATATATTTAGATTTCCAAATCAACAAAGCACCTATAGGATGCATAACAGAAATATTTGTACATATACATACAATCATCCCAAATTAAGCAAATATAATAAAAGGTAAATAAATTAATCTAAGTATAATAATATTTTGTACAAGAAAATAGCTGAATTCGATAAAATAATAAGAGAATAAATTTATTTGTATTTACATTTTTTTAAAAATAGTGGCATGCACTGTAATGTCATCATGTCCGGCTGTAATGGATCACTCACCCTCTCCATCATGGCAAGGTTCCCTAAATTTGTGTGAGTCTAAAACAAAGTTTCACTCTACAATATACGCTCACAACTTCAACAAAAAGTTGAAAAAATTGTGCTTCAAACAAAAGTTTTAGTCGTACACTAGTAATGCAAATATGCAATCACGTTTGACGTTATCCATGTGAATATGTCAATATATTTGCCGTTTCATTATTGAAAGTGTCAGAGTGTCTAGCGTTTACTCGTGAATAATGACAAATATGATGGCGTATTCACGTGAAAAATGTCTAGTGTATTGGCGTAATTGCAATGATAGCGCCATCATCTTTGACGCTATCTACATAAACGTGAAAATAAAAAAAAAATTCAGCATAATTAAAAATATAATAATTTAGTATATAATTTTAAAATATAATAATTTAATAAATTATTTTACCACTAACGATAGAATGGTCAAAAAGTCGAACAACCTTATCTTAGTGAATTTTAGCACTGCAGCCAGGAGCACCATTTTTCCAGGTTCTCCTCAACTTATTTGTCTTCCTTGTCTTTAAATATGTAATCATGCTTGATGCACATATTCTATATGCACATAATTTTATATCATATATAAGTGACAAAATCAGAGTATATATTTATAAAAAATAAGATAAAATCATATGTAATTAAATAACAAAAATTATATATATATATATATAAAGGTGATATATATACAAAAGTGTGCGAGTCACATTATTCTTAAATATGTGTATGCATCTATATCATTGATGCTTTTAAAATGGATATTGTCTACATTGCTTGAGTACGAAACTTATTGAAAAAGTCTTTTGGCTAAGGCCAAGTTGATGCTCAATTTTTATTTAGGCGAACATTTTTTTTATAGAATCAATTTGATGTGACTTATATTTTTTAACGGAAAATAGGTGTTTATTAGTAAAAAAGAAAAACAGATATACATATGTCATCAATAATAAAATATCAACAGTATTATGTCATTTGATTAAAAAAAACGTATTGTGCCATTAGACAATATTTACATATATCTTTAATTCATTGAAAAGGGTTGTTATGAAATCACCATCACCGAACAAGGATTAAGATGACGATTGTAACAATAGGACAAAGTGCAAGTTGATTGGTTTTAGTAAACAATTATTAGATACCTAAGATCTTAAACTATCAATAATAAAATATCATCACTATTATGTCATCAATAATAAAATATCAACACTATATATTATGCCATTGGACAATATTTAAATTAAAATTGTATATCTTTAATTCATTGAAATGGGTTGTTAAGGAATAACCTTCATTATAAAAGAAAAAGAAATAACCATCATTAAACGGTTAAAGTTGACATAGTACAGGGGGGGGGGGGACAGTTACTAGATCATTGGAATTATATATATTCTACTTGGCAGCTGATACCTAAGACCTTAAACTATCAATATAATAAAATATCAACACTATTATGCCGTTGGACAATATTTAAATTAAAATTGTATATCTTTAATTAATTGAAATGGATTTTCAAGAAATAACTATCATTATAAAAAATAAATAAACAAACAGTTAAGTTGACATTGTAACAATCGGACAAAGAGGAAAGATTATTGGTTTTAGTAAACAATTACTAGATAACTGGAATAATATATGCAGCTGATACCTAAGATCTTAAAGTATCAACACTATTATGCCATTGGAGAATATTTTAATTAAAATTGTATATATTAAATTCATTGACACGGGTTGTTAAGAAATAACCATCATTGAATAGTTAAGTTGACATTGTAACAATAGGACAAAGGGCAAGTTTATTTGGTTTTAGTAAACAATTACTAGATAATTGGAATAATATATATTCAACTTGGCAGCTGATGCCTAAGATCTTAAACAAGCATTGGAAGACTTAATAGTCAGTCGTTAACTTTCTATTATTTTTAGTTCAAGTTACCACTAGCGATCTGCTTGGTGGATCTGGAATCAATTGCTTCCTTTTATGTCGACCTGCTATATCATCAACAATTTATATAATATGTCTATATAAAACATAATCCATGCAAGTAACATGAATGCCACATGTCAATCATATAAAAGTTTTTTTTTCCCTTCAAATTTACGCTCATTTGATATAGCCCAATTGTTTATATTTATAATTTAAAAAAAAATCAAATTCATTTCAAATTTCACTCATAAATGATTTGATTTAATTTAAGTAACAGAATATCTACTATCTCTTTGGACAAGAGTTTTTAATTACACACACTTTTTAAATTTTAAACTAATTCAAATATTAATTATACTCTTTTTATGAGATCAATTATACTTATTTATCTATAATAATAAGTATGAATGAATATTACACCTTATTCAAATTATTTAAATTTGTTTAAATTAATAAAAAATATTTTTTTATGAATAAAAATTTAGGGTCATGGTTGTCTCATCCTAAGATCAGGACAAACCTCCAGACTCAACAGGTGCTTACGAATGTACTTATAAATAACCCACAAACAATAGACTTAGTAGGAATCGAACCATGACTAACTTAATTGATGCGGTTTGTCCTTACTAATTATGCAAACCGTAGTTGACAATTCAAGTATTGATTATACTTAACAAAATAAATGTTTCATTTACAATATTTTTAATTTTTAATATCACTAGAATCCCAATATAAATAAAATTACTTACATATTTATTTTCCTTATTTTCATATGAATATTAATTACTCATCTACTGTAGTTATATATATATTCATTATAATTATAAATAATAAAGTAAATATTTAATTAAAAATTCAATCTTTGATTTTATATCACTTATAAAATATCTCTTTGAATCTTATTTTTATCCTAAAATATAAATTCAAATTCCAATTATTATTAACCCGTATAGGGGTAGCACAGTGGAAGCGAGCAACATCTCTTAAGAATAGAATGTGTGTTCAATCCCTAGATAGGTGTGAAAATAGGTTAGACTAAGTAAAACTTTACTAAATATGCCTAGACCTATTTTTTGAAATGTCGGCATGAGTCTAATCTGTTACCTATTATAGTATTTTGTTTTTTTTTTTTTTTTGGTTTCAGCTTAACCTGTTTATGAAAATATAAAAACTTGACTTGACTCGAAAGTCTATTAAAAGACTTACATTACATGAAAACTTTTATATAAACTAAGAAACTTTAACTTTTAAATAGGTATAACATTTAACAAGAGTATTATTTTTTGTATAAAATAAATATATTATACGAATATATAGTTAATAAATTATATAAGTATTATAAACTCTTAATTATATATAAATAATAAATAAATATGTTAGCCGAGTAGGCCAAATAAACTTTTTCAAAAATCTAAGTCTTAGTCTATATAATTAAATTGGTCTTTTTAAAAATATAAGCTTAATTTATTTGCTAAATAGGTTAAGATGTAGGCCTTTAATGAGTCGCATAACCTATTTCTACCCCTATCCCTAAGTGAACTATTATTTTTTTGGATGGGGGTCCTACCATTTTTTCTTCTAACCTGAAGGGAGTTGAGATTATAGAGTGAGTCACGTTCACTCATGGCATGGCTCGTGACCTCCCAACTCCCTTTAGAAAACTAAATGAAAAAATTTCATTTATTATTGATTTTTGTCATTTTACTTGTAACCTACATTTGTTAATTTTTTTTCACCCTTAAAATTTAAAAATAACAAGCTATAATAAATTGGTGAAATAATTTGATAGAAATGAGAAATACAAAATAATAGTTGTTTAAAATATATCTTTTTTTTAACTATGTTTAGAGATTTTTTGAAAATTTAGGAACACATAAATTAACTTGACCTAAAATAGCAATTTTCCCTTTATTTTGGTCATTTTCAACTAGGGATGAAAACAGGCCAGGCCAAGTCAGGCTTCACCCTAAACAGGTCAGGCTTGTGTTATAAATATCTGTCCGAGTCGGCACATTTACTGTCAAAGGCCTTTTTAGACTGACCGACCTTTTAAGAAGTCAGTCTACCAAACCCGTTTAGAAGTCTGGTTTATATTAAGGTTTCTAAATAGGTCAGCAGGCCAAGGCCTTCATATAGGTCTCAAATAGGCCTAAGCCTTTAAACAGACCTTAAAAGGTCATTAAAAAATAAAATAGAATTTTATAAATAAACATAAACAGTGCCGACCTAATAAGCCTAACAGGCTTTGCTGAGAGGTCAGACTTGACCTATTAAATGAAACAAGTTTTTAAAAAGACCTGAACCTATCTTATTTTCTAAATAGGCCAGGCCAGATTACAGGTCCTTGACAGGCCAACTGACCTATTTCCATCCCTATTTTCAACCAAGTCGACGCGGGGCAGTACAAGTGGTTAACGGTCTTGAGCTTTGCTTTTCTTATGCGTGTGATTAGTTCAAGTCTCATTAATACCATTTAAATGCAGTATTGGTGGGCAACATTCTTCAGGGAGATCCCCTAGCCTCCTAGGGCTAGTTGAATAGCCTCATGTGGGAAAAACAACTTCCCGTAAGTACCCTGAGGTAATCCTCTAATTTAAGTCTCTACTGTCTTTCGTGATCCTAAACATGCTAACGGCAGGGACAGACCCATGTAGAAAATAATGAAACATGTCTCCACTCTATTTTAAATTTTTTTAATCACTTATTATAGTTATTCATCATTTTTTATCTTTTTATATTTTTAAATTTGTTCACATATAATGAGTAAATGAACAAATTTACAATGAAGAAAATTAAAATCAAACTAACATTTTTTTTAAGCTACATCGCACGTGATTAGCTATCAAAGTTATTCATACATACATAAAAGAAAAATATTTGATATTATTAATAAAAAAATGATTCAATGTTTCAAAAAGTGAAAACTAGAAGAGAATATATAATTATAAATCTATTTTTCTTTATTTCATATTAATATAATTTTGATATATAAACATGACAATAATTGTTTAATACTTATGTATTGCGTTTTCCTCAGCTTCCTACTACTTACAATTTATGGGTTTGTCACTAGCCAATGACACCCTACTCAATAGTATCAGAGGTACTCCTCTTTACTACTAATTTTAGAAAAAAAATTCAAGTTATTATTTCCAAAACCTTGATAATGGCTGTTTATGATATTAAATAATCAAGCATAAGCAGCATGTGGTTTGCTGTCAACTTGGATTTATATATTTATTATTTATTATTGACCGATCAACTTGTCCCATCTGTCCTATCTTCATGTTAATTAAATTTTATGATTTTTTAAATAAATTATGGTTAGTTCTTTATATTTAATAATAGAATTTGTTTTTGTGAAGATTAATAATAGAATTTTGTTATATTATCTTAAAATATTGTTATAATTAATGTATGTTAATTTTAGTAAAAAGAGTTTTGATCTCTTAAATATGTAATTTTAGGTTAATTTGTATGAAAAAAATACTATTAAAAAGAATTTTTATTTAAGTGTCGGATTGTATATTAAGAAATTAATCTCTTATTTATTAGGTGAATAAATATTCTAAAAAACTAAAAAAGCATCATCATAATAATTCACTGATACCTTATAAAAATGTATAAATAATTAAATATAAAATAAATATATTTAATATTTTAAAAATATAAAAGGTATTTAATATTTTTTATTTGATAATTAAGAGAATTATTAAAAGATTAATATAACAAAATTTAGAATTACTCTTAATTATTTTTTCAATAAAACGTTTTTCAGGAAACATCATTGAAATTTGAAAATATTAAGTTGAAAATTAGACCAATAGGACAACTAACAAGTTGATCGCTTTTCTTTAACAATTATTACATGAGAAATTAGATCAACAACTTTCTATTGTTTTTAATGCAACTCATTACCACTACAAAATGTCTCCACCTTCCGGATTTCTACATCTGCTTGGTGTATCTGACGTCAATTGCTTCCTTCCGTCCACCAGATATTCAATTTGCTACTTGCTTGAGTCCCCTTCTGTTCTGAAGTAGATTCAGAGGGGTATTTAAGATAAGCACGTTATGGTGGACTCTTCCGTAGCACAGCAGCGGTAGCAGTGGTGCGAGGGGGTAGGTATCTGCAAAAGGTACTCCGACACTCAAGTTAGACCGTGTATAATAAGAATAGACTGTATAATAGAAGAGATGCATACCTTTGAGGTCTGACATGATATTTATAAGAGCGTTTTAGGATAAGTGCAATCTATATTAAATACAGATATTTAGGATTAGAATCCTTTAGGGATTGTGATCCCTTTTAACTAATTTTTTTATTTATGTGGGATATAATCAGCTTTCATATCTATCAAAGATACTTGAAAGATTTATGCCTAATAAATAGGTTGATATACTCATCAAGATAGTGCGTAGTAATATCTGGGTATTATTCTGGTAGGGTCGGGTTGCTCCTGTACTGATAGCCCAAAATCCTGATTCAGAACAGTTACCCTTAACTTGGCGCTTAAATGGAACAACTAAGTGTCAAGATACGCATGTTTAGTAGGAGCACACGGCACACAATGAATAAAGGGATCCGAGTCAGAGTTAATGCTGGATCTCGTGATGTTTCGAAAGGGCCGAGATCCGTGATATGTCATAGTATTCCTCCGGGATTGACGTGTAAGGCCGGGGTCCAAGTCGGATCACTCTGCTTACGTTGTCATTCCTCTGTCCGAGGTGTGTTATACGTTGCCCCCATGTGTAGTTCGGGGGATCTCGGTTGTCATGTGCCAGGGTATCAATGATGGATTCAAGTCAGATGTGCTAGGTTGACCAAAAGGACAGGATCCCGGATTACAGTCCAAAACTGTTGCCCCCAGCTTGGCGCTTGGCCAGTATAGTGAAGTAGTAAGTCTCAATGACCCCAGATGATGGATTTCGTGCTTTACTTGAAGCAGTGGTCTGCGCTTTTCCATAGGGTTATAAGTTATAATCTAGAGGCATTTAATCATGACACTTGTGAATGCGTCGTAGTCTGGACATGGTCCATGTGTCAATTGGCCATAAGTGGACATTCCGGGGTGTAGCCGAAGTACGTAGAATGAATCAGAATTGTCGTCGTGTTTACTTCTTTTTCCATGGTCCGTACTAAATCCAATGCCCATTGTGTTACTTTTCACAACCATTTTATGACTTAGGAAATTGTTTCCTTATGGAAAAAACCATGGTCCGAGATCCCACACCCATAATATCGAGTGCATGGCATTCCACTTGACTTAGGTAAAAATGATGCCTTAGTTCACAGTCCAATGCCTATCATAATCAAGCGTTTTGGAATTTAAGACTTAGACATAAATAACACCCTAATCCATAATCTAAGGTTCATAATAAGGAATGTTCGGAATGTCGAATTTAGGCAAATATAGCACCTTAATCCATAATCCAAGGCTCATAATATCGAACATTCAGAATCTCGGATTTAGGTAAAAATAACACATCACTCGGGGCAAGTAGAATCCCTTTTGGTTTAGGTATAACTTTAAAACCTTATCAACCTTGTCAAGGGCATTTAAAATCCCTTTTGGCTTAGGTATAATTTACAACCTTGGTCCAGGGCATTTAGAATCCCTTTTGGCTTAGGTATAATTTAAAACCTTGGTCCGGGGTCCTATGCTTATCTCATCGAACATATAACATTCTGGACTTAGGCATACTTTAAAAATGAGGCCTTGTCTGGGGTCTTACACTCATCATATCGAGCATATGACATTTTGGACATAGGCATAATGATCAACACTGGGGTCTTTAATGTTTACGGTTTAGTGCGTGAATTTTCCTTAAACTTAGGATTTTTCTGTTGCACAACCTGTTTAACATAAGACAACTCGTGATAGGTATTGTAATGGCATAAGGGTACGGGTAAAAACCCTTGAATGTGCTCCTTGACCTAGGGCAATGGTCAAGTGGATTCCCTTGTCTGGCCATCTAAGATGCGGCTCACATGGGTATAGGGTTAAGACCTTTGAATGTGCTACTTGCCCCCAGAGGGTGGTCAAGTGGATTCTCCTATTTGGCCGCCATGTATAGTTAATCCTCTTCGGACCTTGTACTCCTCAGATCTTGGTAAAGTGTGGCAACCTTAAGGGTTGTGTCGGGATAAAGTGCCCGTGATCTCAAGGTATTCTGATAGAACAAGTGAACTTGCTTTGGCCTATGTGAAAAAGTCATCTGTATTTGTTATGTGGGATGATCTATTGTCTTCTAGGGCTAACTTTTCTTTTCTTCTTGGAGACTGACTTCGCATCCCGTTTAATAAATAGACGATGACAGATGAAAACGGGGTCAAGCCCAGGCATGTCGGAGGACGTCCAGGCAAAGAGGTCTTTGTTTTTCTGCAAGAGTTCCATAAGGTGGCATCTCTCTTGCTCTTCAAGACTTGCATTAATCTTGGTGACTTGGTCAGGCTTGTCACCCAACTGGAGTGGAAGCAATTTTTCTTCTTGCTGGGGTCTGGTGCCCCAGATTTCTTCTCTGACATCCAGCTCGGTCATAAGGATGTTAACTTGATCCACAGCCAGGCTAGACATACGTGCTCTTGCTTTCTTGGAAGTCTTACAGATCCTGAGACTCTTATTATAACACTTGTGTGCTGTGATCTGATCGCTTTTAATCATGACCACCTTATTATCTTTGTTAAGGAATTTCATGGCCAGGTGAGTAGTGGACATTACAGCAGATATACCATTTAGGGTAGGATGCCTTAGGATAATGTTGTAAGTAGATGGGTAGTCCATGACCAAAAATCTGACTTTGACGGTTCTATAGACTTTGTTGTCTCCGAGGGTCAGAAATGTTTCAAAATAGCCCACCGAGGTGATTTTCTCTCCAGAGAACACAGTGAGTTTGCCCTCATAGGAGGTGGATATGGGAAACTCCAATTTTTTAAAAGTGTCCATGAACATCATGTCTGCTGAGCTACCCTGGTCTAAAATACATCGGACTTCAGTGTTAGGTATTATGCTGGAGATGACGAGCGGATCATCGTGATCCCGGACAATATCACCATAGTCCTTAGCAATGAAAGATATCAGTGGTTTTTCCCCGTTATCAGCACGGGGTCTACTTGTAGAGCTAGAAACGCTCAATACTGCAGTCCGTAGTGCTTTCTTTCTGGAATTACTGGATGAAACTCCTCCTACAAATCCTCCAGAAATTGTGCTGACTAGTCGATCTATTTCGTTGGCCCCGTTTTGAGTATCCTGGTTCCAATCCTGCCGGTTGTCAGTATCACGGCTAGGCGAAATCTGGGATTTTTGAGTGGGGTTGTAGTTTCTTCTCCTCTGACATGGAGTCAGACCTTGTAGCAGGCTGCGACTACGTCTTCTCTCTCTTCGTATTCCGGGATAATCATTGTTTGGGATCCCGACAATGTACTTCTATAGCCGTCCTTCCTCAATTAAGGACTCAATGATATCTCGGGGCTGGTAATATTCTTCTGTTTCATGGTCATAGCTTTTATGCCACTTATAGTGCTTAGAGTGGTCCTTCGCCTTTTTTCAGAGGGGGCGGCCTTTAGATATTTCAGAACTCAGTCTGAAGCACCTCTTTGAAAATCGTTTCCCTTAGGGTGTTCATAGGAGTGTAGTAAGAGTACTTAGGCCGGTGTCCCTTGCCTTTAGAGGAGATTCGAGGCTGGTTAGAGTTCCAGTTATTTTTCTATTGAGTGGGCTCACCTTTTTTCAGAGTCTCTTTATCCTTGATGATCTCCTATAGGTCGATGTATTTCTTTAAATGGACGTGGAATTCGTTCAGTCTCTGGCTTCCTTTTTGCTAAAGACTGAAAGAATTTAGAATCAGTTCTGAGACCACTCGGGGCATAGTGAAGGGCTATTCCATCATCGAAGTCCTCCACGTTAATGCATGCCGCCATAAACTGCCTAACATAATCATGGAGGGGCTCATCCTGCCTTTGGCGGACCTTTTCCAGGGATTCGATAAGTTTAGGTTGTTCCTTGCTGGTGGTGTATTGGAGCAAAAAGCGTTGTTTAAGATCTAGCCAATCAAGTACGGACCTTCGTGGTAAGCCTGAAAACCATTTAAGGGCTCCCTTCTTCAGGGAGAAAGGAAAAACGTGACATAGCAACTCCATAGACCCTCCATGAAAATATAGGGATTTCTCATAAGCGTTGATATACTCCTGGGGATCCATGGTTCCATCATAAATCTCCAAGTTTGCTAGAAATTTAAAATTCCTAGGAACGCGGTATGCCATCAGTTGATCAGAAAAAGGGTGTTCCTCGAACCCGCGGTTCGGATTGTCATTCCGAATATCGACCACGGAAGTGTTGGCATATGCCCTTCTTTGATTATTTCCTGCGCTAAGGCTACAATTATTACGGTGAGATCTGGGTCGATTTTCATGCATAGCCCATTGCATGTCTGTCAACCTCTGATATTGCTCGTTCAGCATAGCCATATGCTATTACAACATGTCTTGAAATTGATGTTGGGATGCCTGGGACTGATTTGTGTGTTGGGAGCGGGACGCATGATCGCCGATTTCATTATTAGGCATTCCCAAATGCTGATGAACTGGGATTCTGCGCTGTTGGGCATTAGGGTTGCCCCTTGGTGCTGGGATTCCAAGTCTATCTCTTACAGAAATCCTGCGTGATGGATTTGGGCTTTCATCGGAAACTGAGGTGGGGTGCCCATCATGTTAGTGTTCTGCATTGAATGCCTGGTTTCTCACAGCAGAGGTTTCAGCAGTAGGTGGTGGAGGAAGAGGAAGGCGTTGTCCGGCATGGTCTTGCCTTTGGTTAGTTGAGGTCTGCCCAATGTCTCTTCTTGAATTTTGTCTCGTGTTCACCATGATTGGAGTGAGATTATATGTTTCTTGTTCCCCACAGACGGTACCAATGTTCTAAAGTAGATTCAAAGGGGTACCTGAGATAGGCACGTTATAGTGGACTCCTCCGTAGCACAACAGCGGTAGCGGTGGTGCGAGGGGGTGGGTACCTGCAAAAGACACTCTGACGCTCAAGTTAGACTGTGCACAATGAGGACAATCTGTATATTAGAGGAGATGCATACCTTTGAGGCTTGACATGGTATTTATAAGAGCATCTTAGGATGAGTGCAATCTGTATTAAATGCAGATATTTAGGATTAGAATCCTTTAGGGATTGTGATCCATTTTAACTAATTTTCCTATTTATGTGGGATATAATCAGCTTTCATATCCATCAAAGATACTTGAGATATCTATGTCTAATAAATAAGCTGATATACTCATCAAGATAGTGCATAGTAATATCTGGATATTATTCTGGTGAGATTGGGTTGCTCCTATACTAATAGTCCAAAATCCTGGTCTAGAACACCTTCCTTCTATATTCTGCTTATCAGACTTCATGGCTTATGATTTAACTGCTACCTAAGACAAGTCATAGCTATTGAGAATTCCTATTGACAAGCAGTAGAAACAACAAAAGGTACGTCCTTTAGATTTTCGTACCTGCAAGTATCACTTAAATTGCTCTCATTTATGCCTCTAACCATATAAGAAGAAAGCTACTCCTTTTATGTTGCTCTTACTCTAAAAATCTGTCATTTACTTTCAGTGAGTCACAAAAAGTTTTCTTTGAAAAAATATTTAATATATCTTGAAGTATTTGTGAGACAGTTATATTTCAAGATATATATATTTCTATATTTGTGTAACACATGGAACAGATTATTGAAGAACATTGAGGACAAGAAGAAATGAAACATTAAGGCTTTGTAGTTTTTATGTCTTGTATATAATTTTTTTCACCAACTTCGTTCCCATTTCCCAAAACCCATTTTTACTAACACGTACCAATATCATATGCTTTCCTTATAAACAGTAGACCTTGAAATCGGTAATATATATTTATACTTAGACCTTGAACTTTTACTAATTTACAAACAGTCATAATAAACTATAAAAGTCATCAAGTTTAAAAATAATGAATAAATAATAAAATATTTGACAACTCATATTGAATATTATACTCTGAAAAAAAGGGTGAGTGTCATAATATTCTCCTTTGAAGTGATTTAGAATGAGAACTAGAGAATGTGCATTGGGGGAGGGGCCAGGGGGTTCTTTGTAATACTTGTAGGTTAAATTTGTTGGGCTAGTAGGAGGAGCCCAAAACCCGGGGAGTCTTCATCAATGAGCTAAGTGAAGAATCACATAAATGGGTTTGACACCATATCTTAACCCAAAACCTTAAGGCATTAGGTCTATGGGTCTTTTCTACTTATATAGCCTTCAATTTGCTCATACTTTACCAATGTGGGACTTCAACACTCATACTTGAATTTCCAATATTCTTCCCCTTAAGTGTGAGTCTTTCACACACGATCACTCCCCCTCAAACGGGAGCCTTTCAAGTATTTGACGGTGTCACCAAGAGAGCCTAGCCCGCATCCAAGAGTCTCATCTCCTCTAGATTGGGCTGCATAAGCTCTTCTTCATACTTGTACCGTTGTTGTCCACCATCTACAACGGAACACGTCATCTAGCCTCCATATCGCTAGGAAGACTTTCGACACAAGGGACACTTTACATGGATCTACCAACTACCATCGTCCACACCAATACTTGTCCAAACCGAACCATCGGCTCTAATGCCACTTTGTTAGTGTAGAAGAATAATAGAAGAGACACTTTTTAATTTTTTATTTATTTCTTTATGCCAAACTCTAAAGTACATAGGATACTTATCGAAGTGAAAGATACCTTATACATTCTATAACTCTCCTTAATTAACAATAGTAATTCTCCTTTAACGCATGAAATAAACCATCCTATAACTACATAACTCCAATGAAATAATTCTCCCTAATGACACACCATAATTCTTCATTACTCATAGAATAACTCTCATAACTTACAATAGCTATCACATCAAAGGTCACATAACCATCAAAATTCTATTAACTTCAAATTATTATTTTTAACCAACAATGTTAGAAATTCAAGTGCGAGTGTTGAAGTCCCACATTAGTAGAGAATGGGCAAGTTGAAGGCTATATTAGTGGAAATGACTCATAGACCTAATGCCTTAAGGTTTTGGGTCAAGATATAGTGTCAAACCCATTTATGAGGTTCTTCACTTAGCTCATTGATGGGGACTCCCTGGCTTTTGGGCTCCCCCTACTGGCCTAACAAGTAGTATCAAGAGCTAGTGAGATTTGAGTGATGGCAAATAATGGAATGGTTCTATTTCCATTTCTTTGTATTACAAAAGATAACTATGAAGCTTGGTCTCATCATATGAAGACATTGCTTGGATCACAAGATGCTTGGGAGATTGTAGAGAGTGGCTACACTAAGCCACAAAATGAGGCTATTTTATCTCAAAATGAGAAGGAAGCATCAGCAAAGATAAAGAAAAAGGACCAACAAGCCTTGTCCCTTATCCATTAAGGTTTGAATGATTTGATGTTCAAGAAAGTGAGCAATGTGTCCACCGCGAAAGAAGCTTGGGGAATTTTGCAAAAGTCTCTCCAAGGTGTAGACAAGGTGAAGAAGGTACGTCTTCAAATTTTATGACTTGAGTTTGAAGCTTTGCATATGACGGAATCTGAAACTTTTTCAGATTATAGCTCAAAGGTGTTGGACAATGTTAATCAAATGAAAATATATGGTAAAAACATTGAAGATGATCGTGTGAAAGATAAGATGCTTTGCTCTTTGACTCCAAAATTTGATTATGTGACTTATGTTTTTTAGAATTCAAATGACTTAGACACCATGACTATTGATGAGTTGTTTGAGGCTATACTAGCCGAAGAAGAAAAATTGTTAAAAAGGTAAAATGTGCCTTTGGAGCAAGCCCTCAAAGCCAAGGTTTCATTGCAAGATGATGGAGGAGACAAGAGTCAAAGAGGATGTGGACGTGGACGAGGAAGATGGTGTGGTCGTGACCAAGGTAGAAGAGGAAGAGGCAACCGTGACAATTCTAACAATCAAGAGACAAACCATCATTCAACTAGGGACCATGGAAGAGGAGTGACTAGAGGAAGATGCAATTATCCTAGAACAAATGAGAGGATGTATGACAAGTCCAATATTGAATGTTTCAATTGTCATAAATTTGGGCATTATGCATCGGAATGTCGTTATGGTAATAATTGTGTTGAAGAAAAAGCCAACCTTATTGACAAAGAAGAAGTTGAAGAGCCAACCTTATTTTTAGCACTCAAAGATGATGAAAAGGATGACAAGAGCTCATGGTATCTTGACAATGGTGCAAACAATCATATGTGTGGCTATAAAGAAAAATTTGTGGAGCTTGATGAGAAAGTGAAGGGCAACGTTTCATTTGGAGACACCTCAAAAGTCCAAATTCAAGGCAAAGGTACCATTTTCATTTCTCTTAAAGATGGTGGTCACAAGTTAGTTACCAATGTTTACTATGTATCCAAATTAAAAAATAATATTTTGAGTTTGGGACAACTTGTTGAGAAAGGATATGAAATTCATATGAAAGATCATTATCTTTGGCTTAGAGATCATAATGCTAACTCGGTTGCTAAGGTGTCTATGACAAAAAATAGAATGTTTATGTTAAATCTCAATACAATTGAAGCAAAGTATTTAAAGGTTAATGTTGAAGATGAAGCATGGTGTTGGCATGTGTGATTTGGTCACTTGAATTTTGAAACACTCAAAGCCTTGGGAGAAAAGAAGATGGTGAAAGGGATGCCCTCAATTAATCATCCCAATCAATTATGTGAAGCATGTCTCCTTGGCAAACATGCAAGAGAAAGCTTTCCAAATGAGGCAACTACAAGAGCAACCAAGCCATTGCAATTTGTTTACACCGATGTGGTGGCCCAATCAATCTTTGCTCATTTAGTAAAAATAAATATATTTTACTTTTTATTGATGATTATAGTAGGAAGACTTGTGTTTATTTTATAAAGCAAAAATCTGAAGTATTTGTAGCCTTTAAAAATTTCAAAGCTCATGTAGAAAAAGAGAGTGGTTATGTAATCAAGGCTCTAATATCTGATAGAGGATGCGAATTTACATCTAAATAAGTTAATGAATTTTGTGAAACAAATGGAATTCGCCGCTCTCTAATGGTTCCTAGATCACCATAATAAAATGGTGTAGTGGAGAGAAAAAAATAGAACTATTCTTAATATGGCTAGATATATGTTGAAAGCCAAAAATATGCCTAAAGAATTTTGGGCCGAAGCTATTTCTTGTGCAGTTTATTTGCTCAACCATTCTCCAACAAAAAATGTGAAGGATCAAACACCACAAGAAGCATGAAGTGGGACCAAACCTAGTGTCAATCATTTGTGAATTTTTGGAAGTGTTGCTTATGTTCATGTACCCGACCAAGGGAGATCTAAGCTAGATGCTCGAAGTGAGAAGTATATTTTTGTTGGTTATGATCCAAATTCCAAAGGCTACAAGTTGTACAACCTAAGCAATGACAAGATTATTGTGAGTCGAGATGTGAAGTTTGATGAAAAAGCCACTTGGAGATAGGAAGCACAAGAAGAAGGAAATTATGATTTCTTTCCATACTTTGAAGATGAAGAACAAGAGACCATGATGCCTATCCAAGAAGAGACTCCACCATCATCTCCTATTCATGAAGCATCCTCATCTTCAGAAGAAAGTTCTAGTGAAAGGCCAAGAAAAATGAAAATATTGAAGAATTAAATTATGTAACTGAGCCTTTTGATTTGTTTTGTCCTCTTGTTGATAGTTAACCTTTAGACTTTGATGGAGCTTTCAAAGACAAAATGTGGAGACAAATCATGCAAGAGGAAATTGAAGTCATTGAAAAGAATAACACTTGGGAGTTATCATCTCTTCCCAAGGGTCATGAGGTAATTGGAGTCAAATGGGTGTTCAAGATAAAGAAGAATGCCAAAGGAGATGTAGAGAGATATAAAGTAAAGCTTGTTGTAAAAGGCTACAAGCAAAAGTATGGAGTTGACTATGAAGAAGTGTTTGCACCCGTTGCCCACATGAAGATAATTCGTTTGATCATTGCTTTGGCGGCTCAAATGAAAGGGAGGATATATCAACTTAATGTAAAGTCTGCTTTTCTTAATGGCTATCTAGAAGAGGAGGTATATGTTGAGCAACCAATTAGCTTTGTGGTAGAAGGGCATAAAGATAAAGTCTTGAAATTGAAGAAGACATTATATGGGTTGAATCAAGCACCAAGAGCATGGAATAGCCATATCGACAAGTATTTTCAAGATAATGGCTTTGTTCGATGTGTTCATGAATATGCTCTTTATGTTAAAGCATATGACAATGGAGATGTTTTGCTTGTTTGTCTTTACGTTGATGATCTTATTTTCACCCGAACTAATCCTACTTTATTTGAAGGATTCAAGAAGGCTTTGGCACATGAATTTGAGATGACCGATATTGGGCTCATGTCATACTATTTAGGCCTAGATGTGAAGCAAAAGGGAGATGAAATTTTTATTTCTCAAGAAGCCTATGCAAAGGAGATTTTGAAGAAGTTCAATATGTTTGATTGTAACTTTGTGAACACACCCATGGAATATGAAGTTAAATTGTCAAAGTTTAATGATGGAGTGAAAGAAGATCCCACCATTTTCAAAAGCCTTATGGGAAGCTTGAGATACTTGGCTTCGACAAGACCTGACAATCTTTTTGCAGTTGGAATAGTAAGTCGCTACATGGAATCACCTACTTCTACCCATATGAAAATTGCTCGGAGGGTTCTTCGTTACCTAAAAGGTACAATTGATTTTGGGCTATTTTATTCATTTTCTAATGATTTCAAGTTTGTGGGATATTGTGATTGTAACACACACCGTAGGGTGCCACATTTAATGTTACTTAATTACTAAATTACCCCTTCTATTAATAACGTGCTTGTAACATAAATACGAGTTGTAAAATTTCTTAATGTTAATAAGATAAACTTAGCAGAAAATAAAACATTACAACATCATCACAACTAATTTACATCATATATACATAAGTCGTAGTATTGTCATACTTAAATTTTTACAAACTAGACTCTCAAAATATTTAAACTTTAATTTAAACTAACATACTGCCCAAGTCTTACTAGACAGCAGAACCCTCAGACGGGTCCTCCTCAGATTCCTCAGCAGGTAGGAATCCAGCTCGATGTGAAGTCCTACGGACAGGTGTCCGCAGACAACACTATACTAACCTCACTAGGGTACAGTAGTAAGTCCCACAGTACTGCCTAATAGATATTGGAAACTCTAGGTGTACATAAATATCAGCAGTAAAGTAAGGATGTCCAAGATGTTGTCTACTCAAAATAATATTTAAGTCCCCCATGTAGTAAATACGCTCTCTCTCCAAATCAACGTTCCATGCCTCAGATCCTCCACGGAATGTCAACCTCATGTAGCCAAGGAAACAAGGCATCTCTATCTCTTCAAAACTCAGTGTCCTCAACAGGAATATGTTCCTCTACGCCTTCTGGCTCTAGTCCTTACTCAACGTCTTTACAAATATAAATACAGTACAAAATAGACATACAAAAAGGTGAGATCACCTACGCCAATACCAGTATGGCAGCAATGAAGATAAACACATACAATATCTTATACAGTTATCATATCATAATTACAATTATGCCACCTACATCATTTAACATCATAACACATGTAATAAACAATAATTACAATCATGCCATTACCAATAACCAAACATTCAATAATTCAATGATCATAAATAATAATGACAATAATGCTCTCAATAACTATACATATGCATATAGACTCAATTTCCTACTCCATGGAGCTAAAAACTCAGGTCAGAGAGAGTGGTCGAAAAGAATCTATCTGTATCAACATGCCTCAGACCACGTGCTCAATTATGCACATCTAGTATATACACGACAGTCTTTATCAAATCATGATTAAGAATAGTGTATCGGTTAGAATCATTGGTGTGTTGCGTCGGTCTAACCTACGGTACAGAAGAGCTACCAACTGTCCATTATAGGCAACTCGCACCCCAATGCCCCCAAAGTCATCGAGTGACTTACACTACGCATATCACACCCACTCAAGAGGTGTACTCTCTCTCAGGCAAATAGCCTCATACAGTCCATCAGACCTTTCCAATGTATGTTCTATGCACTATTCATAGTTCCAATTATTATCACAGATTTCAGGTTTACACAATAACCCAACAGTATCTATATTGTAATTTCATCGCATAGTCATATTTTCGCATTTTCTCAATCGCGCAACAATTCTGTTGCATTTTCAAATTGCGTATCGATTTTTCAATGTTTCTCAATTGCGTAAAATATTTTTCATACGTTATAAGTCAAAAATACTATTTTTCTCATTTAATATCAAATTTTAACTTTATTTTTCATATTTGCATCATAGTCCCTCAAAAACGTAATATTTACTTTATAATCCTTATTTAAATAATATTTTCACAATAGTCCTCATAAAATTCATATTTATGAAATAGTCTCTCTTTATAAACTATTTACAATGTGACCCCTCTAAAAATAATATTTACAATATGATCTCTCTAAAAATTAGTATTTACACAATGGCCCCTCTTCTATAAAATATTTATAATTTAGTCATTCTTTTATAAAAAATTACAGTATGACCCCTCTAAAAATCAGTAATTTTACTATTTTCTAAAAAATGGTATTTCTTTCCTTTACTTTACATATTACAGCTCAAATTTTATCAACGTGCTTCAAAACCCGTAGGGTGAGCTATACGTCAATAAACTTTAAGTTTTTTACCCTCATTTTATTTCATAACCCATTTATTAATTATATCAAATTATTTTTCCAAAATCATTTTACTTTGCTATACTCAAACTTTTCCAAATTCAATTCCTTTTCATTTAAATCTTTAATTCTCATTTGAATCCATTATTTTCAGGACTTTGGTCCTCTTTTCCATTGTAAGGCCGTGAGCCACATTGCTCTTTGGAGCATTCATACAATCGTTCCATCATGTTATTCACATCCTAATTTACACATACACTTGCATGTATTCAAAATTATCCATACAAGCATATTATCAAAGCTTTAGACATACTATCACACATGCAATCACAAAAACAAAATTATAAACCATACAAACACAATCAAAGAAACATCAAACACTAGTGAATAAACCTTTATGAATTTTTCACTATACAAAACCATCCCCACACCCCCAAAACTTGGTTGGTGAGGTAGAGCCTCCCTCTTACCTCTTGAAGACAAAAATCCTCAAGCTTCTCCTCCTCTTTGATTTTTGTATGAACCAAAATAATTCCCTAAAATTCTTAAATAATTAGTAAAATCACAAACAAAGCTTAATAATCATAAACCATGGAATAATCATAGTTTAGAAAATCAAAAACTTAATTTTAAACCAAAGAATCACAAGTTTACCTTTAAGAAAGTAAGATAAAACTTGGATTTTGAAGCACTTAGAGTAGGATTTTAACAAAAGTTTCTAAATGAAAAGTGTTTAGATGGTGGTTTAGGTTTAGGAAATGTTAAGAACAAAAATTATAGAAGATAGATGGTGTATTTGGGTGAGAGGGCCGAAACTTAGAGAGAGAAATGAAGGGAAAAGGTTCTTTGTGTTCTTGGAATTTTTAAGAGAAAATAAGGCTAAGCTTTAGGTGAGAGAAAAGTGAAATTATGAGAGTGAAAAATAAGATGGTGCTGCCGTGAGTGTGTAAGGAAATATTAGGAGATTTACTTGAAATAAACTATCACAATTGAAAGTACATGGCTTGGTCACCTTTTGGTCATGCAATGGTCATGCAAGATGGTTTAAGAACCTTGGAGAAGCCTCCCAAGGCTGCTTGGCAGTGTGGTTTTCAAGGGATTAGGGACTTTTTTTTACTTTAATTAAACTTAATCACATGCTAATTAGATAGTTAGTTAATTAGGTTAAGTTTCTTAATTATACTTAATTAACATTCTAATTAATTAAGTAGGTCATGGCATATGTCATGCTTAGTCATGACTTCTAGATAAAATTAAGATATCTAATTAGTAACTAGATTATAACTAATTAGTAATTAGGTTAGTTCACTTAGTTCCTTAATTAGGCAATTAAGATGACTAAATTAGGTTTAATTAGTTACTAAGTAACTTAGTCAAGCCATTATATTTGACTAAATCCTAGCCCTTGAATTTAACTTTAATTCCTAGCGCTTGATTTAATCTATGGTAGATATCATTAGTTACTTTATCAGGATTGTTCTCTCACCGTTGATCTGATCAATGGTTATGATCAAAAGCATCTTAATCAAATTTTTCATCCGACTGTCCACAATAAAGTCTATGTTCCTTTATTTGACCAATTCCTATTGGTTAGAAAAGTCCAGCCATCGTTTTTGACTGATTCCTATTGGTTCATTCTAATTTAGGTTACAGAAAATATTCTAAGCATATTTTCTGTCAAATAAAATTTATCGGATCCAATAATTCATAGCAACAGCTGCTATAAATAAAATAGCAGATATTTATCAGTGAAATATTTTTATTTCACAGATAAATTCTAAAAATTAAAAGATTCTTTTCTGTATCACTCAGATTTGGGTTTAGTAAGATCTCCCGTCTCCGAATGAATCAGATAAGAATTTTCTCGACCCGAAAATTATTATTTTCCTGACCCGGAGCAAATCACACAAAACAATCAAAAACAAAAAAATATAAAACAGTGAAATTCTGCTATTACTGTTAACATAGTCAGAATTTGGGGTGTTACAGTGATAGTGATTTTACAGGAGATGTTGATGATAGAAAGAACACTACTAGTTTTGTATTCTTTATGGGAGATTGTGCTATTTCATGGAGTTCTAAAAAATAATCTATTGCCACACTTTCAACTTGTGAGTCTGAGTATGTGGCGGTAACTTCTTGCACTTGTCATGCTATATGGCTTAGAAGGTTGTTGAAAGAAATTTATTTTCCACAAGAGGAAGCAACAAAGATTTGTATTGATAACAAGTCCGCATTATCTCTTGCTAAAAATCCGGTGTACCATGATCGAAGCAAGCACATAGACACAAGGTTCCATTTTATTAGAGAGTATGTTGAGAACAAGGTGATTGAGCCCAAATATGTAAAGACATAAGATCAAATTATTGATATTTTTACTAAGTCTCTCAAGTTTGAAGAATTTCAAAAATTGTGAGCAAGACTTGGAATGAAGAAGAAGACTTCAAATTAAGGGAGAGTGTTGATTAAAAATAATAATTTGAAGTTAATAGAATTTTGGTAGTTATGTGACCTTTGATGTAGTAGCTATTGTGAGTTATGAGAGTTATTCTATAAGTAATAAAGAATTATGGTGTGTCAATAGGAAAAATTATTTCATTGGAGTTATGTAATTATATGATGATTTATTTTATAAATTAAAGGAGAATTACTATTGTTAATTAAGGAGAGTTATAGAATGTATAATGTATCTTTTACTTTGATAAATATCTTATGTACTTTGGAGTTTGGTGTAAAGAAATAAAAAGAATTTAAAAAGTGTCTATTCTATTATTCTTTTATACTAACAAAATTCTCTCCAAGAAAAAAAAAATCCTCTCCAAGGTTTCATTTTATTTTATTTTAATAATAAGTTTCACATTAAAATACAATTTCATGTCATTTTAATTCAGGTCATTACCACATTAAGTTCTATTCAGCTTCTGCATTGCATTATTAGCTTGCCGAATCTGGCTTCCATTGCTTCCTACAGTCGACCTGCTATTCGGTTTAATACTTGCTTCAGTCTCCGTCGTTCTTTTTTCTTCTTTTCACGCTACTCTTTAACTGGTGCCTAACTCCAGTCTATAGCTATTGACTATTTATATTGGCAACCAGGCAGCAAAACAACGAAAGCTACATCCTTCATATTTTCATACCTGATTGTATCGTTGGTTATTTATTTTTTGCTGTGTAGTAATTCACATGGAATAGAAAAGAAACAAATGAAAGCGCAACCAACACCATTCCGCTGACCCCGTTATACAAATGGTGGGGTATAGTAGATGCCAAAATGTACAAAATTAGAAGCACTTGTCACCTATTTATAAGCATTATTACGAGCTATAAAATTAAAAGGGTGCGCTTATCTGCTTATCGGATTTTTAAAATGAGTAAGCAGTAATATATTTATTTTTTATTTAATAAAGTGCATAAAGATCTCAAACTACTAAATAATTTAAAAATGAATATATCATTACTTACTTACTTTAAAGATAAACTCACTTTAAAAAAAAAATTAATATGGTTTATATTGCACTTACATTACAAATATGCTGTTTATGTTTATGTGACATAAATTTTTTATTTTAAATATTTCATATATCCTTTAGTATTTGTCAAAAAATTATATTTGAAGAAAATTTTATTATTATTTGGCTCAAACAATTAGTTTTTTAAAGAATAGGTTAAATTAATTTTTAAGTCCACTTCTTAAGATGTTCAAATAGTTAATTATATTTTAAAAGTTTATAATTGAATTTTTATAATTTTAAAAGTTTTAATTAAGTCTACCGTTAGAACACATTTACTATTAGAAATTTACCAAGGTATTTTAATAATAGGCTGGATTTAGAGACCCTAAATTTTTTGAAATTATAGAAATCCAATTGAAAACTTTAAAAATTGTTTTTACCTTCTAAAAGATTTTAATTAAGTCCCTCGATATAATCCATATTTAATAAATTCAGTCCGGTCATCGACTCGGTTAAGGTACTAGATCATTAGTTTAATTAATGAGTCATAATTGCATAAATTAAAATTAAATATTTAATCTAGATAAAAAATTACATAAAAAATTTCTACTTACAAATATTCGGGCTAAGACCAAAATTGAATTAATATTCAATATTTGATTTCTATTTTTATTGACCTAAAATTCATCTACTTCAAGCCCAAACCTCTTCACCCATTGTTAAAGTAGGCAGAAGTTGAATCCTATATTTAATTGGGCTAAAATTCATCTTCTTCTAATATTCTAAGTAGGGGTGATGACGGGTCGGGTCTGGGTTTAGGGAGAAAAAAATCCAAATTAATTAGGTGAGGTCGGGTTGGGTTGGGTCTGTTTTTGGAAAAAAAATTCGAGTAACTCGAACCGAACCAACCTGATTACAATCGGGTTGGTTCGGGTTGGGTAATCGGGGTTAGTCAAATTTTAAATTAGGCCGGTCAGGTTGGTCGAGTTCGCGGGTCACCGGATCGGGTTGTGTAGTCTTAAGTGAGAAAAAGTAAAAGTAGGGCTTGAATTTAGGCAAAACGACGTCATTTTCTTGGGTCTTCCAGTCTTCGGATCGGGTCATCGGGTCAATTCACTAAACTCATTACCCGAACCGATATCTGGATGATTTTATAAGGTTTGACGCGAATAGACCCGATTACTCGAACCAACTGGGATATATTTAATCAGGTTGGGTCGGGTTATTCGGGTTCGCAGGTCAGGTTGTGCACCCTTACTTTTAAGCCCAAACCTCCTGACCATTATTAATAATAAGCAAACAAATCCTAGTAAGTAGAACTATCACAATGAGAGCTACCCGTTTCCATTTATCCAAGTCTTTTCTTCTGCTTAGACATATCAAATAGATTAACCTGTCTCGCTATGGGTTAGTAAAAAAAATGTGAGTATGGTGGGTTGACCTGTTATGAAATATGAGTTAGGAATAACTTATTTTATGGTGGGTTGACGGGGTCAAATTGTCATTTTTTTTTAAAAAATGATAGTTTGATTGGTTAGATAGGTCAATTGACCAAAAAAAAAGTAGTAAGTTAGACGAGTCAACTTGCTTAAACTTGAACAAAAAAGACAAGTTAAACTACCACCAAAATAAAAAAATTGACTTGGCAAGTCAATCCATCTAGCCTCATAGGTTATATGAAGTGGGTTAAAATAACACGTCTAAAAAAATGGATTATAAAATGCAACACAGCCTCCCATTTTTGGCAGGTTAAACGAGTTGATATGTCGAGTCCGACCTGTTTTGTCATCTATACTTCTATCTCCGTCCTACAACTCACTTAAGGACATTGAGGATGCATGTTGGTGGTGGCCAAACTGCCCAGAGTGCGGCGGTGGTAGGTTGTCGAGGTGACTCATTTATAACTTCTTGTCAGCTGCTTGCTTCTACTACAGATTGATGAAAAAAGGTCTATATTTTTTCCTCCATTTTCAGTTCAAATTCTATAAAAAAATTGGCCAAGTTAGACTGGTTCGACCGAGTCATTTGCATATCCAATCCTAAAAGTAACTCGGTCTGGTTACTTGACTGACTTACTATTTCATCAGTCAAATTGGCCCTCCGAGTCTAATAACATTGATACAAGCAACCGTTAGAAATTTAGAATTGTATTTTAATGGTATGAATATAATTAAAAAGTTTTTAAGCTATATAGATCCAATTACAATTAAAATATATGGATCTATTTGAATATCTAAGAGAATTTGGGACCTACAGATTAATTTTAGAAAATATTTTCTATATTTTCCATATAATACAATAATATAATTTTTTTTATCACATATCACTTTCAGTAAATGGAGGATGAGAACATATGAAACAGAACATCGAAGAAAAGCGAGACATAAACAAAATTCTAAAAAGGCAAAGGAAAAAAACTTGAGAAAGTTTATGTAGTTGCAGCTGGAATATATACTATTTTCACTAATTTCTATTTTTAAAACAAAATTCCATCCCAAAATTAGGTTGTTAATAATCAAAGAAAACTCATCTAAATTGAATAAATTGAAATGAAAAGTTCAACATGGACCAAAACCAATTATAATCAAAACTAAACAAATCCGAAATGATATAGTTGTATAGGTATTTTTTTTTCAGAGGAAAGTGCACTCAACCCTCTAAACTTTGAGTTATTTAAAAAGTACTATCATGAAATTCAAAATATTTTTAATTAATTCTTCAACTTTATTTAATATACTAATAGACCCTTTTATGTAATTTTTGTTAATTCATTGAGGGAAGATCCATGTAGCAACATCTGACCCATTCATACATAAATATTGACTATTTAATGTTTTATTCTTTAAAATCTAATTTTTTTTTTAAATCATTCTAAATTAAAAGAAAAAAATGAATTTTAGAACAAAAAATTATAAGCAAGACATGCTCGACAATGTCTTTATCTAGTGGTGACAGAGGCTCGACTCTTAACTAGTTATCCATGACGAACGCCGATCAGGAGGTAACAGAGAAGTGGTGGAGAGAGCACCAGTGAAACTTGAGTGCAATGAGGCTCTGTCTGCCGTTTGAAGATACAAACAACAACCCATTCCATCATTGACAAACAGACTTGAATCATCCCCTAAATCTTCCACCAGTGCACCATATCTTCGTCAAGCTCCTTCACTGCCTCAACCCAAGATACCAATGCACTGCCCACATTCACCCTTACAAGCCCCCACACCACAACCACTATCAAGCTACCTCTGTAGCGTGACCTTCGCTGGAGTCGACACCAGAGCCATCGCTTAGTCATCAAAGCCCCAAGCAACCATCCATCGACTAGAACTTCCAAATCACTATGAAGACACCGTTGTCAAGTCCTCTCAGAAACACCCAAGGTCGTCGACCTTCCATCATTGACCACCTTACTACGCCTCCTCATCCCACGTCATGCATTGAATAATTTGATCCCCATCTCACTTTTCAATCTTTCGCCCATTTTCTTAGGAGCTCGGAGCGTCGAATAATTTCTCAATATATACTCAACTTGGAGCTAATCAAATGCTATACCTAACTAGCGGCGGAGCAACATTGTCTCGACGGGACCGTGGTTTTTTTATTTTAGAATAACTAGTGTTGTTAAGAAAAAATTAAAAGATTTAAATATCCTAAAAAATTATATTATCATATTTTAAAGTTAACATATTTATAAAATCTTCTCAATCTTCTACACTAAATTAGTAAAAACTACATGAGTAAAGATCATTTATCCTCAATCCCTTTTATATTCCTTAACACGTAAATCATTCCATTTTTTTTTACTATAGGTATTCATTATTTTTTTTACTATTGTTTTAAGATTTTTTAGACATAAATTTTTTATTTTAAGACAATAGTAAAATTTTAAATTTATTGTATAGTAATTATTTATTTTACTTATTACTATTACTTTTCTCTACTTTAGATAACATATTTCTTATATATCTTTTTTCAATTCTCTATTTTTTCTTGCATGATCTTTTTTGAGGTTAAAATTATTTCTATTTTTTTTTCTTTGTATGCCTTTTCTATTTCTAACTCTTACCATCATACTATGAAGTACGGACACGTCATTTTTGAGTCATGTCCACATGTTACACACGTGTCTATGTCGGATACATGATGATGCACGTACGACACATGTGTCCTGCATGTCTGAATATGTTCGATTAAAAAGATTATTTTTTTCGGCTTGGACACGTCTTGAACAGGACTCAGATACGTTTAGACACATCTAAGACACAATTTGAATACTACTCATTAATATTTATTTTAAAAAAATGGTTTCCATGACTAACATCCAATTAGTAAGTCTGTAATCCACCTAAACTCAATCACATGACTGATGTCTCAAGTTACTATTTTCATATACCAGTATTTTTAATTTATCTTTTTACACAATACTATTAGACTTTTAAGTTTTATCTTTTCATACACCACTATTTTCATCTGCTCCTTCTGCCTCTGCTCGTACTAAGTCATTCACTTCGTCGTCACTGAAACTTGCCTCATATCACTATTTCCTCTAATTAATTTTTTTGGATGCACACTTACTTGTACATGGTTAATTTTATTAAGAGAAGTTAGTTTAATAGATTTTTTAGAAAATATCAATAAAAATCATGCTCATTATTTTTTGGGAGGGACTTACTAGATAATAAATATTAACACATATGACTAGATAACAAATATTAACACATATGACATATATTAAAATATTATAAATCTTCAAACTTATAAAAATGATATTAATAAATTATGAATTTTTTTAAAGTTTACAATTATATATATACAAAAACTAAATTCTTTAATTTACTTATATATATATATATATGTTGTTCTGTTTCTACGCCTTTTTGAATTTAGTATGTTCTATATCCATGTCTTATGTCGTATTCGTATCTCGTGTTCGTGTAATGCGTGTCTATACTTCATAGCTTTCATAATTTGGGATTATTAATATTTAAAATCTTAACTTATGTAATATTAATTTTTTTACTAAAACAATATTTTTTTTACTATTGTTTTGAGATTTTTTAGACATAAAATTTTTATTTTAAGACAATAGTAAAATTTTAAATTTATTGTACGGTAATTATTTATTTTACTTATTACTATTACTTTTCTCAACTTTAGATAACATATTTCTTATATATCTTTTTTCAATTCTCTAATTTGTCTTGCATGACCTTTTTCTGTGAGGTTAAAATTATTATTTTTCCTTGTATGTCTTTTCTATTTCTAACTCTTACTTTCATCGTATGAAGTATGAACATATCGTTTTTGACTCATGTCTGCATGTCTGACACGTGTCCTTGTCGGACACATAGGAACGCACGTATGACACATGTGTCCTGTGTATCTGATTAAAAAAATTATTATTTTTTACTTGAACATGGCTCAGACATACTTGAACATATTTATGACATAATTTGGACACGACTCATTAATATCTGTCTTAAAAAAATTAATTACCATGACTAATGTCAAATTAGTAAGTCCGTAATCCACCTAAATCCAATCACATGACTAACGTCCTAAGCCACTATTTTCACATACCAGTATTTTAAGTTTCATCTTTTCACATGCTACTATTAAACTTTTAAGTTTTATATTTTTACACACTACTATTAGACTTTTAAGTTTTATTTTTTCACACACCACAATTTTTATATGCTCCTTATACCTCTGTTCGTACCATATTATTCATTTCGTATTCACTGAAACTTGCCTCGCACTACTATTCTCTCTAGTAATTTTTTTAGATGCACATATACTTGTACATGATTAGTTATATTAAAAAATATTAATTTAACAGATTTTTTAAAAAATATCAATAGAAATTATGCTCATTATTTTTTAAGAGGACTTACTAAGTAACAAATATTGACACATATGATATATATTAAAATATTATAAATCTTCAAGTTTGTAAAAATAATATTAATGAATTATGAATTTTTTCTTAAATTTTATAATTATATATATAAAAATTGAGTTCTTTAATTTACTTTAATATTAATATATATATCATATCTATATTTTGTAATTTTTTAAATTTAATATATTTTTATATATGTATCATATTTGTGTTTGTCCTTCATAATTTTTATAATTTGACATTGTTAATATTTAAAATCTTAACTTATTTAGTATTATTTTATTGATAATTTCATGTGTTTTAATTATAACTATTTAAAAAAATAATAAAATAATATGATATTAATTATAGAGTAAATTATACTTACCTCCTCCAAGTTTGATGATATTACACTTTCAAATTTCATTCTTTTCTAAAAATGACACTCACCCCCATTAATTGATCAAGTTACATAATCATTGTGTAAATATTATCAATTAAAATTTATAAGATTTTCAAGATTCACGCTTATTTATGAAAAAAATATTATTTTAAAAAATGTTATTAAAGGTTTTTTTATAAAAAATATTATTATATATAAATATTATTAATTAAAATCAGAAGGTTTTCAAGATATCTGCTATTATTTTTAGTATACACGCTTTTTCATAAATAATCGTGAATCTTGAGACTCTATAAATTTTAACGATAATATTTATACAATTATACAACTTAATCAATTAATTGAGGGGTGAGTGTCATTTTTAAAAAAGAATGGAGCTGATATTTTTAAAAAAAATATTTTTTTATAAATAACTGTGAATGTTAAAAATTCTATAGATTTTAACTGATAATATTTACATAATTATGCAACTTGATTAATTAATGAGAATGAGATCATTTTTAAAAAAAATGAGGCTAAATGTAATATTATTAAATCAAGAGAAATAAGTGTAATTTACTCTTAATTATAAGACATGTCGGTATAAATACATTATTTTAAAGAATATAATTTTTCATAATAATATCTTTAATATGATATTAATGCTTTCAACTTGGTGTACGTAATCGACTTTATAATTTAGCATTAGAAGATTAAGAGTGTGTTTGAAAATGCTAGAAAAAATAGATTATATTGATAATCAATTATATGTATAATTGATTATTGTAAAAATCAATTATAATCAGAATATGTTTTTGTTTGGTATATTTGTTAAAAAATAATTTTAAGATAATCTATTTCGTTTAGATGATATGAAAAAAATTATTTTTACATAATAAATTATAAAAAAAGTATAAAATTATTTTGTTTATAATATTTGATGAAAAGCCATTAAAATTATTATGGAAGATATTTCTCTCATTAAAGTATAGTTAAAAAATTTATCTAAAAATATTTTTTTATAAAAATAATCTATATTATAAACTTGTGTTAAAATAATTTTTTTATAAAAATAAATTTTTTTATAAATTAATTTAAATACTCAAATATAATTAATTTTTTATAAATTTTTTTAAAATAATTAAATTAAAAAATAATCTTTTTCAAACAAACTCTAAATGAGTAATCGTCCACTTGTGCTAGTGCTCCCCGGTTGGCTGTTCTTAAGGGCCTGTTTGGTATGAAGTATAAGATAAGATTTGATAGATAAGATAATAAGATAAAGTCTAATAATATAAAATTTAATAAGATAAGTTCTAATACGTAATGGTTAAAAATATCAAAATATTTAAAATTATAATAAAAAAGTTTTTATAATACCTTATACATTAAAACTTAATCAAGTTTAATTCCACCTCTTAAGGTTTGATTAAATTATTTATTATTTTAATGTATAAGAGAATTTAATGAATAAATTTATATAATATAATATTTATACCAAATAATTAATAAAATTATAATATATTATATTAACTTATCCTATCAAATCTAATACAGCATATCAAAGAGATCCAAACTGAATTCATAATTTAACACAAGTGCTCTCAGCTGGCTGCACTTAACCGAGTCATAATTTAGCATTCGAAGACGAGTCGTCCACTTGTGCTAGTGCTCTACAGCTGGCTGTACTTAACCAAGCTCATAATTTAGTATTGGAAGACTTGATGGTCAATCGTCCACCAGTGCTAGTGCTCTCCAGCTGGTTAGGTAAACTCTCTACAGCTTCTGGATTAATTTTTTCATCTGCTTGGTGTATCTGCCGTCAATTACTTTCTTCCGTTCACCGGATATTCAATTTGCCACTTTGAGTCTCTTTCTTTATTTATTCTGCTTATCAGGCTACATGGCTTATGCTTTAACTGCTGCCTAATTCCAAGTCTATAGCTATGGAGAATTCATATTGACAAGCAGCAGAAACAACAAAAGGTACGTCCTTTAGTTTTTCGTACCTGCATGCATCACTTAAATTGCACTGATTTGTGCCTCTGTCAACATAGGAAGATAGCTACTCCGTTTATGATACTCTTCGTGTTTTGTTTTGTTTTGTTTTTTTTTATTGCTATACTCTGTTTATATTACCCTTATGTATTGTTTGGATTGAGAGAAAATGGGAGCAAAGAAGTTGGGGGAGAGAAAATGAAGAGAGATTGTACTTTTCAAAAAATATTTCATATATCTTCTAGTATTTGTGAGAAAATTATATTTCAGAAGGAAATATTTTACTGTTAGGTTAAAAAAGTATATATATATTTTTAAATATTTTCATAATATAAGGAACATAACATAGAAGAACAGGGAGACAAGAAGCAAAAAACAAAAAAAAATCCTTGAGAAAGTTACGTAGTTGCGTTTCGAATATAATTTTGGATTTGGATCTTTTAAAGTAAAGGGTACATCTTAGAAAATGAAGTAAAGAATAGTAATTACTAATGAAAAAAATCAAAATAGTGCCCTTTAGTCGATTTTATATATATGTGTGAGCGAGTAAAGCCTAAGTTAATAAATCCCTCTCCAAGGTTACGTTTTGTTTATTTTATTTTATTTTTTAAAAAAAGAAGTTTCACATTAAAATACAGTTAATGTCATTTTAATTCAAGTCATTACCTTGTGAATAAGCTCAATTCAGCTTCTGGCATTGCTTTATCAGCTTGGTGGATCTGGCTGGCGTCCATTGCTTCCTTCCGTCGACATGCTATTTGGTTTAATACTTGCTTCACTCTCCTTCGTTCTTTATTCTTCTTATCAGGCTACTGTTTAACTGGTGCCTACCTCCAGTCTAAAAGGTACATCCTTCATATTTTCGAGCCATTGTGTATTATTGTTTATTTATTTTTTGCTGTGACATAATTCATAATTTCATAAGAATTGAATAGAAACAAAAGAAAGGGGCTAAGGGCAACACAATTCTGCTGATCTTTTACGTAAGCATTATTATGATCTTAACATTATGAGTAACATTATTTTTAATATTGCTGTCAAATCTAATTATTTCTATAGAATTTATATGTTTTTGTAAAAAAAATTGTTAAAATTATAATTTTAATCGTTTGAATTCATTTTTAATTTAATTCTTCGAATTATTTTTTGAAATTAGTTCTCACATTTATAAATATTTTTAAAATAATGTGTTGTTAACTTTTATTATGATGTTGTTATAATAATCTCGTGATGTTACATAAAAAACACCCGGTAGGTGTTTGATTATTGTTGTATGTGTTCGTGTTCTATAGATGTTTAGGGTTTTTTTTTTTTTGTAAAATGTCTGGTAGAAATTGAATTGATAGTATTATAGTGGGAGACCATTTTTTCTGTCTGAGGTTTACGCAGAGGATTTATCTGAAAACATTTATAATTTGGAGACTGATTTGAAAAAAAAATTATAAGGAATAAATTGAAAGCATTTGGATATTATATGGACTGAAATTATAATTTAACCTAAAAAAGTATGATTGGTCGAATATAATTCTCTCTAACCCCTTTGCCTTTTTTTTTTTTTATTTTTGTTGCCGTGGGTGCCTTTTCAGTGTAGCATAGTAGCAAGGGATGGCGCTGGACATTGTTATGTCAGTTGCTTCAAAAATCTTCAGTACCTTGAAGATTTGTCCCGATCTTTCTGGCAGATTTGGCAATTGAAAACATTAAATTCATATTTATTTTATTACTTTGACTGGCGAGTTCAAATCTGCCAGAAATCATGTTTTTCTTTTCTCTCAGGACTCAAGATGATTTGAAAATCCTAATCAAGCATCATTCTTTTCTTTCATTAGTTTTTTTTTCATTGCCATCATCTTTAGGCATCTTGACATAATGGGATGAGTTCTTGCAACTGGCATTTGTAGTGCTCCGTCTTAAGTTTCTAAGATATTCTTCTGCATATTTCTTTTGGTTGAAATTACAATTTCAACTTCGCATGGGTTAACCTTCACACCCAAGAAGATGAAATCATTCATAACACAGATTATTAATCTGGAACATGGTTTCTTAAAAGAAAACAATTCTGGACTAGTATCAGTGACCAAGAGACCATCAAGATAATGAGAGACAGTGATTATGTCAGTCATTTGGACTTTTAAGAAGAGTTGGCAAACTCATCACTCATGCTCTTGCATGAATCTATTCGAAAGATGTATGAGTAAATTATGTTTTACCAACGACCAAGCCCTTGTGACTATTTTAGGTCATATACAAGGCCTTTTCAATCTATAGACACAACCTTTTCTTCTTCCTTTAAAAACAATTTTATTAGTCTATATTTGACATAAAATTTTCCTCTTAATCATCAAGATGGCTGACTTCACATCAAATTGATAGTTAGTCCACTTCATTCAAGAGTTCTCTATTAGTGTCATGTTTGGCCATTAGAGCGAAGGTCTCAATAATCTACAACAGCTTCTTGTGGATTCCCATTGGCCACTAATGCTGTTGTCTGATGCCTTGTCGTTACACTTGTAGCCAACATATCTACCAAATAAACATCTATATATTTACAATTTCCTCCTAGAATTCTTCTTAGAAGACATGCAACTAGTAATCTCCATAATTGTTATATTATTTCCTTCAGGAATTTCACTTTGATCAGGTTAGGTGTGTAGGCTGCCATTAATACTTTTTTGCTTCCCAAAAATTGTTGAATTCAGAGGAATTAAACATTGTGTTGGAATTTGAATGGAGGAATTAGTTGGGTATTTGATGATGATTAAGTGGCTAGTGTGACAAAATGTTAGCGAATGGCGATTGTGGGAATTTTGGACGAGGGACTTCTTATAATATGAAGTAGGATACATCTATTATCTTTGGATGCAATGGTGATGCCTACATGGCTTTTGATAGCTTCCAAGACTTACTACAAAACGTAAGCATTATTGCCTATTTATACGCAGTCTTTCTCCACTCGGCAATTGCGGTTAAGCCATTCTTTTATACAATTTTATATCTAGATTTTTTTAAGGGTGTGTTTGGGAGTCCAGCTTTTGGATGGAAAAGAAAGATTATTTAATTTTTATTTTGAGTAAACACTTTTTATATTTGAAATTTTTTTAAAATAAATGATGAACATATAACTTTTAATCATTATTTATTCATTCTTTGAAATATATTATAATTATCATAATTTAGAAATAATAAATAAATCTTTATTTTCTTTGTTTGTATTCCCGAATTGCTGCACTTTGTTCCTCTATCAGACTTGAGACTTGGATCTTGCAACCATTTTTGAGTCTCAACCACGCACTTTGAATACTTTACAGACATTAATTGAACACAACAAAATTTTGTCTGAGAAAATGCACACACCAAGTCATCCTTGAATAGTCAATAATAAGTTATATGAAGTACTTTTCATAGGGAGTATGTTTACATGCACCAACCTAAGTTTTGGTGTATGGGTGCATGGCCAACCTTTTCACCTGTCATTGTTGTGTTGTGGAATAGCCGGTCTCCCTGTTTTAACCATCCCTTCTTCCATCGACTGTCATTGTTGTGTTAGAACCCATATATTTCCATGGAGCTAGTGATCTCGAAATTGTTTTTAACACTTAGTCATTCTTGATCTTGAAATATTTTGCCTCATTACTTGGTCATTCTCAATCTTACAGTTTATAACAATGCTCTCCGTCAAATATTTTTCATGCCTGTAAGACTAATGAAGCTTAGTCATTTAAATCTTCAGTCACTAACTTGAGGATTCTATACAAAGTGAACACAAAAGAAAGTAGTTATCTATTATTCCATTTTTTTAGGAAATGATTTTTTATTTATTCATATTACAAGTTGTTGATGTAGTAATGATAAATATTTATTTATTAGCTCAAAAAGCTTTTGCAAGTAGAAAGAAATAATATATTTTTTCATCCAATACATAATTTCTTTGTATATTGGATTGAACTTATCAAATATCTGTCCGCAAGGTAGATAATGATACTACAACTTGTTACAAAGAAAATATGAAGTCTTTCTTTGATGAAGAAATATTAATAAAGGATTGTCCTTCAAATCAATTTTTTAATATTTTTAATGAAAAATAAATGCCACTCAAATCACTATGTAGAGTACAAGACAAACTTGACTCAACCTAAGAAAAGTAAAAAACTTAGCCAAATCTCAGGCTTCCATCTCCTCGCAGTAGGGGTGGGCATGGTTCGGTTTGGCATGAAAACCGAACTGAACCGGTAAAATGGTTCGGTTTGAAAATTGAATCGATTTTCTTTTGGGGCCGAATCGGTTTTGGGTTTCTGAACTGGTTTCATGAAAAACCAGTTCTGAATTGGTTAATTGGTTCAAAAATCAGTTCAGAAAACTAGTTCAAAAATCCAGTTCTTTAGCAATCAAGGACTCCATTTTCATATCACTATAGCAGACATTTTAAGCTAGAACATGTCAATGGAAGTAATCCTAGTAGAATCTTAAAAAGAAAATCTAATAGGTAAATAAATGGAAGACAAATGAAGATTACCTTGAAGAGAAGAACCATATGAGACCACACTGTGCGCACAAGTTTATTGAACCTCATCATACTAGAAAGCTGTCAATGTTGAATGGTCTAGGAATATTACTAAATATAGGACTATTACTAAATATTGTGCACTATTGTAAGTGGAAAATCCAGGTAGAGACTTAATATTACTAAATATAGGATTGCAGGACCAATGTGCTGAGCTTAATATCCTATTGCTAAGTGAAAAAAGGGGTCTTGTTGTTCGTTGAGATCAATTATCAAGGGACCAAGTACAACATTTAGCTAATGCTACTCGGTGATACAGCAATACTTGATATATAAACTAGGAATTTTAATTTTGGCAATTTAATCTTTTAGAATTAAGAAAACTAGTACAGATCTGAAAGCTACAGTGAGGAAACCCTTCAAAATAGACACATTTGAGTAACAAAGCTGAGCTCGAACAAAGTTACATTGCTGTGTATAGTTAACTTACATCATGCAGGAAACCTATGAGAAACCCACCTAGCACAGCTTCTTGTAATAAAACCAAACCAAACAACCAAATTGAGACCAATGTTGATGACTTCTTATTATACATTGAACAAAGAACCCAAATTGTGACCAAAAGTTTGGAATAGAAAAACCAGCTTAGAGCAAAAATAAGTGAGACATACCTGATGTGAGAGATAAGAAGATAAGGAAAAGGAGAGCAGCTACATTAGCCATAGTTGTTATGGTACCTGTACTAGTACTGACTGAACTTTGAACTGAACTACTACATATAAGAAGAAATTGGAGTTTGCATATACAGGTATTATGTTATGATGCAAAATAATAGAGTAGACTTAGTTATACGAATTAGAGTCAGTACATTTACATATTGACAAATTGTTCACCAACTCACACTCTCTCGTATAAAGCCTATATAAAGGCTTCTCTCTCGTATAATTCAATAAGAAAATGAATCACTAAATTTCTGAAAAGTTCTTCACATCTCTCTCTTTCTCTTCTCTACTTGTTTTCTTTATGGTATCATGAGCTTATTTTCTCGGGGCCCGAACCTTCTTCTATGGCCGAAACCGAAAATGTAACCGCTTCCTCTGGCGGCGCTTCGGTGGTGCATCCGGCGGTGCTCGGGCGCCGCAAACTTCAATCCGTCTCTCTCTATCAAACTCGATGATGAAAACTATCTCCTATGGCGACAACAAGTTGAAGCCGTCATCATCGCTCACAAACTCTATCGATATGTGGCAAATCCACAGATTCCTCCTCGTTTCGTCAATGAAGCTAATTGTGCCTTAGAAATCGAATCCGATGCGTATCAACTCGGGTTGTGCAAGATCGATGTTGTTCACGTGGCTTTTGGCTCAATTTCTCCCTCAATTCTCCCTCGGTTCATTGGTTGCAAGCATTCTTGGGAAGTTTGGGAGAAGATTCACAAACACTTCCAAGCGCATGTTCGAACCCAGGTGCGTCGTTTTCGTTCTGAGCTGAAGAACACCAAGAAAGGCAATCGAACAATTTCGAGTATCTCCTGAGAATTCGTGCCCTAATTGAGTCTCTCCAAGCCATTGGTGATCCAGTTAGAGATCAGGATCATATCGACACCATCTTAGAAGGCCTTCCGAGGAATACAATTCCCTGGTTATGGTGATTTATGCAAGAGGTGATACTCCATCACTTGATGATATTGAAGCACTCTTGCTAATGCAAGACGCACAATTTGAAAAGTTCAGGCAAGAATTGCCCTCTCCCTCGTCACAGCGAATGTAGCTCAAGCAACTAACATGCATGATTCATCCACCACCTCTAGTTTTAATCAAAATTCTCCTGAGTTTCACGGTGGCTATCGTGGCCGTGGTGGCCGGAATCGTGGTCGCGGTGGTCGTGGCCGTGGCCGTGGCGGCACAAAGCCCACGTGTCAGTTATGCAATCGGTATGGTCATGATGCCTTCAATTGTTGGTATAGGTATGATCAAAACTTTGTACCTTCTCAAAGACCTCCACAGCCCCAATTCTCTCAAACTCAACATCATAATACTCAGTTTCAAGGCTCACAAGGGTTCCATAATGGACAAGGTTCCTTCTATCAGATTTCTCATCAAGGTTCTCATCAAGGTCAGCCTTCCTTTCAACATCGCCAAGTGCAAATATGGCTATGCAACAACCACAATTTGTTCCTAATACTCAGGAAGAGCTGCACGACCTTTTGATCCACAATATTGGTTTCCTGGATTCGGAGCTTCACATCACATCACAGCTGATCCTAACAACTTGACTCAAAGCAATCCCTTTGGAGGTCATCAACAAGTAATCATGGGAAACGGTCAAGGTTTATCCATAAACTCCATTGGTTCCTCTAAATTTGTCTCTCCTATTCAACCTAAAGTTGTATTTTCTTTAAAGAATTTACTTCTTGTTCCAAACATTACTAAAAACCTTGTCTCTGTTTCTAAGTTTGCTCAAGATAACAATGTTTATTTCGAGTTTCACCCATTCTCTTGTTATGTCAAAACACAGGGCTCTAACCGAGTTCTCCTTCAAGGCTCACTTGGTGGAGATGGTCTCTATAGCTTCTCTAACATCAACATTCTAAAAGAGCCTTCCTCAACATGTCTTCAAGACAGCTTAGATCATTCAGCTCCTAGTGAGCATACTACTACATTCTACTTTGATGTAAATAGTACCTTTAATACTTGGCATCAACGTTTAGGTCATGCCAATGGTCTTGCTGTAAAAATTGTTCTACCATTTGTAAAATACCATCATTGAATAAAACATCTTTTGATTTTTGCAATGCTTGCTGCCTTGGTAAATCACATCGTTTGCATGCACCACCTTCACTTACTACTCACCCTATACCCTTTGAACTAATTCACTGTGATCTCTGGGGTCCTTCCCCTTTCCCCTCATATGGAGGATATAATTACTATATCTCTTTTGTTGATGCTCACACAAAATATACTTGGATCTATTTTCTTAAAAACAAGTCCGATGCCTTAACAGCATTTAAGCAATTCACTGCCTTAGTTACTGTTGAAAACGTGTAAATATCTTTTATATATCTTTTATATATCTTTTGTATTTATGTAGTTTCCTTGTATAGGCTAATCGATCATAACCCTAATCCTTGTATTTATTATTATAGCTCTATATATACAGCTCTCCGTCGTGTAGTTGAAGCACGCGGTTTCATCATATGTCTCTCTTCTCTTTCTCTCTTTTAACATGGTATCTAGAGCCTAAAGAGAGGCAACCCTAGAATCTGCGCACACCGGTGGGTCCACGCCCTCCTAAGGTGAAAATTTTCCCGCCAACCGTGTTTCCTTCTTCGGTTTGCCGACCTTTCTCTCGTGCTTGTGACGTCTTTCCGGCGCTCTTTTCTCCCTGTTCGCCGCTGCCGCCGCCGTCCGCCGCCATTCGCCGCCCTCTTTCCGGCCGCCGACCACACCGTTGGCACCGCCTCCCTCTGACCAGCCAGACCCCCGAAGCCCAGCCCCAACGCCGCCCTCACGCGCCCGCACGCGCTGCCCGTCTCCGCTGCTGCCCAGCCACCGCGCGGGCTGTTTTCCGGCGCGTGAAGGCGCGTCCGGCCGCCCCTCCGGCCGCCGTTCCTCTCGTTTGACTCGTCTCGGCTTCCTCTACGCCGATCTGCCCTCAGATCCGTGTTTTCTTGCGTTGGCGTTTTCGGTATCTTGTATTTTCCTTTTTGCCCCTTATCTTCGACCTATGGCAAGTTCTACCTCTCCGAGATGGTTCTAAAGATCATCCCAAGTGAGCCTTCGTTTTTACAAGTTACCTCCATACCCCTCTCTCTGGCCGATAAATTAGATGGCGGAATTATGATACATGGGCTTCGACATCAAGTTATGGCTTGAAAGTCAAGGCTATGAAGACCACTTCACCATAGACCTTACCTCTATAATCTGCGGAGGAACAACCCCTATGGAAGAAAATTGATAAACGGTTGTGCGTTGTAATCAAGTCCACCATTCACTCCTCTCTCAAGCGGATCTTCCGTGCGCAGACCACTTGTGCTTCACTTTGGGACCAAGCCAAGGTTTTTACACTAATGACACTCAGCGATTATATGGGGTTTGTCACAACCTCATGAGTCTTATTGCTCCTCGTCGGTTTGATGGACCTATGTCCGCTTACTTGGGTAAGGTTCATGGTGCTCGCACGATTTCAATGAGTTGCTACCTCCTGCCGCTACCCCCGCGCAAGAACTCGAGCAACGTAGCACCTTTTCATGCTCATGGCCTTGTATGGGTTACCTCCGAATATTCGCTAATCGTGATCGATTTTGGGTTCGCCACGTTCCCACTCTATCCTCGCCTTGGTCCTCTTTGCTTCGGGTCCCAACGAAGCAACCCTCTGGTTACGTCCTCGCTCCGCCCCACTTGATACTTCGCCCTCGTCTCCCACGGTGCCAATCGTGGTCGTTCTCGTCCCGGCACCTCGGGTAGACCTCGTCCGTGTGCATTCTCAGTAAGTTGGGTCATGCGAGGATCGTTGTTGGACCAAAATGGCCGTCCTCCACGGCCGCCCATATTGCCCAGTGCCACGTCACTCGATTTACAGAGTCCTCTGCTCCACCGACCCCATCTCCGGCAGCCTATGCAGATTTTCTGAAATGGTTTGAGCAACAACAGGCTTCTACCTCTACTGCATCTGTTGCACACACTGGTAATACGTTTGCTTGTCTCTCTCAATCCCCACCATTAGGTCCTTGGGTACTTGACTCGGTGCTTCGACCATATCTCTGGTAATAAACGTCTTTTCTCCAAATTCTCTAACTCGGCTATTTACCTATAATTACTTTAGCAAATGGTTCCCAAACACAACCCGAAGGGATTGGCACTGTCCATCCCCTCCCTTCTCTGTCTGTTGATTCTGTTCTTTATGTTCCTGGTTGTCCTTTTAATTTACTTTCTATTAGTCGTTTGACCCGTTCTTTAGATTGTCGCATTAGTTTCACTAAAGATTCTGTCATTTTGCAGGACCGGAGTTCGGGACGGATGATTGGCGCCGAATGTGAGTCTAATGGCCTTTACCAGCTCTCTACCACCTCTCGTGTGTGCTCTGTTATCGATTCCCCTCTTACCATCCATGCTCAGTTGGGTCATCCTAGTCTTGCCAAGCTACAGCATATGGTGCCAACCTTTTCTAAGTTATCTACTTTACCTTGTGAGTCGTGTCAACTAGGGAAACACACACGTAGTTCGTTTCCCGATCGAGTGTGTCGTCGAGCTGCGTCTCCTTTTGCTTTAGTTCATTCTGATATTTGGGGTCCTAGTCGTATTGCCTCTACTTTTGGGTCAAAATACTTTGTTACTTTCATAGATGATTATTCTCGATGTACTTGGTTATTTTTAATGAAGAATAGATCAGAGTTGTTTTCAATTTTTCAGACTTTTTATAATGAAATCAAAACTCAGTTTGGTGTTCCGATTCGTATTTTGCGTAGTGACAATGCCCGTGAATTTTTGTCTCACAATTTTCAAACTTTTATGGCATCTCATGGCGTTCTTCACCAAACATCCTGTGCTTATACCCCTCAACAAAATGGGGTTGCTGAACGCAAAAATAGACATCTTATAGAAACAACTCGGACCCTTTTATACCATGGTCATGTTCCTTTCGTTTTTGGGGCGATGCGGTTCTCACTGCTTGCTATTTGATTAATCGCATGCCCTCTTCTGTTCTTGATAACCGGGTCCCCCATTCTGTATTGTTCCCCCACCTACCCCTCCACTCTCTTCCGCCTCGTGTCTTCGGGTCGACATGTTTTGTCCATAATATCACTCCCGGTCTTGACAAACTGTCTGCCCGCTCCATCAAATGTGTTTTTTTTGGTTACCATCGGTCTCAAAAGGGTTATCGGTGTTTTTCACCCACTCTTAAGCGTTATTTTGTCTCTGCCGATGTCACATTCTTCGAGTCTGTTCCTTTCTTTGAGTCTCCTGACCTGTGTCCTCCACCCATCACTGAGGTCCTTCCTATTTTTCCTCCTCTTGTCCCCGTTGACCCCGCTCCATCACCACCTTCTCCTATTGGTGCCCCTGGTCCCTACTACGGCACTCTCCAGGGTTTATAGTCGTCGGCCACAACGCCCACCACCACTAACATCATCACCATCCGCGATTGTAGAGATTACTGAAGCTCCTTTGGCCTCTCATCCGGCACCACCTCCTTTACCAGCTCCGGCACTGCCTCCTGCGTCCGACCTTCCCATTGCTCTTCGAAAAGGTATTAGATCCACTCGTAACCCTTCTCCTCACTATGTTAATCTCAGTTACCATCGCCTTTCTTTATTGCATTATGCTTGCCTTTCCACTTTGTCTTCTGTGTCTATTCCTAAATCTCTAGGTGAAGCTTTATCTCATCCTGGATGGCGACAAGCAATGATTGATGAAATGTGTGCACTTCAGAGCAGTGGTACTTGGGCACTTGTTCCTCTTCCTCCTGGGAAATCTGTTGTTGGTTGCCGGTGGATTTATACGGTCAAGGTTGGCCCTGATGGCACTCTTGATCGCCTAAAGGCTCGTTTGGTGGCAAAGGGGTATACCCAGATATTTGGTTTGGATTATGGCGACACTTTCTCCCCAAAGGGCGAAGATGGCTTCGTTCGCCTTTTTTCTGTCTATGGCTGCTATTCGCCAATGGTCCCTTTATCAGCTGGATATCAAGAATGCTTTTCTTCATGGTGATCTGGAAGAAGAAGTCTACATGGAGCAACCTCCAGGATTTGTTGCTCGGGGGAGTCTTCTGGCCTCGTGTGTCGTCTACACAAGTCCCTGTATGGTCTCAAACAATCTCCCGGGCTTGGTTTGGTCGATTCAGTATTGTTGTGCAGCAGTTTGGTATGACTCGTAGTGAGGCTGACCACTCTGTCTTCTATCGCCATACAGTCCGAGGCTGTATCTATTTGATTGTGTATGTGGACGACATTGTTATCACCGATAGCGATCACCAAGGTATAACTCAGATAAAAACAGCATCTCTGTCATCACTTTCAGACCAAAGATCTTGGCAAACTTCGTTATTTCTTGGGAATTGAAGTGGCACAATCCAAGGATGGTATAGTAATCTCACAAAGGAAGTATGCTATGGACATTCTTGAGGAAACAGGACTACTAAATGCAAAGCCGGTTGACACCCCTATGGATCCCAATGTTAGACTTTTACCGGATCAGGGGGAGCCATTTTTAGACCAAGGAAGATATAGACGATTGGTTGGAAAACTTAACTATCTTACTGTTACCCGTCCAAATATCTCCTTTGCGGTGAGTGTGGTGAGCCAATTTCTAAACTCACCTTGTGAAGGGCATTGGGATGCAGTGATTCGTATTCTCATATATATTAAGGGAGCTCCAGGAAAAGGCATTGTCTATGAAGACAAAGGACACACTCAGATTGTAGGGTACTCAGATGCTGATTGGGCAGGTTCTCCTATTGATAGGAGATCAACTTCTGGTTATTGTGTATCCATTGGGGGTAATCTGATTTCCTGGAAAAGTAAGAAACAAAATGTAGTTGCAAGATCAAGTGCCGAAGCAGAATATCGAGCCATGGCCTCAGCTACTTGCGAGCTCATTTGGTTAAAACAGCTTCTTAAAGAACTTCAATTTGGAAACGTTATGCAAATGACTCTTATTTGTGATAATCAAGCTGCCTTGCATATCGCTTCCAATCCAGTATTTCATGAGAGGACCAAACACATTGAGATAGACTGTCACTTTATCAGAGAAAAGATTTTGTCTGGAGACATCACCACTAGCTTCGTCAATTCAAATGATCAACTGGCAGATGTTTTCACTAAGTCTTTGAGAGGTTCTCGGATAAACTATATTTGTAACAAGCTTGGTACATATGACTTATATGCTCCAACTTGAGGGGGAGTGTTGAAAACGTGTAAATATCTTTTATATATCTTTTGTATTTATGTAGTTTCCTTGTATAGGCTAATCAGATCATAACCCTAATCCTTGTATTTATTATTATAGCTCTATATATACAGCTCTCCGTCGTGTACTTGGATCTATTTTCTTAAAAACAAGTCCGATGCCTTAACAGCATTTAAGCAATTCACTGCCTTAGTTACAACTCAATTTTCTGCCTCTATTAAGGCTGTACAATCGGATTGGGGGGGTGAGTTTCGCCCCTTTACAAAATTCTTGACAGAATTAGGCATTCTTCATCGCCTAACCTGCCCACACACTTCCCATCAAAATGGGACAGTGGAAAGGAAACATAGACAAATTGTTGAGATGGGACTTACTTTACTATCTCATGCCTCCATCCCTATAAAGTTTTGGGATCACAGCTTTACACAAGCTGTTCACCTAATCAACAGGCTGCCCACTACAGCCTTATCCTCATTCTCTTCACCCTTTCATGCTCTAAAAAGCAGCAGCTAGTAGCCCGCTCAAGCACAGAGGCCGAGTACCGCAGTATGGCAAACACTACTGCTGAGTTATTATGGATCCAATCTCTCCTGTCGGAACTCAAAGTTCCCTTTACTGCACCAAGGCTGCTGTGTGACAACTTGAGTGCCGTACATTTGGCTCACAACCCAGTGCTTCATGCTCGCACAAAACACATTGAACTTGATATTCATTTTGTAAGAGAAAAAGTCCTAACTAAGGCTCTCACAGTGCTGCATATCCCAAGCATGGATCAGCTTGCAGATTGCTTCACCAAGCCCTTGTCATCCTCAAAATTTGAAGACTTGAGAACCAAACTCAATGTGGTTAAACCACCTTGAGCTTGAGGGGGGGCTAATAGAGTAGACTTAGTTATACTAATTAGAGCTGTACATTTCTGTTATTGACAGCTGTTCACCAGCTGTCACCTCTCTGTATAAAGCCTATATAAAGGCTTCTCTCTGTATAATTCAATAAGAAAATGAATCACTAAATTTCTGAAAATTTCTTCACATCTCTCTCTTTCTCTTCTTTACTTGTTTTCTTTACAAAAAGGTTAACCATACTAATAAAGCTAAACCATACTAATAAAGCTCAAAAGAAAGTGATGAGATTCAATGAGTGGAAGATGCAAACCTTGAAATCAGTCAAATCAGGGACTATATAGTTTGGCAATTTTTCTTGCACCACCACATACCCACCTGCAACAAAATGCAGATTTACATTCAATTTGACCGGATAAAAATACATACTAATAAATGATAATAAGCAAGTAGCTTGGCAAATTATTTTATTACAATAACTAAAATATGATTAAACTAATTTAGAGAAACAAGATTGAATTTTAGGAATAAAAATTCAATAATGAATTGAGAGTAGTTATAAAGCCACACTTCAGTAACGAGTTGCAGAACATGACAAACAACACAAAGTATGTATTAGTATTACCTTTGCGAGTTGTAGACCTTTGACATTTGTGACATTAATTGTTATAGCATAAAATTCTATAACATTAAGTTAGTATGGATAGTTAATAAACATAAATTTAAAAATAATGATAAAAACAGTAAGGAGACATGGAAATGGAATCATGATTAAACACTTACGTATACAATTTATACAACAAAAATCAATATAGAGCCAGGAACTAGACAACTAGGAACGAGCTATTAAGAATAGAGAACATGTCTTGATAAGTAATAACATGTCTTAATACAAAGTTATAAACTCAGTCCAATACACAATTATCCTAAGATAAAAAATAGCAGTAAAACAAATATAAGAAAATGTATCCCCTTCAATCATCAAGAGAAATAGCAGAAGAACAAGGAACATCTTGTTGAAAAACCATCTCTGCAAAAAAGAAGAACATCTCATTACTTATGAAAACATAATATAATAAGCAATAAGTAATAACATAAATGTGGAACATTAATATTACCTTATGTTCAAATCTCTCAAGCTACTCAAAGTTTAGAAAGCAATGAGAAGGGTGTTCTTTTCAGCCAATCTTGTGTGCAAACAAGTGCTTCCACCATTTTAGGTGTTAGGGAACTACGATAAGGATCAAGCACCCTTCCTCCTGTATTAAATGCAAACTCAGAGGCTACAGTGGAGACAGGTATGGCCAACACCTCTCGAGCGATGTTTGCAAGGATCGGAAATCGACTTGAATTTACCCTCCACCAACTTAGAATATCCAATTCTGAATTGAAAATTAAGAATGAAATGAATGAGGAACAAGAAAACATTTAATTATGTTTCTGTTTTCATCTACACCTAAGTGGTCACTAATTTTTTATTACTATGTTCTGCATCAAAGTGTTTTCTGTGGGATATTATGGCACATAAAATATAAACCTCAAATAAGCCTCTAAAAGATGAATACATACAATACATATTTACCAAAGAAGTCATACATGAAATATTAGTGTATGAGTACATGGAAAATGGTTCTTTGGCAGAGAACCTCTCGTCTAATGCACTTGACTAGAGCAAGAGGTTTAGCATTGCTCTTGGAATGACAAGAGTTCTAGCCTATCTACATGAAGAATGCTTGGAGTGGATTTTGCACTGCGACATAAAGCCTCAAAACATACTTCTAGATTCTAACTATCAGCCTAAGGTAGCAGATTTTGGCTTGTCTAAGCTACTAAGTAGAAATAACCTCAACAACTCAAGCTTCTCAATGGTTAGAGGAACCAGAGGATATATGGCACAATTTGCCAATCACTTCAAAAGTGGATGTATACAGCTATGGAATTGTTAACCAAATCTTTTCTTAGCAACAAATTAAGATGAAAATCTCTTAATCTCTAAGCAATAATACATGCGTGAAAGAAAATCAGGGTCAGAAAACAGAGATACACCACATGTGAGAACCCTTAGCATTGAGTTCTAACCAGAATGCCTAGTAAACAAATAAAAGTTTGAAAAACTTAAGAGTTGGGAGAAGGGGATTATTTCGATACGCATCATTTGTTTTTTGTTAGAACGGATTATTTCATGTAACACCAATTTCTTTTTTGGAAAAAAAGGTGGAAACAATAATTGGATTTACCAAAGAAGTCATACAGCATAAATCAATCAAAAACAGAGGCCCCATGCCACACACAACCATTGCACTAAAACCAGAAAACATAGCACCCTCATTCAACACTGTAATGCATGAAGTCTTACCTAAGTTAGGAAATTAAACCCAATTGAGAAAACCCACAATCTAGCAAGCAGCAATAACCTGGTAGCAGGACAAAAAACACCTTAGCAACTGGAATTCAAGGGAAGCATAAGGAGAAACTAAGAGTATCTTACCAAAACATTGCACGCACAGACCATAGAGAAAAGAACGGTGGAGCTAATTCAACGAGAGTGAGAGACTAAGAAGCCACACGCGATCTTCAAAACAAGTAATATGCGAACGATCTTCAAACGAAATCCGCGAACAATAAGCCATACGCGAACAAGAGTCCGCAATCGTGAACAAGAGCCCACAATCGTGCGAATAAGAAGCAGACTTCACGAATCGCGATTAGGGTTCGTCAATGGGATTCGTTGCAGAATCAATTGGCGGATTGGGATTCTAGGGTTCGTATGGTGGTAGAAATTAGGGGTTATGGTTCAATTGGGTTTGGTTGAAAGTGAAATGGATTTTGCTGTTTTGATTCTCTAAAAGAAGATTATAGTATTTGATCGTGGAAATGAAAGTAGATTTGGATTTTAATTCAGATTCAATTTGGTTTGGTTATTTTACTGAACCAAACCTTTTTGTTTTATCAGTTAACCAAACCGTTTATAGAGTTAAGATTTGGTTAAGTTATAGGAACCAGTTTTAGTAAAATGGAATTTTACAGTCCGGTTCAGTTCAATTTTTGGTGCAATTTGGTTCATTTAGTTTTTTTGCACACCCCTACCTCGCAGCAGCTATAGTGGTGAACAATGGAAACACTATAAGAACAGACACTATGTTAGGACGAAGAAGTTCTGTCTCGGGTGTCGACAACAAACTCAAATTCCAGCTCCTTCGTATTTTCTAACACTTTAAATTCACAAGCTGAGCACATTGAATGTTTAAAAATGAATATATCAATGGCCATCACTTATGGGTGCGTGCATTCACCACATCATACTTGGTGCATATTAGACAAATTCCTTTGCATTGTTATAAATCGGACCAGTCATGGAAGTTATGTTTCGCATACGATTATAGTTCATTTTCACTGTAATCAATTCCTTTTTAAACTTACGGTTGACTCACCACCAGAATAGTCAAAGTAATTTGTTACACCAAAAATTTTAGCTTCAAGGCTTTGTTAAAATATTATTTTAATATGGCTGTCAAATGACCGTGTTTCTATAGAATCTATACTTTTCTGTATACAAATTATGAATATTCGTATTGAACTCACTCCAATGCCTTGTTTTGTTACCGTGGGTGCCTTTACAGCGTAGCAGAGTAGACAATTAAGAAGCAACAAGAGATGGCTCTGGACTTTGTTTTCTCGGTTGCTTCAAAATTTGTTGGGTATTTTGGTGCGCCTATTTGTTCTGAACTTGGTTATATAATCTCCTATACAAACAATGTTAACCAGCTAAGAACCAAGCTTCAAACTTTGAAAGCAGCCAAAGTTACTCTGCAACGACGTGTTGATACTGCTGAACAGAATGGCGAAGAGATTTTTGATCATGTCCAAGACTGGTTGGTGAATGTGGATGGCATTGTTTCTACGGCAAATGATTTTCAAAACAACGAAGAGCATGCAAGTTTTGGATGTTCCGGTGGGTCCTTTACCAACCTATGGACAAGATACCAGCAAAGCAAAAAAGCCACAGAGATGGTGAACAAAATATCTGAAGTCCTAATAACACTAGGAAACTACGTTGACATATCTTACCTGCCTCGTTTACGAGTGGCATACCCTCCATTTGCCAGAGGTTACGGTGCCCTACCCACAAGAACCTTAATCGTGAATAAGATTATGTCAGGATTGAAGGATGATAACGTGTACATGATTGGGGTGTGGGGGTTGGGCGGTGTGGGCAAGACCACTCTAATCGAAGAAGTAGCATGGCAAGCAGAGCATGGTTCTTTTGATACTGTGGTGGTAGCTACTGTAACCCATACTCCAGATGTGGTAAATATACAAGACCGACTAGCAGAGGTGTTGGGTCTGAAATTTGATGTAACGTCAATAGAAGGAAGAGCAAAGCGGTTATGGGATAAGATAATAAAAGTGACTAAAATTCTTGTTATTATGGATGATATTTGGAAGAGAATTAATTTGACAGAAGTTGGGGTTCCCTTTGGTGATGACCACAAAGGATGCAAGCTATTGCTAACGTCCAGAAATCTTAATGTGCTGAAGAGTGACATGGGTACTCAAAAAAATTTTAAACTTGAAACCTTATGCAAAGAAGAGTATTTGAACTTATTTGAGAAGAAAGCAGGTGATGTTGTTAAAGACATCCGTATACAGCATACAGCTTTTGAAGTGGCCAGAGCTTGTAGGGGGTTGCCTCTTTTGATAGTAACAGTGGCCAAGGCTTTGAAGAACCAGGATTTACATGCTTGGAAGGATGCCTTATCACAGTTAATCAAATATGACCATGAAGGATTGGCTTCTGTAGCAAATGAATGTGTAGAGTTGAGTTACAAATATTTAGAAAGTGATCAACACAAATCCTTATTCCTGCTTATTGGTTCAAGTGGACGAAAAAGTGTCTACATTGAAGATTTAGTGATACGTGGTTGGGGTTTGGGTCTGTTTAAAGATGTTGAAAGTTTGACAAATGCGAGGAACAGACTCTACAAACTGATTGACGACCTCAAGGCCTCTTCCTTACTTGAAGGAGAAAGAGAATGGTTTAGAATGCATGATGTTATCCGTGAGGGAGCTTGCAAAATAGCATCCAAGGTTCAACCTGTTTTTCTGCGAGAGTATGATGAACTAAAAGAATGGCCAAAGATGGATCTACTTAAAAATTGCAAACATATTTTTTTGTCTTGGTGTTACTTGCCTGTACTTCCCGATTGCCTGGAATGTCCTGAACTGGAGATACTTGTTATCTGCAGTAAAGACAACTATTTGAAAGTACCTGATCACTTTTTCTCTGGGATGAGAAATCTGAAGGTTTTAGAATTAGGAGGAATGATGTGTACTCCGTCCCTACCTCCATCTCTCCGTCTCTTGAAAAACCTTGAAGCATTGCATCTACAACAATGCATATTGGAAGACATAACTGTAGTTTGTGAACTAACAGGTTTAGAGATTCTCTGTGTTGAAAATTCCGAGATTCAAGAGTTGCCCAAAGAAATAGGGCAACTAACTCATCTACGGTTACTGAGTTTGTGTAATTGTTCAGGGCTTAGAGTAACTCCTGCAAATCTCATATCGAGCTTGACATCCTTCGAAGAGGTCTATATGGGGAACCGCTATAATGAAAGGGTGAAATCATGGAATTCAAATTTTGTTGAACGGAGTTGAAGATTTGTCCTTAGCTAAACTGAAGGGTACAAATGTCGTTCCCGAGATGAATGGAGAAGGTTTTCCACTGTTGAAGCATCTCCGCATTCAAAATAGTGCTGAAATGTTGTACGTCGTTGACTCAACAGAGTGGGTTCGTCCGCATCATCCCTTCCTCAACTTGGAGTGTCTGGTTATTCGCAATCTTCTCAAGACGTTGTGGTTAAGAGAAACTAAATAAATTGAACCAAACCGTATGTTACAGTATTTCTCACATATTGAATAATATATTTTCAATCAATTAAATTATTAATTTTGTTTTAGTATATTTTTTTGGGTCACCTATCAGTATGATTGAAACAATAATCTTCTATGGTTTGAAACTGAATTGAACTAAGAACCATAATGTGGCTTGATTGTAACATTTTTGACTCAAAATATGATATGGTTCCAAAATGAGTAATAAAGGCGAAACAGTTGCTCTCCACGGTTTGTGCTTGACTGTTGTTCATTAGGAAGTAATAAAAAAGCCTGCTTTATCTTATTATAATTATCGAAACACAAGATTTTATACTCCTTAAAATTTTTCTCCTCTTTTTGGTCATTTTTAAACCTTTATTCATGAACTTCTTGAGATTTTGGAATGTCCTTTTTTAATGGATGTCCCTATCCCTTCCTCAATATGTTTGTCTCTTGACAAACCTTTGAAAATTGTATCTGTTGGGATGCGTATAGAATGACATAGCTATATTTGCATAACTTACAAGACCAAATATTATCAGCCTAGATCAAAAGATTAAAGAGCTCCTTACAAAAATACGACACTAACTCATCCACGAATGTTGAATTCAACTAACTGCTTACCATTTGGATAATCTTACCAAGTTTATTTTAACTGAACTTCATGTTTTTGGCTTTGAATGTAATTTATCAGGAAGTAAATAAACGTGTTGCTTTAGCTTAAGTAATTATCGTTAGATAAGGTATTGAGCTATCACATCTTCTTTCTTGTTCTTTTTTTATTTCCTCCCATCAATTAATATGTAAAATAACATGTTGACAAGCTTATGTGAACAGGTTGCAATGGCCGACCTTGAAAACATGAAGCTGTCTTGCATCAATTCAGCGAAATTATGGGAGGACATTTCAGCCCCATCTTGCATTCAAAACTTGACTCATTTGACAGTTGATAGTTGTGGTGGCTTAAGATATATGTTCTCATCCTCGATGGGTATAGCACCTGTAAAACTGCAATATCTTGAGATTACTAACCGCCAATTGATGGAGGACATATTTGTCCTAGATGGGAAGTTGGGTAATCTTCATTCAGCTCTAAAACCACTTACGTGTGAAGAGGTGAGCACTTCCTTCAGCGCTCTAACTATTGTGTTATTTCCATTTTATATTTGTTATTTATTTAATTAAGAAAAACCACAAATGTCATTGACCGTAGGTTACATTCCCAAACTTAGAAACACTGGTGGTCTCCCACATGGATAACTTGAAGTCAGTGTACCATGATGAACTGGCACTAAATCCCTTTCCCAAGCTGATTAAAATGGAAATTTCATTTTGCCAAAAGTTGTTGAATGTGTTTCCATCCTATGAGCTAAATAACTGACATAATTTGGAGACATTGGTTGTAACTGATTGTGCTGCATTGGAAGTTGTATTTGAAACACAAGGGTTAAACAATGGAGCTACTAGCCAGGGAAAGCTAGCAACTCAATTGAAAACTCTGACTTTGGAACGTCTACCAATGCTGAAGCACATATGGAGGAATGATCCTCGTGGTAGCCTCCAATTTCAAAACCTTTGCATTATGAAAGCTACTGAATGCCAAAGCTTGAGTCATGTCTTTCCGCTCTCTGTGGCTACGGAGCTTCTGCAACTACAAGTGCTTGACATAAGAAACTGTGGGGTAGAAAGCATTATTGCAATGGGTGACATGGTGGAGGAAGATCCAAGACTTGTTTTCCCATGGTTAACATGATTGACATTTTGGTATTTGGAAGAACTCAAAAGCTTTTACCCTGGAATACACACCTTGGACTCTCCGAGCTTAAAAAAATTAGATGTGTATCATTGTTATGAGTTAGAAATGTTCAAGTCAAAATCTCAAAACTGCCAAGAAGTTGTCCCATTTAATGGATAACCTCTGTTCTCATTTGAAAAGGTATGCATCAATTACATCTCGTTTTTCGTTTCTCACTTACAATTAAATATAACATGAGAGGTTGAAATTTGGCAGTTGTTTTTTAGTATATTAATTGAAATCTCTAAATTTCAAAAATTAATATTGTATCGTGTTGTTAATGTAGGGTACCAGAGTTATGAAAACAGTAACACACAACTAAAATAGAGTTGAGAAAATTGGAACTGACACAAAATATTTAATGTGGAAAACCCCATTTGATGATGAGGGAAAAACCACGGGCAAGACTAGAAGATTTTCACTATGTGAAAGAAAATTACAAAACCTCTCTCTAGATACAAGGAGAGAACAATAAGAGAAAGAAGAAAAACTTTTGGGATGATTTAAAAGCTTCACTTAAGCCTCTTTATATAGGCTCTCAAGAGCCTCCATGGTTTAGAACCCACCGACGTGGGACTTTGGTGCAACAATTCTCCCACTTGAAGATTTGATTGAGTTAATCATATCTTCACACCACTCTTTTTACCTTACCATTCCATGTTGCTTACGTTTCTAATAGGCTTTAGGAGGATCGACACCAAATAAACTTGTCAGTGGTAATTGACTTTGTCATAACATCTGCCAGGTTGTCTTTGGTGTGAATCTTCTGCATATCCACACTCCCTTCTTCTACTGCTTCTAGAACAAAGTGATATTAAACTCCTATGTGCTTTATCCTGGAATGAAAGGCTGGATTTCTTGCGATGTGCAAGGTACTCTGACTGTCACAATACAAAGGAATCTTTTGTTGCTTGTGCCCGAGTTCTTCAATTAACCTTTTAATCCAAATTGCTTGCTTGCATGCTTGCGTAGCTGCTATATATTCATCTTCTATAGTACATAAAGCTATAACAGTCTGTAACTTTGATAACTAGCTCACAGCTCCTCCTGCAAGTGTAAACACATAGTCTGTAGTAGATTTCCTTTTATCAAGATCACCTGTAAAATCTGAATCAACATATTCCCTGACAACAAACTCTGATCCTCCAAAACATAATGCAACACCTGATGTCCCTTTAATATATCTTAAGATCCTCTTAACATTATTCCAATGCTCTTTACTAGGATCTGCCATAAAACGACTGACCGTACCAATTGCTTGAGCAATATCTGGTCTAGTACAGATCATAGCATACATAAGACTTCCCACTACTGATGCATATGGTACTCGAGACATTTCCATCCTCTTCGCTTCATTGCTAGGACACATACTTGAAGATAATTTATAATTAATAAGAAGTGGAGTAGAGACTGGCTTACAATATTGCATGTTGAAGCGCCGCAAGATTTTCTTCAGGTAGTTCTTTTGAGAAAGCCAAATCTTCCTATCCTTTCTGTCTCGGTGAATTTGCATCCCTAAAATCTTGTTTCCTAGTCCCAAGTCCTTCATATCAAACTCCCTAGCCAATTGTGCCTTCAATTCTTGGACTCGGTCTTTGTTGGGGCCTACTACCAATATGTCATCCATGTACAATAGCAAGATGATAAAATCATCGTCACCAAACCTCTTGTAATATGTACAATGGTCTGAACTGAGTCTGTTGTATTTGAGGCTAATAATGAAGAAATCAAATCTCTTGTACCAACACTTTAGCGCCTGCTTTAGACCGTAGAGAGATTTGGTTAACCTGCAAACCAAGTTTTCCTTGTCTTTTTCTTTAAAGCTTTCTGATTGGAGCATATATATCTCTTCTTCTAGCTCTCCATGAAGAAAAGCTGTTTTCACATCTAATTATTCAAGATGTAAATCAAATGCAGCACACATAGCCAGGACTACTCTGATAGTGGTAAGTCTGACAATTGGAGAGAATATCTCATTGAAATCAATACCCTCTTTCTGAGCATACCCTTTGACCACCAGCCTTGCACGATATCGTTCCACTTGATCGTTGCCATCTCGTTTGATCTTATAGACCCATTTGTTACCAATGGCTTTCCGTCTCTTTGAAAGTTCAACAAGTTCCTATGTCTTGTTTCTATATAGGGCCTCTATTTCTTCTTGCATTACTGCCATCCATGGAGAAGCATCTGAGCTACTCACAACCTCCTAAAAGGTTGATGACTCTCCTTCTTCTGTTAGAAGATAATATGCATCGTGGCTTGCTATAACATAGTCTGAGTACCATGATGGTTGCCTTATCTGATGAGTTGACTGCCGAACTTCTGTTTCATTGGCCTCATATGGTTCTTGTTCCTCGTGCTCTAGTTCTTGTTCTACTTCAGAGGAATCTTCTTCTCCAGCTTTTTCATTTATCTGTACCGTAGTAGTCTCTTTCAAAGTGCTGACATCTTCTTGTTTACTTTGCAGTTCATTTTCTGCAAATATTACATCTCTGCTGACAATAACCTTGTGGGCAGTGGGATCTCACAGGCGATACCCCTTAACACCGTCAGCATAACCCAAGAAGATGTATTTCCTAGATTTTGGATCCAGCTTTGTTCTTTCTTGGGAATTGTACATCACATATGCAGGACATCTGAACACATGAAGGGAAGAATAATCTGCTGGCTTGCCATTCCACATCTCCATTGGTGTTTTTAAACCAATTGCAGTTGATAGCGACTAGTTTATCACGTAATAGGCGGTTTTGGCTGCTTCTGCCCAAAAGGACTTGGCTAGGCCTACAGTTCGCAACATAGCTCTTGTTCTTTCTAGGAGAGTTCTATTCATCTGCTTTGTTACACCATTCTGCTGAGGTGTGTGTGCAACTGTAAATTGCCTTTGAATACCCTCTTGCTTGCAAAATGCGAGAAAATTACCATCTGTATATTCTCCTCCATTATCTATCCTCAAGCACTTGATCCTTTTTTTGGATTCAAGTTCTACTCTTGCTTTGAAGTCCATGAAGATTTGAAACACATCTGACTTTTTCTTGATTGGGTACACTCATAACCTCCTGGAGTAATCATCAATCAATGATACAAAGTATTTTGCTCCTCCTGAGGACATTTCTGGTGACTCCCACACATCAGAATGAATCAAGTCCATTATATGCTTGCTTCTAACAGTTGATCTATCAAACTTTAATCTATGCTGCTTGCTTGTAACACACTGCTCAATTTACCGTTTTGAGCTCAGGAAGGAGATCACGTTCCGCGAGAATCTTCAAAGCACGTTCTGACATATGGCCTAATTTGCGATGCCACATTATCGTTGATTCTTCTTGGCTGGCTGATGCAACTGATGCGTCTGCCTTTTGCAATGTCTCTCCCTTAAGCATGTATAGATTTGTCGCGATCTTTTCTGCTTTCATCACCACAAGAGCACCTTTAACCACCTTCAAGATCCCACCTTCAATATGGGTCTTGCATGAGGTCATCCAATTGCCTAATAGACAATAAATTCTTTTTTAAACCTTTCACATGTCGTACCCCTTGAATTTTGCCAACAGTACCATCGTGTAATTTTATTTTGAAAGTACCAACTCCAGCAATCTCCAAGGCATGATCATTTCCCATGAACACAGATCCTTCTGAGATAGGTTCATAAGAGCTAAACCAGTCTCGTTGTGAAGTCATGTGCCATGTTACTCCTGAATCCATTATCCAAACATCAGTGAGTTGTTTTCCGCCTTTGGAACCAATTGCTACTTTGCTATAAAAGATTTCTCCATCATCAGAGGTACTTGCAACACATCCTTGAGAGGTTGTTGCTTCAGGAGCTTTTCCTGCATTTTTCTTGTTATACCAACATTCTTTCTTCAAGTGCCCTCTCATGCCACAATGGTAGCATTTGATGTTCTTCCTTCTTCGTGACTTTGATCTACTATGATCTCGGCTCTCACTAGAGCCACGTTCCGTTGATCTTCCCCTCGTCATCGACAAAGCCTCTGCTTGTTTTGAGGTTTCTAATCTGTCTTCCTTGTTCTTCCGCCTGGATTCTTCTTCAAGAATAGCAGCAGCAACATCATCGAATTGAAGACTACCAACAATATTATTATTTGTTATGTTGATGATGAGTTGATCATAAGAGTCAGGTAGACTTTGAAGTAGAAGTTCTGCACGTTCATTTTCCACCATGTTGTAATCTAATGCAGTTAGTTGGGAAAATAGTGTGTTCAGTTTGTTGATGTGATCCGTTACTATCATGGATTCACTCATTCGAAGAGTATAAAGCCTCATTTTTAAGAATATCTGGTTGTGAAGTGACTTGACCTCGTACAATTTGGTGAGTGCATCCCAAATCTCCTTTGCCGTCTTCTTTCTGAAACACTTGACAAAACTGAATCTTCCAAAGCTAGATGTAGGTTGCCAACAGCATTGTCATCCATCTCCTTCTACTTGTCATCAGGTATCCCAGTGGACCTGCCTTCAATTGCTGCTAAGCAATTGTCCTTCTTCAAATTTGCTTTTATCTTCAGTTTCCATAAAGAGAAATTATTCCCATTGAACCTCTCAATCTCATATTTTGTCGTCATGGTTTTACACTAAATAATTTTTAACTGAATCGGCTTACACTATTTTACCGTGAATAGTATCATATACGTGAACAGTATTGTACGTATTACCATATATTAGAACAAATCTAATATGCGTTAACAATCACTGTAAAAAAGTATACAACTATACGTATAAATAGTCTAATGCCGTATACTGGAATAGTGATCGTAGACCGTGAACAGTGTACCAGGCAAGTTCCTAGGAAAGCGAGGTAGGTCATTAATGGACACGCTTAAATACCAAGTCTTTTCTAGCCAGAACTTTTCTAAACATACACTCCCACGCTACCACACTTTATTTCCAGCAATAAGAATAATTCTTTTTTGATGTAGAAGATCAGTTAATGCTGCAACCACAGAGCATACTAAGAATTTTCTGTTAATGCTGCAACCACAGAACAGACTAAGAAGCAACTACAGAACATACTAAGAATTTTCTTCTGAACCCTGCCCTATAGTAACTGTGGCTCTAATACCACTGTAAAGTACCAGAATTATGAAAATAGTAACACACAACTAAAATAAAGTTGAAAAAATTGAAACTGACACAAAATATTTAACGTGAAAAGCTCCATTTGATGATGAGGAAAAAATCACGACTAGAAAATTTTTACTATGTAAAAAAAAATTACAAGACCTCTCTCTAAATACAAGGAGAGAACAACAAAGAGAAAGAAAAAAAAAATTTAGAATGATTTAAAAGCTTCACTTAAACCTCTTTATATAGGCTCTCAAGAGCCTCCATGATTTAGAACCCACCGATGTGGGACTTTGGTGCATCAGTTAAAACCACTAGTTTATTTTACATATTTTATGAAGTGTTCAGACACTTCTTAATCCTCTTTCATTGGCTCCATAGGTTATCCCCAATATTGAGGAATTGTCATTAAGCAGCAACGATGTAAACACATCGAGATGACGATTTATACGCTGTAAAAGCTCTTTACTTGCAATGCTTTCATGATGAGTCAGACAAATTCCCTATGGGTTTCCTTCAAAGATTTTCCAATCTTGGAAATCTTACAGTGGCTTGCAGTTCCTTCAGAGAGATTTTCTCAAGTGAAAATGCTGGGACAATTATAAAGTTGAAAGCTCTAGAGCTTAATGGATTAGATGACCTTGAGTATTTATGCAAAGAAAAATCTGAGATACAACCAATTCTTCAAAATCTTGAAACCCTGGAAGTCTACTGGTGTTCCAGATTGAAGAATGTAGTTCCGTCTTCATCCTCGGAGCTATTTCAGAATTTAGGTAAGTTATGGGTAGGCAATTGTTCTGGATTGGTAAATATTATAACATCGTCAGCATCCAGAAGTTTACTTAAACTAAGAAATTTGTTGATATATAATTGTGAAATGGTAGAGGAAATTGTGGCAAGCGAGGATGATGGTGATGGAGGTGAGATTGCTTTTATGAAATTGAAATTTTTGCAATTGGAAAACTTACTAAGGGTCGCATGCTTTTGCAAGGGGAATTATAGCTTCAAGTTTCCATTACTGAACGAATTATTTGTGATGGAATGTCCCAAGATGGAGAATTTCTCACATGGAATCTTAAGCACACCAAGCCTTAGAAGAGTATCTGTTACGGTTAGCTGTGATGAATGGCATTGGGAAGGTGAACTTAATACTACCATAAGAAAATTTTTCCACGAAAAGGTACTGCGCATGTCAACCAAATTTCATGAACAACAATTGTAGTTACTGCTTTTCTCATTTTAGATTACATCTTTACACCTTAATGCTCTGTGTTTGTTGAATGCCCAGGATTTCAAGGAAGACTGATTTTGTATATCCCAAGGCTAAAGTAAGCTATTATTTGCTCACCTGAAATACTTGCGGTTTAAGATTAATTTTGTGTTTTGACTTTTATTCAAATGATTTTTTCTTCAGCACAATGGGCGTTGGATTTCTTCTCTATGATCCCTTTACTACTTTTCCTGTGTTTGTTATCCTTTTTAAAGTTATAATAATTTAATAGACTGCAGAAGGATCATGTGGTTTCAAAACAATCTGTATGGTGTATACAAATCAAATAATTAGCTGATTATATTATGCAAAGGGTTTAAAGGTAGATCACTACGTATCTTGAAGATAAAATTTTCTTTTACAGACTGAGGTGGATGAATAAATTACTCGGGTGAGCGATGAAGTTTTATTTTCTAAAACATAGTCTCGTACCTTATATCGAACAAGTTCTCTTGTTACAGAGATATGGACACACATTCGTACACGTTATATAAAATTTATATCAAGAACATCCTTACCTTGAAATTTTTGTTTTTATCATTTAAACTTGAAACTTGAAAGTGTATGCTTCCTTCAAAAAGTTGTAACAAAATGGATGAAGTGTAACCAAAGAAAAAAAAAATTCAACGTTGTTTAGAGAGTATAACTACAAAATATGTTTGGTTGGTTATGATTGATACTCAAAATATTACAACGATGTACCGTGTATTATTTAATAGATTTTGGTTTGTATTGTTCTTTTTGGTACATATAAATGTCCAAGGTTAAAAAAATTATGACTCTGTCAATTAATGAGAAGTATTTTCTAATAAAGATGCTTTGCCAACTTATTTCCAATTAATATTTCTCTTAAAATTTCTTTTTATTTTACACAAAATACTTGAGCTCATGAATTCATCCCAAGTAACCTTTAATTTGATTTATGTCTTTAGAGCTAGATATTTGTGCTCGTGAATCTCTTGGCAACTAATATTTTTTTGTGCTGAATCTGCTAGTTGAGGAAGGGAAGGACCTGCTGGAGGTAATTACCCTTTGGCATGGCTGATGCTAGAGGTTTGGTGAAGCAAAACATCTAATGGGTCGTATGTTTTTGGGGGTATTACTCCGACATCTGTGTCCTATTAAGTGATGGTTCAGAGATTGTGCAAGAAAAAACTAGTGGGGGATGTAGATTGGTCTCTGAAGCAGATGGTGCAGCAAGATTTTATGCCAAGGATGGTTTCCCAAGAAAGAAGCTGATTGTAAAAGACTTTTCTACGAAAATAGCACAATTTAAAAATTAATTTATGTGGTATAAGTTAAAAGTTAATTTTTGAAATAATATAAAATTAAAAGTGAAATATAACAAGTAGTATTTATCAAACACGACTTACATTTGAAAATTAATTTCTCATAATGGTATAAGTCAAAAGTTAATTCTTGAAATGGTGCAAAGTTAACAGTGAAATATAATAAGTAGTATTTGTTAAATACGACTTACACTTAAATAAATTTTTTTTAATAATAAGTCGTGACTTAGAGACACGGCTTACTTAGCGATAATTTTTATTTATTATATTCAAAATTGTGTTTTTTATCGACGACTTATCTTATAATTTTTTTTTAATTGAATTTTAGGTAAGTCATGACTTGTATTAGGACTTAGAAGCTGAAGTTATTTCTTATAATTGGAGTTACATTATCTGGATCATATAACATTGTTGAATGAATATTTACCCCAATAACAGGGTTAGCGATCATATGATTTAGAGCTATATAAGGATTATTATATTCATAAATATCACTAACATCAACAATAAATGAACTACGAGGAGGGTCATATGATGACATTTGTCAATTTAAGTTAAAAAGGGAAAACCTCATATAAATAAACGTAAAATAGTTGTAATAATAGAAAAATATAATTAACATTCTTAATAAATACTTCTAGTAGAGAGAATTAAATGAGAATGAGCCGAATTTGATACTGATGGGTGTAAATACACTAAGAGCAAGTGCACTCTATTGCCAAGTAATATAGGACTTTTGAGTTCAAGTTATCGATCCCATGAGGAATAAGTGATAATTACTAAAATTGTAAAACTCTTATGTTATTTAGACAGTCGAAAGTGTATGCAAGATCCAAATTAAAAACAGAAAACTAATGGAGAAAATAAAAAAAAAAATTAAATAAAGAAAAGATAAACAAAGATAGAGAGACACTAGGGCGCAAGGTTCACTTGAGTCTCATTATTCGGATCTTCTTTCAATTATGATACAGGTAATTCTTTTGCCAATATTATCTTATAAGCTATTGAATCCCAATGGTCATGGATGAAACAATATTCTATTCTTAATTTAATCCACCTATTTGGTCATTTAGTTGAATTAATCAAGAATGCATTAAGTTCCAATTTCAAGTATGAACTAACAACCCGTCAATTCCATTGGTAGGAGAAATTGATGTTTGGTCATTCACCAATATAATCTCAGACTTACCATATAGATCCACTCATTGAGTGCGGATGGTCACTGGTCAAACAATGAATTAATAAATGCCACAAGTGATCAAATTATGACAAGAATTCAAGCAATATAGTAAACCCACAAGGAAATTACCATAATCAATTTAGAAATCAGATCCAAATAATTAAGAACACAAGATCCCTCATAGCCCTAGCTATGAGTTTAGCCACACATATTTAATATAAACAAACTCATAATAAGATACAAATTCATGAAAAGATAGCAAAAGAAATAAGAGAAATAGAAAGAAAAGAGAGATCAAAAACCCCTTTTGTAGAAATTCAGATCTTCAAGCCTCCAAGAAAATCCTTCATTTCTTCAGATCTGCCCCTCCTTTCTTTAGATTTGCCTCTCCTTACAAAAACTATGAACTAAAAATGAAAAACTAAGAAAAACTAAGAAGAAACTGAAAGAAAAACTTAATGAGGAAGTTTAGCTCTTCCTCACGTCTAATTCTCTGCCTAATGTCCTCCCTTCCTTCAGAAGTTTGCAATTTATATTGTTTTTATGCTTAAGCGCTGGTTTACGAGCGCTTGAGCACTGGATTACCAGAAAACAATGCAATTATTGTGGTGGGCACTTAAGCGCTGGACTACGGGCGCTTAAGCGCTGTATGGGCGCTTGAGCGCTAGCGCTGGGCGCTTAAGCGCTGGACCATATTTTTTTTTAAGATTTTTTTTTTTAGAAATTCCTTCCATAAATCAATTCCAATCTTCATTCTCATGCAAATACCACAACCAAAATGGACCTCTTTTGCCTTGAAAACACGATATCTTCATCTGCTTTCTCTCCAAATGCATTAAATCTTTCTAGATCTGCAAAACAAGGATAATGATAAGGATCCATTTAAAATTATTTCATAATTACAAGCAAATCACCATCATTTGTTCAATTAAATGTTATAAAATATAGGCTTATCAACTCCCCCACACTTGAGCTTTTGCTTATCCTCAAGCAAAGAATAGGGATCAACAGCAAGATCAATCTTAACATCCAGAAACATAAATCAAAGGGAATTCCAAGGTTCAAGATCAGCAATCAAATTCAATCAATCAAGATCGTTCAACAATTTTAAACAATAAGATGCTTTAGCCTAGCTTGCAACTGTTTTCTTTACCAAACATATGAGATCACTCAGTTTTCTATCTCTCAAGTGTTTAAGGATAAAGAGATCACTCAAATTTCTCATGAAAAATGCTAAACCATAAGCTTGCCTATCAATCTCATCTCCACTTTTAAGTTCACATACATAGCTAGAATCAATAGGACTTTATCTGGTTATAACGTGGCCAAGGGTAATAATGTAGGGTAGGAAAAAGATAAATACGGGTAAAAAATGTTCATGGATAAATCAATACGAAACCGAATCAGGCTGAAAAGATAAATAGGGCATGATGCACAAAGATTTAATCAATCCTCAATTTCAACCCAATATTTTCATTATTCTTTACCAATTTTTTTTTTTTAGCTTTTGTTTAGATGCCCTTGAAGATAAAACACGACTTTCAAGACTTTTTGATCAACACATCAGATGCTCCAAAGAATTCAACCTGATTATTCAAGTGGGTATTCAAAGAAATTATGGGTATTCAAAGAAATCAATTTCAGGCTCAAATGAGGCAACTAAGGGTTATTTTATCAATACAACTCTGAAAGTTAAGAAAGAATAAAACCTAATTACCTCAATCATATTCAACCATGTATGTGAATCATTAAAATTTCAACAAGATATTAAAGCAAGTTCTAGCGCACATCAATCAAAAGAAAATTCACTCCAGAAGGAAAATAAGATTTTATTTATGAAAAATTCAATCATTAAAGCTCAAAACTCACTTTCTGGTTAAGTTGATAAAGAAAACAGAAACAAGTAAGCATGACTCAAAGATGCTAAATTTCACTTTTCTCAATTGAACAAGATTGCTTCACACAAAATAATTTCATAATTAACAGATTCTCCTTTCAAACATATCTCTATCAGCTCAGAATAAATCAAGCAATTATCCCACAATTCCAGCTTAATTACCAGCATTACTCAAGTGTTCATTAGTTTTGAATTTTTTTTAACACAAAATACAGTACCCCTTACACTTAAGATAAACATTGTCCTCAATGTGAAAGAGAGATAAATAAAGAGTAAAGAAAAGAGCAATAGAACCTGATAAGGAATGAAACATGGCAGGCAGAAAAATGGCATAACAGTCAGCGCTGCAACAGAATCTGGAAAATCACAAAACACATCAGTAGAAACATGGCCTAGGGTCTTTTAAGGTCAGATTCCCAAGACTGTAACCCTTATGTTCACTTCTGAAAAGATTCTACACATAAGAAGTTCATGATGCACAAGTTCATAAGAATGCGTCTCAAGAGTCAATAAGATATCATTACTGACTCCTTACTCAGCCATTTAAAATGAATTAATTTTTTTTCTTCTCGATTTGCGAAAACCATATTCAAATTGAAACTTTAAAACAAAAATAACAAAAATAACAAAAATAACTAAAAGAAGAGAGAATAAGGAAGAAACACAGGTTGCCTCCTGTAAAGCGCTTATTTAACGTCACGAGCCTGACGGTGAATTGGTACTAAGACTAAGTGAGGCAGATAGAGTGGTTCTCAGTTTCCACTCCTTTTTCATAGTGCTTTGCTCTTTGTCCATTTATCTTGAAAGATTGTTGTCCTTCTTTCCTCACTTCAAGCACACCATATGGTAACACTCCCACGACCTCATATAGTCCATACCATTTTGACCGCAGTTTACCTGGAAATAGATGAAGTCGTGAGTTATAAACAAGAATTTGATCCCTAATCTTAAACTTACGCTGTTGAATACGCATGTCATGCTATTTTTTTGTTTTCTCCTTATAGAGCTTGGCATTCTCAAATGCCTCAAGACGCAATTCATCTAGCTCATCGAGCTGGTCACGTCATTGTGCACCTGTAGCATTCATATCAAAATTCAAAAATTTAAGTGTCCAATATGCTCTATGTTCTAGTTCCACAGGTAAATGACAGGCTTTACTAAACACAAGTTTATAAGGAGACATGCCAATGGGTGTTTTGAAAGTAGCTCTGTAGGCCCATAATGCATCATCTAACTTCAAAGACCAATCTTTACGAGATGCATTAACAGTTCTTTCCAAAATCTTTTTCAATTCATGGTTTGAAACCTCCACTTGGCTACTTGTTTGCGGATGATAAGGAGTGGTGACCTTATGGGTGACACCATATTTGCTCAAAAGATTATCAAATTGCTTATTATAAAAATGTGTGCCACCATCACTTATGATTGCTCGGGGTGTACCAAATCTAGTAAAAATGTTTTGTTTCAAAAACTTCACCACTATCCGAGCATCATTAGTAGGCAATGCCAGAGCTTCAACCCATTTAGAAACATAATCCACAACAACCAGAATGTATTGATTAGAAAAAGACTTTGGGAAAGGACCCATAAAATCAATTCCCCAGACATCAAAAATTTCACAAACCAAGATGCCATTCAATGGCATATCCTGTCTCCTAGAGATGTTTTCACTGCGCTGACATTTGTCACAAGATCGAGCAAATTCAAACGCATTTTTAAACAAGGTTGGCCAATAAAACCCATATTGCAACACCTTGTGTGCAGTTCTACTCGGACCAAAGTGGCCACCAGTTTCCCTATCATGACAATGTTCAAGAATGAAATGACTTTCACTACCATGAATGCATCTTCTAATAACATTATCAGCACAAATCCTAAACAAGTATGGGTCCTCCCACAAATAATGCTTAACATCAGATAAGAATTTCTTCTTTTGTTGATAATTGAGATTAGGTGGGAGGGTATTACCTGCAAGGAAGTTAACAAAATCAGCATACCATGGTAAAGTGGAGACTGCAAAGAGGTGCTCATCAGGAAATGATTCATTTATAGCTCGCTCAGTAGAGGGCTCTAACACCTCCTCATCCAATCGAGACAGGTGATCAGCTACAAGATTCTTTGTACCCTTTTTATCACGTATCTCAATATCAAATTCTTGTAGTAAAAGAACCCACCGAATTAGTCTCGGCTTAGCATCCTGTTTGGCAAGCAAATACTTAATAGCAGAATGGTCAGTATAACAAATAACCTTAGAAAGAATAAAGTAAGGGCGAAATTTATCAAAAGCAAATACTATTACTAGCAATTCTTTTTCAGTGGTAATGTAATTTCTTTGTGCCTCATTCAGAGTGTGGCTAGCATAGTAAATGGTTTGAAAAACTTTACCTTTTCTTTGGCTCAAGACAGCCCCAACTGCTATATCACTTGTATCACACATTAGTTCAAAAGGTAAGGACCAATCAGGGGCAACAATGATGAGTGCACTAATTAATTTTTCTTTTAAAACAAGAAATGCTTTTAAACAAGAATCAGAAAAATCAAATGGTGCATCCTTCATTAGGAGGTTAGTCATAAGTTTGGCAATTTTGAAAAATCCTTGATAAACCTCCGATAGAAACCTGCATACCCCAGAAAGCTTCGAATGGCCCTAACAGATTTAGGTGGGGGCAATTTTGCAATTACTTCCACCTTTGCCGGATCAACTTCCAAACCTTTGGGCGAAATCTTATGCCCCAAAATAATGCATTCTTGTACCATGAATTGACAATTTTCCCAGTTTAAGACAAGGTTAGTGTTCCTGCATCTCTCCAAAACCAAATTGAGATTATGCAAACAATCATCAAAGGAATGGCCAAACACAGAGAAATCATCCATGAAAATTTCAATACAATCCTCTATCAATTCAGAAAAAATGGCCATCATACACCGCTGAAAAGTAGCCGGTGCATTACATAACCAAAAAGGCATCCGTCTATATGCAAATGTACATATGGGCATGTGAAAGTAGTTTTCTCTTTATCCTTAAGTGCCACGGGTATTTGCATATAGCCAGAATATTCGTCCAAGCAGCAGAAAAATGCATGACCTGAAAGTTTCTCTAACATTTGATCAATGAAGGGTAAGGGAAAGTGATCTTTCTGAGTGGCATCATTTAATTTTCTATAATCAATGCATATGCGCCACTCAGTCACATTTCTCATAGTTATGAGTTTTTTCTTTTCATTTTCCATGACTGTTGTGTTAGTCATGGCAACCATTACCCAAGAGGGGGGGTGAATTGGGTATTAAAAACTTTTCACAAAAGCTCTTAAAATAAACACAAATATTTAAGCTATTAAATAAAAGAGAAGGAATTGCGAGAAGAAGAATAAAAGCTTTAAGAATAGCAAATAAATAAATGTGCAATAATATAAAATTGCGTAAAATAAAGATTGCATAAAATAAAGAGATAAAGAGAAGAAGAGCAGGCACGATATTTATCCTGGTTCGACCACCAATCACTTGTGGTCTACGTCCAGTCCCCGAAACACAGTTCGAGATTTTTTACTATGTATACAAGCTTCAATAGGTGCTTGCAACCGTTACATAAAAGAGCACTTTTCACACACAGGGAAACTCTACCCTTGTGCTAAAGTCTCAGCCTGCAGGGATACCTCACCCTTATACAAACCTTGAGGGATACCTCACCCTCGATACAAAATATCAGAAAATAGATGAAGAGAAACTCTCACTTAGAGTAAGTAATACAAATTGAAGAACTATAGAGCTCTCTAACAATATCTCAGAATTTTACCAAAAGAGCACAGAGAGAAAAAAAAAGAGAAAATATGCAAGCAGTATTTTAGCACAGTCAGAAAATAAATTCAAGGATTGGTGTTTTTCAGCCGTGAGGGAGGTCTCTATTTATAGAGCCTCTGATCAGAGAAAATCGCTGGGGAAATTGATTACATAATTAATGCAAAATCCATTGCGTATCAATTTCAAAAAAATAGAAGCTGAAATTCGTGGGTTATTCGAATACATTACTGTGGTATTCGAATACCACTGATATATATATATAAAAAATGGTTTAAGCTTGGAGTATTCGAATGCCGTCATGAGGTATTCAAATACTTCTTATATCAGTATATAAAAAACAGATCAGACCCACATTATTCGAATACCATATCAAGGTATTCGAATGCCTTTAGCTGAAAACACGTTTGTAAAAGCCTTTTAAAAGGGTGTATTCGAATGCCTCAAATGGTATTCGAATGCCATTGCTTGAAAAACGTTTCTGAAGGCATTTTAGAGACAGGTTATTTGAATACTATTATCAGGTATTCGAATACCTCTGAATAAAACACGTTTTTTTAAAGGCTTTTAACAGATTGTATCCGAATGCTTCTAAGGTTATTCGAATACTTCTATTTGAAAACATGATAAACACCTTTAGAAACCAGATTAGGTGATTTCTAATTTTCACAAACTCTTTGATCAATTTAAGAACCTTAATTTGGTTTGTGAGAAAACATGTTCTTAGATCTTTTGACTAAAACACTGAGATATCCTATGAGAGCTCTGTACAAGAAAGATCCTAAGTCCTAAAGCTAAGCTTGAACAACTTGGACTTGATCTTCTCGTCATCTCATCATCTCCATATTTGTTATCATCAAAACTTATCATCAATGTTGCATGGTAATCACATGTTGTACCCCCCTTTTTAGGCACTACTTGTACTGGACTTACCTGAGGACTATCAGAAATGGGGTAAATGATACCTGCATCAAGCAGCTTTATTACCTCCTTCTTTACAACCTCTTTTATGTTTGGGTTAAGCCGCCTTTGTGGTTGCACAAGCGGCTTGTTTTGTGCCTCCATGTGGATTTTGTGGGTGTAAATGGTAGGGCTGATGCCCATAATGTCATGAATAGTCCACCCAAATGCTTTCTTGTTCTCCCTTAACACTCTCATGAGTTTCTCCTCCATTGGACCTGAAAGTAAAGCAGAGATAATCACAGGTAAATTTGACGTAGGATCCAGAAAAGCATACTTTAAATTGGAGGGTAAGGGCTTGAGCTCAAGTTTGGGAGGCTCCTCAATTGAGGGTTTTGGAGTAGGCATGTTTTTCCTATCCAAATCCTCATAATATCCCCAATTTCTTCTATTGTCCACTGACATGCTAACTTCTAACCGCGTTACCATTTCTTTGACCTCCTCATCATCCTCAAGGTCAGGATTGACCATGGTCAAGATCTTTTCTAGAACATCATCAGTAACTGAATCCTGCAAACATGAACTCACAATACTATTCACAATATCAATAGAATTAATGCAATTATATGTATCATAGGAAGTAGGATGCTTAATAGAATTAAAGACACTAAAAACAACTTCCTCATCATTTAATCGCAAAGTTAGCTTCCCTTGATGGACATCAATCATAGTCTTCCCAGTAGCAAGGAATGGTCACCCAAGTATGATTGGGACCTCAGAATCCTCCTCCATGTCTAACACAATAAAATCAGCTGGAAAAATAAACTTATCCACCTTCACCAGGACATCCTCCAACACACCACGAGGATAAGTAATGGATCTATCAGCCAACTGCAAAGAAATGTTAGTAGGCTTTGGTTCCTGCATTCCCAGTTTTTTAAACACAGAGAAAGGCATCAAATTAATACTAGCACCCAAATCACATAATGCTTTCTCAAAATGAGAATTACCAATAGAGCAAGGAATAGTAAAACTCCCTGGATCTTTTAACTTTGGTGGTAATTTCTTTAAGAGAATGGCGGAGCACTCCTCATTCAATCTGACTGTCTCATATTCCTCAAGCTTGCGTTTGTTTGAAAGTATCTCCTTCAAGAATTTTGCATATTTTGGCATTTGAGAGATAGCTTCCACAAAAAGAAATGTTAATTTGTAATTTCTTGAACATCTCCAAGAATTTTTCAAATTGCTTATCCTGCTTGGTATTCTAGAGCCTCTGAGGAAATGGAATGGAAGACTTTTGTGGCTCACTTACCTGTACCATGGGAGGCACTTCACTGATCTTTTTCTTTTTTACAGTATTTGACTTATCAAGAGTATCTTCATGTTCTTGCATGTGTTCCTCTTTGTTCTTGGAAAGATCTCCAAGCTCCTTACCACTTTTCAGAGTGATTGCCTTTACCTGTTCTTTTGGGTTAGGTTCAGTAGCACTAGGCAAAGATCCTTATGGCCTTTCTGACATCAGAGTGGTCAACTAATTGATTTGAGTCTCCATGGTCTTTATTCTAGCTTCTGAATTTTGCATGTACTTCATTACAAGATTTTCAAAATTTTGTTTCTTCATAGGTGCTTGAAAACCAAGAGGTGGTTATGGGGCTTTCTGCTGATTCTGCTGATAGCCTTGTTGATTTTCCCATTTTAGATTAGGACGGTCCCTCTAACCGGGATTGTATGTGTTGGCATAAGGATTATACTACTGCCGGTTGGAATTTCCAACAAAATTTACTGCTTTAGGTTCTGGGACAAAGGGACTACCAATTTGACAGTTTGAACTTGTATGACCATGTCCTCCACATACATCGCAAATAATTGGTGGGGCTGCATTACTTGTCACCATCAAAGTCTCCACCTTCTTTGTCAAAGCTTCCAATTGATTCAGAATGGTAGTAGAAGGTCCACAGCATGCACTCCTACTGGTTTCTTAAGAATTTGGCGCTCATTTTGCCATTGATAACTGTTTAGCGCCATTTCTTCAATCAATGCTTGGCTTTCAGTAGGTGTTTTCCTCCATATAGTACCTCCCGTAGTAGCATCAATGAGGAAACGGTTTGTAGAAGATAAACCTTATAAAAGTCTGGACTTGCTGCCACACGGGAAATCCATGGTGCGGACATCTCCTCAATAACTCTTGAAAGCGCTCCCAAGCTTCATAAAGAATGTCCATTTCAAACTGCACAAAAGAAGATATATCATTTCTTAACTTAGCAGATTTAGAAGGAGGAAAATACTTAGCCAGAAACTGTTGTGTCAATTGATCTCATGTAGTGATGGAACCCCTTGGAAGTGACGTTAACCATTGACTCGCCCTGTCTCTAAGAGAGAAAGGAAAGAGTCGCAATCTGATTGCATCATCTGTCACTCCATTATACTTGATAGTGTCACACAACTGCAAGAATCTAGCTAAATGCTGATTTGGATCATCTGAAGATAATCCACCAAACTGTACAGAATTCTGAATCATGGAGATCAATGCTGGTTTGATCTCAAAATTGTTAGCCGCCACAACTGATCTTATAATACTTCCTCCATACCCTTCAGCAGTGGGCATAGAGTACTCAAGCATGGTCCGCTCTGCTGGGTTAGCTATTTCGTCACGATTCCCTTCAATTACTGGTCCTTCCATTCTGTTTATGTCTTCTGTCACAGCTGAAATTTGAGTTTGCTTTCTTAACCTGCGAGTTATTTTCTCAATTTCTAGATTAAATGTCAGATCAGGAAACTGAGAGCGAATGAACATAAACAAGAAAAATGAACAAGTGATAATTGCAGTGAAAAATTAATTAAAAATACATGAACAAAAATAATAAACAAAAATAAAAGAAAAGAAAGATAAAATAAAAAAATGACAAAATAAAAACAAAACAGAAATATACAAAATAAGAAAATAAATACAAATAAGGTTAAATAAAAATAAAAGCAAATAAAAATAAATAAAGATAAACAAAAGCAAAACACAATAATAAAAACAGATAAAATAAAATAAAATAAAAGTTCGTCTAAATTAACTAAAATTTTAAGCCTTTAATATTACCAAAAATTATTCTCCCAAGAACGCCAAAAAACTTGGTGGGTGTAAAATACACTAAGAGTAAGTGCACTCTATCGCCAAGTAATATAGGACTTTTGAGTCCAAGTTATCGATCCCACGAGGAATAAGTGATAATTACTAAAATTGTAAAACTCTTATGTTATTTAGACAGTCGAAAGTGTATGCAAGATCCAAATTAAAAATAGAAAACTAATGGAGAAAATTAAAAAAACAATTAAATAAAGAAAAGATAAACAAAGATAGAGAGACACTAGGGCGCAAGGTTCACTTGAGTCTCATTATTCGGATCTTCTTTCAATTATGATACAGGTAATTCTTTTGCCAATATTATCTTATAAGCTATTGAATCCCAATGGTCATGGATGAAACAATATTCTATTCTTAATTTAATCCACCTATTTGGTCATTTAGTTGAATTAATCAAGAATGCATTAAGTTCTAATTTCAAGATATGAACTAACAACCCGTCAATTCCATTGGTAGGAGAAATTGATGTTTGGTCATTCACCAATATAATCTCAGACTTACCATATAGATCCACTCATTGAGTGCGGATGGTCACCGGTCAAACAATGAATTAATAAATGCCACAAGTGATCAAATTATGACAAGAATTCAAGCAATATAGTAAACCCACAAAGAAATTACCATAATCAATTTAGAAATCAGATCCAAATAATTAAGAACACAAGATCCCTCATAGCCCTAGGAATGAGTTTAGCCACACATATTTAATATAAACAAACTCATAATAAGATACAGATCCATGAAAAGATAGCAAAAGAAATAAGAGAAATAGAAAGAAAGAGAGATCAAAAATCCCTTTTGTAGAAATTCAGATCTTCAAGCCTCCAAGAAAATCCTTCCTTTCTTCTGATTTGCCCTTCTTTTCTTTAGATCTGCCCCTCCTTTCTTTAGATCTGCCTCTCCTTACAAAAACTATGAACTAAAAATGAAAAACTAAGAAAAACTAAGAAGAAACTGAAAGAAAAACTTAATGAGGAAGTTTAGCTCTTCCTCACGTCTAATTCTCCGCCTAATGTCCTCCCTTCCTTCAGAAGTTTGCAATTTATATTGTTTTTATGCTTAAGCGCTGGTTTACGAGCGCTTGAGCACTGGATTACCAAAAAATAGTGCAATTATTACAGTGGGCACTTAAGCGCTAGACTACTGGCGCTTAAGCGCTGTATGGGCGCTTGAGCGCTAGCGCTGGGCGCTTAAGCACTGGACCAATTTTTTTTTTAAGATTTTTTTTTTAGAAATTCCTTCCATGAAATCAATTCCAATCTTCATCCTCATGCAAATACCACAACCAAAATGGACCTCTTTTGCCTTGAAAACACGATATCTTCACCTGCTTTCTCTCCAAATGCATTAAATCTTTCTAGATATGCAAAACAAAGATAATGATAAGGATCCATTTAAAATTATTTCATAATTACAAGCAAATCACCATCATTTGTTCAATTAAATGTTATAAAATATAGGCTTATCAGATACAAACTAGTAGTAGTGGAGAGAACTTGAAAAATAATAAAATATGAAGCAGCATCGAAAGGAGAGGGTGAAATTTATAGGCATAAACCAAGACTTAATGCAAGTCGTGAGTGCCAACCACGACTTCATATGACATTTAAAAAAAATAAATAAATCATACCTCACAAGTACGACTTGCATAAATTAAAATAAAGAAATAAATAAAGGGGTAAATAGTGCTTGCACAACTTACCCAAAATATAATAATTAAAAAAAGATATGTAAGTAAGTCGTGCTTCCTAACTATGAATCATTATACGCACTGCTCCACTTATCCTATTTTGGGAATTATGTTTTGACCTACACTTCTATGGGAATTTGACTTTCAAAATGCACCATTGTTGTATAAAAATTGATTGTAAAAAGTATGATTTCCCAAGAAAACAAGTTCTATCAGTATTTCTTTTGAATGTTTTTTGGAGAATTAACCCAATGATCATAAATCTTCTGCACATAATCAGAAGCTCTGGGATATAGGAATACGGAAAAAGTTATGAATTTTTTTCAACTAAAACATGATGCAAATCAACTGAATAATGAAATGATTCTGTAGTTTCTCGGTTCAAGATAGTGAAAGAAGTTAGGTGTCATCTAATAATTGCTTTCAAAAGCAGTTGGAAATGTTCCCTTTATCACAAAATCTGGTCTACTTTGTTCATTTTTTTCAGTTAGATGGTGTTCCTTCCCTTCTCTTGGATGGCAGGCGCAGGCTATTAGGATGGCTCCAAAAGCTTCTTCTATGGGTCAGGTTCATCGGATTAGGAGGTACTTACAAGGGCTCTGACGCTCAAGTCAGTAACTAATATAGAAGAAGATGCTAGGAAATATAAAATGGTAGAGAGAGAAAGGAAAAAACCATTTTAGGCACTGTAGCAATGCCTATTTATAGTAAGGTTAAGGTGCACAGTACACACCCTAGGATATAGGTAGGCTTGTAGTATGCCAAAAAACTCTCTGTTACAGTTCTGACACGTATCTAGTTTGTTACATATATTTTGGAGGATATCTTGAGCGACAATATCGAGTATGACCATTGGGTTAAGAGTCGGGTATTTGCCAATGGGTTGGGGCGAGTTGAGTGGTCTTTATCTGATAGGGTTTGATGAGTTGGATCTAGCAAGTTGGATCAAGTCGGGTATTGCCTTGGGAGATGGGTCATTATGACCTATATGATCATGGGGGTATTATCTTATTTGTGCCCAATTTTGGGTGTTGTGTTGGGCCTTTTTTTCTCGGTACGGTCCAAGTGGTATTCATACAGAGACAATTTAATTCATTGCTAGCATGTGGATCAGAAATATGTTACTTTCTTCATTGCTTAACATTACTCATATTCAAGGTTACAGAAAAGGGATGTGATTTGTCACAAATTATCATTTCCTACAAATAATCACATGTACATATGACTTAATACAATGTCATTGAACTCGTCAGAAATTATTGGCTATATTAACTCATTTTTATGGTATAATAAGGGGACAAAATCAAATTGTAAATCTTTATTCTTTTTTTTCTCTTGTTTCTGTGAAGTTCTTTACATGTTTCCAAACTTCTACATATTATAACTTCAACTTTCCAACACCCAAAACAACAGGAAACAAGTAACAAGACCTAATCAAGATCAACAAACCTACTCCCAAATCTCAATTCTTATAAATATAATTACAATTGCAATAATCTCTCTAGTAATATCATCAAAGCATCCATTTGGAAGTACACACAAGATATAACACAATTATGAGATACTTCTTGAGGAAAGCTCTTCAATTGGACAAACTGGTATCATCTATTTTATATGTTACCATTTCCTCTTTATCACGCTTTGGTTCAACAGATTTAACTAATTCTTCACCAGAGCTGTCAAGACTGCATACCTTTTCAGTGTCTTCAAGATTCAAGTTCTTCATTGGAGATTCATTGTCCATAAGTTAGATGAACAAGTTTGAACTACATTCTCCTTGGAATTGAAGGAACCATTACTGTAAGAGGCTGCAGCTTGGGAAACATCCAGAATTGGTTCATCTCTAGGTGATTGAATTGAAAGACATTCATCATTAGAAGAGTCTGATTCATCTAAGATCTCTCTTCATTCTAAACCTTACCAGTGCGAAACCTAGAAATGTTATCCTCCATAACAAACTTCACAACAATCTCCTTAGCTTTAACTGCCCTAATGTTATCATGTGGAGACTGAACATCCTCAGCACTACTTGACTCATCCTCCCTTTTTTGACTCCGGCAAAATACTGAACCAATATTGTGCAATCCCTTTCTAACTCCTTTCATTTTATGCTTATCTTTAGGAATATCATCAGGACTACTGCTGTTATTATTCAAGGATCCAAGTACTGTTAAATATTATTATAGAAGTTACCTTTCCATTATCTGCAAAAATAGTTATTGGCAAATGCAACCTCCCTGTTTAATGCTCTAAAGTGGCAACCACATATCATGTCTCTGCCCATCCCTAAAATCACTAATGTTCACATAATAGTCCCTAGAAATAGTAAAACAACTAATTACTTTGAGAACGAACACAACCACGACATGACAAATAGACAGGAAACCATGGGAGCATATCTATAATGAATAAAGGATGCATCACTCTTGTACAGATTCCTTATAAGTGTATTTTGCACCATCTATCAATTTCAGAAATTCTAGTAGTGGCAACTAGAGTGAAGGAATCTAACAAGCCAACAAACTAGAAATATTGCAAAGAATCTAATGGTTCTTAAATTGCTTCATAATTACTGAGATCTCATCAAATACTAAGTTATGAAGAAATTAGAGTAATCAAACACATAAATACTAGATAAATGTCCACATTCCAGTATGTAAACATGTTGGGAAAGAAAAAGAGTGTGTACACAGCGGAAACAATAACACATTAATTAGCAATAAAAATTTTCCCATTTGAAAGAACTTGTGAGGAGCAAAATATACAACTAACCAAAAATATCCACCAAAAGATATATCCAAAAATGTACAAAAATAAATAGACAAAGAGAACACACACAATTTTAACGTGAAAAACTCCCTCAATGTGAGAAGTAAAAACTACGAGACCTAGTCCAGAAAAATCGCCACTATAACAAATCAATGAGAACAACAAAGTGTTTCCCAACAAATAAAGATATCACAACGGCCCCTACTCACTATCAACAAAGTGAAAATTAACAAAGCAACAAAGTTCAAAACTCACAATGAGGTACAAATAGCCCAGCAAGTAGAGATAGAGAAATAAGAATCTGGCCATACAAGTAGAAGTTCACGATGCAAGGAACAACATACTGAAAAAATCATCCAAATCGGATCACAAATGACCACCCAATCTGAACACACAATATCAGTACTAAAACTTTTTCCTCTCCTCTCTCATGCGACACTATTCCATGAAAACGAAAAGCCAAAGAAAAGGTGTGCTTCCTTTTCCTTTTAAAAGCCATATTATTATTATTATTATTATTTTAAATATTATGGTATGGGCCCACTTGAATTGGACTCATACAACAAACTCCCCCTCCAACTCAAGTGGAGGCAAATGCCAAACTGACAACCAAATGACAATCTTCAAACTTTCCCCTCGGTAAAGTCTTTGTCAACATGTCTAAACCATTATCAATAGTATGAATCTTCTCAAGTTCTAACAACTTAGAGTCCAGAACATTACGTATCTAATGATGCCTCACATCAATATGCTTAAATCTACCATAGAATGTAGGATTCTTGCCAAGATGGATAGCACTCTAACTATCACAAAACAAAACATGCCTCTGCTGAGTAAGACCAAGTTCATGCACAAAATTCTTCATCCAAAGTAACTCTTTACAAGCTTCGGTAATAGCAATGAACTCAACCTTGGTAGTAGACAATGCAACACACTTTTGCAACCTAGATTGCCAAGCCACAGCGCCCTTGCAAAAGGTAATCAAATAGCCAGAAGTAGACTTTCTAGAGTCAACGTCCCCTGCTAAGTCTGAATATGTATAACCACAAAGAACAAGTTTCCCAATTCCAAAACAGAGCTTCAAACTAGAAGTGCCCTGAAGATATCTCAATATCCACTTCATAGCTTTCCAATGCTCTCTACTAGGATTGGAAAGAAAATGACTAACCACACCAACTGCATAAGATATATCAGGCCTTGTGCAAACCATTGCATACATCAAACTTCCTACTATAGATGCATAAGGAACAAGTTGTATGTCTTGTTTCTCTTCATCACTAGAAGGAGCTTGTCTAGTGCTAAGCCTAAAATGTAAAGCAAGAGGTATGCTTACAACTTTAGCTTTATCCATGTGAAACTATTGAAGCACTTTTTCAATGTACTTTTCCTAAGATAACCACAACTTCTTGGCCACTCTTTCACGAGTAATCTGTATGCCAAGAATATGTCTTGCTGGTCCTAAGTCTTTCATTACAAAAGACTTACTAAGCTCTTTTTTCAACTTGTCAATTCTAGAAGAATTATGACCAACAAACAATATGTCATCAACATAGAACAATAAAATGATGAATTCATTATTAGAAAATTTCTGCACAAACACACAATGATCAGAAGTAGTCTTCTTGAATCCCTGCTGAATCATAACAGACTCAAACTTCTTGTACCATTGCCTCGAGGCTTGTTTCAAACCACACAAACTTTTCTTCAACCTGCAGCATAATTTCCTTTACCCTTCACCATAAAACTCTTAGGTTGCTCCATGTAAATATCCTCCTCCAAATCACCATGAAGGAAAGTAGTTTTCATATTCATCTGCTCAACCTCTAAATCAAGGCTGGCTGTCAAACCAAGAACAACTCGGATGGAAGACATTTTAACAACCAACGAGAAGATCTCCTCAAAGTCAATCCCCTTTTTCTGATGGTAGCCTTTGACAACTAATCTAGATTTGTATCTCGGAGTGGAAGTATTCTCATCATTCTTCAACATGTAAACCCACCAATTTTGCAAAGCTTTTTTGTCCTTAGGCAACTTGACCAGCTCAAAAGTATAATTGTCAAGCAAAGATCTCATTTCATCATTCATTATTGCAACCCATTGTGCCTTCTGCTCACTCTTCATAGTCTATTTGTAGTACTTAGGTTCTCCCCCATCAGTGAGGAGCACATATTCATCAGATGAGTAATAGGTAGAGGGAATAAGATGTCTGGAAGACTTGCTAAGTGAAACAACAAGTTCATCAACAGCTTCACAAGCAAGAGCATCTACCTCATCAGCAACATTATCAAGAACATCCTCAACTTGATTACCCTAAATATGATTATGCACATCATCATGATTTCCAAAGCCAGCTACATCAGGCATATGAGGCTCATGAACTGGATCAATATCAACCAAACCATCATTACTCAGAGACTCTGACTTCTTTGCTTTATCAATATCTTCAATGGTCTGATCGTCCATGAAATAACATCACAACTTCTAACAAGCTTATTCTCAATTGGATCATACAACCTATATCCAAACTCATCATGACCATAGCCAATGAGGATGCACTGCCTAGTCTTGACATTCAACTTGGACCTCTCATCTTTGGGCACATGTACAAATGCTCTACACCCAAAGACACGTAAGTGGTCATAGGAAACATCTTTTCTATACCACACCTTGTCAGGAACATCAACATGTAAAGCAACAGTAGGAGATAAATTAATAACATGTGCAATAGTATACAAAGCCTCACCCCAAAAGATCCATGTAACTTTGCTTCATAAAGCAAACAATTTACTCTCTCCATCAATGTCCTGTTCATCCTTTCTGCCAGGCCATTAACCTGAGGAGTCTCAGGGGGCGTCTTCTGGTGTCTAATACCTTGCTATCTGCAGCATTTATCAAATGGTCCATAATATTCACCACCATTATCAATGCGAGCACATTTCAATTTCTTTCCCGTTTCTCTCTCAACAGAAGCCTGAAACTGCTTAAAGACATAAAGCACTTGGACATTAGTCTTCAAGGCATAAACCCAAAGTTTCCTTGAATGATTATCAATGAAAGTTACAAAGTAAAGTTCACCACCAAATGTTCTAGTCCTTATTGGACCACAAAGATCTGGATGCACTAACTCAAGCACCTTTGATTTCCTAAAAGGAGGATGACTCTTGAAAGAGACTCTATTCTGCTTCCTAGCCAAACAATGAGCACACTTTTCCAATCTTGCACCATTCAAACTTGAAAGTAGATTCCTTTTGGCCAAAGTATTAAGTCCCTTCTCACTAATGTGGCTAAGTCTCTTGTGCTATAACTCTAACTGATTATCACACTCAATTATATTAGTAGCATCAATAGAAACTAAAGCCTTCCAGTATAAACCTGAACACTTCTTTCCATGAGCCACAACCAAAGAACCCTTAGAGAGTTTCTACTGTCCACCTCCAAAGGTACTAAAATAGCCATCATCATCAAGAACACTAGCAGAAATCAGATGCTAACAAATGTCTAGTGTGTGTCCGACATTCTTCAAAATCAGTTTTGTCCCATTATTGGTTTCCAAACAAACATTGCCAATGACAATCACCTTTGACATACCATCATTATCCATCTTCAAAACCCTATAATCACCATGAGTATAAGATGCGAAGAAATCATTCCTAGATGCCATATGAAAACTGGCACCACTGTCAACAACCCAGCTGGTCTCATCACAAGTAACATTAATCAAATTCTCATCATAGATAATCACAAGATCTCCTCCAATAGTGGTGGCAACACGATCATCATTGTTATTATCCTTCTTTTGTTGCTTGCCCTTGTTACCCTTGTTCTCTTTTTTCCATTGGTAGCAGAACCTTTGGACATACCCCTTTTTACCACAATAGTGACACTCAAGGTTTTTGTATTTAGACCTTGATTTGCTTCCACTCTTGCTTTTGCCTCTATTGCCTTGTCCTTGATCCATCTCAATGTTTCTCCCCTATTTTCAATAACCAAAACCTCTAACTGTGAAGAAGATGCCTTCTGAGTTCGTTGTCTGACTTCTTCATTCAAAACAGCAGTCTTTACATAATTCATGGTCATAACACCTCCAAGAGTAGAAATAGTCAAAGTGACTCTCAGATTTTCCCAAGAATCAGGTCGAGTATTAAGCAACCAAAGTCCCAAAATTTCATCTTCAAATTTTACACTCATGTAGGATAGCTGGTCAAAGCATTCCTGAAAATCACTCAAGTGATCATAAATAGAACTACCATTCTTGTAATTTAAGTTCATAGCCTGCTTCAACAAAAATAATTTTTTCCCAAATTTAGAGGCATACAAGGTCTCAAGCTTCTCCTACAAAGTTCTGACATGTGAATCATTAGCAATATGATTCAAAATATTATCATCTACCCATTGCCGAATAAAGCCACAAACCATCTCATGCTCAAAAGCTCAATCTTCATCAGATTTAACCTCAGGCTTTTCACTAGCAAATATCGGTAAATGTAATTTTTTCACAAATAATAAATTTTTCATCTTTCCTTTTCATTTGTGGTAATTTGTGTCATTCAAACTAATCATTCTATTGTAATTTGGCTCCATCATTCAATCAAGCAAACAAACAAACAAATTTCTCTGATTCCAGCTATTGGGAAAGAAAAGGAGTGCAACACACTAATGAGCAATAAAATCTTTTCCACTTGAAAGAACCTGTGAGAAGCAAAATATACTGCCAACCAAAAATATCTACCAAAAGATATATCCAAAAATGCACAAATATAAATAGGTAAAGAGAGCACATACAATTTTAACGTGGAAAACTCCCTCAATGTGAGAAGTAAAAACCACAAGACTTAGTCCAGAAAAATCTCCACTATAACAAATTAATGAGTATAGCAAAATGTCTCCTAACAAATAAGGATATTACAACGGCTCCTACTCACTACTAATAAAGTAGAAATTAACAAAGTAACAAAGCTCAAAACCCACAGAGGAATACAAACAACCCAACAAGTAGAGATAAAGAAATAAGAATTTGACCATACAAGTAGAAGTTCACGATATTAGGAACAATATACTGAAAAATCATTTAAATCAAACTACAAATGACTACTCAATCTAAACATACAAGATCAATACTAAAACTTTTTCCTCTCCTCTCTCACGCGGCGCTGTTACACGAAAATGAAAAGCCAAAGAAAAGGTGTGCTTCCTTTTCCTTTTAAAAGCCCTATTATTATTATTATTATAAACATTATGGTATGGGCTCACTTGGGTGGGACTCATACAACAAAACACACATACTTGTTAAAACCATGTACAACCCCGATAATCCTACACAAGATACCCACACCCATTTCAACATCGTCGCATTGTTCACGGGGCCCACCCGTGAACAAGACAAATCATGCTTTCCATCTCTTTTTTTTTTTATCGTGTCCATTAATTAACCAACTTCTCTACGTCGTTAACCAATTTTTTGTTCTTCGTTAACCAACTTATTTCACGAGCATAGAAACCGTGGTAAAATCTTGTGTCATTAACCAACTTCTATATGTAATTAACCATTTTTTTGTTCTTCATTAACTAACTTTTTTCACGAGTATAGAAATAAAGTTAGTTAATGAAGAACAAAAAAGTGGTTAATTACGCATGCAGTTGGTTAATGATACAAGATTTTATCACATGGTTTCTATGTTCGTGAAAAAAGTTGGTTAACGAAGAACAAAAAAGTGGTTAACGACGTAGAGAAGTTGGTTAATGGACGACGTATACCAAAAAAAAAAAAAAACAGGAAGCTGATTTGGTACTGTTCATGGGTGGGTTCCATGAACAGTACCAGGTGTTAAAAACGGTGTGGGTACTGTACGTGGTAGGATGAACATTTTCCAACCATGTACTCGACAATAGTAAGCATTGCTATCATAATATGTTGCAAAAGACACGTCAAGATAAAGTTGATTCTCAAGACAAAAATTAGAAAAAGAATGTATACAAAAGAAATCCACAACATAATACAAAATAAAAAGTTCCAAAAATGAAATGCACAACATATCACAAAAGTTCCCAAAAAAGAAACAAACCCAAGAGTATCATCATAGAAATGGTCCTTGTCACGAAACATTTGGAGACTCCCATGTTATGATGAGAATTTTGACTTCTTCGTGCCATTTTGGAGTAGCGGTTTTCTTTGTATCTTAGGCTTGAATCTGTATCCGCCCAAATGGCCTTTTACATATGGATCTGCGAATCCTGAAATATAGTATAATTTGTTATACACAAGAAAAAATTATATAAGAGGCTGACAGGAAATCCTCACAGATAAAGGAATAACCATTTAGATCTGATGGCTTCATGTCAGGCCTCTATAACATTAAATTTTTATCAATGCAGGAGTATTTTTAATAATGTAAAACAAATATGCATAAAGGTAATGCATAACATCGGTTCATATAAAAGAAAATGTTGAATTTATATAAATAATTTGATTGGTATATTGGTTTGCTGCCCATATAGTTGAAACAATACTGAAAGAAAATGTTGGAAACAGGCATATTTCAAACAATCTTATCTTAGTGAATTTTAGCACTGCAGCCAGGAGCACCATATTTTCAGGTTCTCCTCAACTCATTCGTCTTCCTTGTCTTTAAATATGTAATAATGCTTGATGCACTTTTTCTATATGCAGATAATCTCATATTAAGTATAGGTATAAAATTAGAGTATATATTTACAAAAAATGAGATAAAATCAGTTACAATCAAATAGTAAAAACTATATATATATATATGTGAGGGTAATATGCGTATAAAGGTGTACGAGTAACATTATTCTTAAATATGTGTAGGCATCTATATCATTTATTTGTAGCACTTTTTCAAAATAAAATGGATGTCTGTGTAAGTGTTAGGGAGAGGGTTTCTGTATCTTTTAAAAATAAAAGGGGTATGTGAAAAATTAGGTAAATAAAGAGAATGTTGAAGTATTTTACTCTAGTACTTTTAAGAAAAAAATAATATTTTTTTTATTTAAAAGAAAAAATTAATGTTAAAGATTGCTAAAAAAGAATATTTAATTTAAGGTGATATAAAATATTTAGATTATTAAAAAGAATAAAAGAATTTATTTTAAAAAATAGACTATTATATTTTATTTAATGGTTAAAATATTTTTATTAAAAACTTGAAAGCAAAAGTCATCCTGTAAAAACAAATAATCATTCATTAACAAAAATAACCATTTGTAAATGTCTTCATAACTTATTGTGTTTTTTTTTTTAAAAAGAACTTTATTTATTAGCTATTATGTGAAAACAAATGACTACTTAATAATGAACAATAGTTATTCACAAAATTTTTCTTAACTTCATGAATCTAAGGCAAAACTTCATTTATAAATGTTATGCGAACAAATAATTAATCAATAAAAAGTAATAATCATTCATAAATTTCTTAATAACTCATGTACTTTTACAAAAGAATATTATTTATTATTATTAGTCACTCAATAAGAACAAATGATCACTATTCACAAATCTTTTATTTACTTCATGGATTTAATATATAACTTCATTTACAATTGTTACACACTCAATAAGAACAAATAACTAACTACTCAATAAAAAGTAATAATTATTCACAATTTTTTTAATATAAAATTAATAATCTTGTATTTTAGATAAATAAATATCATAAATATACTAAAGAAATTGACTAGATACAATAAATATTAAAATGCTGAAATTTTAAACAAGTAACATAATTATAATAAAGTTGAATATCATAAATAAGAAATAAAGACAGATTATTAACACTTGATTGGATTAAGTGGTTCAACACTTTAGTTTAATTTTTTTTTTTATGTGTGTTAGATCCATTTTGCTATCCAGATTTTAAATCCATTTTGTTAATGATATTCATCTATTACCATATTTAACACTTTTTCAAATACTTTTTCAATAAAAAAATTATTAAATAATTTACATTTTGACGACGGTGATGAAGATGAGATTGCTTTTATGAAATTGAAAGCATTTGCATCTGCAAAACTTACCTAGGCCCGCAAGCTTTTGCAAGGGGAATTACAGCTTCAAGTTTCCTTTACTGAAAACATTATATGTGAAAGAATGTCCCAAAATGGAGAATGTCCCAACATGAAAACATTACAGCTTCAAGTTTTATGATCTCCAGTTGTAGTTTCTATTTTTCTCGTTTTGGTTTCTATTTTCACACTTTCAATTCCCTGTGTTTGTTGATTACCCAGGATTCCAAGAAAGATTGAGTTTGAGCTCAAAATCCCAATGCTGAAGTAAGCTATTATTTGCTCATTTGAGATATCTGGATCCAAAATTATTTTTGAATTTTGATTTTTTTTCAATTGATTTTTATTTTTCAGCACAATAGTCTTTGAACTTCTTCCTTATGATCTCTTTCCTATTTTTCCTGTGTTTATTTTCCTTTTAAATGTTATGTTCAAATTATATAATAGACAACAGAAGGACTAAGAGGTTTTCAAACGACCTATATGGTGTATACAAATATAATAGTTGGCTGATTATATTATGGTGAGGGTTCAAAGGTGGATCACTACTTATTTCTTTGACGGACGCTGAGGAGAATGAATCAATTACTTGGTTGAGCAATGAAATTATATTTTCTAGAATGGAGTTTCGCTTCCTGTATTAGAATAGTTCTCTCGCTGCTACAAAATAGGATTTAAACTCCTACATGTTACATACAGATTTATAACTAAAGCATCGTTACCTTTAAATTTGTTTTTTTTTTAAATATATTTACACTTAAAATGTTTCCTTCATAAACTTGTTTTAATAGCAATTAGGTTGGACTGTTCGTGTTGGTATATATAAATTTTTCCCATTTAAAAAAAAAATGATTTTATTTGTAAAATAGTGAAAAGGAGTTTACTAATAAAGATGCTTTGGCAACTTATTTCCAATTAACATTTCTATTAAAATTTCTTTTTCATTTCACAAAAACACTTGAGCTAATGAATCTCATGTCAACTAATCTTTAATTTGATTTATTTCTTCAGTGCTAGATATTTGAGTCCTTGAATCCCATGTCAACTAATCTTTTCTGCTGAATCTGCTACTTGAGGGGAAGGACCTGATGGAAAGGTTGCAACTTAAAGGGTGTTACCCTGATGCAAGTTCTTAACTGGTTTTGTATTACTTGATGCTAAGAGGTTTGGTGAAGCCAAACATCTCATGGGTCTAATGGTTTTGGAGGGTATTACTCCAAGATTTGTGTCCTATAAAGTGATGATTCAGGGACTGTGCAAGGAAAAAACTAGAGGGGGATGAAGATCGGTCAATGAAGCAGATGGTAGAGCAAGGTTTTGTGCCAAGGATGGTTTCCCAAGAAAATAAGTTCCAATTGTATTTCTTTTAAATGCATTTTGGAGAATTAACCTAATGATCATAAATCTTCTGCACATAATCATATGATCTAGGATATAGGAGTATGGAAGAAGCTATGAATTTCTCTACTAAAACATTATGCTAATCAGTTGAACTATGAATTTGATTATGCACTTTCTCAGCTCAAGACAGAGAGAGAGAGAACTCGGGTATCTGTTGAAAACTGCTTTCAAAAAGCAAATGGAATTTTTTCCTTTATCACAAAACCTTGTCTAATTTATTCTTTTTTTTTGTTAGAGGGTGTACGTTCAGAGAAGGTTTAATTGATTGCTATTATATGGTTCATACATATGTTATTTTCTTCGTTACGATAACATCACTCTTATTCAAAGTTACAGAGAAGGGATGTGATTTAACCCAAATCATCATATCCTACGAATAATCACATTTGCATATGACTTAATGATATTGAACCAGTTAGAAAGTATTGTCAATATCAGCTCCCTTTATGGTATAATAAGGGGACAAGATCAAGTTGTAAATCTTTATCTATTTTTTTCTTCTTGTTTCTGTAAGGTTCTTTGCATGCTTCCAAACTTCTACACAGTAAAAATTCAACTTTCCAGCACCCAAAACAACAGGGAACATGTAACAACACCTAATCAAGATCAATAAACCTACTCTCAAATCTCAATTCTTGTAAACATGGATAATTGCAATCGTAACCAAAACCATGAAGGCTATACAAACAAGAAATAACATAATTATGAGATACTCTTGGTGAGACAAACTCTTCAATTGGACAAATTGATATGTCCTTTATTTGTTACTATTTCCTCTTTATCACACTTTGCTTCAACAGATTTAACCAATTCTTCACCAGAGCTATCATGCCTGCATACCTTTCAATGTCTTCCTCAAAATTCAAGTTCTTAATTGCAGATTCATTGTCCATAGTAGTGTCAGATGAACCTGTCTGGGCCACATTATCTCTGGAATTATATGAACCCTTGCTATAAGAGGCTAGGGCCTAGGAAACATCCAGAATTATTTCATCTCTGGGTGACTGAATTGAATGACATTCGTCATCAGAAGAGTCGGATTCATCTAAGATCTCTCTTCCTGGAGCTGCTGGATAGTCACCCTTAGTCTTTCTAGATTTATAGGAAAAAAACATTCTTTAAGCCACGAGCAGATTTTTCTGCATGCTTCAAAATATTCTTTGCCACGTCCTTGACATTTCCCTTGCTTGGGCTCCGAGGACCACTACCCAAATTCATGTCTCCTCTTGCCCTTCAATATCTATGGGCTCATAGTTATCTACCCTTTTGAGATTTCTCTGATGAAACAGATGAAAAGGAACTGTTATTACCATTCCCATTTGCAAAGGAATTTCTTCTTTCTTCAATATCCGGTGTGTCCTGGTCACACATATTGTCAACCCCCTATATAGATGAAAAATCAAAATTGAAATCATATACCAACCATAGATCAAACAACACGGGAGCAACCAGTTGTCTTCATACAAATTAGAAACATTTTTCATTTTCCATCTTTATTTTGCTTCTTCTATTTACTAAAATTCCTCTCTTTCTTTGTGATATCCCCAAAAAAAAAGAAGAGAAAATTAATTTGAACAGGAATAATTTGACATGCAAAACTTGAGAAGTTGAATTTAATAAATTGGGATTATATTGTTCAATTAAGAATATTATTATTAAATTAATTGTGATGTTGATAGAAATATCCTATTAATTTATTTATTGATGGCAACAGCATGTAAGGAGAAATTCTTACTTTAAACTTGGAGTATCCAGTAAAATTAGATACACCAGACTAATCAGTGCTTAACATTTCTTTTTAAATTTTGTACCACACACTTACAAAACACAAAATTCAATAAAAATATGAAGTATTGATCAATCTCATACACCTAACTTATAAATGCTCCAAATTTATTTAAGAATCTCTCGTAAATTCAAACTCATCTAATTTATTTACATGTATAAGTTGCTTAAGAATTAGTGGAGGGACTACGGTGTAATGGTTGATAAGGTGTGCGTAAAAATTTATCGAATACCAATCAGTAATGATATTATTATTATTATTATTTTTATATTACTTTTTATATTATTCTTTATATTATTAATTATATTATTTTTTTCTCAATTATTCTCTTTCACTTAATTACAATTATTCAAAAATAGTATAAAAAATAATGTATTATAAAAATGGTGTGATATTATCATTATTATTTTTCTTATATAGGTTAAAGGATAAGAGAAGGTCGCACAAAATCTTAAGATGAGGAATATAAAGTTGCCATCTCAACAAGATAAGTTCTAAGTCAGCAAGTGTTTGAAATGACGGAAATTTTCATACTTAAAAAGAGATAGGTATAATACATTTTTTTAATATTTTTTAATATTTATTTTATTATTAGTCTATTTTATAACTTAAAAAAATTATTAAGAGAGGAATATTAATAATATTTATTTTTAGATTAATAATAAAATAAATATTAAAAAATTATTTAAAAGAATATATTGTTAATTTTTTTGTAGTGAAAAATGTTTCGCCCGGCCATATTTTTTCTTCCAGATAAAACTTCCTTCTCCATTCTTCAGCATTTTCGTCCCCTTCATGCTTTCTTTGGGGTGCTCAGCCATTGGTTTCAAATGCGTGTTGCTGATGACTTGATGCAAGTCTTGTGTTCATTAACTTCAGTATTTCAAATCAGTTGGAGGCAGTTCTGCCCTCACCTCCTCAAGCCGTTGGAAGTAGTTAAATTGGTTCTTCTTATTTTGTGAGTGAATAATTTACATTATGATTATTGAGTTGTTTTTATGTTTTTTATTTTTTTACGGTACTTGTATATCTATCTTCTTTTAGTATTTATCTTCTCCTAGTAGCATATTAACGAAATTTTTAATTACAAATTCAAGATTTATTTATGATTATTTTTACTGTTGTTGTATTAGTTATTCAAGATTATACCTTCTTTAAATCCTTGTATTGCGCCTTTGAGGAAAGAAGGCTTTAGCCTTGTTGAAAATTCTATTATGATTATGTTTTAGCTATAAATTTATTGATTTTGTGATATCTTGAGTTTTTACTCATGAGGTTTAACTTAAGATGGTTTTGTACCTTATTATAAAAATAAAGTTGAGAAGTGAGTATTGCTAATTTTGATGGATCACATTTGATAATCATATTTCAAATGATATTTCTTTTTTATATATCTATTGTGGGTTTTCATGCTAAAATACCACTTACTGTAATGAAGAGATTTAACAATATCGTTTGTCATAGCGAAGAGATAAAATGACAATACTTGCCATAACAGAGAGATAAAATAGTACCATTTGTCATAGCAAAGAGATATAATAACACCATTTGTCGTAACAAAGAAATATAACGATACTGTTTGTTGTTAGGGAAAAAATATAACGACATATGTTAACATGATAAATACAGAGATAATATATTGTTTGGCTAATGGGTTGTTGTGTAGTTGAACCTAAAAATAAACAGCAAACTCGTAAAGTCTGAAGCGTGCCAAGCACTGCCCTCAAAGATTATTTCGGTATATACGAAAATTCCCTAGGGTACAGCAGACTCTTCCTGTTTGATAGGGATCAAAGAACTGCAAGAGACTATCTAGTGAGTAACCCAGACGAAGAGAAGGAGAAGGTGTAGAAGAGCAGAAGAGAGAAGCAGAATTCGGGTAACCAAAACCACAGTATATAATCAGAATTTATAGAAACTAAAAAGAGCCGTTTAGAAAAAAATTATCTGCTTATTAAAAACTAATTGGAACGTTAGAAAAATAGATTTGCCCGTTGGGAAGACCAAGTCAAATTTGACTTCTTCAAAAACCTCATTTTCTTGGTAAGCTCAAAAATTAATTAAATATTTGACAAAAGATCTGGGCTTCATGATATCACGCGCAGGGGGGTAAATCGAGGATTTGCACTAGCCATGAGCTTTTCAGCCCAAACTTGTGTGCGCGAGCCCACCACTTTATTTGTTTCTTACAAAGCCCAAAACACAAGTTGAAATATAAACTCTTCAAAAACTTGCTTCCAACCAATGTGGGACTTATTCTTTTGAAAATACACATTTCACAACAATCCCCCACAATTTCAAAAGAATATTTAAAATAAAAACAAACAATAAATAAAACAGAATCTGGGTTACATCATCAGTGTAAACATTTTCGAATCTGGTGTCTTCTGGACTATGAACCAGACCTAGATAAATAAGACTCTAACTTACAATGTAATTGGTGAAGGTTAAACTTCTATGAACCAAAACATTTTTCGTGTAAATTAGAATCCCATTTGATCACATCTACACTCTCACTTATCTCTTGTGTTAACGCTGTTTTGCACTTTTCGGCCATGAGTGCTCTAGAGACTATGCCATTATCTCATAGGAGCGGCCTCACTCCACACTCATATAGGTAATTTCATCAAGTGTATACTGCACTTTATACACCACCCATAAGGGATATGAAATTCATTAAAAGCATATAGCTTATCCTCACAATAAATGCAGTCTAACACTTCTCATGCTTCTCACACCATAGGAAGGGACAGACACAGTGCTACCAGTACTAACAAGTGACTTGTTATTACCCATATGAACTTCTTTCATGGGATCTCCACTCATAAAAGTCGGGTTACCATCACTGTTAGTTTCAAATTGGCTTAAGTCCCATTCCCCTCAATGTGGTATATATTAAATTCCTTCCCAAAGGCTTAGTCGAGAGGATCGGCCAAGTTCACTTCGACTTCACATAATCAATGGATATAATTCCATCTTTCAAGAAATGCTTTATCACTTCATGTCTCAACCTAATGTGTCTGTTTTACCATTAAAGGTTTTATTACTTGCAATAGATATTGCCGCCTTGTTGTCACAATGCACGCATACGTATGGGTTGGTTTTATTCCTAATGGAATATTTTTTAAGAAATTTCTCAACCACTCGGCCTCATTACCAGTTTTTTCCAGAGCAATAAACTCTGACTCCATGGTGGATTTTGCAATTATTGTTTGTTTGGCTGATCTCCAAGTCACTGCACCACCACCAAAGGTGAACACATAGCCACTAGTGGATTTAATCTCATCTGAATCTGAGATCCAATTAGCATCACTGTATCCTTCTAATACAGCGGGAAATCAACTATAAACAATACCATAGTTCATAGTACCTCTTAAATATTTCATTAGTCTAGCCAAAGCGGCCCAGTGATCATTATTAGGATTATGTGTATATCTACTCAATCTGTATACAGCATACGCTATGTCAGGTCGAGTGAAATTCATCAAATGTAGTAGACTCCCAATAATCTGTGCATACTGAGACTGGGCAACAGGATCACCTCTATTTTTCTTTAATTGAGTGTTAGCATCATAAGGGATATTCACAGGTTTGACATCAAAATGTCTAAACTTCTTTAGAAGTTTCTCTACATAATGTTCTTGTGATAGTATTATACTATCACACTTGCTTATGATTTTAACACCTAGAATTACACTAGCTTCACCCATGTCTTTCATGTCAAATTTAGATTCAAGAAAATATTTTGTTTGATGCACTATGTCATGGCTAGTACCGAAAATTAGCATGTCATCCACATATAGACAAATAATCACACATTCATTATTTACTAATTTTGTATATACACATTTATCAACTTCAACAAAAGAAAAATCATCACAAATTAAAGTTTGATCAAACTTTTCATGCCACTGTTTAGATGCTTGTTTTAGACCATATAAAGATTTGAGAAACTTACATACTTTATTTTCTTGTCCAGGAACTACACACCCCTCAGGTTGTACCATGTAAATTTCTTCTTCTAAATCACCATTTAAAAAGGCTATTTTAACATCCATTTGGTGAATAACCAAATTATGTATAGAGGCTAAAGCAATCAAAACTCAAATAGAAGAAATTCTAGTTACAGGAGCAAAGGTATCAAAAAAGTCAACATTTTGTTTTTGAGTAAAACCTTTTGCTACTAATCTTGCTTTATATTTTTCAATTGATCCATCGGGGTTATATTTCCTTTTAACAATCCATTTGCAACCAATTGGTTTTGCTCCAGGAGGTAAATCTACTAAAACTCAAGTATTACATTTTGTAATTGAATTAATTTTAGAATTAATGGCTTCTTTCCAAAAGGTGCAACAGGTGAAGAAAAAGCTTTAGAAATAGTTAAAGGGTCATCATCAACAAGATATGTGTAAAAATCATTTCCAAAAGAAGTTTCTTTTCTTTGTCTTTTACTTCTTCTTAAATTTTCATATGAATCATCAGATAAATTTTGTACTGGAGCTTCAGAAATATTTTCTAATTTTAAGGGGAAAATATGTTCAAAAAATTCAGCATTTTTTGTCTCAATTATAGACTTGCAATCAAGCACATCACTTTTTAAAACTAAAAATCTATATGCAGCACTATGATCAGCATACCCAATAAACATACAATCAGAAGTCTTAGAGCCTATTTTCCTCTTTTTAGGTTCAGGTAACATCACTTTAGCTAAACACCCCCACACTTTTAAATATTTTAAGTTAGGCTTATAACCCTTCCATAACTCATATTGTGTTTTACCTATTTTCTTATAAGGAATTCTATTTTGTAAGTGACATGCAGTTAATAAGGCTTCACCCCAAAGGTTATCAGTGCATTATAACTAATTAAAAGGGCATTCATCATTTCTTTTAAAGTCCTATTTTTCCTTTCAGCTACACCATTGGATTGAGGAAAGTAAGGGGTGTGATTTCATGAATTATTCCTTCTTTTTCACAACAAATCATTAAATAAAGTGTATTCACCACCTCTATCTGATCTAACTCTTTTAATTCTTTTATTTAATTGATTCTCTACTTCTGCTTTATATACTAGAAACATATCAAAAGCCTCATCTTTATTTCTAAGTAAATATACTTTAGTGTATCTAAAAAAATCATCAATAAAAGTTACATAATATTTTTTACCACCTCTAGTCATAATTTGTTTTAAGTCTCCTAAATCAGAATGAATTAATTCAAGAACTTCAGTTTTTCTTTCTACAGATAAACATGATTTTTTAGTTATTTTTGATTCAGCACATATTTTACATTTGTTTAAGCATGTATAACTAAAACCATAAATTAATCCAAGATATTGCATTTTCTTAATATAAACAGTACTAACATGTCCTAATCTAGCATGCCACATATCAATAGAGTCAATCATATACACAGAAGAAGTAGCATTTTCATTAATTTTAGCAATATTGAGTACAAACAGGCCTTGATTATAATAACCCTTCCCTACAAGTACATTATTTTTTGTCATCACTATTTTGTCAGACTCAAAAGATACTTTAACCCCAACCTTTCCTAGCAAGGCCACAGAAATTAAATTCGCCCTTATGCTAGGTACATGAAGCACTTCGTTGAGAGCTAAAGTCTTGCCAGATGTGAGTTTCAGAAGAACTTTTCCTTTCCCAAGAACTTCGGTGGTTCGGGAATCACCAAGATAAACTTGTTCTTCTCCATCCCCCACAGAATTGTAGGAGGTAAACATATTTTTGTTTGCACAAATATGTCTGGTAGCCCCAGAGTCTACCACCCAATCATTCACATTGGCCATCAATAAAACTTGAGAAACGACCGCAGCAATTATATCATCTCCTTTGACCAAATTTGCGTTTGGCTTAGGAGGATTGTCATTTCTCTTCCTGTGTCTGCATTGAGCCGCCCGATGACCTGGCTTGCCACAAACATAACAGTTTCCTCCACTATTTTTGAAAGTGGGATTATTCACTCTTGGCACGTAGTTTGGTTTATTGTAATCAGTCCTTTTGTTGGGTTTATGTTCGTACCTTTTCTTATTGACTTGTACCATATTTGCCCTTGAAGCCAATGCTTTTGCCCTTGCAGCCTTGATCTCGTTTCTGTTCGTGTCCTCAATAATTATGTGGGTGATTAGATCAGCAAGGGACAGCTGTTTGTTTTTATGCTTGAGTTGTTGTTTGTAGTCCTTCCAAGTTTGCGGTAGTTTTTCAATGAGCAATTGATAATCACATATTTTATTCATTAAGAAACCCTTATGTTTAGTCATTTACACTCTCCATATTCTTAATTGATTGAGTTTAGTATGATTTTGTGAGTTTGAGCTCAAATTGGTCCTAATTGAATATTTTCAGCATTATTGAGATTTTACACTGTTTCTGTATTTTGGTCATAACTTGAGTTCCTGATATCTGATAATCATGAATTGTATCTTGTAGGAAAGATAAGAGGAAGCTCTACAACTTTGATGAAGATATCAAAGTCCTAAACAGATGTCTAAGGGACCTAAGTTTACATGGAATTCAGAATACAGATTCTGTCACTAGAATCCAAACGGTGTGCACTCATAAAATCATATCTCAAGATGTAATAATGGAGATGGGCTGAAATTTGGATAGTTGATAGTCAAGACCCAAATAAACAACTTTCATGAAGAACACCTTTTGAAAGAATGAAGTCTAATGGGTCATTTTGGGCTTGCAAGTCGGAACAGAGGTGCTGAAATTGGGTTTGAGTAACCCGTGGTATTTGGGTCATATCTTGGGCTGTAGGAAGCCAAATTAGACGATCCAGATATGCATGTTATAGCCAAGACAAAGATCTACAACTTTCATGAAGAGCACTTTTCATGAATCTGAAGTATAATCGGTCGTTTTTGGCTTCCAAGTCAGACACAAGATTTTCGCACTCAACCACTCCACTCCACTCAACCAAATCACTCCACTCATCCACTCAACCACTCAACCACTCCACTCCACTCATCCACTCAACTAACCCACTCAACCAAACCACTCAATCACTCCACTCATCCACTCAACTACTTAACCACTCCACTCCACTTACCTACTCAACCACTCCACTCCACTCATCCACTAAATTAATCCACTCCACTCAACCACTCATCCACTCATCCACTCAACTAACCCACTCAACCAATATTTAATCCACTCCACTCAAACCACTCCACTCCACTAGCCCACTCATCCATCCACTCACCTTTGTCATTTTGTTACCCTAGACTTCTATAAAAGGGCACCATTGGTTATCATGTAGGGGGTTGGAGGTTGGACTCTCCTTCATTTCTCTCAGTTTTTCTTGTGATTTCCTTCTACTATGTGTAACTAAACCTCCCTTGGTTAAGGGGGTGATGAAACCGCTAGTATTGATGTTGTAAACTTTGCATATTTGATTATTTCAACACACTTATGTTTTTATTCATATATTTCTAAATCTATTGTTGGTATGAAGGTTTTTGTACTTGTTCCTACTTTCAAAGTAGTAGATCTAGGTTTATTATGCGCGGTTGCGGTAGTAGATCTAGTGAGATGTATGATGTTCATGTGGGTATAATTATCTTTGTGCTATTTGCCAGTTATAAAAGTGGTAGATCTGGGTTTATTATGCTTGTGATTTGCGGTATTAGATCTAGAGAAATATATGTTCTAAGTAATTTAATCCCTATGTGTGATTAGATCTTAGTGTAATTGGTTTTCTAAATCTTAATGCAATTATTGGATAGTTGTAAGAGCGGTTGCTTTATGACTAATCAGTGATTAGGAGTTGATTTGAGCGATTGCTGAATTGGCCAACACGTAAGGAAAACAGAGATTTACTCTCACAATTGCATAAAAACATAATTGAGCATGTTGGAATAAAATGATATGTGGATTTACATCATCATATAAATCTAGTGGTGGATTCAATCTCTTAACCAATTTTCTTTTATTGTTGTTTTTAGTTTATTTATTATTATTGTCTTTAAAATTGTTCATTGTTCATCAAAACTCCAAAACCCCCTATTTATTGTTTATTGTTAATTAGAGTTTAAATTAGAAATTATTTAATAGTGTTAATTGAATTGGTTCTCTGTGGATCGACCCTTACTAACTACAACTAGTTGTAAGGTTTTTATTTTCTGGTGGGCCTAACAACTGATTTTTATCTTAATTTTAATCGCTATATCCGCACGCATCAGAATTTTGGCGCCGTTGCCGGGGAGCCAATTTTTCAATGACACTATTAATTTATTTCCTATTTTTACTCTGTTTTTATTTTTGTTTTTATTTTACTTTTAATTTTTGATGTTTTTTTTCTGGGTGTCTTGTAGGTGTTGATGTCCATTGATCATGGATGCTTGTGGGATTTGCTTATCACCTGAACGTATCACTGATTTGTGTCCTACTTTGCTAGTGGACACAAATGAGGAAGTAAAGGCAGTATGAGGATATTCTGAACCTTCTGACAACTACAACCCCTACTCCAATACGTATTATCTAGAATGGTGGGACTATCCTAACTTGAGTTATGGACAACAGCCTCAGATACAACCTCCAGCTTATGAATTTCCAGAATTTCAGCAGAGGCAAACATATTTCCCTCAGAGACGGCAGCAAGTTCAAGATCCTTGGCAGCCTGAACCTTCATTGGAGGAACTAATAAGACAATTTGCCACCAATTTACAGAGTTCCCAACAAGAAACAAAGGTCAATTTACAGAGTTTTCAGCAAGAAACAAGGACTGTGATCAATGACATACAAAACATTTTGGAGTAGTCAGCCATAGAACTCAGCAAAATGCAGAGCCTAAATTCTGAAAGATTTTTTTCACAACCCGAAGAGGATGTGATGGAAGATCCTAGTACTGTCATATTGCAGAGTGAGAAGATGTTGGATGAACTCACCTCTCCTCCGCAAACCACTACAGAGGAAGTCCAAGAGCCTAAACAGGTAAATGAGGAAGGGAAGAACTCTGAAGCCCCCAAGGTAAGTAATCTTGAACCCCTTCTTAATGTAGTGGAGGAGCAACATGATGAGTTGTGTGATGAATTTCCTGATTTTATTGGTTTTAATAATTATATTCATTGCCACTCATGCACTAATTGTCAAGGTGATATGATATGCGCTAGCTGTGCTGAGATTTCTGCAGATTTGAAAGTTGATGATTCTATTTACAAAACAGAATCTAAGACCCAAGGGGAGGAGAAATTGCAGGCCATGGAAGAATTTTTAGAAAAGGAAGAAGAGCACCCGATGACAGTCATTACTAAAGTGGACTTTGTTTTTGGGCCATCATTCAGTAAAAACAATGCACATGAAGCTGATAAAGTGCACATATTACTTTTCAGTGGTGAAGCCAAGGAACATAAGGGCCAATGGGACCCTGGTGGAAGTCCTTATGCTGCAAGCTTAATTTGTTCATCACACTTCAACCAATGGGATCCTGGTGAAAGCTCTCATATTGTTTCACCTACAGTTTGGTCATCACACTTCAATCAATGGGATCCTGGTGAAAGCTTTCATGTTGTCTTAACTATAGCTTGGTCATCATGTTTCAAACAATGGGATCCTGGTGGAGTCTTTTCACCTATCTCACTTGATAAGGCCAATAAACACCGTCTCAAACAATATCATGAACTACCAAAGAATGCAGAAGTGGAGGTGATGAACCTTCTCCATCCGCATTATGAATAAAAAAAAAAACAAAAAAAACCAAAAAAGAAAACAAAAAAAAAATTTATTTTTATTTTTATTTTTATTTTTTATTTTTTTTATAATTAATGGGGGTAATTCTTCATTTTCTTTTCTTGTACATATTAATAGTGGGGTTAATTCTCTTTTTATTTTTATTTTTATTTTTTTTTATATACAAAGGGGGGGGTAATTCTCCTTTTATTTTTTTTTTGTATATACTAACTCGATGGGGAATCTCTCCTTTTTATTTTTTTTTATTTACATACTAACAAAATTGGGGAACCTCTCCTTTTACTTTCTGTAATTTTTTTTATTATTTATTTATTATTTTTGTCATTTATTTATTTTCTGTCATTTATTTTTTTATTTATTATTTTATATTTTTGTCATTTATTTATTTCCTGTCATTTATTTTTGTTATTTATTTATTTATTTTATTTATTTATTTTATTTATTTGGTGGTTGGTTTATTACCTCACCTTTGCTATTTTTATTATTAGTTTATTTATTTGGTGGTTGGTTTATTACCCCACCTTTGTTATTTTTTTTATTTGGTGGTTGGTTTATTACCCCACCTTTGTTATATATATATATATATATATATATATATATATATATATATATATATATATATAAATCTGCTTTGAGATTTGTATAATTTTGTTGAATTTTGGTTTTGGATGACAATCCTTTGGATGGGATCCTTCTAGGTTTCTAGACTTCTTTACCCCGATGGTTTTCTTGAAGTCAAAAAAAAAAAAAAATCTTAATTTCAAACTTTTCTGACAACAGCCAACCTACCCATATAGGTGATATCATTACTTTTTCTATTCTCTTCCCTATTTAAACACTACATTTCCTTCACTTTCCTTCAACTTAAAATCATTCAAAGGGAGTGTGAGTGTAAAATGGAGGGAGCTTATTCTTCAGTTCGTAGATTTCTCAGTATTGGTGTATTTTGTGGGACAAGTTATAGGAATGGTTTAGAGTTTGTAAACGCAGCAAGCACTGTTGATAGAACACTTGCTGCGAGGAACATTCGTGTAGTATATGGGGAGGTTGCATTGGGTTAATGGGGTTTGTATCACTTTCTTTGCATTTGTAAGAGGTGGTCAAGTTTTAGGTGTCATTCCTGAACCTTTAACTCGAAGGAACATCGTTGGAAAGACAGTTGGACTGGAAATTAAGGTATCCTCTATGCATGAACGAATGAAGGCAATGCTTAAAAACTCTGATGCATTCATAGCCTTACCAGGTGGTTTTGGTACTTTGGAAGAAATTTTTCAAATTGTCTCTTGGGCTCAACTGAACATCCACCATAAACCCATAGGTTTGCTGAATGTTAATAATTTTTTTGATCTTTTGTTATATTTTCTTGACCATGCTGTGGAACAGAAATTTGTCACACCTTCTGCAAGACAACTCCTTATCTCTGCTTCTACTGTTGATGAATTGATTGATAAATTAGAAGCTTTTGTTTATGAACCTGATCCAGCAACAGTTCAGATAGATTGGTCCGAAAGAAGCGGTGAAGGAAGTGGTGAGGAAAGCAAAATGAAAAGAAAGCCAGCCAAGACACTCCAACTATTTAAATAATTACTAGCTTTGGTTTTATTTATTGTACTTTGTTTTTGTTTGTGTGAGGTTTTTCTTTTCAGTAATTGCAAATGATGTGGTCGATGCATGCAAAGAATGACAAGCAGCTTCTTTTCTGCTTAGCGTTGATTCACTTCTTATCAGGTTGTGTTGCTCTTTTCTATATCTCTCTTTCACATTGAGGACAATGCTTATATTAAGTGTGGGGGAGAGATTTTAGCGTTTTTTTTAAAAAAAAAATTCATTTCAAAAAAAAAAAAAAAGAGTTTCATTGCATGATTGAATAACTTTTCTCCCTTCTTGAACTGATATGCTTGGTGATGGATGATTGAATTGATGAATTGAGTTTGATGGATGCATACCTTGTGAGATTTTGAGCCTAATGGATGGATTCAACATTTATGCCATTCTCTTCTTTCTTGTGTGATTTTCACTCATGTTAATGACCACTCTAGAACTTGCTTTGATTCTTTTTAAGGCTACATTTCACTTACATGCATGAACATGATTGAGGCCGTCTTTCTTAATTAGCTAGTTTAACCAAATAGCCAACCTTGTTTTCAATATGATATCAAGCACTCTTTTGACTTCTTGAAAATTTTCTCGATTCTTGCCAACCTTGTATATTTTCCTTTGCTTAACCCTTTGAGCTTATTTGACCATTCCTTGTTTCTAACTCATTATGTACCTTAAATGAAAAATCGTGTTCTTATTTTACCTTAGGGAATAAAAGAACATTAGCTTGGTTAATGGATGAGTTTTTGAACAAGTGTGGGGGTGTGTGTACAAAATGGTTGTTGAAAAAGGAAAGAGTGCCTAAAAAAAAAAAAAAAAAAAAAAAAAAAAAAAAAAAAAAAAAAAAAATGTATGTATATAGTTATGTTCATATATATATAAAAAAAAAAAGGGATTGAGAAATGAATATGTAAAGGGTTATACATTAGAGTTGGGATGAACTTTTATGCTTGTTATTTGAACTCAGCTCTCATTTGCTTTTATTCTCTTTGGTATTTATCCTCTCATATCCATTTTACCCTCTTCTGTTACATTGACCTCACTACAACCTTGAATAAAGTCCTCATGATTTGTGTATGCATGTGTTTTGAGTAGTGGAGAAGTAGAAGATAAGCAAGCTTATGGTAGTGCAATTTTCATGGTTGAATTGAGTGAAATACCTACCTTTTAAACACTTGAGAGATTGAGAGGGAATCTTGTGAAGATCTATCATTCTCGATTCATATTAACGATACCTTGCTTGTTGGTTTGAGATGTGGAGAATTGTTAACTCATGAATGTTTTGATCCTTTGAACCTTTGGTTGTTCTTCTTGATTGTAAAATTTTGGGCTCTTGAATGTCGTTGGAATTTAAAATTTTGTTAATCTCTTATGTCCTTGTTTTGGTCTTGAATTTTGCCCAAGAGTGCAAAAAGCTAAGTGTGGGGGAATTTGATAATCACATATTTTATTCATTAAGAAACCCTTATGTTTAGTCATTTACACTCTCCATATTCTTAATTGATTGAGTTTAGTATGATTTTGTGAGTTTGAGCTCAAATTGGTCCTAATTGAATATTTTCAGCATTATTGAGATTTTACACTGTTTCTGTATTTTGGTCATAACTTGAGTTCCTGATATCTGATAATCATGAATTGTATCTTGTAGGAAAGCTAAGAGGAAGCTCTACAACTTTGATGAAGAGATCGAAGTCCTAAACAGATGTCTAAGGGACCTAAGTTTACATGGAAGTCAGAATACAGATTCTGTCACTAGAATCCGAACGGTGTGCACTCATAATATCATATCTCAAGATGTAATAATGGAGATGGGCTGAAATTTGGATAGTTGATAGTCAAGACCCAAATAAACAACTTTCATGAAGAACACCTTTTGAAAGAATGAAGTCTAATGGGTCATTTTGGGCTTGCAAGTCGGAACAGAGGTGCTGAAATTGGGTTTGAGTAACCTGTGGTATTTGGGTCATATCTTGGGCTGTAGGAAGCCAAATTGGACGATCCAGATATGCATGTTATAGCCAAGACAAAGATCTACAACTTTCATGAAGAGCACTTTTCATGAATCTGAAGTATAATCGGTCGTTTTTGGCTTCCAAGTCAGACACAAGATTTTCGCACTCAACCACTCCACTCCACTCAACCACTCCACTCAACCAAATCACTCCACTCATCCACTCAACCACTCAACCACTCCACTCCACTCATCCACTCAACTAACCCACTCAACCAAACCACTCAATCACTCCACTCATCCACTCAACTACTCAACCACTCCACTCCACTTACCTACTCAACCACTCCACTCCACTCATCCACTAAATTAATCCACTCCACTCAACCACTCATCCACTCATTCACTCAACTAACCCACTCAACCAATATTTAATCCACTCCACTCAAACCACTCCACTCCACTAGCCCACTCATCCATCCACTCACCTTTGTCATTTTGTTACCCTAGACTTCTATAAAAGGGCACCATTGGTTATCATGTAGGGGGTTGGAGGTTGGACTCTCCTTCATTTCTCTCAGTTTTTCTTGTGATTTCCTTCTACTATGTGTAACTAAACCTCCCTTGGTTAAGGGGGTGATGAAACCGCTAGTATTGATGTTGTAAACTTTGCATATTTGATTATTTCAACACAGTTATATTTTTATTCATATATTTCTAAATCTATTGTTGGTATGAAGGTTTTTGTACTTGTTCCTACTTTCAAAGTAGTAGATCTAGGTTTATTATGCGCGGTTGCAGTAGTAGATCTAGTGAGATGTATGATGTTCATGTGGGTATAATTATCTTTGTACTATTTGCCAGTTATAAAAGTGGTAGATCTGGGTTTATTATGCGCGGTTGCGGTATTAGATCTAGAGAAATATATGTTCTAAGTAATTTAATCCCGGTGTGTGATTAGATCTTAGTGTAATTGGTTTTCTAAATCTTAATGCAATTGTTGGATATTTGTAAGAGCGGTTGCTTTATGACTAATCGGTGATTAGGAGTTGATTTGAGCGGTTATTCTTGAATTAGCCAACACGTAAGGAAAATGAGATTTACTCTCACAATTGCATAAAAACATAATTGAGCATGTTGGAATAAAATGATATGTGGATTTACATCATCATATAAATCTAGTGGTGGATTCAATCTCTTAACCAATTTTCTTTTATTGTTGTTTTTAGTTTATTTATTATTATTGTCTTTAAAATTGTTCATTGTTCATCAAAACTCCAAAATCCCCTATTTATTGTTTATTGTTAATTAGAGTGTAAATTAGAAATTATTTAATAGTGTTAATTGAATTGGTTCTCTGTGGATCGACCCTTACTAACTACAACTAGTTGTAAGGTTTTTATTTTCTGGTGGGCCTAACAACTGATTTTTATCTTAATTTTAATCGCTATATCCGCACGCATCAGCAATCCTGCTACGAATTCATCAGGCAAGGTGATGTTCTCAGCCTTCAATTCTTCTAATAGCTTGTGGTATTGGTTGATTTGAGTCTTGATATCAATTTCATCCGTCATCTCCCATCGGTAGTAGTTCCCAATGACGAACTTTTGTTTGCCAGCATCCTCAGCAGTGTATTTAACAATCATAAACTCCCAAGTTTTGTTGCTTTCCTTGTATGAGCAGTAAACATCAAACAATTCATTAGATAATGTGGTTAGAATTGTGTGCCTACATACCTTATTGGCATAAGTCCAATCGTCAAGTGATTTCTGATCAGTAGATGTGTCAGGCATTTGATCCGTGAGTGCAGTAGCGACGCCGTGCATGTCTAGAATAGAGTAGACACGCTCCTGCCATCTTTTGAAATTTTGTCCTCCGAACATTTCGATCTTGGAAATATCTGGGAATGGTTTGGCGTATGTAACTGTGGCAACAACAGGAGGTGGGTTTTGTGGGGTACCATTGTCAGACCCGTTGTTGGCTGAGAGAGCGGCGTTGTTAGCTGCGTTTTGTGGTTCCATAATCCTTGAGATTGTTGTGTAGTTGAACCTAAAAATAAACAGCAAACCCGTAAAGTCTGAAGCGTGCCAAGCACTGCCCTCAAGGATTATTTCGGTATATACGAAAATCTCCCAGGGTACAGCAGACTCTTCCTGTTTGACAGGGATCAAAGAACTGTAAGAGACTATCTAGTGAGTAACCCAGACGAAGAGAAGGAGAAGGTGTAGAAGAGCAGAAGAGAGAAGCAGAATTCGGGTAACCAAAACCACAGTATATAATCAGAATTTATAGAAACTAAAAAGAGCCGTTTAGAAAAAAATTATCTGCTTATTAAAAACTAATTGGAACGTTAGAAAAACAGATTTGCCCGTTGGGAAGACCAAGTCAAATTTGACTTCTTCAAAAACCTCATTTTCTTGGTAAGCTCAAAAAATTAATTAAATATTTGACAAAAGATTTGGGCTTCATGATATCACGCACAGGGGGGGCAAATCGAGGATTTGCACTAGCCATGAGCTTTTCAGTCCAAACTTGTGTGCGCGAGCCCACCACTTTATTTGTTTCTTACAAAGCCCAAAACACAAGTTGAAATATAAACTCTTCAAAAACTTGCTTCCAACTAATGTGAGACTTATTCTTTTGAAAATACACATTTCACAACATGGGTAAGAGGACCCTTAGCCCCTTCGTGCGGAGATATGGTGAGTGAGTGGACCTTGGTCATGAGACTATTGTCGGGTGAAGTGAGGCTGTGGGCTTGAGAGAGTTGTAGAATGAGTTGACCCTAGTTATGAGATTTTTGAGGGTGAGGCGAGATTCTTTCTTAATTAGATGGATATTGTATATGACTTATTAGGTGGAATTTACTCCCCAACTTGTATTATAGTTCATTCAAGTGTAACTCACATGTTTTACTTTATATGTGACTAAAATACTTGAATGCTTTTATATTGATGGACATTTTGAAGATAGGAAATTGTTTTGACGAAGTGTTTTTAGTTATAATTTTTTTTAGTTATTATTTGTTTTCGGGTTACTATATTATGAATTATTTTAAGAGTTTGAAGATTTATGTTATTATTTGTTTTCTTTTTTGTTCACTTTGTTTATTAGATTCTCATTGAGTTTGTGTGACTTACATTTTATTTTTATTTTCAAATTTATCTTATTGTTGAGTAACAATCGTTAGTTTTTGGTTCGGGTCCCCTACTCCATGTTTTGCAACTTTATAGGAATTGTTCGGGGAACAACTAGTAATTTATTTTAGATTATGTTATTGTATATTAGTATTCAGGATTTGAGTTATATAACTATGTATGCTTGTTAGACTATGAAATTAGTCTATGCGCCAGTCTCGCCTTTACAGTTTTGGGTCGTGACATTCTTAAATATTATTATTGAAGTTACCTTTTCATTATGTTCAAAATTAGTTATTGCCAGATGACACTCTGCCTATGTTGAGCTTTATTGTAAATCCTTACATAATCGGTCCCAAGCCCGGATAAAAGAGGAGGATTGTGTTAAGTAGTCAACAGCTAACTAAAACATTGTTGAATCTTTATGAAATGGATAAACAATATGATTGTGTTAATGCTAGGTCGTTGCCCCTAAGCAGCGCGCTGTATGGCTCCAGTCAACGTCAAATGAGTAAGAGCCGTTGCATCGTCACCTGGGTGTAGTGAAAAATAAGCAAGAGTTCCCACATTTTTGTGAACGGGTATAGGTAAAGAAGCTAGTTCACAAGAGTATGATGCGTTTTGGAACTTGGAATATAGACACACTTATAGGTAAATCAATGGAAATAGTTGACACCATGATTAGGAGGAAGATTAATTTTAAGTGCCTATAAGAAACTAAGTGAGTTAGAGAAAAAGCAAATGAACTTGACTTAGAGAAAAGGCAAATGAAGTTGACACTTTGAGTTTTAAGCTTTAGTACACAGGCAAGGTAAAATCTAGAATTAGGGTAGGCATAATAGTAGATAAGAATTGGAAGAATAATATTGTGGATGTGAGAAGGCTCGGAGATAGGATCATAGCATTGAAGTTTGTTGTGGAATAGAAGACTTTTAATGTTATCAGTGCGTATGCACCCCAAGTAGGGTTAGACGAGCACTACAAGATAAAATTTTGGGAGGATGTAGAATGTTTAGTTTAGAGAATACCATTAGGAGAGAAGTTTTTTCTAGGAGGGGACCTACATGGTCATATGGGAGTGAATCTAGGGGGTATGAGAGTTTGCATGAGGGTGTGGTCTAGGAGTAGCTAATACAGAGGACAAAGCGATTCTAAATTTTTTGGTAGCTTTTGATTTTACAATAGCTAACACTTGTTTTAGGAAGCGGGAAGAATATTTTATCACATATAGAAGCGGGGGTTCTTGCTCTCAAACTTATTTTTTTCTATAAGGAAATTTGATAGAAAGCTTTGCATGGATTGCAAAGTTATCCTTAGAGAGAGCTTGGCTACCCAACACAGGATTTTTGATTATGGATGTACGAGTTACGATGAGAGTAAGGAGAAATTATTGAGAGACAGTCCCAAGGATCAAATGGTGGCAACTAAAAGGAGGAAAACAAATGCTCTTTCAGAGGAGGAATAAGGAGGAAGAGATTTGGGAGGTGTATGAGAGTGCTAATGATATGTGAGACGAGATGGCTAAAGGGATTAGGAAGGTAGCAAAAGCGACATTCGGTAAATCAAGAAGCTTTGGACCCAAGTATAAAAATCTTGGTGGTGGGACGTGTTTTAGACCCGGATTTTAGGTTATCAATTAGGAGTAACCTGGCCCCACCAGAATAATATCCAGGTATTACTATGCATTATCTTGATGAGTATATTAGTCTATTTATTAGGGATAAATCTCTCAAGTATCCTTGATTGATATCAAATTGATGTGAATTATAAGTTGCAAACCTAAGTACAGGTTATTTCAAGTAATAAATTCTCGGGAGTATGAGGTCGATTCATAGGGAATTAATGAAGAAAAATTCTTTGAGGTAAGGAAAATATTTTATCACAATAATAAAGGTGATAAAACTTAGTCACAAATAAAAAGAATTTACTTGGGTTAGGAGATCCACTCTTAGTAAGTAAATTAAGGACAATATTAATTTTTTTTATAACTCAATTAGAATCTATGCATAATGGAGGTTCTAATCGAAAAATACAACATTCAAAGTTTATTTAAGATTATATATGTAATTATATTATGATTTCTTCAATTATCTATTAACACCTCCACTTATAAATGGGCTCAAGCATTCATTATGCCAATATCTTGTCTACAACAAATCAAGATCTCCACTTTACAAGAAGAGTTTCTAAAATTATTGGAAACAAAATACAATACATATAATGACCACTCGATAATGTATCATTTAAGCACAAGAAAGAGATTAATCTAAACTTAATTTATTACAAAAAGCTTCACCCTTTCACCTAAGTAAAATAAAAATTAGTTACTCATAGACAAGAGGAAAGAAAGAGAGAAGAAGAAGAAGAAGAATATAACTTCGATTTAGAACAAAAGAAAACTACAACAAGAGAAACAAATAATACAATAGCATAGTCTTGATCTCTAAACCAAGATTCTCAAATGATCAGCCAATGGTGCCTTTTATAGAGGAAAAGAGATACAAAATGATAAAGGGGCTGATTAATGAGTGAGTGAATGAGTGAAAAATGCCAAATAATGGTTTGATAATTGTGAATGAGTAGGAAATTATTGAGATTCTTGTCTCTGAAATCATTCAGTGCTGAACCTATGGCTTCCGTCAGAAAATGGAAAAGTGGTCTTCATGAAAGTTGTAGGCTTTTGTCTTAGATCTCCAATGCTGCTAGTTTCAGCCCAAAATCATTCCTACAGCTTGAGATATGGCCCAATCACTGCACACTATTCAGGCCTAGCTACAACTCCTCTGTTTTGACTTCTAGGCCTAATATGAACTATTATACTTTCGAATTGACTTTTATGTTCTTCATGAAAGTTATAAATTTAGATCTTAAATGCCACTGGTTTGATATTAATTGGACTTCTATAACTCAAGAAATGGGCCAATGAGTGCGCATAGGTCAAACTATCAGAACCATCACTCTAGTTCTTGCTTCAACTCCAATTTAAATTATCCAAACATGTGATTTGGCTCTTGAGGTCTTCATGAAATAGTAGAGAATTGTTTTAGTTTTCCTATAAGACCAGAATCACATTAATCAGATATTTGAAACTTAATTTATAGCCATTTTACTGAACGCTGCCAAATAGACAAATTAAAGCTAATTCAAGCAATAATTCTTTCAATGATCCAATTAAGCTTAATATCAATAAATGTAACAAAACCAACTTAATTAAGCCTAATTAAATCTTAAGAACCTCATTTAAAGAATTATAAAATGATTAAAATATATTACTATCAAATTCTTCCACACTTAACTTTTGCACTCTCGGGTAAAACACATAAGACCAAAACTATGGAACAAGGAAAAACAACACAAACTCAAAAACTAGAAATTCTAAAAGATTCAATTTCTAATAATATTTAAGAATGCAAAAATTTATAAGCATAAAGAGCAACTAAAGATTTAAGGGATCAAAACATTTATGAGATAACGTTTTTTTATATCTCAAACCAACAAGCAAGGAAACTTCAATTGAAAAGCATGAGTCAAGAATAATAGATCTTCACAAGATTCACTCTCAATCCCTCAAGTGTTTAAAAGGTAAGTATTTCACTCAATTCAACCCATGAAAATTGCACTACCATAAGCTTGCTTATCTTCTACTTCTCCACTACTCAAAACACATACACACAAAAATCAAGAGGACTTTATTCAAGGTTATAATGGGGTCAAGGTAAAGGAAGGGGATAATATGGATATGACAAGTTAAAAACCAAAGCGAATAAAAGAGTATTAGGGTTGAGTTAGAATAACAAACATGAAAAGTTCATCCCAACATAATATTAATCTGTCGCGACCGGAGATCGCGGCGGGAAATAGCAACTCATAGGATTTTAGAAAATGAAAATGGAAAAAAATGGAGTCGCCACCAATTTTATTTGAATTTGGAAAAATTGGAAAACCGCTCTTTGAAAATGGTCTTTGAAACCAGATTGGATTCGGGAGTCGGTTATGCTTAGGGAAGGATGGAAACTTAATCCCACTGCACCCCTAACACACCCGTCCTAAGACGGTACCTTAGGTTAATTGTGCAAATTCTTAACAATCTTTGAAAGTATTTACCTTATCCCTTTTTGAAAAACATTGTAACTATTTATAAAAGAAAAATCACAAAATTATGAAAATTTAAATTTGGCTTGATAGAAATGAAATTCTGCTCCTACGTATCCCCTGGTGCAATGGGGAACTCAAAGTTACGTAGTTCTTTATAAAATAAGTGTGGGTTAATTGATTTTAATAAAAAAAATTTATTCGAAAGCGAATCCATTATTGCACAGGATTCAAGTTAGCACTAGGCTACTCAATAAACCCTTATGATCCAAAAGATAATGAAGATAGCATTCGCTATTCAATCATCATCATTGGTCATTGCATGGATTAAAATATTTTTATTATTATTTTTTTATTTTTTTATTTTTTTTTTTTTTTTCAAGAAATGCACAAAAACAAATAAACAAACATAATTTTTTCATGATCTAAATAAATAATAATAAAGGCAAGACTAAATATAAACATCACCAACTCAAATAACTTTAAACAAAAAAATTATTTTATTTTTAGATTTTTCTCCATTTTTTTATTTTTTATATTATTATTATTATTATTTTATTTTACATACTAAAAAGAAATATCCACTAACAACCAAAAATAACATTAACATCCTGTCATGCTATTGAATATACGTAAAAATGAGAAAAAAATTAAAATCTAAAGAATTAAGATATCTTTTTCTCCTCTTTTTTTTTTTTTTTTTTAAAGAACAAAAATATAACAAAAAAAAAGAACAAAACTCACCTTCCCTTTTTAGCAGAAAAAAAAGCAGAGGAACGACGCCTCTGTTTCTATGAGGAAAAAAAGAAAAAAACGCATGGATGGGAGGTTTGGTTGGGAGCGTTGCAGGCGCAGACAGAGCACGATGTATTGCTAGGCTTTGGTGGGTGACAGCGACGAGCTCATGGTGGTGCGTGGTGGCTGGTCTGGTGCTGCGGGGGGTGAGGTGGTTGAAGGTGACCGAGTTGACTCGGTTGGATGGAGGAGATGAAGGTTTGGGGTGTAGTGGTTTCACGTGGAGGAAGATGAGGAGAGGTTTACGTGTGCATGGGAGGGTCTTGCATGGTGGCTTGGATGGAGGTTGGTTTGAGAGTGATGAAGTTGGCGACACGGTGGTTACGGTTGGGACGTTGGAGTGGAGGTTGTTATGTGGTGTGGATGAAGGTTATGGAGATGGAGGTGGTGAGTTATGGTGAAGGATGATGAAGGGAATTCTCCCGAGAGTGAATGTGAAGGGTAGTGGTTCTTGAGTTGACTCGGTTGTGGATGGGAGGTGAGATGGTTAGACGTGGTGGCTGGTTTGATGAGGAGATGGTGGGGGTGTCTTTGCGGCTTCACGTGAATGGTAGTGGTTGTGATGTGGAGGATCAAGATGGGTGAAGATGGAGCAAGGTGTTTCACTTGAGTAGTGTTGATGGGAGGTTGAAGGAAGGGTGATGGTGAAGGGGTGAGGCTACGGTGGTCACGGTTTGGGTGGTTATGGAGGTGGTTTGATGAGGAGATGGTGGGGGTTGTTTTGGGTTGCGGGGGTTTGGAAGGAATGGGTTATGAAGGATAGATCCCGGAAGAAGTTGAAGGTGAAGGTTGTTTTGGAAGGAATGGAGTCACGGTTTGCACGTGGATGTGGTGGCTTCGTTGATGGAGGTTGAAGATGGTGAGGTTTAAGGTGGTGAGAATGAGTTGAAGGTGGAGAGTGGGAGCTTGAGGAAGGTGATGAGAATGGTTTGAAAGCGTGGTGGAGGATGGAAGGATGGGTTTGTTTGGATGATTGATGGTTATGGAGTTTTGGTTAGGTGTTTGGAGGTGTTGGTTAATGGTTATGTGAGTGAAGGTGATGAAGAAGAATGGTTGGGAAGGTGATGGAGGTTCGGAAGTTCAAGGAAGGATGGGTGGTTACGGGTTGCTTGAGATGGGTGGGAGGAGAAGGATACCGCTTCACGTGGTGGTGCAAGGTGGTGATGAGTTGAAGTTGAAGATGGTGATGGGGTGGCGGGAATACGGTTTTGAGGTTGAAGGGATGAATATGGTGGCTGCTGTGATGAAGTATGGGTTCACGGTTGGAAGGTTGGTGGGTGGAGAGGAAGGGTTATGAAGGATGGATCCTGGAAGAAGTTGAAGGTGGACGTGTGGCTATGGAGGGTGGCTGCAAGATGATGATGAGGGTGATGGAGTTTGGGTTAGACGTGAAGTTTGGAGGAAGGGTGGATGATGGAGAGTGGGAGCTTGAGGGTGAGGAAAATGAAGGCTTCCTAGGTTCCCACGTTCTGGAGCTTCCTTGCCTTTTTTTTTTGAAAGATGGTCATTTTTTCTTTATATGGTGAGTGAACGTGTTGGAGGAGACAGAAAACGTCTCTGCTGTGGCATGGGAAAAGGAAAGAAAAAAAAAAGTGCTGTGCGTGTGTGCCGTGTCTGTGAATGTGAGTGGGTGAGGGTTCTGTGCATGTAGTGAGGGTCAGTGTTAGTGGGAACGTGAGTGTGTGCAGGTGAGGAAAGAAAAAGGAATGAAAGGTGAAAAGAAAGTGGATCAAGACGTGAGTGGGTGCAAGCGGTGTGTCTTGAGTGAAAAGTAAAATTGAGTGAGTGGGTGGGGAGCAAAAGGGCTTATCCCCCGTGTGTCTTGGTGTGTGTACGTGAATATGAGTGGAGATAAAGTAAAATTGCATGGCCAAAGAAAGAAAAAAAAAAAAGACAAGAAAAGAGAATTTTTTTTTACCCAAACAAGAAACAAAACAAATCAGTAACACTCTTTTTTTTTTATATTTTTATTATTATTATTTTCTTTTTTTATTTTTTATTTTATTATTATTATTTTTTTTAAGTTTTCTATTTTTTTTGCATATGTATTGGGTTGAAAGATGGGTTAGAAAAAAATGTGGATAACAATTTTTTTGATTTTTTGATTTTTTTGATTTTTTTGATTTTTTCTTTCTTTTTTTATTTTATTTTATACTTTTTTTTTTTTTTAGCCCGGTCAAAATTGGGTGTTCATTAGCTTGCCTCTTTACTTGTTTCTTATTTAGATAAAAAGAAAAATTGTGGTTTTTCATTTTATCGTCGTAAGAAACGAGTAAAGAAATGAACTCTAATTTTGTCCGGACATGCATAAAAGGATAAATGCAAAACAAAGTAAGAACAAATGATAGGAAGTTAAAATGCATGGAGCCGATGCGCTCGACAGAATTTAAAATGTATGGAGCCGATGCGCTCAAAAGTAAATGACAGAAAAATAAAATGCATGGAATGCATGGAGCCGATGCGCTCAACAAAAAGCTCGACAGAAAGTAAAATGCATGGAGCCGATGCGCTCGACAGAATTTAAAATGCATAGAATTGACAGAAATTTAAAATGCATAGAGCCGATGCGCTCAAAAGAATTGACAGAAAATTAAAGTGCATGGAGCCGATGCGCTCAACAGAAAGTAAAATGACAACGGGCAACTGAGTCCCAGAATTTAAAATGCAATGGGCAACTGAGTCCCGAAATTTAAAAGACAATGGGCAACTGCGTCCCGAAATTTAAATGACAATGGGCAATCGAGTCCCTAATTTAAAAGACAATGGGCAACTGAGTCCCGAAATTTAAAAGACAATGGGTAATCAAGCGTCCCGAAATTTAAAAGACAATGGGCAACTGCGTCCCGAAATTTAAAAGGCAATGGGCAACTGCGTCCCGAAATTTAAATGACAATGGGCAACTGCGTCCCGAAATTTAAAAGACAATGGGCAACTGCGTCCCGAAATTTAAATGACAATGGGCAACTGCGTCCCGAAATTTAAATGACAATAGGCAATCAGTGTCCCGAAATTTAAAAGACAATGAGCATCTTGATCCAAAAAGATTTTTTTTTCTTTTTTCTCATTTTTCTCATTTTTCTCATTTTCTTTTCTTTGTTTTTCCTTTATTTTTCTCTCTTTTTTCTTTTTTTTTGTTTTTCTCTCCTTTTTTTCTTTCTCTTTCCTTTTTTCTTTCTTTTTTATTTTTTTCTTATTTTCTAAATTTTATTTGAAAAACATTTGAACCAAGGACGACTTTGGAAAACTTTGACCAATCAAACCTTGTTCACATGCTTTTCTTCCTTAGACCCTTCTGCTTCTTTCTTTCTTATTCTCCTTTCCTTCTTCTTCTCCTTTCTTTCTTTTTTTTTTTCTTTGTTTTTCGCTCTCGCTCTCCTTTTGAGAAATGAGATGAACCATTGCTTGACCGATTCCTTGAGAGAAAATTTTACTCCAATTTCGCTTTATCCCTCATCTAGTTGATTCCCTGCAACTGTTTGAACTCAATCACTGTCTCTGTTGCTACTTCCTTCAACACTTATCTCTTTAATCCTTCAAAAATCTTGCCCCAGTATGGTCAATGAATACAAACAAAATTGCCCCCTGTGTAGCTGATCGAACGCAATTCAAAATTGCCCCATTTGGGTGCACCCTTCAAGGTGTTTCAGATCAACTTTCCTTGAGATTTTGCCTATTTATTTGCCCTAACTTTTGCTTAGACCGACCTTTCGGGTTTTCAGACTAACGGGCTCTTTTTCATTTTTTCTTTTTGCTCTAACTTTTGCTTAGGCCGCCCTTTCGGGTTTTCAACCTAACGGGCTTTTTCTCCTTCTTCTTCTTTTTTTTTTTTTGCTCGGGTGCCTCCTCTTCCATCAAATGGGACTCTCCAAGATCTCTTCAATCTAAATTGCTCATTAGGAGATTACCATTAGATGGTCAAATCATAGTGTTGTACTCATGTTCCCCTTACCTGAAGCATTACGTAACTGACACTCATGAACTCAAAAAGTACAACAGAAAAGAAGCGAACAACTTCCAGATTGTTCTTGGAAGCTTGACTACGGAAAAAATGTATTATTTACAAAGGGTAAAGACACAAGAAGTAGAATAGCAAGAAAGAATTTTTTTTTACTCCAGTATGGACATGATTGATCTTGACTCAACAACTGGATACCATGACCATTTTTTTCATCAGGTATATACAAAAATCTGCCCTCATGTAGGGTATCAAAGGAATTTGGCTCAAAGTATGTCATTTGTGAACAAAAAATTGCCCCAGTGTGAGTCACGAAGCTACACCAATTTGGGGCAAATTGAACCAAGAGAAATTTGCCCCAGTCTAGGACTGAATAGGGCAGAAACTCGCCCTAGTGACCTAAAAGATTTGTCCCGATGTGGGTCAAATTGAACTAAGGAGAAACATGCCCCAATATGGGACCAGCTCAAACAGGGTAGCAACTTGCCCAGGTGTAAGTCTCTTTTTTTTCTTTTTCTCTCTTTTTTTATTATTTTTTATTATTTTTGATTTTTTTTAGAGCAATGAATTAGGTTCTTAGATGAGCATAACATTTGTCTCAAAATTAAAGTTAGTGAAAATGACAACAATCCTTCATTGATCAGAATGGACTTTTTGAGGCTTGTAACATGGCCAAGGGTATGGGTTATGAAAGGAAAGATATAAGGCTCAAACAAGTGTTTAAGGGTTTGAATGGGACCAAGGATCCTTGTTCAACGTTAAACTTTGTCAATTGCCTTTATACTTTCAAGTACACTTTTCTCTTACTGCTCCTCATTTCTTCCTTTTTCTTTTCACTTTCTTTCATTCGCCCTTGTCATGACTTATTTCATGTCATTTTCTTTCTCTTATCTCTTTTTTTTAGTTTTTTTTATTTTTTTATTTTTTCATTACGCTTCAAAATAGCCACCATGACAATCAACTTTACTTTGTGTCACCCCCTAGTGTAGGGGTGATCCTTGCCCAGGGTTTATTGAAGAAATTTTCAGGCTCAAAAAGGACAACGAGAGATAATGATTTCTGATGAGGGATAGAGAAACACGACCAATCTTCATTTCAAATCTTAATTGCTCATTTTCAAAAACTTTAATTCAGAGACAAAAAGATGATACACACCAAGTGATTATTTCTTTGCTCCAATTTATTTTTCTTATTTTTCTTCTTCTTTTTTTATCTTTTTTGGTTTTTTTTTTGTTTTTTTTAGGCAAAGGATACTTGCACACGTGAACTTTATTGACATCTATCAAATGAGAATTACCAAGAATTGGAGTCCGATGGGCCCCCAAATACGAGGAAGACACTTTGAAGAAGTGAAAGAGAAGTAAATATCAAAAAGGACACAAGATATTCATGCGAATTTATTACATCAATGCTTCAAGAAAGTTAACATAAGTTCATCATCACTGATTTTTTTTTTTGGCAACCACTTTCATCAAATCCTCAGATCGCCCATGGTTCAGAGGTTTCAAATTGCTAGAGGATGAGTGACTTCTTCAGAGACAATTATCTTGACTGGTGCGGGGAGTATTTCCCTTAGATGAGGAATGTGCTGCATCATTTTCTTTTCCCAGAGTTATGCTCCTCGCCATTTCCTCTAACTCCACATTGACCTCTTCAGAGGAAACTATATCTTGCTTAGCTTGTATTACTCTTGAAGCGAGTAATTCTTGGATTCGCACCTTGAAATCCCAAAAACCCTCAACACAACTTGATTCTTCATTCTGCTTCTCCTCTTCTTCCATAGTTGCAGCTGGTGCAGTGACACTACAACCTACTTTCTTCAGCCCCTCGACTACTTCAGCCATTGGTGCATGCAAGCTTTTGACCTTTCCTATGGGTGATCCTTCCATCTCCCATGCATTTACCTCATCAAGAATTGGGTTGTTGACAACACTAGGCCTAACTATTTCTTGAATGTCAAACTTTCCATAAGCTATTAGCTTCCTTACTGCAATCTTGAAAGATTCACAATCTTCAATTGAGTGCCCTGGGATGTCCCTGTGGTATTTGCAAGTTAAACTCAGATTATACCATGCTGGGAATGGTGGTTCTAAAGGACGTACAGGACTTCCTGACATGAGGTGAGCATCGAACAACCTTTGGAATAAGTCTGCGTTTGACATGGATAATCTTGGGAAAGGAGGTAGGTTTTGAGGATGGAAGCGACCTCGATTTCGGCAGTTTAGTTGAGGCTGTTGGAGGTTTGAGTAACTTTGTGGAGGTACAGGTGGATATCGGATATGAGATGGGCGAGTTGGTACATATGGTGATGGCATGGGGCCATTGTTGGTTTGGAATTGTGGAGTTGGGGGTGCTATTTGTGGTTGGAACAAATTGGTGGGAGGGGTAATATGGAAATGTAGGAGTAGGTGTTTGGTATGGAAAGTGAAGGTTAGGGTTATATGGTGGTTGCTCCCCCATGAATCCGACATTACCGTGGACCTCATTTCGAGTATCCTCTGAAAAACGGCACCCTTCTCCGATAGGAAGCACTAGCGGCGCAGTGTTCGAGGTTCTTCCCTCAACAGGAAACTCAGTGGTGATCCCAGGGTTCGTCCTTATGGAAGTGATAGCTGGCAGGTGCGGATGTGCCCCAGTCACTCCTATACTTCCAGTAGCCCCAATCAAGTTGATAGTCTCCCTCATGGCCAACAACATTTCCTCCATTCTTCTCTGAGATTTTGCCATTTCAATCATCATCTCTTTCATCTCATCTACTTGCATGCTCAAATTTCTTCCTTCATCCTCAGGGTTATCAGCAGCCATTCTAGTCCGAGATTTAGGCTTGTGAATGTGGATTTGATTGGTCTCTTCCTTCCTAGGCTCTCTCTGGTTCAAACCAAATTGATTTATTAAAACAAAATAACATTTATCAAAGAACGGGATGAAATGCATGAGATGCGCAAAATGAATGAACTTTGAAAACACTTTTTCCATTTTTCTTTCCCCCTTTTTTTTTATGCGATGTCATGAAAAAGCAAGATATTTTCCTTTTTTTTTTAATGCTAGGGATGCTATGAAGATGCATGATTTTTTTTTTTAAGTCATGTCATGAAAATGTAAATTTTTTCTTTTTTTTTTTGAATGCTAGGGATGCCATGAAGATGCATGATTTTTTTTTTAAGTCAAGGATGCCATGAAAATACATGATGATGATTTTTTTTTTGAAATGCAATGTCATGAAAATGCAAGATATTTTTCTTTTTTTATGCTAGGAATGCTATGAAGATGCATGATTTTTTTTATATGCAATGTCATGAAAATGCAAGTTTTTTGAATGCTAGGGATGCTATGAAGATGCATGTTTTTTTTTTTAAGTCAAGAATGCCATGAAAATACATGATGATTTTTTTTTTGAAATGCAATGTCATGAAAATGCAAGATATTTTTCTTTTTTTTTTTATGCTAGGGATGCTATGAAGATGCATGATTTTTTTTTTATATGCAATGTCATGAAAATGCAAGTTTTTTTTTTTTTTTTTTTTGAATGCTAGGGATGCCATGAAAATGCATGATGATTTTTTTTTTGATTTTTTTTTTTTTTATGAGAATGCTAAGAATGTTATGAAAATGCAAGCAATGAATAGCCCCTTTTTTTTATGCACGAACGAAGGATATGAGAAACAGATAAATAAAGAAAGAAGAAGTACACTCCTTTTTATGCCCTAGTCAGGTGGAACCTAAGATTCGACAGTCACTATGTTCAATCTATCAGTGCAAGATTTTTCAGGACGGTCAAAACTTCTAAAAGTCATGGTTCCCAGATTGCCCTTATCTCGAAAGACAAGGTCCCAAATCATGAATTAATCACAAGTAGGGATAAACCCTCTCAATATGATTCGTCCATGATAATGGTAACAATCTGAGTGGTGTCTCAACAAATGTCAAGTGAGCATAAAGCCCCTCAATAACAAAAGTCGAGACCCCTCCTACTCCTCGAGTTCGCACAGACTCGGGTATAGAGCCCAAAAAGTGTGTGAGGTAAGTGATGGTGATGTGTGTGAGGGAGCATACAAACCTGTACAAAAATTTAAAAGATCAAAATACCCAAAACCTGCAAAAGCATATATACAAAAGCCAGGCAGCAATCATCTATCCTAGGGTTTCAACAATTATGTACAACATATTTACAAGTAACAATATACATAAGATAATGCCATCAGATATTTACATGGAACAAAATAAATAAACTCCATTTACACACAAAAAGAAACAAAAAACAAGGATAAAAAGGGTAAAATAAATAAATAAAAATTATTAACAATTTGCACAACTAACAACAACAGGCTTGACTCTCCAAATGTCCCCAGTGGAGTCGCCATCTGTCGCGACCGGAGATCGCGGCGGGAAATAGCAACTCGTAGGATTTTAGAAAATGAAAATGGAAAAAAATGGAGTCGCAACCAATTTTATTTGAATTTGGAAAAATTGGAAAACCGCTCTTTGAAAATGGTCTTTGAAACCAGATTGGATTCAGGAGTCGGTTATGCTTAGGGAAGGGTGGAAACTTAATCCCACTGCACCCCTAACACACCCGTCCTAAGACGGTACCTTAGGTTAATTGTGCAAATTCTTAACAATCTTTGAAAGTATTTACCTTATCCCTTTTTGCAAAACATTGTAACTATTTATAAAAGAAAAATCACAAAATTATGAAAATTTAAATTTGGCTTGACAGAAATGAAATTCTTCTCCTACGTATCCCCTGGTGCAATGGAGAACTCAAAGTTACGTAGTTCTTTATAAAATAAGTGTGGGTTAATTGATTTTAATTAAAAAAAAAATTATTCGAAAGCGAATCCATTATTGCACAGGATTCAAGTTAGCACTAGGCTACTCAATAAACCCTTATGATCCAAAAGATAATGAAGATAGCATTCGCTATTCAATCATCATCATTGGTCATTGCATGGATTAAAATATTTTTATTATTATTATTATTTTTTTTCAAAAAATGCACAAAAACAAATAAACAAACATAATTTTTTCATGATCTAAATAAATAATAATAAAGGCAAGACTAAATATAAACATCACCAACTCAAATAACTTTAAACAAAAAAATTATTTTATTTTTAGATTTTTCTCCATTTCTTTTATTTTTTATATTATTATTATTATTATTATTATTTTATTTTACATACTAAACAAGAAATATCCACTAACAACCAAAAATAACATTAACATCCTGTCATGCTATTGAATATACGTAAAAATGAGAAAAAAAAATTAAAATCTAAAGAATTAAGATATCTTTTTCTCTTTTTTTTTTAAGAACAACAAATATAACAAAAAAAGAACAAAACTCACCTTCCTTTTTTAGCAGAAAAAAAAGCAGAGGAACGACGCCTCTGTTTCTATGAGGAAAAAAAGAAAAAAACGCATGGATGGGAGGTTTGGTTGGGAGCGTTGCAGGCGCAGACAGAGCACGATGTATTGCTAGGCTTTGGTGGGTGACAGCGACGAGCTCATGGTGGTGCGTGGTGGCTGGTCTGGTGCTGCGGGGGGTGAGGTGGTTGAAGGTGACCGAGTTGACTCGGTTGGATGGAGGAGATGAAGGTTTGGGGTGTAGTGGTTTCACGTGGAGGAAGATGAGGAGAGGTTTACGTGTGCATGGGAGGGTCTTGCATGGTGGCTTGGATGGAGGTTGGTTTGAGAGTGATGAAGTTGGCGACACGGTGGTTACGGTTGGGACGTTGGAGTGGAGGTTGTTATGTGGTGTGGATGAAGGTTATGGAGATGGAGGTGGTGAGTTATGGTGAAGGATGATGAAGGGAATTCTCCCGAGAGTGAATGTGAAGGGTAGTGGTTCTTGAGTTGACTCGGTTGTGGATGGGAGGTGAGATGGTTAGACGTGGTGGCCGGTTTGATGAGGAGATGGTGGGGGTCTTTGCTGGCTTCACGTGAATGGTAGTGGTTGTGATGTGGAGGATCAAGATGGGTGAAGATGGAGCAAGGTGTTTCACTTGAGTAGGCATGTTGATGGGAGGTTGAAGGAAGGGTGATGGTGAAGGGGTAAGGCTACGGTGGTCACGGTTTGGGTGGTTATGGAGGTGGTTTGATGAGGAGATGGTGGGGTTATTTTGGGTTGCGGGGTTTGGAAGGAATGGGTTATGAAGGATAGATCCCGGAAGAAGTTGAAGGTGAAGGTTGTTTTGGAAGGAATGGAGTCACGGTTTGCACGTGGATGTGGTGGCTTCGTTGATGGAGGTTGAAGATGGTGAGGTTTAAGGTGGTGAGAATGAGTTGAAGGTGGAGAGTGGGAGCTTGAGGAAGATGATGAGAATGGTTTGAAGGCGTGGTGGAGGATGGAAGGATGGGTTTGTTTGGATGATTGATGGTTATGGAGTTTTGGTTAGGTGTTTGGAGGTGTTGGTTGATGGTTATGTGAGTGAAGGTGATGAAGAGGAATGGTTGGGAAGGTGATGGAGGTTCTGGAAGTTCAAGGAAGGATGGGTGGTTACGGGTTGCTTGAGATGGGTGGGAGGAGAAGGATGCTGCTTCACGTGGTGGTGCAAGGTGGTGATGAGTTGAAGTTGAAGATGGTGATGGAGTGGCGGAATACGGTTTTGAGGTTGAAGGGATGAATATGGTGGATGATGGGTTCATGGTTGGAAGGTTGGTGGGTGGAGAGGAAGGGTTATGAAGGATGGATCTTGGAAGAAGTTGAAGGTGGACGTGTGGCTATGGAGGGTGGCTACAAGATGATGATGAGGGTGATGGAGTTTGGGTTAGACGTGAAGTTTGGAGGAAGGGTGGATGATGGAGAATGGGAGCTTGAGGGTGAGGAAAATGAAGGCTTCCTAGGTTCCCACGTTCTGGTGCTTCCTTCCTTTTTTTTTTGAAAGATGGTCATTTTTTCTTTATATGGTGAGTGAACGTGTTGGAGGAGACAGAAAACGTCTCTGCTGTGGCATGGGAAAAGGAAAGAAAAAAAAAAGTGCTGTGCGTGTGTGCCGTGTCTGTGAATGTGAGTGGGTGAGGGTTCTGTGCATGTAGTGAGGGTCAGTGTTAGTGGGAACGTGAGTGTGTGCAGGTGAGGGAAAGAAAAAGGAATGAAAGGTGAAAAGAAAGTGGATCAAAACGTGAGTGGGTGCAGCAGTGTGTGTTGAGTGAAAAGTAAAAGTGAATGAGTGGGTGGGGAGCAAAAGGGGCTTGTCCCCTGCTGTGTGCTGGTGTGTGTACGTGAATATGAGTGGAGATAAAGTAAAATTGCATGGCCAAAGAAAGAAAAAAAAAACAAAAGACAAGAAAAGAGAAAATTTTATTTTTTACCCAAACAAGAAACAAAACAAATCAGTAACACTCTTTTTTTTATATTTTTTTATTTTATTATTATTATTTTCTTTTTATTATTATTATTATTCTTATTATTTAAGTTTTCTATTTTTTTTGCATATGTATTTGGGTTGAAAGATGGGTTAGAAAAAAATGTGGATAACAATTTTTTGATTTTTTGATTTTTTTTATTTTTCTTTTTTTGATTTTTTCTTTCTTTTTTTATTTTTATTTTATACTTTTTTTTTTTCTTTTTAGCCCTCAAAATTAGGTGTTCACATATGGATATGACAAGTTAAAAACCAAAGCGAATAAAAGAGTATTAGGGTTGAGTTAGAATAACAAACATGAAAAGTTCATCCCAACATAATATAAATTCCCTTTACATATTCTTTTCGATTCCCCTTTTTACCTTATTGACCTTTCTTTACACTTTATTTTTTTTGTTTGTTTTTGTTTTGTTTTGTTTTGTTTTTTAAGATGGCTACTCTTTTCTTTTTCATCAACCGTTTTGTACAAACACCCCCATACTTGTTCAAGAACTCATCCAATGTCAATGCTCTCTTATTCCCTAAGGTTAGGTAAGAACATTTTTTTAAGGTATGTAATGAGCCAAAAACAAGGAATGGTCGAATAAGCTCAAAGGGGTTAAGTAAGGGAAAATATACAAGGTTGGCTATTTAGTTAAAGTAGTTATTTCAAGAAAAATGTCTCAATCATATTTGTGTATGCATGTGAAAATGTAGGCTCAAATAGAGTCAAAGCAAGTTCTAAAGTAACAATTCATGAGTGAAAATTACACAAGAAAGAAAAGAATGGTGCAAATGTTCAATCCATTCATCAATAAGTTCAAAATCTCACAAGACATATTTTTATCATTCTTAATCCACCAATTTGACATCCATAACTAAGCATATGATTTTTAAGAAAGAAGACAATTTATTCAATCATGTTATGTTTCTTGAATTTGAATTGTTACTTCCACACAAAATAGTTATCTACCTAATTACTCATTACTCTGCCATCAATTTTGATGCATCTTAAGAGAAAATTTACCTCAAGGGCATAATTTACTCCTTACTCTGTCATCCTTAATTAGTTTTGTTGTTAGTAAATTACTGACAAACATATTAATAAACACACTTCCTAATTTTTTTTGGATTTTTTTTTCACTTCAACTATCCTTGCCCCTCAACCAGATCACAATATTGTCCTCAATGTCAAAGCATAGATAGGTAAAAGGATAGAAGATATTACCTGTTGTTACAATTACTGAAAAGAGAAACCTTGCACAAATTTAAACAGAAACAAAGTACGATGAATAAAACCAAAGATAAAGGAAAGTTATAGATAAAGTGCCAGATCACACCTACATTCCTTGCTGCCTCCCTTGCTGTTTCCTTCTGACCAATCTATCTGAACTATTACTGGTTCAGGTTCATAAACAAAAGTTTATAATTTATTAATTAATTCATCAACAATGTAAGCAGATATAAGGAGTCATTGTTGACCACTTTTATGTACCGCAAGTGCACGGGTCGCGCAAGTAATACAGATATAGAGTAAGAGATTATTTCCACGAGGATAAATTTATTTCCAATGTTAAGTATTAACCAATACCTTACCTAATTCTATTCAAGAACATAAAAATAGGGAAAATAATTAAACTAAAGACTAAAAAGTGGTAAAGATAATGGTTAGAGATTAGAGAAATCCTTTTTCACCCTTTACTTCAACCAATAACATGCAATCCTCTTCATAAATATGAATGCAATGATTAGGTTAGCTTGAGAATCTATATTAGCTAAACGCTTATGTCTAGGTCATCTAACCATGATTTCAATTGTCCAACTTACTAAATATCCTTGAGAGCTAACACAAAATCCACTCTTTAAGGTCTATTGCTATGCATGGCTAAAAGATATATTTTTATCCCATTAGCGAATTAACTCATCCCGCCATTGGAATAGAATTGAACATGCATCAATCATGCATACGATCTCAAACCCAAATCCCTATGTCTAGGTTCATTGGACTTTATCAAATCAACTTAAAATGTTGGCCAAACACTCAAGAACATTAAAAACAGTATGATTGAACAAAATCAAAGATCCACACAAACTCAGAGAATAACAAATCATTAATATTCATAAAAAAGATTCAAAATCATCCCTAAATACAGGTGCTACATCATTGAACACGAAAATACAAATCAAAATACATGTTCAAGAAATGAGGAAGAGAAAAGAGAAAAGAGAGAAGGAGAAAGCTTATGGATTTCGTCATTGAAGCTCAGATCCTCCTTTAAGAGAAAAAGGGCTTCCATCCTTTGCTCCCCAAGCTCTATCTCCACCTCCAATGGAGATCCCAGCCGCAGCCTCTAACCCTAAACTACCTAAAACCTAAAACCTAAGAGAAAAAACTGAGAAAGGGATAGAGAAACAGCGTGAAAAACAAAATAAATACGCTCAGCTCACCGATACGCATTGTGGCGTGAACAAGGTTGCGCAGCGACGTGGAGCCCGTGTCTGAGAACACGTGGTAGACCGTGTTCTTCTCTGACTTGCGCTGGCTAGAACCATCACGCCGCGGCATGCACATGTTTGCGCCATGGCGTGGAGTTCTGGAATGCCTCATTGGCTTCTTTCCTCCAATGCTGGGCCTTGGGTTGCATCAATTTGTCTCTTTTGAGCCCTTCCTGCATTAGAGAAAGCACCAAGTTAAATATAATTGTAAATCTCCTTAATCAATCAACAAATATGCACAAATTGCTCAAAAACATAAAGGAAGATCTCAAAATAGAATTCCACAAATATAAGCATAAAATCTTCAAAATTTGCATAAGAACAAGGACTAAACATGTCATAAAGCACAAATATGGGCCATAAATAACTACATTTCATGGAGTTATCACACCCCTAAACTTAAGATGTTGCTAGTCCTCGAGCAATTCAAAGTATGACTAAGGAAACTCACTTTGACAATTCATGCTCACATGCATTCAACAATGATAAATTCAATTTTCTTTTAACCACAACCAGTGCACAATAATTATAATGGCCCTCAAAGAATGCACATGCCTCACAGTTAAGCTCAACACATACACAATCCTTAACATGCCATCAATCAAGCTTCCAATCATACATATGACATCTCTCACCAACATGCAAGCTCAATTTATCTTTTTCAAATCATGCTCATTTGGATAAGTTTATGAACCTACACATGGATACAAATCAAGATTCCACAAAATCGTAGCACAACTCTCTCTCCACTAATGTAAATCACACATAAATAAGGATCAAGATGGACTTTAATAGCTTGTAATGTAAGGCCAAGGTGATGGGGTGAAGAACATAGGGAAATGGAAAACATACAAACATTAAGAAACATAATGATGCGAGATTAAAAGTTACAAACCCAAGTGTAGGTTGTCTCAAGTAATAAATTCTCAGGAGTCCGAGCTCGATCCACAGGGAATTGATGAAGAAAAATTTGTTGAGATAAGGAAAAGATTTATCACAAAAATAAAGATGATAAATAAAATTATTTACAAGTAAAAAGACATTACTTGGGCTAGGAAATCCACTCTTGGTAAATAAATTAAGGACAAGATTAATTCTTTTATAACTCAATTAGAATTCACACATAACGGAGGTTCCAATCGAAAAATACAACATTCAAAGTTCTTTAAAAGTTATATTAGTTATATTATGATTTCTTTAATTATCCACTAACGCTAACACTTATAAATGAGTTCAAGTATTTATTGTGCCAATCTCTTATCTACAACAAATCAAGATCTCTACTTTACAAGGAGAGTTTCTAACACCAACACTTGTAAATGGGTTCAAGCATTCATTGTGTCAATCTTTTATCTACAATAAATCAAGAACTCCACTTTACAAGGAAGGTTTCTAAATTGATTGGAAACAAAATACAATAAATATAATGATCACTTGATAATATATCATTTAAGCACAAGAAATAGATTAATCTAACCTTATTTTATTACCAAGAGCTTCACCCTTTCACCTAAGCAAAATAAAACTTATTTACTCATAGACAAGAAGAAAGGAAGAGAGAAGAAGAAGAAGAAAGACTTAACTTCAATTTAGAATAAAAGAAAACTACAACAAGATAAACAAACAACACAATAGCATGATCTTGGCCTCTAGGACCAAGACTCCCAAAATGATCTACCAATGGTGCTTTTTATAGAGGATTAAAGATACAAAATGACAAGGGGGCTGAGTCATGGGTGAGTGGCTGAGTGGAAAACGAGTGAAAAATGCCAAATGACTTTTGATGAGTGAAAAATTATGAAGATTCTTTGTCTCTGAAATCATTTAGTTCTGAAGTCATTGAATACGTCATTTTTGATAAATGTGGTCTTCATGAAAGTTGTAGACCTGGATCGTAGCTTTCAAATGCTATTAGTTTGGGTCAAAAATCATTTCTAAAACTCAAGATATGGTCTGATTACTGCATATTGCTCAGGCCCAATGACAGCTCCTCTGTTCTGACTTCCAAGTCTAATATAACCCATTAGACCTCAGATTCTGAAAATGTGTTCAACATGAAAGTTGTAGATTTGGATCTTAACTATTAACCATCATAATTTTAGCCCATTTGACATCCTATAGCCCGAGATATGTCATGAACAGTACGCATAGATCAAACTATCAGGATCAGCATCCTAATTCTTTCTTCAACTCCGATTTGAGTTATCCAAACGTGTGATTTGACCTTTGAGGTCTTCATGAAAGTCGTAGATAATTGTCTTAGATTTCTTACAAGACTAGAATCACATCAACCAGATATTTACAACTCAAGTTATAGCCAGTTTATTGAACACTGTCAGAAAGATAAATTAAGGCTAATTTATGCAATACTTTTTTCAATGATCCAATAAGGTCCAATATCATGAAATGTGTCAAAACTAATTTAATTAAACCTAATTGAACCTTAAGAAGCCCAATGTGAGGATTATAAAATGTATAAAATATATTGTTATCAAATTCCTCCACACGTAGCTTTTGCACTCTTCGGCAAAACACATAAGACAAAAACCAGGGAACAAAGAAAAACGACACAGACTCAAAAACTAAAAACTCTAAAAGATTCAATGAATCAATAAGAGCAACTAGTCATTCAAGGGATTAAAACATTCATGAGATAACATTTGTTTGTGTAATGCCCCCTTTTTGGGAGGGAACATCGCATTGTCATTTACAATGCAAAAAATAAAAATATAAGTTAAGACCCAGTTTGTTCATATAAGTGTAAATTTACTTGGTGATAATCGTGCAATTAAATTAGCGAGTTTTTTTTTTGTTATAATAATTAATAAAAATAGTGATAATGCAAAATTACAATGAAGAGTAAAATAGAGTAAAGCATACATCAAAACAACATATATGTACAATGATATATCATTATATTAAACTTGCTTGATTACAGCGCCCGATATACAAAAAGTAAAATTTATACATATATGCCCCCAAGAGATCAGAAATATATAGCCCACCAAAATAAAGACACATCAAGCCCCCAAAATAAACACTGATAGCCATCAGTGGCTATCAATAGCATCAATCCCTAAGAGGAGAAGGAACCGTGTTAGGATCCTACTCGGGTTCCTCCTCGGGATCTTCTTCTTCCAAGGAAACCTCCATAGGAGCCACCGAGTTACGGGCCGGAGCTCGAGCAGTGGAAACAAAAGAATCCTCCCGTGAGGTGTAATAACGATCACCCTACATCTCCCTGATGGACAAATAAAACTCCAAACATAAATTGACCCAGCAAGTGAAGATGGGTGGTTCATGACGCCCCCAAGCCAGCGAAATCAACATGTCTCCCTCGTAGATGAAACGATCAGAATTTAGGTTGATGTACCAGCAGTCTGGCCCTCTGAGAAAGGTCAAACGCACATAACCTAAAAATCCGTGTGGGCGTGCCGCCATGATCCAACAGTAGGTGCTAGTCGTGGTCGGGTGATAGGGTCAAAACGTGTTGCCCATTTGCTAACCGCAAGTGCACGGGTCGCTCAAGTAATATAGATACAGAGTAAAAGTTCATTCCCACGAGGATATATGATTATAAAGCTAAGTACCAACCAATAGCTTAATCAATTCTAGTCAAGGACATCAAAATAAGAAAAATAATAATCTAAACTAATCTAATCTACAAAAGCTATAAACATAAAAGCGGTTAGGTTTCAGGAAATCCTCCTTCACCCCCTAAATCTATCAACAACATGCAATCCCCCTCATAAACACAAATGCATTGATTAGGTTAGCTTGAGAATCTTCATTAGTCAAAAGCCTATGTCTAGGTTAATCAACCCTGGTTTCAATTGCCCAACTCACTAAGTTTCCTTGAGAGCCAGCTCAATCTCCACTCATGAACGATCTATTCTCAATCACACACTATACATGGCCAATAGGTATATTTCTATCCTATTAACGAATCAACTCATCCAAGCTAATTGAACTCGTCGAACATGTATCAATCATACCATATCCATATCAACAAATCCCTATGTCTAGTTCATTTGCCAATATTAGGATCATGCAATTGAGGCCAACCAAGAACAAGCATTAAACACAGATAATGATTGAACCTTAATCAAACATCCACACAAACTCAGAGAAAAACACATCATTAATATAAATAAAAGGATCCAAAGTATCCTAAACAAAGCTTAGCTATACAAAAGATAAGGAAGAGAAGAGAGAAAGGGAAAAGAGAGAAAGAAGCTCATTAGATTTGTCTCTGAAGCTTGAATCCTCCTTCAATTCTTTGTTCCTTAACTCCAATCCACCAGCAATGGAGATCTAGCCAAGTTATCTAACCTAAAACTAACCTAAACTAAACTATACTAACAAAACCTAAAAAGAGAGAAATGGCCAAACGGCCAAAACTCAGAAAAACGAGAGAGAATGGAGAGAGTCCAACGAAAAACGCATAAAAAACTATTTATAGACTCAGCAGCCGCCTCCATGCCGCGGCCCCCACATACTCACGCCGCGGAGCGTAATGGGTCGGTCTAATTACGTCGCGGCACCCACTTCACTAAGTCGCGGCACTCCAGCCTCGGGTCCAAGTATGCCCTGGCTGAAATCCTCTCAACGCCACGGCGTGCTCTGCCTTGCGCCGCAGCGTTAACCACTGAATTGGCAGATTTGGCTTCTCTTCCTCTTTAAGCTCAATTGCTCCATATTTAACCTTGTTTGGAGCCCCTCCTATCATAGAGAAAATACCAAATCAGTAACATATATAAATTTACCTAATTCATAATCATTTAAGCACAGTTTTGCAAAATAACACATCAGAAAGGCTTAAAAATCAGAACATGACAAATATGAGTACAAAACCTTCCTAATATGCATTTAAACAAGGAAATAGCATTCATTCTAGCACAAGGGTAGGGTCCAAATAACTACATTCTATGTAGTTATCACACCCCCAAACCTACATTTTGCTAGTCCTCGAGCAAAACAAAATAGAACTAAGTAAATCACTAAAACATTCAAATCAATCTTTTTCCATTCAGCAAATATATTTCAATTTTCTTATTTTCAATTAAAAACAAATACTAGTGTGTACTGATTGCATCAATTCATCAAAAAGTGTAAATGCCCCGTAAACAGTTCAACACATATATAACCCTCAACATGTTAGCAATCCAGAAAACTCTCCATGCAATTCACATTTATCACAAACATGCAAGATAAACTTCTTCTAATCAAGTCATACACATTCAGATAAGTTTATAAGCATACATGCATATGATTCACGGAATCCACAAAATTATAAATCAACTCTCTCTTCACTAATGTAAATCACACAAGATTGAGGATCAAAAGGGACTTTATAGCTTATAATGTTAGGCCAATGGTATGGGCGAAAGAAATGAACGGGAAAGATACAATACAAACATTGAGACACATAATATACTATTTCAAGGAATGAATCACAACTGACATTAGCAGGGTATTCAAAAGTAGATCATAAAACTTGCCAGAACCATTTTCGATGCTTTTGGAACTTTACTTTTTTAAGCTTTTGCTTTTCTTTTCATTTTCATTTTTTCTTTTTATTTTCTCTTTATTTTCTCTTTTTTTTTTTTGCAAAGCAATGCTTTTTCTTTCTTTTGTTTGCATCTGGTTCCTTTAGGCTCATTTTGAATTGAATATTCATACCCCTAATCATCAGACTCAATTCAAGAAATAACACATCATATACTCAACAAACAATAAGGGTAGAAAGAAAATAACATGCTTTCACATGCATTAGAACAGTTAACAGGTTAACGAACACAATGGTGGTGAAAAACAAATAAGGCCAAACAGTTTAAGGCTTCAAAAAAGGACCTAAGGATATCATCATATCAGGGTAAGCTTTTTAAGGCTCAATCAGTCCAAACAATGCCCTAATCATTTCCTCAATCATGCACAACCTAGGATTTCGCCTCAAGAGAGTTCAAAAACAATCTTTAGGATAATCAAAACTCTACATGTACATCCATAAACATTCTCAAAACATGCATTCTTATCATTTTCAAAGTTACACTTACATCTAAGTGAGATGTAAATCATGCATCAAAAGTAACTAAATTGTTTCAAATGCTTCAGATCACATAAGGTTTCACTGAAAAGGGGGCAAATAGCAACCTTTCAAATCATGAACAACCAAAAACAACACCAGCATCCTTGCAACATGTCATGCATTCAAATGGATTCACTTTCTAAGTTCAAGCATGCACAACATCTTTTGCATAAAGTAAAAATTGAAAATCTTTGTCATCAGCACATCAGTGATAGTCAAAACAGATATAATCATGAAAATATAATGACTAAAATCACTGCATACTCAAAATACCAATACATGTTAACATTAAGCACAAAAGTAATTAAACATGTAAAGATACTCCCCCAAACCTAAAATGAAATGTATCATTAAGGAACATGGTCTATAGGGAACCTGAGACTAGGACTGAGCATTACTAAATATTTAAAAACAGAGAAATAACAAAAATAAAAACAAAAACAGCTAAAACAGCAAAAACAGGGGACCAGCGCCGCGGCGCCCCATGCTTAGGTCGCGGTGATAATCACATATTTTATTCATTAAGAAACCCTTATGTTTAGTCATTTACACTCTCTATATTCTTAATTGATTGAGTTTGGTATGATTTTGTGAGTTTGAGCTCAAATTGGTCCTAATTGAATATTTTCAGCATTATTGAGATTTGACACTGTTTCTGTATTTTGGCCATAACTTGAGCTCCTGATATCTGATAATCATGAATTTTACCTTGTAGGAAAGCTAAGAGGAAGCTCTACAACTTTGATGAAGAGCTCGAAGTCCTAAACAGATGTCTAAGGGACCTAAGTTTACATGGAAGTCAGAATATGGGTTCTGTCACTAGAATCCGAACGGTGTGCACTCATAAAATCATATCTCAAGCTGTAATAATGGAGATGGGCTGAAATTTGGACAGTTGATACTTAAGATCCAAATAAACAACTTTCATGAAGAACACTTTTTGAAAAAATGAAGTCTAATGGGTCAGTTTGAGCTTGCAAGTCGGAACAGAGGTGCTGAAGTTGGGTTTGAGCAACCTGCGGTATTTGGGTCATATCTTGGGCTGTAGGAAGTCAAATTGGACGATCCAGATATGCATGTTATAGCCAAGACAAAGATATACAACTTTCATGAAGAATACTTTTCATGGATCTGAAGTATAGTTAGTCGTTTTTGGCTTCCAAGTCAGATACGAAATTTTCGTCCTCACCAACCCATTCACCAACCCATTCACCAACCTACTCAACTACTCCACTCACCAACCCATTCACCAACCCACTCAACTACCCCATTCATCCACCCACTCCCCTTTGTCATTTTGTTACCCTAGATTTCTATAAAAGGCACCATTGGTTATCATGAAGACATAAGTTGTATTCACCTTCCTTTCTCTCATAGTTTCTTCTTGTTTCTTCATAGTTTCTCATAGCTTTTGTATATTTTGATGCTCCCCTTCGTGGTAATGGAGGGCTAAGCTACTTTCGGTCAATTTAGAACTCTTGAAGAGATTGTGGTTTGGATTCTTGAGACCTTGGTTATGTATTGTATTTGATTTGTAATTGAATTTCTCTTTTCTTCTTCTTTCTCTTTTCTTCTTCTTGATCTTGAATGCATGAATGATGATTCTATTTATGTTGATCTGATTTGATCTTGATTTAAGATTGAGATTTGTGATGAAACTTAGAACTGATTGATCTAAACTAATCACATAAATGAAGATTGAGATTTGTGATGAAACTTAGAACTGATTGATCTAAATTAATCACAGAATTGAAAAGGTTAGGTTACTGATTTGTGCCTAAGTTAATTGAATTCGGTACTTGAAATTAACATAGATCTTCATGAATGGTGCGATTGCAGATTTGTGTTTATCATTTGTTAATTGAATTCTAGACAATCGTCTAGTATGAATTCTGGATTTGATGCAGAGATCTCGGTTAGATCCAAATTAACAATTCAATTGCGCTTCAAGTGTTTTATGAAGAGTCTATGATTGAATCCACCCAATCTTGGATAGGTTTCTTAATTGACTGCTCTTTAATTGTTATTTCTTCCTTTAATTTTAAGTGCGATCTTAAACTATCAAACCCCCCTTTGCTAACTTTCACTTGATTTGATTAAATTGCATCTACAATCCTCATGGAGATGATCCGGTGTTGTCACTATGCTACAAGCTTAGGTAATAACTTCGGTTATAATTTTGACTGAGTTCGGCGCTCGTCAAAATTTTGACGCCGTTGCCGGGGATTAGTAAGTGTAATCTTTTCATTTTAAGTGTTTTTACTAACTTTTAATTTTTATTAACTTTTCTAACATTTTTATCTGTTGTCTAGTGTATTCTACTTGTTTGTTATTTTTGTGTTTTATGTGCTTTGGATAATGCATGACTAGGTCTTTTGCTAGCCAATTACTTGATATTGATTCTGAGATTGATATGACTTTGCATAATGGAGTACAAACTTGAGGAATTAACTTCTTTGGTGAGACAGTTAGTAGTGAGACAACAATTACCTGTGCAAATAGTCTGAAACTTGTGTGTGCCATTTGTTCTTGTTCATCTCATCCCACATATGCATGTCATACACTTCAAGATGGTAGTTCTGTTTTCCCATATCAATCTGTTGCTACAACAGGTGTCTTTCTTAGTAAACCACCATACCAGCAGCCTATGCAACAACCAAGTCCAGTAGCCATGAAACCTGAGCCATCATTGGAAGATTTGGTGAAGCAGATGGCCACTAACAATATTCAATTTCAACAGAGGACAGAGGCAATCACACAGAATTTAGAAACCCAGATTGGACAACTGGCCTCCTCATTGAGTCAGCAGCAGACCCAAGGCTCTAGCCAACTCCTTTCCCAAACAATTCCCAATGGGAATGTGAGTACCATTATGCTGAGGTCTGAAAAATATGTAGAAGCATCATATGAGCCTCAACTAGCCAGCAAGCATCAACCAGTAGAAGAAACAGTTTCTGATGAACCAGCCCAAGAATCTGAGGGTCAGAAGAAATCAGTTGTTGCCCATGAGCAGCAGCAACAGCCTGCAGTGGCTCTTCCTTTTCCACAGAGAGCCATTGAGACCAAAAAGATACATGAGGCTGAGAAGGATAAAGAGCTCCATGAAGAACATTCTATTGTTCATATAGATTTAATTGATGATTTGGTTGATAATTCATATGCTGACTTGTGTGAGGAGTTTCCTGAGATTGCTGATTTTGATGACTTTATATGTGGTGATTTTTGTGCTTCTTGTGATGGTGATAAGTTGTGTGCTATATGTTCTAAAATTTTTACTGTTGTGGGAGATACTGCTACATGTTCGAAATTTCCTTATTCTAAGAGTTATGATCATGTTGTTTTGGAAGATTGTACACATATTACAGGTGATGCTGCAATTAAATCAGCAAAATTAATTTCTTCAACTAGCTTGATACCTTCAGTGCAGCAACCACCTACCCTTGAGTTGAAAGCCATTGAAGAATTTTCAGAAAAGGGAGAAGAAGAGCACCGGATGGCGGTCACTACTGTGGTGGATTTTATTTTTGAGCCATGGTCCAACATAAACAAGGAAAATCAAGTTGATCAAGTATACATATTGCATTCTAGTGCTGAAGCCAAAGGAATTAAGGAAGGCCAATGGGACCCCGATGGAAGCTCTCCTGTTTCAAGTCATGTTTCCAGTCATGTTTCAAGCTTAACTTGGTCTCGGTCATTATACTTCAAGCAATGGGACCCTGGTGGGAGTTTCTTGTTAGCTGTAACAGGACCTTAATGAATCTTCACCTTGATAAGGATGTTTCTTCTCTCTCTTTTATTTTACTTGTCCTTCATTAATTGATGATTTTGATGGAATGTTTGATAATCACATATTTTATTTATTAAGAAACCCTTATGTTTAGTCATTTACACTCTCTATATTCTTAATTGATTGAGTTTAGCATGATTTTGTGAGTTTGAGCTCAAATTGGTCTTAATTGAATATTTTTAGCATTATTGAGATTTTACACTGTTTCTGTATTTTGGCCATAACTTGAGTTCCTGATATCTGATAATCATGAATTTTATCTTGTAGGAAATCTAAGAGGAAGCTCTACAACTTTGATGAAGAGCTCGAAGTCCTAAACAGATGTCTAAGGGACCTAAGTTTACATGGAAGTCAGAATATGGGTTCTGTCACTAGAATCTGAACGGTGTGCACTCATAAAATCATATCTCAAGTTGTAATAATGGAGATGGGCTGAAATTTGGATAGTTGATAGTAAAGACCCAAATAAACAACTTTCATGAAGAACACCTTTTGAAATAATGAAGTCTAATGGGTCAGTTTGGGCTTGCAAGTCGGAACAGAGGTGCTGAAGTTGGGTTTGAGAAACCTGTGGTATTTGGGTCATATCTTGGGCTGTAGGAAGCCAAATTGGATGATCCAGATATGCATGTTATAGCCAAGACAAAGATCTATAACTTTCATGAAGAGCACTTTTCATGAATCTGAATTATAATCGGTCGTTTTTGGCTTCCAAGTCAGACCAAGGAATTTTCGCACTCAACCACTCATCCACTCAACCACTCCACTCAACCAAATCACTCCATTCATCCACTCAACCACTCAACCACTCCACTCATCCACTCCACTCATCCACTCAACCAAATCATCCACTCAACCACACCACTCTACTCAACCAAATCACTCCACTCAACCAACCCACTCACTCCACTCATCCACTCAACTACTCAACCACTCCATTCCACTTACCTACTCAACCACTCCACTCCACTCATCCACTAAATTAATCCACTCCACTCAACCACTCCAATCCACTAACCCACTCATCCATCCACTCACCTTTGTCATTTTGTTACCCTAGACTTCTATAAAAGGGCACCATTGGTTATCATGTAGGGGTTGGGGTTGGACTCTCCTTCATTTCTCTCAGTTTTTCTTGTGATTTCCTTCTAGTTATGTGTAACTAAACCTCCCTTGGTTAAGGGGGTGATGAAACCGCTAGTATTGATGTTGTAAACTTTGAATATTTGATTATTTCAACACACTTATGTTTTTATTCATATATTTCTGAATCTATTGTTGGTATGAAGGTTTTTATACTTGTTTCCACTTTCAAAGTGGTAGATCTAGGTTTATTATGCGTGGTTGCGTAGTAGATCTAGTGGGATGTATGATGTTCATGTGGGTATAATTATCTCTGTGCTATTTGCCGCTTATAAAAGTGGTAGATCTGGGTTTATTATGCTTGTGGTTCTTGCGGTAGTAGATCTAGAGAAATATATGTTCTAAGTAATTTAATCCGGTGTGTGATTAGATCTTAGTGTAATTGGTTTTCTAAATCTTAATGCAATTGTTGGATAGTTGTAAGAGCGGTTGCTTTATGACTAATCAGTGATTAGGAGTTGATTTGAGCGGTTGCTAAATTGGCCAACACGTAAGGAAAACAGAGATTTACTCTCACAATTGCATAAAAACATAATTGAGCATGTTGGAATAAAATGATATGTGGATTTACATCATCATATAAATCTAGTGGTGGATTCAATCTCTTAACCAATTTTCTATATTGTTGATTTCTAATTTATTGTTATTGTCGTTGAAATTGTTCATTGTTCATCAAAACTCCAAAACCCCCATTTTACTATTTATTAATTAGAGTTTAAATTAGGAATTATTTGATAGTGTTAATTAAATTGATTCTCTGTGGATCGACCCTTACTAACTACAACTAGTTGTAAGGTTTTTATTTTCTGGTGGGCCTGACAACTGATTTTTATCGTAATTTTAATCACTATATCCTCACGCATCAATGTTGTTTTTCCTTCTGGTGCTGTTCAGATTAAAAGTAAGGTCACTGCCAAAGCTTTCATCGTAAATGGACACCGCATCAAACAGTATCATGAACTTCCAGAGAATGCAGAAGTAGAGGTGATGAACCTTCTCCATCCGCATTATGAATAAAAAAAAAACAGCTGTGTGCCCGACAATGAGGTAGGTAGTGCCATTGAATTTTGTCACTCAGAAGCATGTGGAGGTCATTTTTCTTCTTCAGCGACAATAACTGCGAAAATCTTGCAGTATGGATTTTATTGGCCTACTTTATTCAAGGTCTATTACACCTTTTGTAGAAGCTGCGGAAATTGGTCAAAAAGGTTCTGCTTTGAGATTATCATCCGCACCTACTCCTTAGAAAATTGAGATCTGGGAGGCGCGGTTCTTTTGTTGTCAAACACATGTATCCTCTGGGGCTGTAGATATTGAGGATCCTAGGAATGGTAATGCGCTTAAAGTTAATGGACAAAGACTCAACCATTCCTGGAACACCAAGTTCTTGAGTTCTTTGTGTTGCCGGTTAAGTGGCGGATACGGTATTCCGTGACTCTCAAGTCGGTTTATTTTTCAGTTTCCCAAAATAACTGAACCCTTCTTCTCCTTCAAAATGGATGTCATTCTTTCAAACCTGAGCAAACATTTTCCTTCTCTTCCTCAAAATGCTCTGAGAACAATCTACAAAGATCGATGTGAAAGATTGAGACTGTTAATGCACAAAGGTATGCCAGAAGATGTAGGATGGACAATTGAAGCAAAGGTCCGATTAGCAGGTGAGTCCTCAATTTCATTTAACTCATATATGCCCGGTCTTGGAAGAAGTTCATATTCTAAAAAGAGAAGAGCAAAAAGGTTACAAGTCTGTCACAAGTGTGGACGATGGAACTGTAACAAGCGATGTCGTACTTTGGGGATGGTTTCCGCAAATAGAGAAGATAAAATTTTCTTCATTAAGAATGGACTGAGTAAGGAATCATTAGATGATATCTTATTGACTCTTGAGACACATTCTTGTGGATTGGTGCATCGTGAAATTCTTAAATTGTGGAATCTCTTCAAGGATGAAGAAAAATGCTACAGTCTTGGGAATCTGACTCTAAAAGACCCTGTTTGCCAGTTTATAAGAAAATTGGATGGGAAGCTTATCCTCGACTCATAGAAGACGTTTAAGCCGTTCGGACGTTCAACCAGAGAGCGCAGATGTGAGCCATATCCACAAACAATCAGTACGTATCATCCTTTTCTTCTTCTTCATGTCATCTTGCAAAAAAAAAAACAAAAAACAAAAACAAAAAAAAAAAAAAAAAAAAAAAAAAAAAGAAGAAAGAAAAGATTATGTGTTTCTTAATTTCAACCTTTTCTGACAACAGTCAACCTACCATTATAGGTGCAATTATTCCCCTTTTCATTCTTTTTCTTATTTAAACACTCTATTTTCTCCATTTTCCTTCAACTCAGAAACACTCAAAGAGAGGAAGAGTATAGAATGGGGCCTTCTATTTGTAACCTCAAAAATGTCTGTGTTTTTTGTGGGTCGAGTTATGGGAAAGAATTAGAGTTTGTAAACGCAGCTAGCACTCTTGGTCGATCACTTGCTGCGAGGAATATTCATCTTGTATATGGGGGAGGTTGTCGTGGGTTAATGGGAGCTGTATCACTTTCTGCTTTTATAGGAGGCAGTCAGGTTTTAGGTGTTATTCCTGAACCTTTAGCTGAAAATAACATCACTGGAAAGATAGTTGGAGAAGAAATTCAGGTAACATCTATGCATGGACGAATGAAAACAATGGTTGACAATTCTGATGCATTTCTTGTCTTACCCGGTGGTTTTGGTACTTTGGAAGAAATTTTTCAAATTGTCTCTTGGGCCGAACTGAACATCCACCATAAACCCATTGGTTTATTGAATGTTAATAATTTCTTTGATATTTTGTTATCCTTTCTTGACAAAGCTGTGGAACAGAAATTTATCACTCCTTCGGCAAGACAACTTCTTATCTCTGCCTCCACTATTGATGAGCTCATTGATAAATTAGAAACTTTTGAGTATGTACCTGATAAGGTATTGACTCGATAGATTGGTCAACAGAAGCAACTAAGGAAGTAACAAGAAAAGAAAGCCAGATCTGACACTTCATCTTTAATGGGTTTGATTTTATTGTACTTTATTTCTGTTTAAATTTGTGTCAGCTTTCTCTAACAGGTAATATCTTCTATCCTTTACTCATCTATATTTTAACATTGAGGACAATGTTGTGATCTAGTTGGGGGGGAAGGATAGTTGACTCAAAATTTTTTTTTTTTTTGTTGTTTTGTTTGGAAAGTATGATATAATTGTCATGGACTTATTAAACCAATTAGTGATGGCAGAGTAAGGAGTAATTTTACTCTTGAGACGCATCTTAATTGGTGGCAGAGTAAGGAGTTTGTTTTTAGGTAGTATTAATTAGTATTCAATTGTGGAAGTACTAAAGTTTTATTATTTGATTTCTTTTCAGGGTCTGATGTGTCACTGACAGTGTGCTTCTTTTCTGCTCGGTGTTGATTCACTTCTTATCAGGTTGTGTTGCTCTTTTCTATCTCTCTCTTTCATATTGAGGGTAATGTTATATTAAGTGTGGGGGAGAGATTTTAGCATTTTTTTGTTTAAAAAAAATAAAAAAAAGGTTCATTGCATGATTGAATAACTTTTCTCCCTTCTTGAACTGATATGCTTGGTGATGGATGATTGAATTGATGAATTGAGTTTGATGGATGCATACCTTGTGAGATTTTGAGCCTAATGGATGGATTCAATATTTATGCCATTCTCTTCTTTCTTGTGTGATTTTCACTCATGTTAATGACCACTCTAGAACTTGCTTTGATTCTTTTTGAGGCTACATTTCACTTGCATACATGAACATGATTGAGGCCCTCTTTCTTAATTAGCTAGTTTAACCAAATAGCCAACCTTGTTTTCAATATGATATCAAGCACTCTTTTGACTTCTTGAAAATTCTCTGATTCCTGCCAACCTTGTATATTTTCCTTTACTTAACCCCTTTGAGCTTATTTGACCATTCTTTATTTCTAGCTCATTATGTGCCTTAAATGAAAAATCGTGTTCTTACTTTACCTTAGGGAATAAAAGAACATTATCTTGGTTAATGGATGAGTTTTTGAACAAGTGTGGGGGTGTGTGTACAAAATGGTTGTTGAAAAAGGAAAGAGTGCCTAAAAAAAAGAGAGAAAAAAATGTATGTATATAGTTATGTTCATATATATATAAAAAAAAGGATTAGGAAATGAATATGTAAAGGGATATACATTAGAGTTGGGATGAACTTTTATGCTTGTTATTTGAACTAAGCTCTCATTTGCTTTTATTCCCTTTGGTATTTATCTTCTCATATCCATTTTATCCTCTTCTGTTACCTTGACCTCACTACAACCTTGAATAAAGTCCTCATGATTTGTTTGTGCATGTGTTTTAAGTAGTGGAGAAGTAGAAGATAAGCAAGCTTATGGTAGTGCAATTTTCATGGGTTGAATTGAGTGAAATACCTACCTTTTAAACACTTGAGAGATTGAGAGGGAATCTTGTGAAGATCTATCATTCTCGATTCATATTGAAGATACCTTGCTTGTTGGTTTGAGATGTGGAAAATTGTTAACTCATGAATGTTTTGATCCCTTGAACCTTTGGTTGTTCTTCTTGATTGTAAAATTTTGGGTTCTTGAATGTCGTTGGAATTTAAATTTTTGTTAATCTCTTATGTCCTTGTTTTGGTCTTGATTTTTGCCCAGGAGTGCAAAAAGCTAAGTGTGGGAGAATTTGATAATCACATATTTTATTCATTAAGAAACCCTTATGTTTAGTCATTTACACTCTCCATATTCTTAATTGATTGAGTTTGGTATGATTTTGTGAGTTTGAGCTCAAATTGGTCATAATTGAATATTTTCAGCATTATTGAGATTTGACACTATTTCTGTATTTTGGCCATAACTTGAGCTCCTGATATCTGATAATCATGAATTTTACCTTGTAGGAAAGCTAAGAGGAAGCTCTACAACTTTGATGAAGAGCTCGAAGTCCTAAACAGATGTCTAAGGGACCTAAGTTTACATGGAAGTCAGAATACGGGTTCTGTCACTAGAATCCGAACGGTGTGCACTCATAAAATCATATCTCAAGCTGTAATAATGGAGATGGGCTGAAATTTGGATAGTTGATACTTAATATCCAAATAAACAACTTTCATGAAGAACACTTTTTGAAAAAATGAAGTCTAATGGGTCAGTTTGAGCTTACAAGTCGGAACAGAGGTGCTGAAGTTGGGTTTGAGTAACCTGCGGTATTTGGGTCATATCTTGGGCTGTAGGAAGCCAAATTGGACGATCCAGATATGCATGTTATAGCCAAGACAAAGATCTACAACTTTCATGAAGAATACTTTTCATGGATATGAAGTATAGTTGGTCGTTTTTGGCTTCCAAGTCAGATACGAAATTTTCGTCCTCACCAACCCATTCACCAACCTACTCAACTACTCCACTCACCAACCCATTCATCCACCCATTCCCCTTTGTCATTTTGTTACCCTAGACTTCTATAAAAGGCATCATTAGTTATCATGAAGACATAAGTTGTATTCACCTTCCTTTCTCTCATAGTTTCTTCTTGTTTCTTCATAGTTTCTCATAGCTTTTATATATTTTGATGCTCCTCTTCGTGGTAATGGAGGGCTAAGCTACTTTCGGTCAATTTAGAACTCTTGAAGAGATTGTGGTTTGGATTCTTGAGACCTTGGTTATGTATTGTATTTGATTTGTAATTGAATTTCTCTTTTCTTCTTCTTTCTCTTTTCTTCTTCTTGATCTTGAATGCATGAATGGTGATTCTATTTATGTTGATCTGATTTGATCTTGATTTAAGATTAAGATTTGTGATGAAACTTAGAACTGATTGATCTAAACTAATCACATAAATGAAGATTGAGATTTGTGATGAAACTTAGAACTGATTGATCTAAATTAATCATAGAATTGAAAAGGTTAGGTTACTGATTTGTGCCTAAGTTAATTGAATTCGGTACTTGAAATTAACATAGATCTTCATGAATGGTGCGATTGCGGATTTGTGTTTATCATTTGTTAATTGAATTCTAGACGATCGTCTAGTATGAATTCTGGATTTGATGCAGAGATCTCGGTTAGATCCAAATTAACAATTCAATTGCACTTCAAGTGTTTTATGAAAGGTCTATGATTGAATCCACCCAATCTTGGATAGGTTTCTAAATTGACTGCTCTTTAATTGTTATTTCTTCCTTTAATTTTAAGTGCGATCTTAAACTATCAAACCCCCATTTGCTAACTTTCACTTGATTTGATTAAATTGCATCTACAATCCTCGTGGAGATGATCCGGTGTTGTCACTGTGCTACAAGCTTAGGTAATAACTTCGGTTATAATTTTGACTGAGTTCGGCGCTCGTCACGCGGCGCTCACAAAAGCTGTAGAATTATGCGTAAACGCCCGCTTTAGCCAAGCCACGTGCATTACATTGTGCCGCTGCCATGACTACCTAAATCGCTAAATTTAGCAAAGAAACACGCTTTTTCTTGAGTTTGGCTCTTATGGGTCTCTAGCATGCAACAAAACTTGTCCAAAAAGCTAAATTATAAAAATGTACAACACACACATAATAAAACACAAAAACAAAATAATAACCTATATACAAAAGTTAAACAAACTTAAAACTTATAACTAATCAAAAACATAAAACTAACCTAAGTAACATATTAACCTATATACAAACTAACACAAACAACACTTAAAACTTAAACAAACAAACACTAACATAACTAACACATAACAACTAACAAAAACTATAAACTACTAAACTAACATACTAATACTTATATACTCTAACATATTAACAAAACTAACAAAACACAACTAACTTAAGCATATTAACATATTAACACAGAAATACAAAACATAATATACTAACTATTTATGCATAAAGTAAAAGCAATAATATAAACATAAACATGGGGTACCCTCCCACGAAGGGCCTGAGTTATAGTCCCAGCAAGACTTTGTCACCAAAATTGAAGTACTGCGGATGAGTAGTCTTCAAGAACTTGATCCAAGGGTTATCCTTCCAGGATTCGCGAAATCCCTCAAGGGCCTCGTATGAATGAAATCACCTGACTTCTTATTTGAAACTAAACTAAAACATAAACAAAACATAGATTATATACAACTTATATACAACTTGAATTAGAACTAATCAAACTCATTGTTAATATTAGCAATATAAAGACTATCCCCGGCAACGGCGCCAAAAACTTGATAGGGCCAAAACGTGTTGCCCATTTGCTAACCGCAAGTGCACGTGTCGCTCAAGTAATACAGATACAGAGTAAAAGTTCGTTCCCACGAGGATATATGATTATAAAGCTAAGTACCAACCAATAGCTTAATCAATTCTAGTCAAGGACATCAAAATAAGAAAAATAATAATCTAAACTAATCTAATCTACAAAAGCTATAAACATAAAAACGGTTAGGTTTCAGGAAATCCTCCTTCACCCCCTAAATCTATCAACAACATGCAATCCCCCTCATAAACACAAATGCATTGATTAGGTTAGCTTGAGAATCTTCATTAGTCAAAAGCCTATGTCTAGGTCAATCAACCCTGGTTTCAATTGCCCAACTCACTAAGTTTCCTTGAGAGCCAGCTCAATCTCCACTCATGAACGATCTATTCTCAATCACACACTATACATGGCCAATAGGTATATTTCTATCCTATTAATGAATCAACTCATCCAAGCTAATTGAACTCGTCGAACATGTATCAATCATACCATATCTATATCAACAAATCCCTATGTCTAGTTCATTTTCCAATATTAGGATCATGCAATTGAGGCCAACCAAGAACAAGCATTAAACACAGATAATGATTGAACCTTAATCAAACATCCGCACAAACTCAGAGAAAAACACATCATTAATATAAATAAAAGGATCCAAAGTATCCTAAACAAAGCTTAGCTATACAAAAGATAAGGAAGAGAAGAGAGAAAGGGAAAAGAGAGAAAGAAGCTCATTAGATTTGTCTCTGAAGCTTGAATCCTCCTTCAATCCTTTGTTCCTTGACTCCAATCCACCAGCAATGGAGATCTAGCCAAGTTATCTAACCTAAAACTAACCTAAACTAAACTATACTAATAAAACCTAAAAAGAGAGAAATGGCCAAATGGCCAAAACTCAGAAAAACGAGAAAGAATAGAGAGAGTCCAATGAAAAACACATAAAAAACTATTTATAGACTCAGCAGCCGCCTCCACGCCGCGGCGCCCACATACTCACGCCGCGGCGCGTAATGGGTCTGTCTAATTATGTCGCGGCGCCCACTTCACTAAGTCACGGCGCTCCAGCCTCGGGTCCAAGTATGCCCTGGCTGAAATCCTCTCAACGCCGCGGCGCAAGGCAGATTGCGCCGCGACGTTAACCACTGAATTGGTAGATTTGGCTTCTCTCCCTCTTTAAGCTCAATTGCTCCATATTTAACCTTGTTTGGAGCCCCTCCTATCATAGAGAAAACACCAAATCAGTAACATATATAAATTTACCTAATTCATAATCATTTAAGCACAATTTTGCAAAATAACACATCAGAAAGGCTTAAAATTAGAATATGACAAATATGAGTACAAAACCTTCCTAATATGCATTTAAACAAGGAAATAGCATTCATTTTAGCACAATGGTAAGGTCCAAATAACTGCATTCTATGTAGTTATCATCGGGCCAGAAGCCGGGGAATTCGTGAGTTTCACCTCCGTCGCCGACATCTTTGATGGAACATAAATACAGACAGAAGTAATAGAGATACAAAAAAGAGGTAAGACTTCCTACTATCATTACAAATTATAGAAGCAAGAAACAAACGGCGCAAAGTGCCCACATAGCATTTCAGCAATAATAAGAATATGCATTGAAAAAGCAGTGATAATTAATTAAGCAGTTCCAGGCAGTTATACAACAATTATACAATAGTTCCAATTATAATAAGGATCAAATGCCAGATAACATATGGACTCACTATGCACACACGTACATGTGTTTGGATGCATACCTTTGAAGACTTGTTTTGATGATAACAAACATGAAGAATAAATGAAGATGATAAATTGACCAAGTCCAAGTTTATATTTGATTAGCATTAGGACTTAGGATCTATTGTACGGAGCTCACTTTGATATCTCTTTGTTTTTGAAAGAAAAGATAAAAACTGTTTTGAAACAAACTCATGTCTTTGAAAACATCTTGTTCAAAACGATTTTGAATTGAGTTATTCGAATAGAGCTTAGTCTATTCGAATAAACACCTTTATGATGGTCTATTTTATAAAGTTGCTATTTGAATAACTATCCTGTTATTCGAATAAATGAGTCTTTTCAGAACTATGTTTTAAAATGAGTTATTCGAATAACTCAAATGTTATTCAAATAAACCTTTTATGTCTGAACTTCTTTTAACAACTTTATTCAAATAGTTCAGCTACTATTCGAATAACCTATTCGTTTTTAGAACTCTGGTTTTAACAGAGTTATTCGAATAACACATTGGTTATTCGAATAACCCATTTCGGATGGCTTTTCACGTTCATTTTAGAAACAATTTTATTTGAATAAGCTTTTCTTTTATTCGAATAAACACGGAGCTTATGATCACGTAAATGGAAACAGACAAGTTTTCAAATTTGTTTTAAATGCTCTTAATTATACCTAAACGGCTATCTCAATGTTTTTCCCTATAAATAGCAACCTTGGGTCACAAATTTCTTTGCCCATAACTCTGAATTATTTTCTGGTTGCTCTAATCTGTGAAAATTATTTTCTACGCTCTTTTTGATTAAAAACTTTGAGATATTTCTGTGAGAGCTCCATTAGCACTTCAATTTGTATTACTTACTCTGAGTGAGAGTTTCTCTTCATTTATTTTCTGATATTCTGTATCGAGGGTGAGGTATCCCTCAAGGTTTGTATAATGGTGAGGTATCCCTGCAGGCTGAGACTTTAGCACAAGGGTAGAGTTTCCCTGTGTGTGAAAAGTGCTCTTTTGTGTAACGGTAGCAAGCACCTATTGAAGCTTGTATACTTAGTGAAAAATCTCGGCTTTCGAGAACTGGATGTAGACCACAAGTGGGTTAGTGGTCGAACCAGGATAAATACTGTGCCTGCTTCTCTCTTCTTAATCTCTTTATTTTATGCAATTTAATTTACTGCATATTTATTTTTCACTGCCCTTTATTGTTTCTTTTCTTCTTCTCGTTCCTTCTGTGCATTTATTTATTAAGTTTTTAATATTAGTTTTTGATAAAAAGAGGTTTTTCAAAAAAAGTTTTATACTCAATTCACCCCCCCTCTTGAGTACTGGAAGCCACTTGGTAACAAGTGGTATCAGAGCTAGACTCTTGTATAAAGAGCTTAGCAGCTTCAAGAGAATATGACTTCTTCAAATGATTTTTCAGAGGGATCTTCCATAAACCGACCACCCTTTTTCAATGAGGATGGTTATGCATATTGGAAGGAAAGAATGAAAATCTTCATCAAAGCTATTGATCTAGATGTATGGGATGCTGTCGAAAACGGCGCTTTTATACCCACACATGAGGTCGATGGTGTAAGGACCGAAACACCACGAAATAAATGGTCTGATGAAGACAAAAGAAAAGTTCAATTTAATTTAAAAGCCAAAAATATTATTACTACTGCTTTGGGATATGATGAGTTTTTTAGAATTTCAAATTGCAAAACTGCTAAAGAAATGTGGGACACTTTGCAAGTTACCCATGAGGGTACTAGTGAAGTTAAGAGGTCGAGAATCAATTTTCTAACTCGTGAATATGAATTATTCAGAATGAACCAAGGAGAAAGCATTCAGGAAATGCAAAAGAGGTTCACCCACATAGTTAATAATCTTGCATCTTTAGGCAAAAGTTTTTCTAACGAAGATTTGATTAACAAGGTTTTGAGATGTCTTAGCAGAATTTGGCAACCCAAAGTAACAGCCATATTAGAATCAAGGGATTTGTCTACAATGACTTTAGCTACCCTCTTTGGAAAGCTTCATGAGCACGAACTGGAACTGAGCAGACTAAGTCAAAGCGAAGAAAATGATAAAAAGAAAAAGGGGATAGCGCTCAAAGCCACTTCCTCAACATTCGACAATGATGATGAAGAAAATGAAGAAAGCTCAGAGAACATCGAGGTAAGTGAAGAAAATCTTAGTTTGTTGGTTAAAAAGTTTGGTAAATTTCTCAGGAAAAAGGGAACGCAAAGAAGACCTCCTTTCCCTCTGAAAAGGACACACTTCAAAGGCGAAGGAGCTTCTTCGACTCTAACTTGCTATGAATATGGCAAACTTGGTCACATGAAAATGGAGTGCCCAGTTTACTAAAAGAAGAAGGAGAAATTTGAAAAGAAGCCCTTTAAGGAAAGAAAAGGAAGAAAAGCCTATATAGCATGGGATGAAAACGACATGGATTCAACTGATAGCTCAGATAGAGAAAAAGCTTAACTATGTCTTATGGCAAAAGGAGATGAAGAAGAAAGCGAAAATGAGGTAAGTTCTAATATTACTTTATTGCCTTCTTATGATGAGTTACAAGACGCTTTTGAAGAATTACATGAAGAATCTTTAAAATTGACAAAAATTATTTCTTCTTCTAAGAAAATAATTTTTTCTTTAGAAAATCAAATTCTTATTTTAAATAAAGAAATAGAAGAATTGAAAATTGAAAATGAAACTTTGGGAATCATTGATGCATGCACAAATCATTCTTCACATGCTTCTACTTCTTCATCTTGTTCTTCATGTCATATGCTTGAAAAAGAAATTGAAGACTTAAAGAACATTCTTTCTAAATTCACCTTTGGAAGGGATAACTTAAATATTTTATTAGGAAGACAAAGAGTGGTTTTTCAAAAAGCCGGGATCGGTTATAACCCAAAAAATCAACAAAAACTTTATAAAAATTTCTTTGTGCATTCTAGTGTTTCAAGCAGTCCTTTTATTAAATATTTCTACTGTGGAAGGAAAGGACATAGTGCATCAACATGTAATGCAAAGAAAAACATAAATACAAAAATTGGAACAAAAATGGTTTGGGTTCCCAAGGGTACTATACCCAAAACTGACACACAAGGACCCAAGAAAGTGTGAGTACCAAAAGTTAAAAACTAAACTTGTGCTGTAGGTGTGCTTGAAAACCAGGAGTTCAAATTGGTATCTCGATAGCGGCTGCTCCAAGCACATGACCGGGGACGACTCAAAATTCACCATGCTTATTCCCAAGAATCATGGACACGTTACTTATGGTGATAACAACAAGGAAAAAATTCTTGGAATCGACAAAGTCGGTAAGAACCCTAACTCCTCTATTGAAAATGTGCTGCTTGTTGAAGGCTTGAAACATAACTTGCTTAGTATTAGCCAATTATGTGATAAAGGAAATAAAGTAATATTTGATTCAAACTGTTGCATAATTGAAGATAAAAATGACAAGCATGTTAAATTCATTGGTCATAGAGTAAACAACATCTATATGATTAGTCTTGATGATATATCTTCAAATGATGCGAAATGCCTTTTAAGTAAGAATGATGATTCATGGTTATGGCATAGGAGAATTGCACACATTCACATGGATCACTTAAAGAAGTTGGTATCTAAAGAGCTAGTAATTGGACTACCCAAGCTTAATTTTATAAAAGATAAGTTATGTGATGCATGTCAAAAGGGTAAACAAATAAAGGTCTCCTTTAAAGTAAAAAATATAGTTTTAACTACTAGACCTTTACAACTTTTGCACATGGATCTGTTTGGACTTTCTAGAACTATGAGCTTTGGTGGGAATTACTATGCTTTAGTGATTGTGAATGATTTTTCTAGGTTTACATGGACTTTATTTCTTGCAAATAAAAATGATGCATTTCTAGCTTTTAAAAGACTTGCCAAAGTTATTCAAAATGAAAAAGGTTTTCAAATCTCTTCTATAAGAAGTGATCATGGTGGCGAATTTAAAAATAATGTTTTTGAAAATTACTGTGATGAACATGACATTAATCATAATTTCTCTGCCCCTAGAACTCCACAACAAAATAGAGTTGTAGAAAGGAAAAATCATTCTTTAGAAGAAATGGCAAGAACTATGCTTAATGAGGCTGCTCTTCCTAAATACTTTTGGGTGGATGCTGTAAGTACAGCTTGTTATGTAATGAACAGGGCCCTTATAAGGCCTATTTTAAAGAAAACCCCATATGAGTTGTATAAGGGAAGAAAGCCGAATGTCTCACACTTTTATGTTTTTGGATGCAAATGTTTTGTTTTAAATAATGGAAAAGATAACTTAGGCAAGTTTGATGCTAAGTTTGATGAAGGTATATTTCTTGGCTATTCAAATCATAGTAAAGCTTTTCACATATATAATAAAAGAACTATGACTATTGAAGAATCTATACATGTTGCATTTGATGAAACTGACCCAAATAGATTGAGAAAGGATCTTGTTGTTGATGATGTTGCAGAAGTCTTGGCGGAAACACATTTGGATAATAAAGAAAAAGAAATCAAGGAGCAAGAGGATAAACAAAGACAAGAAGATTCGCAAGCTTTGGAACTTCCCAAAGAATGGCAAACTTCAAAATATCACTCCCTTGATCAGATTATCGGTGATGTATCTAAAGGCATAAGTACTCGTAACTCTCTTAGAAATACTTGTAATCACCTAGCGTTTGTTTCTCAAATTGAACCTAAGGATTTAATTGAAGCTTTTGATGATGAACATTGGACTTTAGCTATGCATGAGGAATTAAATCAGTTTGAAAGAAATCAAGTTTGGGAATTAGTAGCTAGACCTAATAATCACCCTATAATTGGAACTAAATGGGTTTTTAGAAACAAACTTGATGAAAATGGGTTAATAACTAGAAATAAAGCTAGATTGGTTGCTAAAGGGTATAATCAAGAAGAAGGAATAGATTATGAAGAAACCTATGCACCTGTAGCTAGATTAGAAGCTATTAGAATGTTACTTGCTTATGCTTGCATCATGGATTTCAAATTATATCAAATGGATGTCAAAAGTGCTTTTCTAAATGATTTTATTCAAGAGGAGGTGTACGTTGAACAACCTCCGGGTTTTGAAAATCATGAACTACCCAACCATGTTTTTAAACTTAAAAAGGCTTTATACGGTTTAAAACAAGCTCCTAGAGCTTGGTATGAAAGGTTGAGTAAGTTCCTTTTAGAAAATGGTTTTTCAAGAGGAAAAGTAGATACTACTCTTTTTATTAAAAATAAAAAGCATGATATTCTTCTTGTGCAAGTTTATGTGGATGATATTATCTTTGGTGCTACTAATGAATCCCTTTGCAAAGAATTTGCTAAGACAATGCAGAATGAATTTGAAATGTCAATGATGGGAGAATTGAATTTCTTCCTCGGACTTCAAATCAAACAAACGAACGAAGGGACTTTCATAAGTCAAACCAAATACTGCAAGGAATAGCTCAAGAGATTCGAAATAGAAAACGCTAAACACATGGCCACTCCAATGGGCACTTCTTGTTACTTGGACAAAGATGAAGGAGGTAAATCAGTAGAAATAACGAAATATAGAGGTATGATTGGATCTCTCCTTTATCTTACTGCTAGTAGGCCAGATATAATGTTTAGTGTATGCATGTGTGCTAGATATCAGGCAAACCCTAAGGAGTCTCATTTAAGTGCTGTTAAACGAATAATGAAATACCTAGTAGGCACTTCACAAATGGGCTTGTGGTACCCTAAGGGTGCCTCTTGTAGCCTAATAGGCTATTCTGACTCTGATTTTGCTGGGTGCAAATTAGACAGAAAAAGTACTAGTGAGACATGCCACTTGCTTGGTAGTTCTTTAGTTTCTTGGCATAGCAAGAAATAAAATAGTGTGGCTTTGTCTACCGCTGAGGCTGAATATGTTGCAGCCGGGAGTTGTTGTGCTCATATCCTATGGATGAAGCAATAACTTTTAGACTACGGTCTTCAGCTTGATCACATTCCGATAAGATGTGATAACACTAGTGCAATAAATATCTCTAAGAATCCCATACTGCATTCCAGAACAAAGCATATAGAGATAAGACATCACTTTATCAGAGATCATGTACAAAAAGGGGATTGCATTCTTGAGTTTGTTGAAACAACTAAGCAACTTGCAGATATCTTCACTAAACCCCTAGCAAAAGAAGCATTCTTTTATATTCGAGGAGAATTGGGTATAATAGATCAATCCAATATCTAATTGCTTGTGCATTGCTGAATATTATCACATGAATATATGCTTTCAATTTCATGAACGTATGTTTTCCTGTGCTTCTGTGTTAGTTTTATTCGAATAAGCAAGCCTTTATTCGAATAAACTCTTTATTGCTCGTTAATTTTGTGTTGAATATCAGCTTTATTCGAATAAAACCTTAGTTTATTCGAATAAACTGGCTCTGTTTTCTCCTCTACTCTTCACGTCTCCATAGCACCTGCACTCTTAATCTTGTTCTTTCTCTCTTCCACACTTTCTTCCAGCATGGCCTCCTCCTCTAGCAAGCGTCCACGCACGAAGAATGCTCCATGCAATAACCCTATTGATCTGCGAAGGCTCTCCTCCAACGAAGAGCATCGTGCATGCTTCATCACGCACTTCTGGGAGCGTAACTTGGTCCAACCCAAGTACCTTGACCTTTCTTTCTTCCAGCAACACCGAGGCTTCGACTTTCTGACCCTGTTGCAAAACCAGGGAGTTCTTCAGCTCTGCTCTCACCGGGCCACCATTTATCCAGCTCTGGTGAAGATGTTCTTTTGCAATCTGGCGTTTGATGGCCAGAATCTTCTCTCCGAGGTCTGTGATCAGAATATTGTGATCACACCGCTGGACTAGCTGACTCTGTTTGGACTACAGTTCTCCGGCGCCCTTGTTGAAGATGGTGACACCCCGTTTCTTGAAGAGTTCAATAAACTTTAGGAGGTTGAGGACCTGCTGAAGCCTGGCCTAGCTCTGCCTGACAAGGGTCTCAAGGGGGGTATGCTGAAAAGCCAAGATAGGCTTTTATATTACGCCTACGCTCATATCTTGGCTCCCCGCGGTGGAAACTAGGCCTACCTCAGCGAGGAAGACATCTTCATGCTGTGGTTTCTGAAGAATGGCCATCAGATCAACTAGCCTGTGTTTATCATGAGACACATGATGAGGGCCAAGGCATTCTTGTCACTACCTTGCTGAGCAAGTATCCTCAGGTCCTGGAGACTGAGCGAGCCATTGCCCTGACTCACCACAACGTCTTTGGCGCCCACACTTTACGCAAAATGAAGATGATCCAAACCGATGAAGGTTGGGTGTACCCAGATGAGGTTGCTGAGGATGAGCTTGACCCTGCTGATGCCCCTGCTGCTCCTGCTGATGTACCTGCTGCTGCTCCTGCTCCTGTCACTTTGGAACAGATCATGGCCACCTTGCAGGATAACAAAACTTACATGGAACATACCTTCTCTATTCTATTTAATAGAATAGAAGGTGTTGAACGTGAGGTTGCTGCCCTCCAATCTGCTTCACCTGCTCCTGCACCAGCTTCTTCACCACCGCCTCCGGATACTTACTTCTAGGAACTTTAGTTCTTAGGATATCTGTTTTTGCTTTCATGTTATTTATTTATGGCTTTTGTAATTGAACCTTTTATTATTAATGCATGAATACAATTTCTGGGTCTATTGTTCTGTGTATGTTTCCCTTTATGCACTTTTACTTTGATATATGTTTATGGGACTTACCCCTCCTTTTTGCTCATGACAAAAGGGGGAGAAAAATTTGATTATTTGGATTTCAATTAAGAAAAGATAGGTAAACTTAAAATGAGATTGGATTCAAATTGAAAGGGGGAGCTGCGCACATATCTGATATACTTTACCTCTTATAATTAAAGAGGGGAGTAAGCTTTTATACCTCTTTGTGAATTTCAATTATATGCACTAACGCTTTTCTCATTAATAGTTTGTCATCATCAAAAAGGTGGAGAATGTGTTTGGATGCATACCTTTGAAGACTTATTTTGATGATAACAAACGTGAAGAATAAATGAAGATGATAAATAGACCAAGTCCAAGTTTATATTTGATTAGCATTAGGACTTAGGATCTATTGTACGGAGCTCACTTTGATATCTCTTTGTTTTTGAAAGAAAAGATAAAAACTGTTTTGAAACAAACTCATGTCTTTGAAAACATCTTGTTCAAAACGGTTTTGAATTGAGTTATTCGAATAGAGCTTAGTCTATTTGAATAAACACCTTTACGATGGTCTGTTTTATAAAGTTACTATTCGAATAACTATCCTGTTATTCGAATAAATGAGTCTTTTCAGAACTATGTTTTAAAGTGAGTTATTCGAATAACTCAAACGTTATTCGAATAAACCTTTTATGTCTGAACTTCTTTTAACAACTTTATTCGAATAGTTCAGCTGCTATTCGAATAACCTATTCGTTTTTAGAACTCTGGTTTTAACAGAGTTATTCAAATAACACATTGGTTATTCGAATAACCCATTTCAGATGGCTTTTCACGTTCATTTCAGAAACAGTGTTATTCGAATAAGCTTTTCTTTTATTTGAATAAACACAGAGCTTATGATCACGTAAATGGAAACAGACAGGTTTTCAAATTTGTTTTAAATGCTCTTAATTATACCTAAATGGCTATCTCAGTGTTTTTCCCTATAAATAGCAACCTTGGGTCACGAATTTCTTTGCCCATAACTTTGAATTATTTTCTGGTTGCTCTAATCTGTGAAAATTATTTTCTACGCTCTTTTTGATTAACAACTTTGAGATATTTCTGTGAGAGCTCCATTAGCACTTCAATTTGTATTACTTACTTTGAGTGAGAGTTTTTCTTCATCTATTTTCTAATATTCTGTATCAAGGGTGAGGTATCCCTCAAGGTTTGTATAAGGGTGAAGTATCCCTGCAGACTAAGACTTTAGCACAATGGTAGAGTTTTCCTGTGTGTGAAAAGTGCTCTTTTGTGTAATGGTAGCAAGCACCTATTGAAGCTTGTATACTTAGTGAAAAATCTCAGCTTTCGAGGACTGGACGTAGACCACAAGTGGGTTAGTGGTCGAACCAGGATAAATACTGTGCCTGCTTCTCTCTTCTTAATCTCTTTATTTTATGCAATTTAATTTACTACATATTTATTTTTCGCTGCCCTTTATTGTTTCTTTTCTTCTTCTCGTTCCTTCTGTGCATTTATTTATTAAGTTTTTAATATTAATTTTTGATAAAAAGAGGTTTTTCGAAAAAAGTTTTATACTCAATTCACCCCCTCTTAAGTACTGGAAGCCACTTGGTAACAGTACAATGTCAAAATCCTACTTCATGGAGCTAGACACAAATAGTCAGAGAGAAAGATCAGGAGACATGTCTGCAACTCGGCTGCCGCAGCCAAAGTGCTGTAACTCATCAGTTTATTAACGCGTACATCAAGGCATTGTACAGACATTCTACACTAAATTACGATATAGGATAGTGTCTCAGTTCGGATCGTCGGTGCGTTTGCATCAGTCTGCCCCATGGACAGAAGAGCTACCAACTGTCCATTATGAGGTACCCACACCCCGACGCCCCCAAGGTCAACAGTATGACCTACACTAGTCTACTCGCACCCGCACTAAGGTGTGTTCAATCTCCTAGGCAACATGACCTTAACAATAGTCCAACAAACTTTACAAAATGCATGATAACTCGATGCATAATCATGTATGTTCATCATTACATACTTTTCCACAATATGCCTCAATTGGCCAAAGTAAATATCAACACATCATTGGTCCCTCACATGGACCCACAATAATCATATTATTAGAATTTTAAATAAAATAATACACTTTCAAGGTTTATTATGAATTCTTACTTAAATGTAGCATTTCTTACAAAGTTCGTCTCTAGAGGAATTCTCTTGATTAATTGAGTTCTCTATTGTAATTTATTCACACATACACTTAGAAAATTATTCTAAGGGTCTCATAGTCTCACACTCTCTTGTTCTTTCTTTAATTTAAAATTACCCTAAGTCTTATGATAAATTTCATTTTTAGTTCTTTCCAATTTATAAATCCCAAATTATTTTCTAATCTTCCAATTTACCAATTTTTCCACCTTATTACCAATAAATTAATTACTTGTTTATTTAAGTTCCAAGATTACCTAAAGTTACATAATCAAGCCCTAAATGGTCCTAGAGGCCGTGGCCTCCCTAGGAGATTAAGTACCCAAATTTTTCATTCCATTAATTACATATTGTACACTTGATTAACTATGTCTTCCACTTGTTATGATTGTTCATCAAGAACCCTAATTTTTGGGCTCCAAAATCATGAGCCTCATAGAGGGAAATCTAGGTCATTTCTTTCCATTTTAATTTTTCCAATCCATTCAAATATATCAATATACATAACCACTCAATCAAATAACTTAAACAAATTAAAAATAACAGGTAATCATACCAATCATGCAAACAAAGAGAGCAACCCTACTAGGGTTTCTCACAATCAATCACAAAGCAAGGTTCCTTACTACTAATAGAGGTTGAGGAGGAGTATCTTCCTCTTACCTAAGAGAAAACAAACAAAAGAACCCTTCTTGGAGCTCCTTGAGATTTCGGCCACACCACCCAAAAACCCTAAAATTTTAACTTCAAACAATCAATACCATGGCTTGAAAAAGAATGAATAGATGGTCATAATGAAGGCATTGAACACGAAAATGAAGAGAAAAGGGTGAGGAACCAAGAACCTTACCCAAAAGCTTGAAGCTTGAAGCTTGAAGAAAGTGGTGAAGATGAAAGCTTTTCAAGGAATCACCAACTAGAAAAGTGTTTAGATGATGGAGAAGATTAAGTAAATGTATTTGATTGGAATTTTTATGATGGTGGAGGCATGGGAGAGGGGCTGGCCGTGAGCCTCTTCTAGAGAGAAGGAGGAGAGAAAAAAACAAAGGAAGATGAAGGTAGAGAGAGAAGTGAATAGAAAAGTGAAAGATACTTTTAGGTTTTTGAAATTAATGTGATATAATTAATTATGTGAAACACAAATTTTTCCCTCCCAAATTTGTGCACCAGCCATTAGGTGAGAGGGAGGAGAGAGGGGTGAGTAGCTTCCTTGAGAAGCTTAGAGGAAGCTTCCTTGAGGCTTCCTTGAAAAGCTTCGCACGCTTCTCGATAAAGTAAAAAGTAATGTTGTCTCCTAAATGAACACTCTAGAACAGATGATTAATTACTCTGCTAGAATTATTTTCTAGTGAACAAAAGTTACAATTAATGAAAATGGTATTTTATTATTCATCGAAAAAATTTTCGGTACAGTGATTTTATTTATCAGATAAAATCTTGAAAAACATGAACCTTGTAAAATGTGCCCGGCCTCGGGTTTAGTAAGATCCTCCATCGACACTTCCACAGTTCAAGGTTTACCAGCCTCAGGAAAAATATTTCATTTTCCCGGCTCCGCTCAGTGCGCACGCAAAATGAGGAATATACTAAAATATTTGACGTTTCCAGAAAAATCTAATTTTTTTTCCAAAAATCACAAATATTGAAAAATGACTATTCATCACAAAACAAACAATTTCCGGGGTGTTTCACTAACTCTGCTCAGTGTGCATGCAAAACGAGGAATATATTAAAATATTCGACGTTTCCGAAAAATTCCAGAAAAATTCTCAAAAATCATAAATATTATAAAATAATTTTCTATGATGAAATGAATAATTTTCGGGGTGTTACAACGCTCCTCTTCTAAAACAAAATTTCATCCTCAAAATTTTTATACCTTAGAATAGTTGTGGGTGTTGCTCCTTTATTTTATCTTCCAGCTCCCATGTTGCATCTTCAATCATTGCGTTCCAGATTACCTTTATCAATGAGATCTTCTTGCCTCTTAGTTGCTTTATCCTTCTATCCTCAATTCTTACAGGAGGTGCCTCATAGGTTAAGTTCTCTTTTAATTATACTGTATCTGGTGCTATGATATGACTTGGGTCAGGAATGTATTTTCGTAGTTGTGACACATGGAAGACATTATGAATGTTTGAGAGGAAATGGGGTAAGGCTATTTGATAGGCTACTGGACCTACTCGGCGAATAATCTGGTATGGTCCAAGAAATTTTGGAGTAAGTTTTCTAGATTTTAAGGCCCGAGCCACCCCAATCGTAGGTGTGACTTTAAAAAATACATGCTTGCCTTCCTCAAACTCAAGAGGCTTTCTTCTTTTGTCTGCATAACTCTTTTGTCGGCTCTGAGCTGTCCTCATCTTCTCCTGAATCATCTTAACTTTTTCAGTTGTCTGCTGTATAATATCTGGCCTAATTGTGAGGCGCTCGCCGTCTTGGTACCAACATAAAGGTGTCCGACACCGCCGTCCATACAGAGCCTCATAAGGTGTCATCCCTATGCTTGAATGATAACTATTGTTGTAGGTGAATTCTATCAATGGTAGAACATTATCCCAACTTCGAGTCTGTTCTATGGTGTAAGCTCTAAGCAAATCTTCCAATGATTGGATCGTCCTCTCCGATTGGCCATCGGTTTGTGGGTGATAAGCAGAACTTAGACGTAACTTCGTTCCTAATGATTCTTGTAGACTCTGCCAGAACTTTGAAGTGAATCTCGGATCCCTATCCGAAACAATACTTGTAGGCACACCGTGCAGTCTAACAATTTCTCCAATATACAGCTAGGTCAGTTTCTCCAGGTTGTACTTTATGTTGATCGGGAGGAAATGCGCTGATTTCGTGAGTCAGTCCACAATTACCCAAATCGAGTCATGTCCTTTTCTCGTCCTTGGCAAACCCACTACAAAATCCATTGCAATGCTGTCCCACTTCCATTCAGGAATAGAAATGGTTGTACCAATCCTGCGGGTCTTTAATTTTCCACTTTAGCTTTCTGACAAACCAGACAACTCGATACATGTCTAGTGACGTCACTCTTCATTCCATGCCACCAAAATAACTTCTTCAAGTCTTGATACATTTTTGTTATGCCTGGATGCATATTCAGATTGCTGGTGTGAGCATAGTCGAGAATATACTCTCTAAGCTCTTGGTCACGGGGAATACAGATTCTCCCTCAGAATCTTAGAATTTCGTCTGTTCCTTCCGCAAATATTGTTTCGTTGCTTTGCTTTATTAGCTCTCTCACTTTTTGCAAGAACTTGTCAACCTTCTGCTTTTCCCATATATCCTCCATTAGCTCACTTGAGATGGTGACCATGTTCATGCAGATCTTTCCTGGTTTTAATTCCACAAAAGACCAAACATCCCTGAACTGCTCTATTAGATCCTTTTCCTTGATCATCAGGGCAGAGACACTGATCATCTTCCTACTCAAGGCATCTGCCATGACGTTTGCTTTGCCGGGGTGATACAGAAGTTGGAAATCATAGTCTTTTAGAAACTCCAGCCAGTTCCGCTGCCTCATATTCAACTCCTTCTGATCATACAAATATTTCAAACTTTTGTGATCACTAAAGATGTTGAACGTCGCTCCATAGAGGAAATGCCTCCATATATTCAATGCAAAAACTACAGCTGCCAACTCCAAGTCATGTGTTGGATAGTTCTTCTCATGTACTCGCAACTATCTTAAAGCATAGGCCACTACTTTTCTATCCTGCATAAGCACAGATCCTAGTCCTTAGTATGAAGCATCGCAATACACCTCAAACTGTTCATTCGAATCGGGTAGGACCAACACTGGTGAGGTAGTTAACCGTCTTTTCAATTCTTAGAAACTCTATTCACAGTTGTCGGTCCACTCAAAAGCTTGGTTCTTTTTTGTGAGTTGGGTGAGAGGTCCTGCAATCCTGGAGAATCCCTTAATGAACCTCCAGTAATATCCAGCTAAACCCAAAAAGTTTTGGATTTCAGTCACTGTCTTTGGTCGTTCCCATTGTAGAACTGCCTCTACCTTTGACGGATCCACTGCAATCCCATCCTTTAAGATCACATGGCCCAAAAACTTGACTTCGTCCAGCCAAAATTAACATTTTGTCAATTTAGCATACAACTCTTTCTCATTCAGAATCTGGAGAACTATACTGAGGTGTTCAACATGATCCTCCTGATTTTAAGAGTAGATCAGGATGTCATCGATGAAGACAACAACAAACCTATCTAAGTAAGGACGAAAGATCCGGTTCATATAGTCCATAAAGATAGCAGGTGCATTCGTCACGCCAAACGGCATCACGAGGTACTCGTAATAGCCGTATCGGGTATGAAAAGCAATCTTGGGTATATCCTCCATCTTCACTCGTATTTAATGATACCCAGATCGTAGATCGATTTTAGAAAATACTGCCACTCCCTTCAGTTGGTCCATTAAGTCATCAATTCTTGGGAGTAGATATTTATTCTTGATTGTCACTTTGTTTAGCTATCTGTAGTCCACGCACAACCTTGATGAACTGTCCTTCTTTCGAACTAACAGTACTGGTGCTTCCCAAGGTGACACACTTAGTCTAACAAATTACTTTTCCAAAAGCTCCTCTAGCTGCTTCTTAAGTTCAGCTAATTCTGTTGGTGACATTCTATAAGGTGCTATAGACACGGGACCAACTCCCGGTACAAGGTCAATAGCGAATTCTATTTCTCGCGCCAGTGGTAAACCAGGTACATCCTCAGGAAAGACTTCGAGAAATTCCCTCACCACTGGAATTGTGTTCACATCAACCTCACTCTCGACTTTTAAAGAAGATAGTAGCATGTATCCGTGAGCTCCTTCTTTCAAGAGAGCTTGAACTTGGTTGGCCGTCAAGTATCTAGATTCCTCATCCACAGGGAAAACTATGGTTTTTCTTGAATAATCTAATAGAACATGGTTGGAAGACAACCAGTCCATCCCTAAGATTATATATATAGCTGAGAAAGGGGCAAACAAATCAAATCGACAGAAAAGATTCGACCTTCAACAATCAAGGGACAATTCAGACAGACTTTGATAGTAACTACTAGTTTATCAGTGGAGGTAGAAACAGTCAGATCAAAAGGTAAGGTAGACACTGGTAAGCCAAGTCATAGCACACAGTCATAAGATATGAAAGAATGGGTTGCCCCAGAGTCATACAGTACAGTTAAAAGGTTACCTTCTATGGTGCCTTCTCCTTGAATCAAGTCTTCTGACTCGGAGGCTTCGGCTTCGCTTATGGTATAGACCCGTCCTCCTGCTTGTGGTTTGTTGGTCCTTGCAGCATTGACTGAAGGTTCAGCCTTCGTTTAGTTGCAGTCTCGGGATAGGTGGCCAGGTTTGCCACATTGAAAGCAAATAATCCCTTTTATGGTGCAATCCCTCATGGGATGATCTTTCCCACACTTCAGGCATTTGGAGGGATACGCCACATTTTGGCTGGTCCGGTTCCCAGTAGAACCTCCACCAGAACTTCCACCCGCCGTCTATTACTGGTTTCCCATTGGCCGGGAATAGGGTTTCTTTTGGAAGCGGTTAGAACTATTGCCACCGCCCCTTTGGAACCTTGTAGGTCCAAAGTCCCTGCTCCTTGTATCTCTAGCCTGCTTCAAAGCTTCCACCTCGTAGCACGTATCTAGCAGCTCTGAAAACTCGTTGATTTTCAGTGTGATAACAACTTTCTTCACTTCATATCTCAGTCCTTCTATAAACTTCCGACACTTCCATGCTTCATTCGGTTGGTGCTGAAAGTACGTTGAAAACATTGACAAGTTTTCAAATCTCACTGCATATTCGCTAACAGTCATGCTTCCCTGCCTTAGGTTGAGAAACTCCATCTCCTTCGCGTGCCTCGCGCTCATGGAAAAGTACTTATCCAAGAATTTATCCTTGAATAAATCCCAAGTGATCTCACGATTTTCAGCCTCGAGCGTTCTTTGCGCACCGTTCCACTAGTCCTCAGCATTGCCAACTAACATAAAGGTAGCATAGGTCACCTTCTTATTCTCGGCGCAATTCATGCCTCAGAAGACTTTCTCTAACTTTATGATCCATAGACTGACTTTCTCCGGATCGAACTCTCCTTTGAATTGGGGAGGATTGTGGTGATGAAACTCTGCCAAGTTTTAAGCATCAACAGTAGCTTCGAGCTGTTGAGCAGCCCTTTCTTGTTGCTGAGCAACTCTCTCTTGTTGTTGAGTAGCTCGTTCAGTCTGTTATGCTATGACTTCAGCCATCCTTTGCATCGCTTCTATAGCAGCTGCCATGTCTCCACCTCGTGCCATCTTGCTTTCTCAATTCAAATTAGCTGAAAAACACAAGGAAAGTCAGTTGTATCCACTAGGAATACCACACACAGAGATTCACACAGCACAAACAAGACAGATTCAATCACAAAACCCAAAGAAACATAAACCGAGGCTCTGATACCAACTTAATGTAACGCCCCTTTTTGGGAGGGAATGTCACATTGTCATTTACAATGCAAAAAATAAAAATATAAGTTAAGACTCGGTTTGTTCATATAAGTATAAATTTACTTGGTGATAATCGTGCAATTAAATTAGCGAGTTTTTTTTTTGTTATAATAATTAATAAAAATAGTGATAAGACAAAGTTACAATGAAGAGTAAAATAGAGTAAAGCATACATCAAAACAACATACATGTACAATAGTGATAAGACAATATTAAACTTGTTTGATTATAGCACCCGATATACAAAAAGAAAAATTTATACATATATGCCCCCAAGAGATCAGAAATATACAGCCCACCAAAATAAAGACACATCAGGCCCCCAAAATAAACACTGATAGCCATCAGTGGGCTATCAATAGCATCAATCCCTAAGAGGAGAAGGAACCGTGTCAGGATCATCCTCGGGTTCCTCCTCAGGATCTTCCTTTTTCGAGGAAACCTCCATAGGAGCCACCGAGTTACGGGCCCGGGCTCGAGCAGTGGAAACAAAAGAATCCTCCTATTGGGTGTAATAACGATCATCCCACATCTCCTTGATGGGCAAATAAAACTCCAAACATAAACTGACACTGCAAGTGAAGATGGGTGGTTCATGACGCCCCCAAGCCAGCGAAATTGACACGTCTCCCTCGTAGATGAAACAATCAGAATTTAGGTTGATGTACCAGCAGTCTGGCCCTCCGAGCAAGGTCAAACACACATAACCTAAAAATTCACCTCCATCGCCGACGTCTTCGATGGAACATAAATACAGACAGAAGCAATAGAGATACAGAAAAGAGGTTAGACTTCCTACCATCATTACCAATTATAGCAGCAAGAAATAAATGGCACAAAGCGCCCACATAGCATTTCAGCAATAATAAGAATAAGCATCCAAAAAGCAGTGATAATTAATTAAGCAGTTCCAGGCAGTTATACAATAATAATACAATAGTTCCAATTATAATAAGGATCAAATGCCAGATAACATATGGACTCACTATGCACATACGTACAATGTCAAAATCCTACTCCATGGAGCTAGACACAAACAGTCAGAGAGAAAGATCAGGAGACATGTCTGCAACTCGGCTGCCGCGGCCAAAGTGCTATAACTCATCAGTTTATTCACGTGCACATCAAGGCATTATACAGACATTCTACACTAGATCACGATATCGGACAGTGTCCCAGTCTGGATCGTCAGTGCGTTTGCATCGGTCTGCCCCACGGACAGAAGAGCTACTAACTGTCCATTATGAGGTACCCACACCCCGACGCCCCCAAGGTCAACAGTATGACCTACACTAGTCTACTCGCACCCGCACTAAGGTGTGTTCAATCTCCTAGGCAACATGACCTTAACAACAGTCCAACGAACTTTACAAAATGCATGATAACTCAATGCATAATCATGTATGTTCATCATTACATACTTTTCCACAATATGCCTCAATTGGCCAAAGTAAATATCAACACATTATTGGTCCCTCACATGGACCCACAATAATCATATTATCAGAATTTTAAATAAAATAATACACTTTCAAGGTTTATTATGAATTCTTACTTAAATGTAGCATTTCTTACAAAGTTCGTCTCTAGAGGAATTCTCTTGATTAATTGAGTTCTCTATTGTAATTTATTCACACACACACTTAGAAAATTATTCTAAGGGTCTCATAGTCTTACACTCTCTTGTTCTTTCTTTAATTTAAAATTACCCTAAGTCTTATGATAAATTTCATTCTTGGTTCTTTCCAATTTATAAATCCCAAATTATTTTCTAATCTTTCAATTTACTAATTTTTCCACCCTATTACCAATAAATTAATCACTTGTTTATTTAAGTTCCAAGATTACCTAAAGTTACATAATCAAGCCCTAAATGGTCCTAGAGGCCGTGGCCTCCCTAGGGGATTAAGTACCTAAATCTTTCATTCCATTAATTACATATTGTACACTTGATTAACTATGTCTTCCACTTGTTATGATTGTTCATCAAGAACCCTAATTTTTGGGCTCCAAAATCGTGAGCCTCCTAAAGGGAAATCTAGGTCATTTCTTTCCATTTTAAGTTTTCTAATCCATTCAAATATATCAATATACATAACCACTCAATCAAATAACTTAAACAAATTAAAAACAACATGTAATCATACCAATCATGCAAACAAAGAAAGCAACCCTACTAGGGTTTCTCACAATCAATCACAAAGCAAGGTTCCTTACTACTAATAGAGGTTGAGGAGGAGTGTCTTTATCTTACCTAAGAGAAAACAAACAAAAGAACCCTCCTTGGAGCTCCTTGAGATTTCGGCCGCACCACCCAAAAATCCTAAAATTTCAACTTTAACCAATCAATACCATGGCTTGAAAAAGAATGAATAGATGGTCATAATGAAGGCATTGAACATGAAAATGAAGAGAAAAGGGTGAGGAACTAAGAACCTTACCCAAAAGCTTGAAGTTTGAAGCTTGAAGAAAGTGGTGAAGATGAAAGCTTTTCAAGGAATCACCAACTAGAGAAGTGTTTAGATGATGGAGGAGATTAAGAAAATGTATTTGGTTAGAATTTTTGTGATGGTGGAGGCATAGAAGAGGGGCTGGCTGTGAGCCTCTTCTAGAGAGAAGGAGGAGAAAAAATAATAAAGAAAGATGAAGGTAGAGAGAGAAGTGAATACAAAAGTGAAAGATGCTTTTAGGTTTTTGAAATTAATGTGATATAATTAATTATATGAAACACAAATTTTTCCTTCCCAAATTTGTGCAGCAGCCGTGAGGTGAGAGGGAGGAAAGAGGGGTGAGTAGCTTCCTTGAGAAGCTTCGCACGCTTCTTGTTAAAGTGAAAAGTAAGGTTGTCTCCTAAATGAACACTCTAGAACAGATGATTAATTACTCTGCTAGAATTATTTTCCAGTGAATAAAATTTACAGTTAATGAAAATGGTATTTTATTGTTCATCGAAAAAAATTTTGGTACACTGATTTTATTTATCAGATAAAATCTTGAAAAATGTGAACCTTGTAAACTGTGCCCGACCTCGGATTTAGTAAAATCACCCGTCGACACTTCCACAGTTCAAGGTTTACCAGCCTCAAGAAAAATAATTCATTTTTTCGGCTCCGCTCAGCGCATACGCAAAATGAGAAATATACTAAAATATTCAACGTTTCTAGAAAAATCCATAAAAATTCCCAAAAATCACAAATATTGTAATGGGGCTATGGTAAATTAGAGGGGTAATATGGATATGACAAGTTAAATACCAAAGAGAATAGAAGAGCCTTATGATATAGTTAGAGTGGAGAAGATGTTTGAGAACATTCAGGGGTTTCTTAGTTCCTTCTCTGTTTGTTTCCTTTTCATAAAGGACAATGACCAATATTTGACTAATGTTTTGTTGAAGATCAATGCCAAATTGGTAGGTTCAATTCATTATTAGGCCTGAACATTCTCCTTCTCTTCCTATTGTTTCCAAGCATGCACCCTCATTCTAGGTATGGATATGTCACAAAGTGCATTAGAAGAGTCTGATAATCCTTTGATTGTAGCGGTGGTCAGCTCCTTTTTTTTTTTCTTTCAACATTTTGCACACACACCCCCACACTTGTTCAAAAACTCATCTAATAACATAGCAAATGCTCTCTTATTCCCTAAAGTTAGGTAAGAAAATGTTTTTTTTAGAACACGTAATGAGCTAAAAACAAGGAATTGTCAAATAAGCTCAAAGGGGTTTACACAAGGGAAAATATGCAAGGTTGGCTATTTGGTCAAAGTAGCTATTTCAAAATGCCTCAATCATTTTTACGTATGCATGTGAAAATGTAGCCTAAAAAAGAATCAAAGCAAGTTTTAGAGTAATAATTCTATGAGTGAAAAAGAATCACACAAGAAAGAAGAGAATAGTACAGATGTTCAATCCATTCATCAATTGGCTCAAAATCTCACAAGGCATATATTCATCATTCTTAATCTATCAATTCAACATCCATAACCAAGCATGTGAAATTTAAGAAAGAAGATAATTTATTCATCCATGCTATGATCCCTAAATCCATTTGCTACTTCTACACAAAATAGTTATTACCCCAATCTAGATACGTCTCAAGAGTAAAATTACCTTCAGAGTAAAATTTACTCCTTATTCTACCATCCTTAATTGGTTCAGCTGTTAGTAAATTGCTGACAAATATATAAACATACAAACATATTAATAAACACACATCCTAATTTTTTTTTGGTTTTTTTTTTAGTTTTTTTTACACAACTATCCTTCCCCCTAACCAGATCACAACATTGTCCTTAATGTTAAAACAAAGATAGGTAAAGGATAGAAGATATTACCTGTTGTTGCAATTACTGAAAAGAAAAACTTCACACAAATTTAAACAGAAACAAAGTACGATGAATAAAACTAAAGCTTGTAATTATTTAAATAGTTAAAGTGTTTGATCTGGCTTGCTTTTCATACTGCTTCCCTCACCGCTTCCTTCTGACCAATCTATTTTAGTTGTTACTGGATCAGGTTCATAAACAAAAGCTTCTAATTTATCAATCAACTCATCAACAGTGGAAGCAGAGATAAGGAGTCATCTTGCCAAAGGTGTGATAAATTTCTGTTCCACAGCATGGTCAAGAAAGAATAACAAAAGATCAAAAAAATTATTAACATTCAGTAAACCTATGAATTTATGGTGGATGTTCAGTTGGGCCCAAGAGACAATTTGGAAAACTTCTTCCAAAGTACCAAGACCACCTAGTAAGACTACGAATGCATCAGAGTTTGCAAGCATTGTCCTCATTCGTTCATCCATAGATGATACTTGAACCTCCTCCCTAATTGTTTTTTCAGTGATATTCTTTCGATCTAAAGGTCTAGGAATGATACCTAAAACTTGACTGCCTCTTAGATGTGTAGCAAGTGATACAACCTTCATTAACCCAATGGTACCTCCCCTATATACTACATAAATTTTCCTTGCAGCAAGTGTTCGACCAAGAGTGATTGCTGTGTTTACATACTCTAAACCCTTCCCATAACTTGACCCATAAAATACACAGATATTTGTAAGTCTACGAACAGAAGAAGAAACTCCCTCTGTAACACCCACCATAGGGTATCACATTTAAGACTAATCCCAATAGAATTTACCCAAGTTGTAAATGAATTAATCTTGTAAAAACATCAATTTTAAAATTTTGTTTGCGAAATAAAATAAAATAAGTAAATCGATTTATAACATTAGTGAAAACTTATAAAGAACACACCAAAACATACATATATACATATCATGTCACAAAACTTGTCCAAATAATTTACATAAGTACAAACTAGTTTCAAAGTAAAACTATAAACATACTAATAACCAAAACTCTAAACAGACCTAAGGACTTGGTTCCTCTGAAGGATCCTCCTCCTCATCCTCACCATCCACAACACAGTCAACATAGGCCCCTGGCGGAGACAGTTGCCTCATGGGGGCTCTAGTAGAAGACACGATAGAATCCTCTTGAGATGTATAAACAGACACCACTCCACCCCAGAGTTCACGAATACGCATCATGAATTCTAAACGTACTGTAGCATGCTGTGTCAAAATGAAAATCCCATCCAGGGTCACTCAAGGTCATAGTTAAGTCCCTGGTATACACAAACCTTTCATTATTATTGTCCAACCTCCAGGCGTCAGCTCCCCCATGGAACTGAACCCTAACAAAACCTAAAACTGGTCGTCTAGCCGACATCACCACTAACAAATAGATAAACAGCTACTGATGATACACAGAATCGTTTGCCTCCTCGTTTCCTTGATCTTCAATAAACATATACAATAAAGCAAACATAATATAACAATGAGGTGAGATCCCCTACATCAATACTAGTATGACAGTAAAGGAAACGATAGCAGACAAGCAGTAAATAATATCATAATGGTAAATCATGTTATCATAAAATAGATAATAAAACCAGTAAGCATAAATAATCAATCAATATGATGACCAACAATGCATATGCACAACGACCGATTCCTAAACCATGGAGCTAAACACAGTTCGGAGAGAAGATCCAGAAGATATGCCTGTCACTCGGCTGCCGTGGCCAAAAGTGCTATAATAAATCAATTTTGCCAAAAATGCACATCAAGCATTGGATAAGACATTCTACACTAGATCACGATACAGGACAGTGTCTCGGTCCGGATCATCGGTGTGTTTGCATCGGTCTATCCCACAGACAGAAGAGCTACCAACCATCCATTGTGAGGTACCCGCACCCCAATGCCCCCAAGGTCAACAGGTGACCTACACTTGTCTACTCACACCCGCACTTAGGTGTAATTCCTCTCCTAGGCATATAGCCTTCACCAAACAAGCAAAACATGTTTTTCTATGTATGATGTATAATTCAAACACACAACCATTATTATTTCTACAGCATCTCATATAACTTTACCTCTTCTTGGTGATATCAAGATTTACCCCAACTGGGCCCACCACATCTGCCCGACAACAAACTCCTGCTTACGCTTAATCGCGTAGCGATATTATCATATTTTTTAAATAGCAAAATAATTTTCTTACATTTTCAAATCGCATAAGGATTTTTCAAATTGCGTAAATATTTCATTGTATTTTCTCAATCGCGTAGCCTAAAATTACTATTTTTGAGTCACGTAAATATTTTTCAACGTATTTTCAATTACGTAAGATATTTCTAACATATTTAACCAAAAATGATATTTTTCTCAAAAATTTGATTTTTATTTCTATTATTTGCATAAAAGTCCCTCATTAAATAATATTTACATAATAGTCTTTTTTAAATAATATTTTCATAATAGTCCCTCCTAAAATAATATTTATAAGATAGTCCTCTTTTAGAAAATATTTGTAATATAGTCCTCTTTAAATAATAATTGTAATATAGTCCCTCTAAAAATTAGTATTTCTACTATTTCCCAAAAAGTTGTAATTCTTTGATTTACTTAAGATATTACAGCTCAAATTTTCCTAACGCACTTCAAAACCCATAAGGTGAGCAATACGTTAGAAAACTTCAAGTATTTATATTTATTTTACTACATAGCCTAGTAAGCTAATTTTAATTCTGAAAATCCAGTTACTTTCATTTTAAATTCTCAAACTTACTAAAATGAATCCTTACTATTAAAACACTTAATTCTATTGATGCAAATTAAAAGTTACAAACCAAGTCTACAAACTTGATGCGGGATTAATTGTTGCTTTGCGAACCCAAGTGCAGGTTGTCTCAAGTAATAAATTTCTCGGGAGTCCGAGGTTGATCCACAGGGAATTGTTGAAGATTAATTAAGGTGAAGTAAATATTTTGTTACTACGGTAAAAATTATTTACTTGGGTTAAAAGATCCACTCTTGGTAAATAAAGTAAAGGTAAGATTAATTCCTTTTATAACTCAATTAGAATCCTCGCAACATGGAGGTTCCAATCGGAAAATACAACGTTAAAAGTCCAATTAAAATAATATATGTAATTATATTATGTTTTTGAAAAATATTACCACCACTTATAAATGGGTTAAAGCATTCATTGTGCCAATATTTTGTCTACAACAAATCAAGAATTTCACTTTATAAGGAGAGTTTCTAACACCACCACTTGTAAATGGGTTAAAGCATTCATTGTTCCAATCTCTTGTCTACAACAAATCAAGAACTCCACTTTACAAGGAGGGTTTCTAAATTGATTGGAAACAAAATACAATATGTATAATGACCACTTGAAAATATATTATTTAAGCACAAGAGAGAAATTAATCTAACCTTATTTCATTACCAAGAGCTTCACTCTTTCACCCAAGCAAAATGAAACTTAGTTACTCATAGATAAGAAGAAAGAAAGAGAGAAGAAGAAGAAGAAGAACATGACTTTAATTTAGAACAAAGGAAAATTACTACAAGAAAACTTAGTAACAAACTAGCATCATTTTGGTACCTAACACCTAACACCTTCAATGATTTGCTAAGGCCCCCTTTTATAGAGGATTAGAGAGACAAAATGACAAGGGGGCTGAGTCATTAGTGAGTGGATGAGTGAAAAATGAGTGGAAAACGCCAAATGACTTTTGGTGAGTGAAAAATTATGGAGATTCCTTGTCTCCGAAATCATTTAGCTCTGAAGTCATTGAATGCGTCAGAATGAGCAAATATGATCTTCATCAAAGTTGTAGGCCTGGATCTTAGCTTTCAAATGGCTTTAGTTTGAGTCCAATATCATTTCTATAACTCCAGATACGTTCAAATTACTATACACTACTCAGGCCCAGTCACAGCTCCTCTGTTATGACTTCCAAGCTCAATATCACCCATTAGGCCTCAGATTCTGGAAAAGTGTTCAACATGAAAGTTGTAGATATAGGTCTCAACTATTCAGCATCAAAATTTCAGCCCATTTGACAACCTCTAGCCCGAAAAATGGCATGAACAGTACACATAGGTCAAGCTGTCAGGAACAGCACTCTAGTTCTTGCTTCAACCCCAATTTGAGTTATCTACTCGTGTGATTGGGCCTTTGAGGTCTTCATGAAAGTTATAGAGCTCTCTCGTATCTTTAAAATGCCATCATATTACCTTATTTGACTATCTACATCCCAAGATATAGCCCAAATACAGAAACAACATAAGACATAAATTATGCTGAAAAATTCAATTAAGTCTAATTTGAGTCCAAACTTACAAAACATAATCAAACTCAATCAATTAAGTACATGGAGAGTGTAAATTACTAAAAATGAAGGCTTATTAATGTATCAAATATGTGATCATCAAATTCCCCCACACTTAACTTTTTGCACTCCTGGGCAAAACACACAAGACCAAAACTAAAAAAAAAACGAAACACACTCAAAAGTTAAACACTCTAAAAGACTTAATTTCTAATAATATTTAAAAATAAAGAGCAACCAATCATTCAATTAATCAAAACATTCATGAGGTAACATATCTTCACATCTCAAATCAACAAGCAAGGATATTTCAATTGAAAAACATGAGTCAAGAATGATAGATCTTCACAAGATTCACTCTCAATCCCTCAAGTGTTTAAAAGGTAGGTATTTCACTCAATTCAACCCATGAAAATTATACTACCATAAGCTTGCTTATCTTTTACTTCTCCACTACTCAGAACATATGCACACACAAATCATGAGGACTTTATTCAAGGTTGTAATGGTCCCAAGGTAAAGGAGAAGGTAATATAGATATGACAAGTTAAATACCAAAGAGAATAAAAGAACATGAAAGCTGAGTTCAATTGACAAGCATGAAAGTTCATCCCAACTCCACCTAATACAAATTCTCTTTACATATTCTTTTCCTTTCCTTTATTGCCTTGTTGACCCTTTTTTACACTTCCTTTTTTTAATTTTTAATTTTTTTAAATTTTTTTTTGAATTTAAAGAAGAAGAACATAATATATACATTTAAACAACAAGCTCAATTTTTTTAAAAAAAACTATTTTGCACACACACACCCACACTTGTTCAAGAACTCATCCAATGACAAAGCTAATGTCCTCTTATTCCCTAAGGTCGGGTAAGAACATGATTTTTCATTGAAGGCACATAATGAGCTAGAAACAAGGAATGACCAAATAAGCTCAAAGGAGTTAAGCAACAGAAAATATACAAGGTTGACTATTTGGTTAAAGTAGTTATTTCAAGAAAAATGCCTCAATCATGTTTATGTATACAAGTGAAAATGTAGTCTCAAAAAGAATCAAAGCAAGTTCTAGAGTAATAATTCCATGAGTGAAAATCATACAAGAAAGAAGAGAATGTGGAAATAAGTTTACCCCAAATGATTTTATATGTTAAGTTTTGATGATGACAAATACAAGACAAATAGAATGATACTTATGCTTGATGTGCTCAGTGTGATATACCGTATCATGCATGATATGTACCTTGTCTAGTTATATTTCACTTAATAATCATGCAATAAGATATATGCAACATTCATACCTTGCCTAAATGAAAATGTGCAATGTGTTCTGTTGCATCCTATATAGAGTATATCCATTAATAATTGTTAAATATCTTATTTGGATGTATATATGAAAGTTTTATATGCATGTTAAACTAACTAGAGTTATACATTTATGAATCATGCATATGAAGATATTAAATTATATTTTTGGACTAACTATGATTGTTTAAGTGAGCAATACTTTGTAGGATAGTCCAAGTATCAAGAGTGAGCTTGCAACAAGAAAGCAAAGGATATCTATTAAGCTCAACACAAGGAGAATGTGATTAAAGATATGTCTTTGAAGATTTGTCTTGATGATAACACACATGATGGGAAGACCAAGTCCAAGATCTTTTAAGGATAGCTTTAGGACTTAGAGTCTCTTTGTTCGAGGATCTCTTTAGATATCTCCTAGTGCATGAAGATAAAACAAAAATGTTTTTCTTAAACTTATACCAAAACTGTTTTGATCTTGAAAATAACTTAAAAATGTTTTGGTGTTTTTGATAAACTTTCTGGGATGTTTTTCAACCTTTTATAACTGTTTTATAAATTGAGTTATTCGAATAAATCATTGATTATTCGAATAAAGCTTTAAATTTGTTTGCTGCGTGACTCTGCACGTCAAAGTGTTATTCAAATAACACTCCTGTTATTCGAATAAAACCTTTCAGCCTTCTCTGTTTTCTAAACTGATATTCGAATAACAAGTTAAGTTATTCGAATAATAGTTTTTAATCTTGCTGAAAGCTTCTGTTTTCTAGAAAGGCTATTCGAATAAAGCATTGTCTATTCGAATAAAAGGGCCTCCAGAAAGGTTTCTCTCAAATGAGTTATTCGAATAACTCAGTCGTTATTCGAATAATCCTAGTTTTTCAGAACTCTGGTTTTAGCAGAGTTATTCGAATAACACATTAGTTATTCGAATAACCCATATCAGTTTGGTTTTTTCAAAGCTTTTATAAACAGTGGTATTCGAATATTGATTTATGATATTCGAATAAATATGTCTTTTACGAATACTGATATGGAAACAAACGGCCATATTCTCGTAATAATTATGGTTTTAATTACACCCAACGGCTATTTTCTTTCTAACTCTATAAATAGAGACCGTGGGTCTCTTCTGTTTTGTGCCCAGCTATCAGTTTAATTTGTGCTTGTTTTGAAAAATGTGATTTATTATTTACGCCTATTTTCTGTGCTCTTTTTGTTGAAACTTTGAGATATCCTGCGAGAGCCTTTTAGCACTTCAATTTGTATAATTTGCTCTGAGTGATAGTTTCTCTTCATCTATATTTCTGTTCTTCTATATTGAGGGTGAGGTATCCTTCAAGGTTTGTAAAGGGGGTGAGGTATCCCTCTAAGGTTTGTACAAGGGTGAGGTATCCCTGCAGGCTGAGACTTTAGCACAAGGGTAGAGTTTCCCTGTGTGTGAAAAGTGCTCTTTTATGTAACGGTTGCAAGCACCTATTGAAGCTTGTACACATAGTGAAAAATCTCAGATTATTTTCGAGGACTGGACGTAGACCACAAGTGGGTTAGTGGTCGAACCAAGATAAATATTGTGCCTGCTTCTCTATTCTCAATCTCTTTATTTTACGCAATTTTATATTATTACACATTTATTTATTTGCTATTCTTAAAGCTCTTATTCTTTATCTTGCAATTCCTTTTCTTTTATTTAATAGCTTAAATATTTGTGTTTATTTTAAGAGCTTTTGTGAAAAGTTTTTCATACCCAATTCACCCCCCTCTTGGGTAATGGTTGCCATGACTAACAGAGAATGGTACAAATGTTCAATTCATTCATCAATAGGCACAAAATCTCACAAGGCATATTTCTATTATTCTCAGTCCACTAATTCAACATCCATAACCAAGCATGTAACTTTTAAGAAAGAAGACAATTAACTCAATTATGCAAATTTTCCTGAATTTGAATTGCTACTTCCATATAAACTAGTTATCTACCCCAACTAAGATGCATCTCAAGAGTAAAATTTACTCCTTACTCTACCATCCTTAACTGGTTTAGTAAGTTACTGATAAACATATAAACACAACAAACATATTAATATACATACTTCCTAATTTTTTTTATTTTTTTATGTACACAACTATCCTTCCCCCCAACTAGATCACAACATTGTCTTCAATGTCAAAGACAGATAAGTAAAGGATAGAAGATAGTACCTGTTGTTGCAATTACTGAAAAGAAAAATCTCACACAAATTTAAACAGAAATAAAGTACAATAAATAAAACTAAAAATAAAGGATAGTTATAGATGAAGTGACAGATCACACTCTTGTTCCTTGCTGCCTCGCTTGCTGTTGCCTCTCTTGCTGCTGCCTCCCTTGCTGCTGCCTTCTGACCAATCTTTATGTATAGGATTCATGGCGTATCTTTATACTGCTCGTCATGAGTGCAGTAATACCAAGACGGCTCAGCCAATCTGGGCATTTTTCTCCCTCCCGCTTATGGAATATCCCAGCCTATGCATCATCCCTCTAGTTAAAGAGATAAAATCTGAATACGACGACTAGTGACCACAGCCAGTGAGAGGTCACTGAAGAGCCCATAGCATTAAATCACAGGATCCAGCTCAGAGGCATTGTCATGCGAGAATGCAAACACGGGACGCTTCTTTCTGTCCATCAGCAAGCAGAGCCTACGGTTAAAACCTGGGAATACTTGCGCGGCTCTCTACAGAGCATGGCACACGAACATTTTTTACCGACCGGCGTGCGAAGGTCCACCCGAGTCAATGACGGGGCTGCCGCTAGCAGGGGGTCCTAATCTATTTAAAGACCAAGTACAACCAAAGTTTCGCCCTTGTTTTATTCTTTTTATTCTTTTTTCTTCTTTTTTTTTCTTTTATCTTTTTTTTTAAAGATGTACAAGATAATATATACATGTTGTTGTGATTGTGGCTCACATCTTCCTCTAGTTTCACGTCTAGAAACGGCTTAAACACCTTCTATGAGTCGAGGATAAGCTTCCCATCTAATTTTCTTATAAATTGGCAAACAGGGTCTTTTTGAGTCAGATTCCCAAGACTATAACGCTCTTGCTCGTCCCTGAAGAGATTCCATAAACTAAGAAGTTTACGCTGCACAATTCCACAAGAATGTGTCTCAAGAGTCAATAAGATATTATCTAATGACTCCTTACTCAGTCTATTCTTAATGAAAAATATTTTATCTTCTCTGTTTACTAAAACCATCCCCCAAAGAGTGACATCGCGTGTTGCAATTCCATCGTGCACACTTGTAACAAACTTTCATTCTTTTTGCTTTTCTCCTTTTTGAAAATGAACTTTTACTGAGACCAGGCATGTATGGGACAAATAAATCTGAAGATTCACCTGCTAAATGAACCTTTGCTTCGATTATCCAGCGTATATCTTCTGGGATGCCCTTATACATTAACAGTCTCAGTCTTTCACACCTAGCTTTGTAGATTTTGGTTAGAGCATTTTTAGGAACAGAAGGGAAATGCTTTCTTAGATTTGAGAGAATGACATCCATTTTGAAGGAGAAGAAATTAGTTATTATGGGAAACTGAAAGACAAACTGACTTGAGAGTCATGGAGTACCGTTATCCACCATTTAACCGGGAACACAAAGAATTGCAAAAAGAAAGAAACAAAATTAAAATAAATTCTACTCATAAGAGGGATTAGAAAGAGAGATGAATTCTACCTCAACAAGTTGATGTTCCAGAAATGGTTTTGAGTCTTTGTCCATTGACCTTAAATACAATACCATTCTTAGGATTCTCAATGTCTATGGCCCCATAAGGATACATATGTTTGACAATAAAGGGACCAATCCACCTAGATCTCAATTTTCCAGGGAATAGGTGAAGACGAGAATTATAAAGCAGAACTTTTTGACCAATTTCAAAAGATTTTCTCAAAATTGATTTGTCATGAAAAGTTTTTGTTCTAGCTTTATAAATCTTTAAGTTTTCATATGCATCATTTCTTAATTCCTCAAGTTCATTCAATTGCAATTTGCGTAACTTGGAAGCATCATCAAGATTTGAGTTGAAAACTTTAATGGCTCAAAATGCTTTATGTTCCAATTCTATAGGAAAGTGACAAAGTTTTTCATAGACTAACCGATAGGGAGACATGCCTAAAGATGTTTTAAAAGCAGTACGGTAAGCCAAAAGTGCATCGTTTAGTCTTAAAGACCAATCTTTACGATTTGGGTTAACCATTTTTTCCAAAATTTGTTTAATCTCCCTATTTGCTAATTCAACTTGTCCACTTGTCTGAGGGTGATAAAGGGTAGCAATTTTGTGTGTGATGCAATATTTCTTCATTAATGATTCAAATGGTTTATTGCAAAAATGTTTTCCCCCATCACTGATGATAGCTCGAGGAATTCCAAATCGACTCAAATCATTTTCTTTTAAAAATTTCAAAACAGTTTTGTGATCATTGTGTCGACATGGAATCGCCTCAATCCATTTTGAGACATAATCAACTGCAACCAAAATATACACAAATCCAAATGATGATGGAAATGGATCCATGAAATCAATTCCCCAACAATTAAAAATTTCAATGACTAGGATAGGGTTCAAAGGCATCATATTTCTTTTAGAAATGGATCCCAATTTTTGATAACTTTCACAACTTTTACAAAAAATATAGCTACCTTTAAATAATGTGGGCCAATAAAATCCACACTGCAAGATTTTCGCAGTTATTTTCTTTGAAGAAAAATGACCTTCACATGCTTCTGAATGACAAAATTTAATGACACTACTTACCTCATTGTCAGGTACACATCTCCGAAAGATTTGATCAGGACAATATTTGAACAAATATGGGTCATCCCAATAGAAAATTTTCACCTCAATCAAAAACTTTTTTCTGTCTTGGTGCGTCCATTGAGGCGGCATCTTACCTGTTACAAGAAAATTGACAATGTTAGCAAACCAAGGCATGGAATTGACAGAAAATAAAAATTCATCAGGAAAAGAATCATTGATAGGTGTGCTATCAAAAGATGAGCCTGTTGTAAGTCTGGACAAATGATCTGCAACAACATTTTTGGCTCCTTTCTTGTCTTTTATTGTGATGTTGAATTCCACTAGAAAGCTTTGTTCTTCTCTCAAAAATGTGTACTTCAACCCAGCAGGTAATGACTTTAGTTCCAGTGTGGGTACTTCTTCATGGGTATCATCATTCATGGGTTTTAGCTCTTCGAATCTTGGCTTCCTTCCTTTGTATTTCATTTCCTATGTACAGTTAAGCAAAGAGCATATTTCAGAAACACCGTCATCTACTTGTGTAGCTGAATCAAATGAATTAATTAAACAAATTTCTAATGGGTCAGAAGAACTCTTGGTTTGAAAATGATCATCTATAATGGTCTCAATCCCTTCAATCTCTTCATTGTCATCATAAACTTCATGTGGTTGCTTGCATATGTTGAAAACATTAAGTTTCAGTGTCATATTTCCAAATGTTAGCTTCACCACTCCATTTCTGCAATTTATCAGAGCATTAGATGTTGCTAAATATGGGCGACCTAGAATAACAAGAACTGACTTAGAACTATCAACCATAGGTTCAGTTTCTAAGACAATAAAATCCACAGGATATATGAATTTATCAACTTGTACCAACACATCTTTTACTATTCCTTTCAAAATTTTAATTGATCTATCAGCAAGTAGAAGAGTTACAGAAGTTAGTTTTAACTCACCCAGGTTGAGTTGCTGATAAACTGAATATAGAAGTAAATTAACACTAGCACTAAGATCAAGTAAAGCTCGCTTAATTTTATGTTCGCCAATAATACATGAAATTGTAGGATAACCAGGGTTTTTATATTTCAACTCATTATTGTTTTGAATAATGGAACTTACCTGTTCAGTCAAAAAAGTATTCTTTTTCACATTATGTTTCCTTTTAACAGTGCACAAGTCTTTCAAATATTTAGCATAAGAAGGAATCTATTTGATAGCATCTAACAGAGGAATATTGACCTTCACTTGTTTAAAGATTTCAAAAATGTCACTGTTATGATTCACTTTACTGGAATTGTTTAATGCTTGAGGAAATGGGGGTGAAGACGAGGGTTTGGTCTCCTTTTGAATAGGTGGCTTATCAACCCCTTCCTCATCTTTGGGAATTGACTCATCATCTTTCTCAAAAAGTTCAGGAATTTGTTTTTCAACAACCTTTCCACTCCTAAGAGTTATCACTGAGTTGACTTGATCTATTTTTTGACTTTCTGAACTACCCTCATTTAGGTCTGTACTGGCCCTTAGGATTTGGTTGAGGTTGAGAGGGAAACTTTCCTTTCTCATGAATGGCAAGTGCAGAAGAAAGTTTAGCAAGAGTGTCTTTTATGTCAATCATGGCTTGAGTGTTTTGGTTATTGATGGCCTCTTGTTTTTCCATGAATGCATGCAATGTTCCTTCAAGGTTTTTCCTATATGGTGAGACATAGGGTGCATCTCCTTGAGGATTTTGAGAATCTTGCTGTGCCTGAGGAGGTGGTGGTTACATGAATTGTGCCTGATTGTTGGTCCTCTAACTGAAGTTCGAGTGATTTCTCCATCCCAGATTGTATGTATCTGAAAAAGAAGAAGTGAATGGCTTTTTAAAATTGTTCATTGCATTTACTTACTCATGCACAACTTCTTTAAAAACAGGAATTTTTGGACATTCATTTGTTGGATGTCCCAATTCATCACAAATGCTACAAATTTCTTCATTTTGCACAGATTTGATTTCTTTTAGTTTCCCTGATTCCATGGCTTCAACCTTTCTAGCCAAACTAGCAAACCTAACATTTAAATCTTCTTCTTGACTAAGATGATATTTTTCTTTACTAGCATTTGCAAGGTTTGATCTAATTAAATTTTCAGAAGGATTAATACCATGCTAAGATTAAGAATTTTCAGCCAAATGGTCTAAATAGTCTAAAGCTTCTTCAGGTTCTTTATCAAGAAATTCACCATTGCACATTATTTTCACAAATTGTTTAGTTTCGAGTGTTAACCCTTCATAAAAGAAGCTTATAGTGCGCCATTTTTCAAAACCATGATGTGGGCAAGAATTCAACAAATCTTTAAAACGTTCCCAACTTTGAAAATATGCTTCATTTTAATTTTGGAAAAAATTTTGGATTTGTCTTTTCAAAGCATTGGTTTTATGTGTTGAAAAAAATTTCTTTAAAAATTCACCTTGCATTTCTTGCCATGTGCCAATTGATCTTGGTTTCAAAGTGTTAAGCCAAACTTTTACTTTATCTTTTAGAGAAAAAGGAAACAATTTAAGCTTAACAACCTCTTCAGTGCAAGTTTGATCATGAAAAGCAGTACATACTTCCTCAAATTCTTTTAGATGTAAATATGAGCTTTCAAATTCTAAACCATGGAAATTAGGAAGTAAAGAAATCATACCTGGCTTGAATCTAAAATTATTAGCATTAAGTGGAAAGATAAAACATGTTGGACTAGAATTTTGAGATGGTTGCAAATACTCACGCATGGTTCGCAACGGTTGATTTTCATGTTCATCATGCACACTTTCATTTTCAGCCATTGTGTTTGATGTGTGTGATTGTGATTCAGACAAATCAATATGTAAAATACTAGGATTAACTTTAACCAAATGACCAAAATTTAAATCCTGATACCAATTAAGCATACACAAGAAACTTAATAAGGATGTGGTATATACCAGCCACCATATATATATAAATATTAACAAAAGTAGGTGTGGTATGAACCAACCACTAATTAAGTTAATAAGCAAAAAAAATCAAAATGTTAGAAGCAGATAAAGTAAAAAGCTAGATGGTTAGTAAGAGAGTTAGTGAGTTAGTAAACAAAAATAATTGACGAGAAAATAAAGAAAAAAATAAATAAAAAAATAAATACAGAAAATAAAGTGTAAAAAGTAAATTTAAAATATGAAAACTAGAGAATCGGCAAAGCCGATTTTTTGCTCCATCGAGAAAGAAAAGAAGAAGAAATATTATTTCATTAATGATTGCAGATTATAGATGGTTAAGGGAGGGTTCCCCCACTAAGTTAGTACGTTAGTAAGTACAAAAAAAATAAAAATTAAAAGAGTAGAATATATATACAAAATATTTATACCATAAATTTGTTCTTCAAATCAAGTCCCCGGCAATGGCGCCAAAAACTTAATGCAGAAATTAAAAGTTACAAACCAAGTCTACAAACTTGATGCGAGATTAATTGTTGTTTTGCGAACCTAAGTGCAGGTTGTCTCAAGTAATAAATTTCTCGGGAGTCCGAGGTCGATCCACAGGGAATTGTTGAAGATTAATTAAGGTGAAGTAAATATTTTGTTACTATGGTAAAAATTATTTACTTGGGTTAAAAGATCCACTCTTTGTAAATAAAGTAAAAGTAAGATTAATTTCTTTTATAACTCAATTAGAATCCTCGCAACATGGAAGTTCCAATCAGAAAATACGTTAAAAGTCCAATTAAAATAATATACGTAATTATATTATGTTTCCAAAAAATATTACCACCACTTATAAATAGGTTAAAGCATTCATTGTGCTAATATTTTGTCTACAACAAATCAAGAATTCTACTTTATAAGGAGAGTTTCTAACACCACCACTTGTAAATGGGTTAAAGCATTCATTATGCCAATCTCTTGTCTACAACAAATCAAGAACTCCACTTTACAAGGAGGGTTTCTAAATTGATTGGAAACAAAATACAATACGTATAATGACCACTTGAAAATATATCATTTAAGCACAAAAGAGAAATTAATCTAACCTTATTTCATTATCAAGAGCTTCATTCTTTCACCCAAGCAAAATGAAACTTAGTTACTCATAGATAAGAAGAAAGAAAGAGAGAAGAAGAAGAAGAAGAACATGACTTCAATTTAGAACAAAGAAAAATTACTACAAGAAAACATAGTAACAAACTAGCATCATTTTGGTACCTAACACCTAACACCTTTAATGATCTGCTAAGGCCCCCTTTTATAGAGGATTAGAGAGACAAAATGACAAGGGGGCTAAGTCATTAGTGAGTGGATGAGTGGAAAATGAGTGGAAAATGCCAAATGACTTTTGGTGAGTGGAAAATTATGGAGATTCCTTGTCTCCGAAATCATTTAGCTCTGAAGTCATTGAATGCGTCAAAATGAGCAAATATGATCTTTATCAAAGTTGTAGGCCTGGATCTTAGCTTTTAAATGGATTTAGTTTGAGTCCAATATCATTTCTATAACTCTAGATACATTCAAATTACTATACACTACTCAGGCCCAGTCACAGCTCCTCTGTTATGACTTCCAAGCCCAATATCACCTATTAGGCCTCAGATTCTGGAAAAGTGTTCAACATAAAAGTTGTAGATATAGGTCTCAAATATTCAACATCAAAATTTCAGCCCATTTGACAACCTATAGCCCGAAAAATGGCATGAATAGTACACATAGGTCAAGCTGTCAGGAACAGCACTCTAGTTCTTGCTTCAACTCCAATTTGAGTTATCTACTCGTGTGATTGGGCCTTTGAGGTCTTCATGAAAGTTATAGAGCTCTCTCGTATCTTTAAAATTCCATCAGATTCACCTCATTTGACCACCTATATCCCAAGATATAGCCCAAATACAGAAACAACATAAGACGTAAATTATGCTAAAAAATTCAATTAAGTCTAATTTGAGTCCAAACTTACAAAACATAATCAAACTCAATCAATTAAGTACATGGAGAGTGTAAATGACTAAAAATGAAGGCTTATTAATATATCAAATATGTGATTATCATCTATACTAAGTAAAATATTTTTGGATCTAAAATAACAAAATTTGGCATGTTGGCCGAATTTTCATTCTTGCTTCAAAATTCATTATAATTTATTTTCTAACACTTTAAATCCTTGTAAAATCTCTTAATTAATTTTATTGTCACAAAACCTTTAATCCTTAATTTGAAATCAAAATTTTAAGACTCTTGGTCCTTTTAAGAGTAGTGAGGCCGTGTGCCTCTAAGCTCTTTGGAGCTCTCATATAATCTTTCCAACATGTTGTTCACATCCTAAATTACACATAAATTTGCATGCTTCCAAAATTATATATACAAGCATATTATCAAAGCTATAAGCATATAATCACACATGCAATCATAAATTCAAAATCATAAACACCACAATCACAAACAAAGAAGCATAGAACAAGTGAATAAATCCTTATGGATTTTTCACCACACAAAACCATTTCCTCACCACCAACACTTAGTTGATGAGGTTAATCTCCCTCTTACCTCAAGGAAGACAAGAATCTTCAAGTTCCCTCATTCTCTTGATTTCGTGTGACACACAAACAAATCCCTAAAAATCTTAAACAATTTTAAAAGTCATAAACAAAGCTTAAGAATAAAGAACCATGGATCAATCATGGTCTAGAAAATTAAAAACTTAACTTTGAACCATAGAATCAAAAGTTTACCTTGAAGGTAGTAAGCTAAAGCTTGAATTTTGAGATACTTGGAGAAGGATTTTGACTAAACTTTCTAAAAGAAAAGTGTTTAGAATATAATTTAGGTTTAGAAAGTGTAGAGAAGTAAAATTATAGAAGATTGGAACTAGGATTTTGAGTGGTTGGCCGAAACTTCAAGAAGAAAAAGAAAGGAAGGATGTTCTTGTGTTCATGAGTGTTTGGAGAGAAAAGATGAAGGCTTAGCTTTTAGGTGAGAGAAAATGAAAATAGATAGTGAATTTGGAGAGTTAAAACCGTGTAGGTAGTGTAGGAAAATTTAGAAGATAAATATGATAGTAAAAATATCACCTGTGTTCACATTAACATCACATGGCTTGGTCATCACTTAGTCATCAAAGTGTCATACAAGAGCATTCAAGAAGCTTGGAGAAGCCTCTTAGCCGTGTGGCTCCATAGGGAAAGCTAACCAAGTTTGTTTATAATTTAGTTCTAGTTACATTTTAATCAAATAACAACTAATTAGATTAGGTTTTCTAGTTACTTGATTAACTATCTAGTTACATAGCTAACTAGTTAATTAGGTCATTGCATATGTCATGCCTAGTCATGGCTTCTAGATAGTTTTAGGATATTTTAACTAGTAACTATGTTCTAACTATTTAGTAACTAGGTTAGTTCATTTAGTTCCTTAATTAGGCAATTTAGGTAACTAAATTAAGTTTATTTAGTTACTTTGTAACTAGTCAAACATTTCAAGTTAGACCTTTTCTTATTGGTTAGAAAAGTCCAACCATCGTTTTTGACTTATTTCTATTGGTTCATTTTAAATTAGGTTACAAAAAATATTCTAAGTACATTTTCTGTCAAATAAATTATACCGGGTCCAATAATTTATAGCAAAAGCTACTATAAATAAAACAGCAGATTTCGTGAGATATTTTTATTTCACAGATAAATTCTAAAAATTAAAAGATTCATTTCTGTGTCTCTCAGGTTCGGATTTAGTAAGATCCCCCGTTTCTGAATAAATCAAATAAGATTTTCCCCGACCCGAAAATTATTATTTTCTTGACCTGGAGCAAATCTCACACAACGATCAAAAACAGTCTCAGAATAGTCAAATTAATTTTATAGCATACAGAAAATATAAAATAGTGAAATTCAGTCATTACTATAAAATAGCCAAAATCTGGGATGTTACATCCTCCATTTCTACACTCGCACTCTCTTTGAATGATTATGAGTTGCAGGAAAGTGAAGAAAATAAAGTGTTTAAATAGGGAAGAGAATAGAAAAAGTAATAACAGCACCTATAAGGGTAGATTGGCTGTTGTCAAAAAAGTTTGAAAATATGAAACACATATTTTTTTTAAATTTTTTTTAATTTAATTTTTTAATTTTTATTTTTTATTTTTTTTAGACTTCAAGAAAACCATTAAGGTAAAGAAGTCTAGAAACCCCTAAAGGATCCCGTCCAAAGGATCGTCTGTCCAAAACCAAAATACAGCAAAATCATACAAAAATAAAATTATAATAACAAATTATGACATACCTTTATGTACAGTTTTCATGTCGTATCTTTATAATGCGTGTCATGAGTGCAGTAATATCAAGACGGCTCAGCCAATCTTGGAATTCTTCTCCCTCCCACTTGTGAGATATTTTAGATTGAGCTATGATGTAACTAATTAAAGTGCGTAAATCTAATAGCCACCACCAATGACCACAACTAATGAGAGGTCGCTGGAGAGCCCATGGCATTAAATCACAGGATTCAGCTCAGAGGCATTGTCATGCGAGAATGCAAGCACAAGACGCTTCTATCTGTCCATCGGCAAGTAGAGCCTATGGTTAAAACCTGGAAATGCTTGCGCGGCTCTCTACAGAGCATGGCACACGAACTTTATTTAAGGATTTGAATGCGAAGGTCCACCCGAGTTAATGGCGGGTCTGCCACTGGCAGGGGCTTCTAATCTAATTAAAGACCAAGTACAACCGAAGTTTTGCCCTCTTTTTTTATTTATTTCTTTTTTCTTTTTTTTTCTTTTTTTCTTTTTTTAAGAAGAAGAACAAGATAATATATACATGTTGTTGTGATTATGGCTCACATCTTCCTCTGGTTTTATGTCCAGTAATAACTTAAATGCCTTCTATGAGTTGAGGATAAGCTTCCCATCTGATTTTCTTATAAATTAGTAAACAGGATCTTTTTGAGTCAGATTCCCAAGACTATAACGCTTTTGCTCATCCTTGAAGAGATTCCACAAACTAAGAAGTTCACGATGTTCAACTCCACAAGAATACATCTCAATAGTCAATAAGATATCATCTAATGACTCCTTACTCAGTCTATTCTTAATGAAGAATATTTTATCTTCTCGATTTGCAGAAACCATTCTTAAAGAATGACATCGCTTGTTACAAGAAAATTGACAATATTAACAAACCAAAACATAAAATTGATAGAAAATAAAAAATTCATTGGAAAAAGAATCATTGATAGGTGTGATATCAAAAGGTAAACCTGTTGTAAGTATGGACAAAAAGTGATTCAAAACAATTAAAGATACAAAATTATATAAAAACAAAAAACAAAAACAAAAACACACTAAAACGCACAAAATTAAGAGGGAAAAGAGAGAATAAAGCACATAAATGCAAAACATATTAAGGATGTACACACATGAAATTAAAACACTAGGGATCTGACTTCACTTGATTCAACAATCTATCATAGACAATAGAGTAGCTTTGAGACTTTCATTCTAATTAATTTCTAATCATTCAATTGATGGGGAGAATCTAATAATGAATTAAAACTCAATTCCTTGGTCTAAACCTTAACTCTTAAGGCATGACCTTTACTCTATGGATTCTCATGGAAAATATCACAATTCTCCCACACAACCTATAACCTCCATTCCTAGATGATTATAAATCATGACACTTATTATTTATGGTCTAGGTAATATGTAAACTTTTCGATTCTACACACACCTCACTAGATCAATTTATGAGTGACCAATTCATAAAAGCATTAAGAATCATAATAAGCACTCAAATTGAATAAAAAAGAAATTAATTAAAATTTCAATCTTAATGCATGACAATTGAATCAAATTACGTCTTCACCCTAGAAACACATAAATTTAACTACACATGACAAAAGAGAGAAGAAATAGGAAGAATAAAATAAAAATATATATAGAACTCAACCTTCCATAAAAAAATATTAACAAGTAGGCGGTAAACCTGCCATGATAAAAACAAAAATAATAAAAATAATATAAACAAGTAGGCGGTAAACCTACCATTAAATATTAATAAGGATGTGGTATAAATTAACCACCAAATAAATATTAACAAGGGTGTGGTATAAACTGACCACCAAATATATATATTTGTTACCAAGTGGTCTCAATACTCAAGAGGGGGGTGAATTGAGTATGAAAACTAAGTTCGCAAATTGTTTGATAAACAATTTTCGTTGAAGCTAATTAATGATTAGAGATGATTTGATATAAGAGATAAACACTTTCACTTATAAATGCAATAGCCAAAGGGACCAATATTCAAGCAATTCAATAAAACAGTACTCAATGTAAAGAGAAGGGTTTAGAGAAAACAAACGCAATGATTTATCCTGGTTCGATCACCAATCCACTTATGATCTACGTCCAGTCCTCAAGCAACCGCTAGAGATTTTCCACTATTTCTTCAAGCTTCAATAGGTGCTTGATGACCTTTACAACTTTGAGCACTCAACACTTTGGGATACCTCACCCTTGGAGCTTGAGTCTCTTCAACTAAGGGATACCTCACCCTTTACACTTTTGGAGGGATGCATCACCCTCTTTACAAAGCAATATAGATTGATTGAATGAAGCTCTCACTAGAGTATATGATTACAAATTGAAGCTCTATTATGCTCTCAAAGATTAACCCACATTTTTCACAAAAAATAGAGCAAGAATGGATTTGAGGTTTGAATCACGTTTGGAAGTATTGGTAATCAGTTTTTAGTTCAAGGTCAACCTCAAATGAAGACCCAACATTAGTATTTATAAGTTTCTCAATAAATGGAGCCGTTGGAGGGTTTTAGCCATGCATTTAATGCATTTAATATAGTCGTTGGACGTTGTCAGGGTGCGTGTAATCGATTACACAACAAATGTAATCGATTACATTGTTGTTCCAACGTGTTCTTGGCTTTCTGGGCTCTGTGTAATCGATTACATGGCTTCTGACTTACTTGTAATCGATTACATGACTTCTGACTTGCTGTGTAATCGATTACAATATCCATGTAATCGATTACATGACTCTTTGAATGTGTTCTTGCCTTTCTGGGCTTATTGTAATCGATTACATTACTTGTGTAATCGATTACATGGCCTCTGACTTGCGTGTAATCGATTAAATTGCTCATGTAATCGATTACAAGGCCTCTGTTTGCTGTGTAATCGATTACAAACATCATGTAATCGATTACATTGGCCTTTGAACACATTTTTTAAGTCCAATAAAGCTTGTAAGTCATTTCTAACACTTCAAGACATTTGATTGAACATAAATTCTTTTAAGAGTGTTAGATTTAAGATTGAAACTCAAGTTTCTTGAAAAACATGTTTAACTTTGAAATTTCCCACTTATTTTGAAATAATATATTGAAAAACCATTTGAGAAATCTTGAGAGCATTTAACATTAATGTTCTAAGTCTTATAACTAAATAAACCTCTTGACTTCTTTCTTTGATCTTGATTTTTTCTTTTGTGCTTAATCTTCACTTTTGCACTTGATCTTCAATTTTGCCTTTGTTATCATAAAAAATCATTTGACATGCTTTAGGGACATAAGCATTCACAATATTCACAAAGGTGTGGTATAAACTAACCATAAAAAAAAAGTTAATAACCTGATAAATTAAAAAGTTAGTAAGCAGGTAAAATAAAAAGTTAGAAATAAGTAAATTAAAAAGTTAGAAGTAAGTAAATTAAAATGTTAGAAGCAGGTAAATTAAACTGTTAGAAAGTTAGAAGGTTAGAAAGTTAGTAAGAGAGTTAGATAGTTAGTAAGTTAGTAAGTTAGTAAGCAAGAAAATTAAAAGGTCCGTAGGTTAGTAAGTTAGTAAACAAGAAAATTAAAAAGTTAGTAGGTTAAAAAGTTAGAAATAAAATACGAGAAAGTAAAATACAAGAAATAAAGTATAAAAAAATATAGAAAATAAAGTGCAAAAAGTAAATACAAAAAATAAAATACAAAAAGTAAAGTGCAGAAAGTAAATTTTAAATATGAAAATCGAGAATCGGTAAGCGATTTTTTGCTCAATGAGAGAGAGAAGAGAAGAAGAAAGATTATTTCATTAATGATTGCAGATTATAGAGGGTTAAGGGAGAGTTTCCCCTACTAAGTTAGTACGTTAGTAAGTACAAAGAAAGAAAAAAAATTAAAAGAGTAGATATATATATATATACAAGATCCACAGAAAAAAAATATATACAAAATATTTACACCATAAATTTGTTCTTCAAATCAAGTTCCCCGGCAACGGCGCCAAAAACTTGATGCAGGATTAAAAGTTGCAAACCCAAGTGCAGGTTGTCTTAAGTAATAAATTCTCGGGAGTCCGAGGTCGATCCATAGGGAATTGATGAAGAAAAATTTGTTGAGGTAAGGAAAAGATTTGTCACAAAAATAAAGATAATAAATAAAATTGTTCACAAGTAAAAAGAAATTGCTTGGGCTAGGAGATCCACTCTTGGTAAATAAATTAAGGACAAGATTAATTCTTTTATAACTTAATTAGAATCTATACATAACGGAGGTTCTAATCAGAAAATATAACATTCAAAGTTCTTTAAAAGTTATATTAGTTATATTATGGTTCCTTTAATTATCCACTAACGCCAACACTTATAAATGAGTTTAAGTATTCATTGTGTCAATCTCTTGTCTACAACAAATCAAGATCTCTACTTTACAAGGAGAGTTTCTAACATCAACACTTGTAAATGGGTTCAAGCATTCATTGTGTCAATCTCTTGTCTACAACAAATCAAGAACTCCACTTTACAATGAGGGTTTCTAAATTGATTGGAAACAAAATACAACAAATATAATGATTACTTGATAATATATCATTTAAGCACAAGAAATAGATTAATCTAACCTTATTTCATTACCAAGATCTTCACCTTTTTACCCAAGCAAAATGAAACCTAGTTACTCATAGACAAGAAGAAAGGAAGAGAGAAGAAGAAGAAGAAGAACTTAACTTCAATTTAGAACAAAAGCAAACTACAAGAAGATAAATAAACAACACAATAGCATGATCTTGGCCTCTAGGACCAAGACTCCCAAAATGATCTGCCAATGGTGCCTTTTATAGAGGATTAAGGATACAAGATGACAAGGGGCTGAGTCATAGGTGAGTGGATGAGTGAAAAATGAGTGGAAAATGCCAAATAACTTTTGATGAGTGAAAAATTATGGAAATTCTTTGTCTCTGAAATCATTTAATTATGAAGTCATTAAATACGTCATTTTTGATAAATATAGTCTTCATGAAAGTTGTAGGCTTGGGTCTTAGCTTTCAAATGCCATTAGTTTGGGTCAAAAATCATTTCTACAACTCAAGATATGGTATGATTACTGCATACTACTCAGGCCCATTGACAACTCCTCTATTCTGACTTCCAAGCCCAATATGACGCATTAGACCTCAGATTCTGGAAAAGTGTTCAACATAAAAGTTGTAGATTTGGATCTTAACTATCAACCATTAAAATTTAAGCCATTTGATATCCTATAGCCCAATCTATATCATGAACAGTACACATAGGTCAAGCTGTCAAGATCAGCACCCTAGTTCTTGCTTCAACTCCAATTTGAGTTATCCAAATGTGTGATTTGGCCTTTGAGGTCTTATGAAATTTGTAGAGAATTGTCTAAGCTTTCCTACAAGACCAAAATCACATCAACCAGATATTTGCAACTCAAGTTATAACCAATTTACTGAACACTGCCAAAAAGATAAATTAAGGCTAATTTATGCAATAATTTTTTCAATGATCCAATAAGGTTCAATATCATAAAATGTGTCAAAACTAACGTAATTAAACCTAACTGAACCTTAAGAAGCCCAATGTGAGGATTATAAAATGTATAAAATATATTGTTATCACATAACATGACATTTCAAGACTTGAGTCACTACAACAAGGGTATACAAAATGAAACAAATAAAACTATCCAGAACCACACAATGCTTTTTTCGTTTATGCTTTCTTTCTTTCATTTGTTTTTGTTTTTGTTTTTGTTTTTTTTCTCTTTTTGTATTTTCTTTTTCTTTGACAAAAATAACTTTTTGTATAGCAAATGGTTCCTTCAAGTCACTTTTGTATTGAACAACATAAATACCCTAAACAATGGACTCAATTGAAGAGATAACATATCATGCACTCAACAAACATAAAGGGAAGGAAAAGATTGCAATGCTTTCACATGCATTAAAATTGTTACAAGGTAGGAAATATGAGGGTGAAAGAAGAACATAGAAGGCCAAACATTTAGAAAGCTTCAAAAGAGGACCTAAGGATATAATCATGTAAGGGTAAGTTTGAAAGGCTCAACCGGTCCAAATAATGCCCTAATCACTTTCTCAATCATGCATAATCTAGGATTTCACCTCAAGAGAATTGCAAAATAATTTCAAGGATAAAAGAAATTATCCACATGCATAATTCATAAACATTCTCTAGACAAACACTTAAATCTTTTCAAAGTTAAACAAGCATCTAAGTGAGAAACAAAACATGCATAAAAACAAACAAGATTGCTTAAGCATGCTTCAAGATCACAAATGGTTTCACAAAAGAATTGAGGACAATCACAAACATTTATATCATTGGCCAACCATCACACACTAGTAAATGGCATAATGTCATGCATTCAAAAGATTCATCATTTTTCATTCAAGCATGCATAACATCATGTAGAGAATGTTGAAAATTAAAACTTTTATCAGCAGCCCACCAGTAATAGCCAAAAGAGGATATAATCATGAAAGCATGATGACTATTACTAGCACATACTTAAAGTATCAAAACATGTGTAATTATTAAGCATTAAGGGTAAAAACATGCAATGATACTCCCCCAAACCAAAGTGATGTGTGTTCTTGGTGTTCATGGTTTATAAGGTACTTAAGCATATCAAAATAGCAGCCTAACTAGAACTGAGCATTATTAAATAAAGAAAAACTAGAAAAATAACAAAAAAAATGCAAAAACAGGGGTCACGCCGAGGCGTGAACATTCTCACGCCATGGCGTGGAGCTCTTAGGTGCGTTTTCCTAATATAGCAGAGACTAGCACGCCGCGGCGGGAACTCTTAGTGTGTCGTGGCGTGAGAGACCGTGCTGTAAAATTCTATAGCAGTCCAGTTTCTGCCAAAACTGGTGCTCCATTTTGACCCCTAGCACCTCCAAAATGTGTCTAAAAGCTTAAAACACATAATGTACAATAAAAACATAATAAAAACACAAAAACACACTATTAGCACTTATATACAAAACAAGAACATAAACTAAAAACAACATAAAAAGCTAAATACGAAAGGATCTAAACATGTCCAAATGGACTTATTGAACATACTAAACAAGGCTTGGACAACAAAAATGCAATAACACACAAAATCAAACTATTGACATATTTAAAGACTTAAAGCTAAAGAACTAAAACATGTCCAAATGGATTATTGAGCTAAACTAAAAACAAAACTTGAAGTAGAACTAAGCAAACTCATTGTCAATATTAGCAATACAAAAATAATGCCTTATCCTCGGCAACGGTGCCAAAAACTTGTTGACCACTTTTGTGTACCGCAAGTGCACGGGTCGCACAAGTAATACAGATACAGAGTAAGAGATCATTCCCACGAGGATAAGTTTATTTCCAATGCTAAGTATTAACCGATAGTTTACCTAATTCTATTCAAGAACATAAAAATAGGGGAAAACAATTAAACTAAAGACTAAAAAGCGGTAAAGATAATGGTTAGAGATTAGGGAATTCCTTCTTCACCCTTTACTTCAACCAACAACATGCAATCCTCTTCATAAATATGAATGCAATGATTAGGTTAGCTTGAGAATCTACATTAGCTAAATGCCTATGTCTAGGTCATCTAACCATGGTTTCAATTGCCCAACTCACTAAGTGTCCTTGAGAGCTAACACAAAATCCACTCTTTAAGGTCTATTCTCAAACACGTGCTATGCATGGCTAAGAGGTACATTTCTATCCCATTAGCGAATTAACTTATCTCGCCATTAGAATAGAATTGAACATGCATCAATCATACATATGATCTCAAACCCAAATCCCTATGTCTAGGTTCATTGGACTTTATCAAATCAACTTAAAATGTTGGCCAAACACTCAAGAGCATTAAGAATAGTATGATTGAACAAAATCAAAGATCCATACAAACTCAAAGAAGAACAAATCATTAATATTCATAAAAAAGATTCAAAATCATCCCTAAATACAGGTGCTACATCATTGAACATGAAAATACAAATCAAAATACATGTTCAAGAAATGAGGAAGAGAAAAGAGAAAAGAGAAAAGAGAGAAGAAGAAAGCTTATGAATTTCGTCATTGAAGCTCAGATCCTCCTCCAAGAGAAAGAGGGCTTCCATCCTTATCTCCCCAAGCTCCATCTCCACCTCCAATGGAGATCCCAGCCGCAGCCTCTAACCCTAAACTACCTAAAACCTATAACCTAAGAGATAAAACTAAGAGAGGGATAGAGAAACAGTGTGAAAAACACAATAAATATGCTCAGCTCGCCGATGCGTGCGACAGCGTGTCGCGACAGTGATCGCGGTGAAATATAGCAACTCTTTGGATTTTAGAATATGAAAAATAGAGTCGCCACCAATTTTATTTTAACTTAGGAAAAATTAGAAAACCTTTCTTTGAAAATGGTCTTTGGAACCAGATTGGATTCGAGAGTCGGTTATGGATAGGGAAGGGTGGAAACTTAATCCCACAGCACCCCTAATACACCCGTTCTAAAATGGTACCTTAAGTTAATTGTGCAAATTCTTAACAATCCTTGAAAATATTTATTTTATCCCTTTTGCAAAACATTGTAACTATTTATAAAAAAGGAAACCACAAAATTATGAAAATTTAATTTTGGCTTGACAGAATAGAAATTCTGCTCCTACGTATCCCTGGCTGCAATGAGGAAATCAAACTCACATAGTTTTTTAAAAAATAATTATGGGTTGGTTGATTTTATATTTAAAAAAAATCTATTTTTTATAAAAATTTGAATTAACAGGTCGTCGCGACTTTGTTAATCAAATTAAGATTTGAATAGGTAAAGCTCGGCGTCACGCTAGAGACATCACCTATTGAATCATCAAGTTGTCACAACTCGATGATTATAAAACTATAGGATTAATAAGTTGTCACAACTCAGTTAATTCTATTTTTATTCTTCACAAAAAAATTTAATTATTTCATTTTTTATTTTATATATTTTTTATTTATATATATATATATTTTTGACTTCCCATTAATCACAAAATATAACATAAAACATACTATTAAATTAAATAAAAGCTATCAAGAACTAATCCTAAAAAACAACTAAACTCAGTGCACCTTATTTTTTTGGTTATTATTATGATTAAAAGCCCCATTAGGCAGCCCAAAACTTTATTTTTTTTATTTTTGTTTTGTTTTAAAATAGCATAAGAATCTAAATCCTAAATTACCTTACTCTTTATAATCTAAGCCCAAACCCAACACCCCAAAACAAACAACAATGACCCAAATACATGTTAGTAGTCCAAGTAGAAAAATAAAACAAATAAATGCATAACAAAAAAATAATAATAAGAAAGGCCAAAAAATAGAGAAAGAAATAAAAGAGGGGGGCTTTCTTGATGTTCGGTTCGTGACAGAGAAGGAAAAAAAAAGTTCAAGAGGCATGATATACAGAGGTTCACAATTTGGGGCTATGTTCGTCAGGACAGGATGGTCACGGTGGTGCGTCGGTGAGGCTTGGCTACGGTGGGGCGAGGTCGTGCAGCTCCGCACGATCGATGGCGGCTATGGTGGCGCGTTGACCATGTCTGGCACGGCCCGGTGGAGGATGACGCGAAACATAGATCGACGACAGTTTCTTATGGTTTGGGGGGTTGTTTGCGGTTGAGGAGCACGGGTTCGTGCTGGAGTTAGCAGATCTGTGAGTTTGGAAAGGTTATGGAGGGTATGGTGGTTGAGGGGACGGTGAGAGCGTTGCGGTGGTTGAGGTTGGAGGGTGTTGAAGATGGTATTTTGGTTGGTTGTGGCCGTGAATGGGGGTGTGGATTTAGTGATGGTGGTTTGTGTGGGGGGTGTGAATGGTGTTGTGATGGAGGGGATTGGTGGTTATGAGTGAAGGTAGCCTTGGTTAATGGTGGGTTGGACATTGGGTGTGGGAGATGATAGTGAGGGTGAGAATGGAGTGGTCACGGTTGGGAGAGGGGATGGGTCCTTGCGGAGGAGAGGTGAATATGAAAGATGGTGAAGCGGATCAAGGGTGGACGTTAATGGTGGTTATGGGTGTTTGTTGATGGTTCTTTGCGGTTTGGGTGTAGTAGTGTAGTCAGAGTGATGAGGTTGGATGCTTGGTGATGGGAGATGAAGGGTGGAGTGTGGTGAGAGGTGAGGTAGGATGATGGTTATGGAACGTTGGGGGATGGGTATGGATGGTTGGAGTTGAACAGAGAATGGATTTGAGGTTTTGTATTTGGATCTGATTCCCCAAAACTCCTGAAATATTTCGTTTCTCCTTCTTAAAATATACCCCTTCTCACTCAGGCCCCCCCTCTTTTATTTTTATAGCTCAATCACTCATAGTCTCACTCTCCACAATTTCCCTCAACCAAGAACTAGAAACCAAAGACACTCAGCTTTTTTTTTAGACGTGAACTCCTCTTTTACTTCTCTGCTGTGTGGTATTTTCAAAAAAAAATGTGTGTGTGGATGAACAAAATGTGACTTTGAAAGGCTCAGATAAACCAGAATCAAATGAAAACAAAGTCCATTTCATGATGGAACTAAAAGAAGACAGGGATTCTTACTTTGAAGCTTCAAGAAAATCAAAAGAAATTTCAGATTTCAATTCAAATACTAACATTTCTCTTCTCTTGTTTTCTTGCACTTCAAATGGTCTCCTCAGAAACTTTTCAAAAATTCCCTGTTCTTCTTACTCTCCTTTTATTTCTTCCAAGCTACCACAAGAGATCAGCCAAAAATATCCCCCCTTTCAACCAAAACTCCTTTTAGCTTTTATATGCCTTTGTCTATCCGTTCTTCTCTCTTCTTTTTCTCTTCAGCTCCCTCCCTCAATCTCCCTCTTTTTTTGCCTTTCTGTTATGCTGCTTATGAGTGAGTGTGTGTGTGCAGCAGTGCAGGTGAGGAAGTGAGAGTCGTGGGTGTGTGTTGCGTGATCATTTCAAAAGAAAGTGGGAGCACAAAAAGTTTGTCCCCTCTGCCATGGTGTGTGCTACGTGAGTGTAGTGTGTGATATGTGAAAATGCATGCTCGAAAAAAGAAAAAGACAATGGATAAAGAAAAGAAAAAACAATTTTTTACCAAAACAAGAAAAACAAATCAGCAACAAATCTTTTTTTTATTTTTTTTATTTTTATTTTTTGTTTCTATTTTTTTTTGTAGGCTTATGTATTTGGGTTAGAAAAATGGCCTAAAAATGTGGACAACAATTTTTGGATTTTTTATTTTTTTTTAAATTTTCATTTTTTTTGTTTTGTTTTATTTTTTGTTTTGTTTGAAAAAAAAATTAAATTAAAAAAAGGGTCCGGTCGAAATATGGTGTTCACAGTTGCCCCTCTTTACTTGTTTCTTATTAGAGAATATGAATAACCACAGTTTTTCATATTTTTGTAATAAGGAATGAGTAAAGATATGAACTCATATTTTGTCCGGAAATACATATAATGATACAAAAAGAAAAATAAAACAACGTACGAATAACGAACTGCGAAGAGCTGATGCGCTCAAGGGTAAATGACAGAAAAATAAAATGCATGGAATACGTGGAGTCAATGCACTCAAAAGTAAATAAAATGCATGGAGCCGATGCGCTCATCAAAAAGTAAAATGCATGGAGCTGATGCGCTCAAAAGAAAGTAAAATGCATGGAGCCGATGCGCTCAACAGAATTTAAAATGTATGGAGCCAATGCGCTTAACAAAAAGTAAAATGTATGGAGCCGATGCGCTCAATAGAATTTAAAATGCATGGAGCCGATGCGCTCAACAGAAATTAAAATGCATGGAGCCGATGCGCTCAACAAAAAGTAAAATAGCAATGGGCAATTGAGTCCCGAAATTTAAATGACAATGGGCAACTGAGTCCCGGAATTTAAAAGACAACGGGTAACTGAGTGCCAAAAATTTAAAAGACAATGGGCAACTGTGCTCCCAAAATTTAAAAGCGGTGAGACTCTTGTGCTCCCAAAATTTAAAAGACAGGTAAACTCTTGTGCTCTAGAAAAAAAAAAAATAAAAGACAACGGGCAATTGTGCTCCCAAAAATTAAAAGACAAGCGGGCGACTGTGCTCCCCAAAATTAAAAGACAAACGGGCGACTATGCTCCCAACAATTTAAAAGACAATGGGAAACTGTGCTCCCGAAAAAGACGTCTTGACCCAAAAAGATTTTTCTTCTTCTTCTTATTTTTCTCATTTTCTTTTTTTTCTTTGTTTTTCTCTCTTTTTTCTTTTCTTCTTTTTTGTTCTTTTCTCTTTTTTTATTTTATTAAAAGTTCTTTGAACCAACGACGACTTTTGAAAAGCTTTGACTAATCAAAACCCTTGTTCACATGCTTTTACTCGTTAGACCTGATAACCTCGATCCTTCTTACTCATCCTTTCTTTCCTTTTTCTTCTTCTTTTTCTTTCCTTGTTTTCCACTCTCAACTCTCCTTTTGAGAAATGAAATGATTATCTCTTATCATGAATCCTTATTTGACTGAGTCCTTGAGAGAAAATTTTATCCCAGTATTTCACTTTGTCCCTCATCTAGTTGATTCCCTGTAACTGCTTGATAACTCAATCACCGTCTGTGTTGCTACTTCCTTCAACACATCTTCTCCTTAGTCCTTAAAAAATTTTGCCCCAATATAGCAAACTGAATGCAAACAAAATTGCTCCTGTGTAGCTGATCAAACGCAATTCATAATTGCCTCAGTTTGGTGCACCCTTCACGGAGTTTCAAGTCAATTTTCTCTGAGATTTTGCCTATTTATTTGCCCTAACATTTGCTTAGACTGTCATTTCGGGTTTTCAATCTAATGAGCTTTTTTCCTTTCTTTTTTTTTTATTTGCTCTAACTTTCACTTAGGCCGCCCTTTCGGGTTTTCAGCCTAACGAGCTTTTTTTTTTTCTTTTTTTTGCTTATTTGCTCTAATTTTTTTACTTAGGCGCCCTTTTCGGGTTTTCAGCCTAACGAGCTTTTTTTTTTTTTTTTTTTTTTTTTTTTTTTTGCTCGGATACCTCATCTTCCTTCAATTGAGATTTCCAAGTTCTTTTCGATCTGAATTGTTCATCAGGAAATTGCATTAAATGGTCAAATCATAATATTGTACTTATGTTCACCTTACTTGAAGTATTACGTAACAAACACTCATAGATTCAAAAAGTACAACAGAAAAGGAATTTACTAACTGAGTAACTTTGACTAATTTTGGGAGTATGACTATACAAAGGACATTTACAAAGGATAAAAACACAAGAAGTAGAATAGCAAGAAAGCCACAATTTTTTTTTTACCTCAGTATGGACGTGATTGATCTTTACTCGACAACTGGACATCATGACCATTATTTTATCAAGTATCTACAAAAATCTGCCCTCGTGTAGGGTATCAAATGATTTTGACTTAGAGTATGTCATTTGTGAACAAAGTTGCCCCAGTGTAGGTCATTTGACAACAAAAAATTGCCCTAGTTTAGAGTCAAATTGAGCCGAGTAGAAACTTGTCCTAGTGTAAGGTCAAATTGAACCAAAGAGAAATTTGCCTCAATTCAGGACTGAATAGGGTAGAAACTCGCCCTGGTGACCAAAAGGTTTGTCCCAATGTAGGTCAAATTGAACTAGGGAGAAGAATGCCCCAGTGTGGGACCAGCTCGAACAGGGTAGAAACTTGCCTAAGTGTAAGTCTCTTTTTTCTTTTTTTCTCTTTTTTTTTAGGAGCAATAAATTAGATACTTAGATGAGCATAACATTTGTCTCAAAATTAAAGTTAATGAAAATGACAACAACCCTTCATTGATCAGAATGGACTTTTTGAGGCTTGGAATGTGGCCAAGGCTAGGGGTTATAAAAGGAAAGTTATAAGGCTCAAACAAGTGTTTAAGGGTTGAATGGGACCAATGATCCTTGTTTAAAGTTAAACTTTGTCAATTGCATTTGTACTTTCAAGCACACTTTTCTCTTACTGCTATCCATTTCTTCCCTTTTTCTTTTCACTTTCTTTCATTCGCCCTTGTCATGACTTATTTCAACTTTTTTTTTTCTTTTTTTCTTTCTCTTATCTTTTTTTATTTTTTGTTTTTTATGTTTTTTATCATTTTTTTTTATTTTTACTTCTTGCCCTTTCACCATTTTCTTCTATTTCCATTATGTTTCAAAACAGTCACCATGACAATCAACCTTTGTTTTGTGTCATCCCTAGTGTAGGGGTGATCATTGTTGAGGGTTTATTGAAGAAATTTTCAAGCTCAAAAAGGATAACGAGAGATAATGAAAAGATGAATTCTTGTGAATGATAGAGAAATATGGCCAATCTTCATTTCAAATCTTGATTGCTCATTTTCAAAAATTTTAATTTAGAGACAAAAAGCTAATGCACACTAAGTGATTACTTTATTGCTCCTTTTTTTTCTTTTTTTTATTCATTCTTTTTATTCATTTTTTTGTTTTTGTAAATGACACCTACACAGGTGGACCTCATGACTGCTGACATCTATCAAAGTAAGAATTGGAGTCCAATGGGGTCCAAACACAAGGAAGACACTTTGAAGAAACGAAAGAGAATAAATGTCAAGAAAGACGCTAAAAATGAAAGGAAATAAGATATCCATGCAAATTTATTACATTAATGCTTCAAGAAAGTTAACATAAGTCCATCATCAATGATTTTTTATGGCAATCACTTCAATCAACTCCTCAGATCTCCAATTATTCAGAGGTTTCAAGTTGATGGAGGGCGAATGGTGTAGGCAGGGTAAGATGGTGGATGGCGGGTTTGGTTTTGCATGTAGCTCACTTCCGGATCCTTTTCCTTAGGGGAAAAACTCCTTCTTGAAACTACTTTCATCATTGCAAGTTGGCAATTTACCAGTTTTTACTAAAATTTTGATCCTCTCCCTGGCAGCTATTAACTCAGCAAAGTCTAGATAAACGGCACCTGCCATTGTCTTAATATAAGGAACTCCCAGAGTCCCTAGAAAATATAAGCACATTTCTGTCAACGTCAATGGTGGTTGCACTTGTGCTGCGAGAGCTCTCCATCTCTGGGCATACTGCTTGAAAGCTTCCTCATTTTTCTTTTGCATTGAGCCCAATTGTTCCCGGGTATGAGCTGCATCCAGATTAAACTTATATTGATCCATGAATAAATCAGCTAATTCTGTCCAACGAGAAATCTTAAAGCGGTCTAATTGAAGATACCACTCTAAAGCAGAGCCTGTAAGACTCTCGTGGAAAAAGCTAATGAGGAACTTATCATCCTTGGACTAAACAACCATCTTGGTTGCATAACTAATCAAATGAAACTGAGGGTTACCATTCCCGTCATACTTGGAAAAATCAGTAATCTTGAAGTCTTTAGGGATTATAACATCCGTGGTAGAACACAGTGCTTCTATTCTAAGGGGACCATAGGTGCTAGAACCTTTGATTGCTTTGATTTGTTCTTCCATCCTTTCTATCCATCTTTCTTCCATCTTACTCTTTTGAATTGTCGCATGACCACTTCCAGCAAGAAATCCTGTTGTCACTGGGATGGACATATGCGGTTGTTCCCAAGTGAATTCAAGATTATCATGAACCTTATTTCGAGTATCCTCTGAAGAACGATACCCTTCTCCGATAGGAATCACTAGTGGTGTAGTATTCGAGGTCCTTCCCACAACAGGCATCTCAGTGGTGATCCTGGGGTTTGTCCTCATGGAAGTGATAGTGGGCAGGCGCGGATGTGCCCCAACCACTCCTGTGTTTCCGGCCGCCCCAATCAAAGTGAGAGTCTCGCTCATGGCCAACAACATTTCCTCCATTCTTCTCTGAGATTCTATCATTTCATCTATCCTTCCTTTAATCTCATCGACTTCTATACTAAAGTTTCTGCCTTCTCTTTCAGCTACCATTATTGCAAGCCTTGCTCGAGCCCTTATATTGTGAACTCGGGTTTGATTGGTGTCTTCTTTCCTTAGTCGCACAATGGTTGCTGAACACAGTAACATCATTCAAGGAATGAGATGAAATGAATGAGATTAATGTCAGGTATAAAATGAGATGAATGAAATGAAAACATTTTTTTCAAATGCTTGGAATGAAAATGCATGATTTATTTTTTTTTATATCATTTTTTTAGAATGCTAAAGATGCCATGAAAATGTATGATTTGTTTTTTATTTATTTTTTTTTAAATGCCAACGATGCCATGAAAATGCATGCTTTTTTTTTTTTTAGAATGCTAGGAATGACATGAAAATGCAAGATGATTTTTATTTTTAAGAATGCTAGGAATGCTATGAAAATGCGAGATAATGTATTTTTTAATGCAAAAATGAATGACATGATGAATAGGTAGATAAAGAAGATTTTTTTTATTTTTTTATTTTTGCCAGGAATGAAAATGTAAGATGATTTCTTTTTTTTTAATGCAAGAATGAATGGCATGAGAAAGAGACAAAGAAAAAGTACGCTCCCTTTGTGTCCTAATGGGATGGCCTTAAACTTGAGGATTTCTATCCAAAGGATTTATGGGTCCTTCTAATTCGTGAGAACTTTCATTGGGTGACACTTCTATTCTAAAGGCCTCTAGAGCTAAGTCTCATTTCAGAATGTTGACCACAAATAGTGAGTAAACCACTAGGTGTGGGACATTCGTGAAAAAGGCACACTCTAGATGAGGTTTTCATGATAGCCAAACAGGATGTACATCCAAAATGGCTACCACTACGCAACCTCTACCTAACTTAGGTTTCACTCAGACCCGGGTATAGGGCCCCACTCGAATGTGTGTGATAAACGTGTAGGTGCAGTGGGTGTAGGGAGCATAAAAACTTGTACAAATAAGTAAAAAGAGAAACCCCCAACCTACAAAAAAAAAACATTTATACAACAGCCAGTAATCATCTATCCTAGGGTTTCAATAATTAAGCACAAAATATATACAAGTCAAAATATACACATGATAATGCTATCAGATATTTACATAAAAAATACTAGATAAAATCTATAAACAAATAAGAAAAAAAAAAGACAAAAACAAGGAGTAAAATAAATAAATAGAGATTATTAATAATTTGTACAACTAACAACAACAGGCCTGACTCTCTAAGCATCCCAAGTGGAGTCGCCATCTGTCGCGACCGTGATCGCGGTGAAATATAGCAACTCTTTGGATTTTAAAATATGAAAAATGGAGTCGCCACCAATTTTATTTTAACTTAGGAAAAATTGAAAAACCTTTATTTGAAAATAGTCTTTGGAACCAGATTGGATTCAGGAGTCAGTTATGGATAGGGAAGGGTGGAAACTTAATCCCACAGCACCCCTAACACACCCGTTCTAAAATAGTACCTTAAGTTAATTGTGCAAATTCTTAACAATTCTTGGAAATATTTATTTTACCTGTTTTGCAAAACATTGTAACTATTTATAAAAAAGGAAACCACAAAATTATGAAAATTTAATTTTGGCATGACAGAATAGAAATTCTGCTCTTACGTATCCCCGGCTGCAATGAGGAAATCAAAGTCACGTAGTTCTTTAAAAAATAATTGTGGGTTGGTTGATTTTATATTTAAAAAAATCTATTTTTTATAAAAAATTGAATTAACAGGTCGTTGCGACTCTGTTAATCAAATTAAGGTTTAAATAGGTGAAGCTCGACGTCACGCTAGAGACATCACCTATTGAATCATCAAATTGTCACAACTCAGATGATTATAAAATTATAGGATCAACAAGCTGTCATAACTCAGTTAATCCTATTTTTATTCTTCACAAAAAAATTTTCATTATTTCATTTTTTTATTTTATATATTTTTTATTTTTTTTTTTTATTTTTATTTTTTTTTTTTGACTTCCCATTAATCACAAAATATAACATAAAACATACTATTAAATTAAATAGAAGCTATCAAGAACTAATCCTAAAAAAATAACTAAACTCAGTGCACCTTATTTTTTTGGTTATTATTATGATTAAAAGCCCTATTAGGCAGCCCAAAACTTCTTTTTTGTTTTATTTTTTTTTGTTTTAAAATAGCATAAGAATCTAAATCCTAAATTACCTTATTCTTCATAATCTGAGCCCAAACCCAACACCCCAAAACAAACAACAATGACCCAAATACATGTTAGTAGTCCAAGTAGAAAAATAAAACAAATAAATGCATAACAAAAAAATTACTAAAAAGGCCAAAAAATAGAGAAAGAAATAAAAGAGGGGGGCTGCTGATGTTCAGTTCGTGACAAAGAAGGAAAAAAGAATTCAAGAGGCATGATATACAGAGGTTCACGATTTGGGGCTATATTCGTCAGGACAGGATGGTCACGGTGGTGCGTCAGTGAGGCTTGGCTGTGGTGGGGCGAGGTCGTGCGGCTCCGCACGTTCGACGGCAGCTATGGTGGCACGTTGACCGTGTCTGGCATGGCGCGGTGGAGGACGACGTGAAACATGGATCGACGATAGTTTCTTGTGGTTTGGGGGGTTGTTTACGGTTGAGGAGCACGGGTTCGTCTTTGGAGTTAAGCAGTCTGTGAGTTTGGAAAGGTTATGGAGGGTATGGTGGTTGAGGGACGGTGAGAGTGTTACGGTGGTGGAGGTTGGAGGGTGATGAAGATGGTATTTTGGGTGGTTGTGGCCGTGAATGGGGGTGTGGATTTAGTGATGGTGGTTTGTGTGTGGGGGCCGTGAATGGTGTTGTGATGAAGGGGATTGGTGGTTATGGGTGAAGGCGGCCTTGGTTAATGGTGGGTTGGACATTGGGTGTGGGAGATGATAGTGAGGGTGAGAATGGAGTGGTCACGGTTAGGAGAGGGGGATGGGTCCTTGGCGGAGGAGAGGTGCATATGGAAGATGGTGAAGATGATCAAGGGTGGAGGTTAATGGTGGTTATGGGTGTTTGTTGATGGGCTGCTGCGGTTTGGGTGTAGTAGTGTAGTCAGAGTGATGAGGTTGGATGCTTGGTGATGGGAGATGAAGGGTGGAGTGTGGTGAGAGGTGAGGTGGGATGATGGTTATGGAACGTTGGGGGATGGGTATAGATGGTTGGAGTTGAACAGGGAATGGATTTGAGGTTTTGTATTTGAATCTGATTCCCCAAAACTCCTGAAATATTTCGTTTCTCCTTCTCAAAATATACCCTTTCTCACTCAGGCCCCCCCTCTTTTATTTTTATAGCTCAATCTCTCATAGTCTCACTCTCCACAATTTCCCTCAACCAAGAACTAGAAACCAAAGACACTCAACTTTTTTTTTAGACATGAACTCCTCTTTTACTTCTCGATTGTGTGGTATTTTCAAAAACAAAAGTGTGTGTGTGGATGAACAAAATGTGACTTTGAAAGGCTCAGATCAACCAGAATCAAATGAAAACAAAGTCCATTTCATGATGGAACTAAAAGAAGACAGGGATTCTTACTTTGAAGCTTCAAGAAAATCAAAAGAAATTTCAGATTTCAATTCAAATACTAACCTTTCTCTTCTCTTGTTTTCTTGCACTTCAAATGTTCTCCTCAGAAACTTTTCAAAAATTCCCTATTCTTCTTACTCTCCTTTTATTTCTTCCAAGCTACCACAAGAGATCGGCCGAAAATATCCCCTCTTTCAACCAAAACTCCTTTTAGCTTTTATATGCCTTTGTCTATCCATTCTTCTCTCCTCTTTTTCTCTTCAGCTCCCTCCCTCAATCTCCCTCTTTTTTTGCCTTTCTGTTTTGCTGCTTATGAGTGGGTGGGTGTGTGCAGCAGTGCATGTGAGGATGTGAGAGCCGTGGGTGTGTGTTGTGTGATCATTTCAAAAGAAAGTGGGAGCACAAAAAGTTTGTCCCCTCTGCCATGGTGTGTGCTACGTGAGTGTAGTGAGTGATATGTGAAAATGCATGCCCGAAAAAAGAAAAAATCAATGGATAAAGAAAAGAAAAAAAATAATTTTTTACCAAAACAAGAAAAACAAATCAACAGCAAATCTTTTTTTCATTTTTTTTATTTTTTATTTATTATTATTATTATTTTTTGTTTTTGTTTTTGTTTTTTGTAGGCTTACGTATTTGCGTTAGAAAAATGGGCTAAAAATGTGGACAATAATTTTTGGATTTCTTTTTAATTTTCACTTTTTTTTGTTTTGTTTAAAAAAAATTTAAAAAAAGGGTCCGGTCGAAATATGGTGTTCACACGGCGTGAACAAGGTTACGCCACGGTGTGGAGCCTGTGTGTGAGAACACGTGGTAGGCCGTGTTCTTTTCTGACTTGCGCTGGATGGAACCATCACGTCGCAGCGTGCACATGTTTGCGCCGTGGCGTGGAGTTCTGGAATGCCTCCTTGGTTTCTTTCCTCCAATGCTGGGCCTTGGCTTGCATCAATTTGTCTCTTTTGAGCCTTTCCTGTATTAGAGAAAGCACTAAGTTAAATATAATTACAAATCTACTTAATCAATCAACAAATATGCACAAATTACTCAAAAACATAAAGGAAGATCTCAAAATAGAATTCCATAAATATAAGCATAAAACCTTTCAAATATGCATAAGAACAAGGACTAAGCATGTCATGAAGCACAAATATAGGGCATAAATAACTACATTTCATGGAGTTATTAGTCGTCTTGCCGAAGGTGTGATAAAGTTCTATTTCACAGCATGGTCAAGAAAAGATAACAAATTATTAAAGAAATTATTAACATTCAACAAACCTATGAGTTTATGGTGGATGTTCAGTTGGACCTAAGAGATAATTTGAAAAACTTCTTCCAAAGTACCAAAACCACCCTGTAAGGCAATGAATGAATCAGAGTTTTCAAGCATTGTCCTCATTCGTCCATGCATAGATGATACTTGAAGTTCCAGCCCAATTGTCTTTCCAATGATGTTCCTTCGAGTTAAAGGTTCAGGAATGATACCTAAAACTTGACCACCTCTTAGATGTGCAGAAAGTGATACAGCTTTTATTAACCTAATGCTACGTCCCCCATATACTACATGAATGTTCCTTGCAACAAGTGTTCTACTAATAGTGCTTGCTGTGTTTATAAACTCTAAACCTTTCCTATAACTTGACCCACAAAATGCACAGATATTGGTAAGTCTACGAATATAAGCTCCCTCCATTTCTACACTTACACTCCCTTTGAATGATTGTGAGTTGAAGGAAAGTGAAGAAAATGAAGTGTTTAAATAAGGAAGAGAATGGAAAAAGTAATGATATCACCTATATGGGTAGGTTGGCTATTGTCAGAAAAATCTGAAATTAAGAAACTTTTTTATTTTTTATTTTTTTATTTTTTATTATTTATTTATTTATTTATTTATTTTAGACTTCAAGAAAACCATAAGGGTAAAGAAGTCTAAAAACCCTTGAAGGACCTCGCTCAAAGGATCGTCTATCCAAAACCAAAATACATCAAAATCATACAAAGATAAAATTATAATAACAAATGGTGGCATATCTTTGAGTTGCGTGTCACCAGTGCAACATAAGAACTCCACAAGGATTAGGAACACCCTGCCAAAATAAGCCACAAAACCTTTGACCCCTTTCCATCCCGCTTACGGAATAACAGCCCTATATTCCTGCAAACCTAATTAAAGGTCTGTATTTTAAGAAGGTGGTACTTTACTGCAGCCAGTCAAAACTTGCCATAGAGGCCTACTAATTAAAGTAAGTATATGGTTCAGTGACAGTTTCACGTGCACTGTAATGATGGGACGCTTCTATCTGTCCATCAATCGTCCAGAGCTTGGGGAAAATCCTGGGAATAGACCATGCAACTCTCTACAGAACATGACACACAAACCTTATTTATGGACCGGCGTGCGAAGGTCCATTCTAGTTAATGACAGGTCTGCCACTGGCAGGGGCTCCACACTTAATTAAGAGCATGATACTCTTTCGATCGCCTTTTTTTTTAAGAGATGTACAAGATAATATATACATGTTGTGATTGTGGCTCACATCTTCCTCTAGTTTTACGTCCAATAACGGCTTAAACTCTTTCTATGAGTCAAAAATAAGCTTCTCATCCAATTTTCTTATAAATTGGCAAACAAAGTCTTTTTGAGTCAGATTCCCAAGACTGTAATGGTCTTGCTCATCCCTGAAGATATTCCACAAATTAAGAAGTTCACGATGCACAACTCCACAAAAATGCATCTCAAGAGTCAATAAGATATCATCTAATGACTCTTTACTCAGTCCATTCTTAATAAAGTATATTTTATTTTCTCGATTTGTGAAAACCATTTCCAAAGAATGACATCGGGTGTTACAATTCCATCGCACACACTTGTGACTAACTTGCATTCTTTTCACTCTTCTCCTTTTAGAATAAGAACTTTTACCGAGACCCGGCATGTATGGGACAAATGAATTTGAAGATTCACCTACTAAACGAACCATTACTTTGATTATCTTGCGTATATCTTCTGGGATGCCCATGTGATTTAACAGTCTCAGTCTTTCATACTTAGCTTTATAGATTTTTGTTAGAGCATTTTGAGGAATAGAAGGGAAATATTTTCTTAAATTCAAGATAATGACATCCATTTTAAAGGAGAATGAATTAGTTATTATGAGAAACTGAAAAACAAACCGACTTGAGAGTCACAGAGTACCATTATCCACCACTTAACTGAGGGTCACAAAGAACTGCAAAAAGAAAGCAAAAAAATTAAAATAAATTCTTCTCATAATAAGGATTAGAAAGAGCAATGGATTCTACGTCAACAACTTGATGTTCCAAAAATGATTTGAGTCTTTGTCCATTTACATTAAAAATATTACCATTCCTAGGGTTCTCAATGTATATGCCCCCACGAAGATATACATGTTTGACAATAAAAGGGTCAGTCCACCTAGATCTTAATTTTCCAGGGAATAGGTGAAGACGAGAATTATAAAACAGAACTTTTTGACCAATTTCAAATGATTTTCTCAAAATTGATTTGTCATGAAAAGCTTTTGTTCTAGCTTTATAAAATTTTGAGTTTTCATATGCATCATTTCTCAATTCCTCAAGTTCATTTAATTGTAATTTGCGTAACTTGCGTAACTTGCAAGCATCATCAAGATTTAAGTTGAAAGCTTTAATGGCCCAAAATGCTTTATGCTCCAGTTTTACAGGCAAGTGACAAAGTTTTCCATAGACTAACCGATAGGGTGACATGCCTAAAGATGTTTTGAGAGCAATACAGTTAGCCCAAAGTGTATCGTTTAGTCTTAAAGACCAATCTTTATAATTTGGGTCAACCATTTTTTCCAAAATTTGTTTAATCTCCCTAATTGCTAATTCTACTTGTCCACTTGTCTGAGGATGATAAGGGGTGGCAATTTTGTGTGTAATGTCATATTTCTTCATTAAAGATTCAAATGGTTTATTGCAAAAATGTGTTCCTCCATCACTAATGATAGCTCGAGGGATTCTAAATCAACTCAAAACATTTTCTTTTAAAAATTTAACAATTTTATGATCATTGTGTCGACATGGATTCGCCTCAATCTATTTTGAAACATAATCAACTGCAATCAAAATATACATAAATCCAAATGATGATGGAAATGGACCCATGAAATTAATTCCCCAACAATCAAAAATTTCAATGACAATGATAAGGTTCAGAGGCATCATGTCTCGTTTAGAAATGGAACCCAATTTCTGATAATTTTCATAACTTTTGCAAAAAGTATAGTTGTCCTTAAATAAAATGGGCCAATAAAATCCACATTGCAAGATTTTTGCAGCTATTTTCTTTGAAGAAAAATGACCTCCACATGTTTCTGAATGACAAAATTTAATGACACTACTTACCTCACTATCGGGTACACATCTCCAAAAGATTTAATCAGGACAATATTTGAATAAATATGGATCATCCCAATAAAATTTTATTACTTCAGTCAAAAATTTCTTTCTGTCTTGGTGTGTCCACTAAGGCGGCATCTTTCCTGTTACAAGAAAATTGATAATATTAGCAAACCAAGGCATGAAATTGATAAAAAATAAAAATTCATCAGGAAAAGAATTATTAATATGTGTGTTATCAAAAGATGAGCCTGTCGTAAGTCTGGACAAATGATCTGCAATAACATTTTTGGCTTCTTTCTTGTCTTTTATTGTGATGTTGAATTTTTGAAGCAACAAGATCCACTGTATCAACTTAGGTTTGCCATCCTGCTTAGACATTAAATTTCTAACAGCAACATGATCAGTGAAAACAACAGTAGAAGAACTAATTAAATAAGTTTAAAATTTATCCAATGCAAAAATTACACCAAGTAGTTCATTTTCAGTAGTGGTATAATTCATTTGTGCACTATTCAAATTTTGACTTGCGTAATAAATTACATGAGGCTTACCTTCCTTTCTCTATCCTAAAATAGCTTCAACAGCAAAATCATTAGCATCACACATCAACTCAAAAGGCAAAGACCAGTCAGGAGATTGCATGATAGGAGCAAATATCAGAAGATCGATTAATTTTTTAAAAGTTTTCTGACAATCTTGGGTCCAATCAAATGGTGCATCTTTTGTTAGAAGATTACATAATGGTCTAGATATGACATAAAGTTCTTAACGAATCTTCTGTAAAATCCTGTATGTCCTAAAAAGGAACGAACTTCTCTAACTATTTTTGGGGAAGGCAAATGAGAAATTAATTCAACTTTGGCTTTATCAACTTTAATTCTCTTAGAAGATATCACATGACCTAATACTATTCCTGAGGTAGCCATGTAATGACATTTTTCCCAATTTAACATAAATCCTTTTTCTTCGTATCTTTTAAGAACTTTTTCCAAATTATCAAGATAATTTTCAAAAGAATTTCCAAAAATTGTTAGATCATCCATGAAAACCTCTAAATAATACTCAATCATATCATTGAAAATACTTAACATGCATATTTAAAAAGTTATCGGAGCATTACAAAGACCAAAAGGCATTCTTCTATATGCAAAAATGCCAAAGGGGCACGTAAAAGTGGTCTTTTCTTGATCTTCTAATGCAATTGGTATTTAATTATACCCTGAATAACCATCAAGAAAACAATAGGAGGGATGCCCTACTACTCTTTCCAGAATTTGATCAAGAAATGGCAAGGAAAAATGATCTTTCCTAGTGGCTGCATTCAATTTTCTAAAATCAATACACATACGCTAACTAGATGAGACTCGAGTAGGTATTAATTCTCCTTTTTCATTTTCAACCACTGTTATTCCAGATTTCGTGGGCACAACTTGTTTAGGGTTTACCCACTGGCTATCAAAGATAGGGTAGATAATTCCAACATCAAGTAAGTTAAGAACTCCAGCTTTAACTACCTCTTTCATGTGTGTATTTAATCTTCTTTGAGGTTGTTGAGATGTTTTAGTATTATCCTCTAAATATTTTATGTGTACAAATTAATGAATTAATACCTTTTATGTCCTTTAATGTGCATCCAATTACACTTTTATGCCTTTTAAGTACTTCTATCAATATACCTTCTTGTTCTTTGGTCAGGAATGAGGAAATTACCACTAGAAACCTTTGTTCTTCTCCCAAAAATGTGTACTTCAACCCAGCAGATAATGACTTTAGTTCCAGTGTGGGTACTTCTTCATGGGTATCATCATTCATGGGTTTTAGCTCTTTGAATCTCGGCTTCCATCCTTTGTATTCCATTACCTGTGTACAGTCAAGCAAATAGCATATTTCAGAAACATCATCATCTAATTGTGTAGCTGAATCAAATGAATTAATTAAACAAATTTCTAATGGATCAGAAGAACTCCTGGATTGAAGATAATCATCTATAATGGCCTCAATCCCTTCAATTTCTTCATTTTCATTATAAGCTTCTTGTGGTTGCTTGCACATATTGAAAACATTAAGTTTCAGTGTTATATTTTCAAATGTTAACTTCACCACTCCATTTCTACAATTTATCAAAGCATTAGATGTTTCTAAAAATGGGCAACCTAAAATAACAAGAATTGACTTGCTACTATATTTCATAGGTTCAGTTTCCAAGATAATAAAATACATAGGATATATGAATTTATCAACTTGAACCAGCATATCTTCCACTATTCTTTTTGGAATTTTAATTGATTTATCGACAAGTAGAAGAGTTACAGAAGTTGGTTTTAACTTACCCAAGTTGAGTTGCTGATAAACTGAATATGGAAGCAAATTAACACTAACACCAAGATCAAGTGAAGCTCATTCAATTTTATGTTCACCAATAATGCATGAAATTGTACGATAACCAGGGTCTTTATATTTTAACGCATTATTATTTTGAATAATGGAACTTACTTGTTCAATCAAAAATGTATTTTTTTCACATTATGTTTCCTTTTAACAGTGCACAAGCCCTTCAAAAATTTGGCATAATAGGAAATCTGTTTGATAGCATCTAACAGAGGAATATTGACCTTCACTTGCTTAAGGATTTCAAAAATTTTACTGTTATGATTCACTTTACTTGAATTATTTAATGCTTGAGGATATGAGAGTGAAGGTGAGGGTTTGGTTTCCTTTTGACCAGGTGGCTTATTATCTCCTTCCTCATCTTTGGGACTTGATTCATCATCTTTCTCATATGATTTAGGAATTTGTTTTTCAACAACCTTTCCACTCCTAAGAGTTATCACTGACTTAACTTGATTTATTTGTTGGCTTTCTAAACTACCCTCATTTAGGCTGTACTGACCTTTGGGATTCGGTTGAGGTTGAGAGGGAAACATTCCTTTTTTGTGAATGTTAAGTGCAGAAGAAAGTTTAACAGGAGTGTCTTTTATGTCAATCATGGCTTGAGTATTTTAGTTATTAATGATCTCTTACTTTTCCATGAATGCATGTATTGTTGCTTCAAGGTTTTTCCTATATGGTGGGACATAGGGTGCATATCCTTGAGAATTTTGAGACTACTGCTGTGCCTGAGGAGGTGGTGGTTGCATAAATTGTGCCTAATTGTTGGTCTTCCAACTGAAGTTCGGGTGATTTCTCCATCCCAGATTATATGTATCTGAAAAAGAAGAAGTGAATGGTTTTTTAAAATTGTTCATTACATTTACTTGCTCATGCACAACTTCTTTAAAAATAGGAATTTTCAGACATTCATTTGGTGAGTGTCCTAATTCATCACAAATGCTACAAATTTCTTCATTTTGCATAGATTTGATTTCTTTTACCTTCCCTGATTCCATGGCTTCAGCTTTTCTAGCCAAACTAGCAAACCTAACATTTAGATCTTCTTCTTGACTAAGATGATATTTTCCTTTACTAGAATTTGTAAGGTTATATCTAATTAAATTTTCAGAAGGATTATTACCATACCAAGATTAAGAATTTTTAGCCAAATGGTCTAAATAATCTAAAGCTTCTTCAGGTTCTTTATCAAGAAACTCACAATTGCATATTGTTTCCACAAATTGTTTAGTTTTAGGTGTTAACCCTTCATAAAAGAAACTTATAGTGCGTCATTTTTCAAAATCATGATGTGGGTAAGAATTTAATAAATCTTTAAAACATTCCCAACTTTGAAAATATGCTTCATTTGAATTTTGGGAAAAATTTTGGATTTATCTTTTCAAAGCATTGGTTTTATATGTTGGAAAAAATTTCTTTACAACTCACATTGCATTTATTGCCATGTGCCAATTGATCTTGGTTTCAAAGTGTAACATCCCAAATTTTGGCTATTTTATAGTAATGACTGAATTTCCTTGTTTTATGTTTTCTGTATGCTATAAAATTAATTTGACTATTCTGAAACTATTTTTGATCATTGTGTGAGATTTGCTTCAGGTCAGGAAAATAATAATTTTCAGGTCGGGAAAAATCTTATTTGATTTATTTGGAGACGGTGGATCTTAATAAACCCGAATTTGAGAGACACAGAAATGAATCTTTTAATTTTTATAATTTATCTGTGAAATAAAAATATTTCACGAAAAATAATATGCTTTTTTATTTATAGCAGCTTCTGCTATAAATTATTAGACCCGGTATAATTTATTTGACAAAAAATGTACTTAGAATATTTTCTGTAACCTAATTTAAAATGAACCAATAGAAACAAGTCAAAAACGATGGTTGGACTTTTCTAACTAATAAGAAATGGTCTAACTTGAAATGTTTGACTAGTTACAAAGTAACTAAATAAACCTAATTTAGTTACCTAAATTGCCTAATTAAGGAACTAAATGAACTAACCTAGTTACTAAATAGTTAGAACATTGTTACTAGTTAAATATCCTAAAACTATCTAGAAGCCATGACTAGGCATGACATATGCAATGACCTATTTAACTAGTTAGCTATGTAACTAGATAGTTAATCAAGTAACTAGAAAACCTAATCTAGTTAGTTGTTATTTGCTAGGGAGCCACACGGTCAAGAGGCTTCTCCAAGCTTCTTGAATGCTCTTGTATGACACTTTGATGACCAAGTGATGACTAAGCCATGTGATCTTCCATGTGAACACAAAGTGTGATATTTTATTATCAAGGCTAGTCTTATAATTTTCCTATACACTATCTACACGGTTTTGACTCCTCAAAATTTGCTATCCATTTTATTTTCTCTCACCTAAAGCAAAGACATCATTTTTTCTCTCCAAACTCTCAAGAACACAAGAACTTTTCCCTTTCTTTTTCTTCCTTGGAGGATTCGGCCATACCACCCAAATCCTACTTCCACTCTTCTATAATTTTACTTCTCTACACTTTCTAAACCTACACCATATTCTAAACACTTTCCATCTTGGAGGTTTTGTCTAAATCAATCTCTAAGGGCATCAAAAACCAAGCTTTGGTTTATTCCTCTAAAGGTAATTTATTGAATCTTTGATTTTAAATTGAAGATTTGATTTTCTAGACCATGATTGTTCCATGGTTCTTTGTTCTTAAGCTTTGTTTGTAACTTTTAAAATTGTTTAAGATTTTTAGGGATTTGTTTGTGTGTCACACAAAATCAAGAGAAGGAGGGAACTTGAAGATTCTTGTCTTCCTTGAGGTAAGAGGGAGATTAACCTCATCAACTAAGTGTTGGTGGTGAGGAAATGGTTTTGTGTGGTGAAAAGTCCATAAGGGTTTATTCACTTATTGTTCTATACTTCTTTGTTTGTGTTTGTGGTGTTTATGATTTTGAATTTATGGTTGCATGTGTGATGGTATGACTATAGTTTTGAAAATATGCTTGTATGTATAATTTTGGGAGCATGCAAATTTATGTGTAATTTAGGATGTGAACAACATGTTGGGAAGATTTCATGAGAGCTCCAAAGAGCTTAGAGGCACACGACCTCACTACTTTCAAGAGGACCAAGAGTCCTAAAATTATGATTTCAATTTAAGGATTAAGGTTTTGTGACAATAAAATTAATTAAGAGATTTTACAAGGTTTAAAGTGTTAGAAAATAAATTACAATGAATTTTGAAGCAAGAATGAAAATTTGGCCAATATGTCAAATTTTGTTATTTAAGATCCAAAAATATTTTACTCAGTATAAAATTAAGTGTTTTAATAGTAAGAATTCATTTTAGTAAGTTTGGGAATTTAAAATGAAAATAACTTGATTTCTAGAATTAAAACTAGCTTACTTGTCTATGTAGTAAAATAAATGTTAGTACTTGAAGTTTTCTAACGTATAGCTCACCCTATGAGTTTTGAAGCGCGTTAAGAAAATTTGAGCTGTAATACCTTAAGTAAATCAAAGAATTACAACTTTTTGGGAAATAGTAGAAATACTGATTTTTAGAGGGACTATATTATAATTATTATTTAAAGAGGGACTATGTTACAAATATTTTCTAAAAGAGGGACTATCTTATAAAATATTATTTTAGGAGGGACTATTACAAAAATATTATTTAAACAAGGACTATTATGTAAATATTATTTAATGAGAAACTATTATGTAAATAATAGAAATAAAAATCAAATTTTTGAGAAAAATAGTAATTTTAGGCTACGCGATTGAGAAAATGAAATAAAATATTTATGCGATTTGAAAAATCCTTACGCGATTTGAAAACGTAAGAAAAGTGTTCTGCAATTTCAAAAATACGATAATATCGCTATGCGATTAAGCGTAAGCAGCAGTTTGCTGTCGGGCAATTGTGGTGGGCCCGGTGATGGTGAATCTTGATATCACCAAGAAGAGGTGAAGATATGTGAGATGATGTAGGAATAATGATGGTTGTGTATTTGAATCATATATCATACATAGAAAAGCATGTTTTGCTTGTTTGGTTAAGGCTATATGCCTAGGAGATGAAATTACACCAAAGTGCGAGTGCGAGTAGATAAGTGTAGGTCACTTGTTGACCTTAGGGGCATCAGGGTGCTGGTACCTCGCTATGGATGGTTAGTAGCTCTTCTGTCCGTGGGGCAGACCGATGCAAACACACCGATGATCCAGACCGGGACACTGTCCTATATCGTGATCTTGTAAAGAATGTCTTGTCCAATGCCTGATGTGCACCTTTGATAAAATTGATATAATATAGCACTTTTGGCCACAGCAGCCGAGTGATAGACATGTCTTCTGGATCTTCTCTCCGAATTTATGTCTAGCTCCATGGAGTAGGAATTGGTCTGTGTGTGTACATGCATAGTGAGTCAGCATAACTACATAAAATTTATGATTAATTGATTTATGATTATATGCTTTATTGTTCATGATATGATAATATGATTATAGTTTCAAATATTACATTTTGTTTATTTGCTGTCATTTTCTCTACTGGCATACTAGTATTGATGTAGGGGATCTCACCTCTTTGTTATATTATGTCTGTTCTATTGCATATGTTTATAGAAGACCGAGAGAACGAGGAGGCAAGGGACCCTATTTATTTTCAGTAGCAATTTTCTTTATTTATTATATGGCGAGAAGACGACCAGTTTTAGGTTTTATTAGGGTTCAGTTCCATGGGGGAGCTGACGCTTGGAGGTCAGACTTTAATGATGAAATGTTTGTGTATACCGGGGACTTAACTATGACCTTGAATGGAACCCTGGAAGGGATTTCTATTTTGACACAGCATGCTACAATATGTTTAGAATTCACGATGCCTATTTGTGAATTCTTGGGTAGATCTGTATCTGTCTATACACCCCAAGAGAATTCTGTGGTGTCTTCTGCAAGGACCTCTGTGAGGCGTTTGTATCCGCCTAGGTTCTTTGATGATATTGAGGAGGAGGAGGAGGATCCTTCCGAGGAACCAAATCCTTAGGTCTGTTTAGAGTTCTGGTTATTAGTATATTTGTAGTTTTACTTTGAAAGTGGTTTGTACTTATGTAAATTATTTGGATAAGTTTTGTGTCATGATATGTATATATATATATTTTGGTATATTATTTATAAGTTTTACTAATGTTTTAATTCAGTTTACTTATTTTATTTTATTCTGTAAACAAAATTTTAAAATTGACATTTTTACAAGATTAATTCTTTTACAACTTGGGTAAATTCTATTGGGATTAGTCTTAAATGTGATACCCTACGGAGGGTGTTACATTAGTTGGTATCAGAGCCAGGACCTCTCCCAGTACGGTGTGATTCAGGAACGAATCAAGCGGAAGTTGGTGGGCATGTGTGTCCCGGGGTCGACAAGGGCGGGGAGTGATCGTCGGCAATGAAGCATGGACAAGGAGCGGCTTCTGGCAGGCTTCTAGGTGAAGGGTCGCATGAATGAACTGAATACGCACTGGAATGAGAGGGATTCAGAGACTGTGTAGGAATGGGACTGCATAGTTGAGGATGGCTTAAAGGAATTGATTTGGTGTAGTCATATCAACAAGTTGCAACTTCTTTTCGGGAGCCTAGAACATAAGAACTCCATGGTTAAGCGTGCTTAACTTGGAGCAATTGTGGGATGGGTGACCTCTTGGGAAGTTTCCTAGGATGCGTGTGAGTGAGGACAAAGCAAGTTGAAAAAACCCGTGTTGGTTTGTGGAGACACTCGTCAATCCTACAGGCAGTCCCAGGACGTTACAGATGGTATTAGAGCCCCGGTTAGAGTTTTTTGGGTTTTTGTGGTTAGGTCTGTTTTGGCTTGTGTTGTGTGATTCTCTGAGTTGATTTTCAAAGGATGATATCTTACTTTCATTGGAATTTGTTTGATTGTTTGTGAAGAAGAGTATGTCTCGTCGTAGAGGTGCACGTGCAAATATGGAACGTGACAATGACCCAATGATTGCTGCTATTGAAGCAATGCAGAGAATTGCTGAAGTGATGGCACAACAAAATCAACGACCTGTGCAACAGCAAGAAACGAATGCAGAAGTTCAGCATTTGTCAGAGTTTCATCGGAACAATCCGCTATGTTTTAAAGGCGAGTTTGACCCTGAGAAGGCAGATTTATGGATCCAAGAACTGGAGAAGATCTTTGAAGCGATAGGATGTGTGGATGATCGTAGAGTGACGTATGCTATGTTCATGTTAATGGGAGATGGCGAGAACTGGTGGAAAGCCACTAGACGGATGTTAATAGCTGAAGGGAGAGAAATCATGTGGGAGCTATTCTGTGAAGTATTTTTAGAGAAATATTTTTTGGAAAGTGCGAGACATGCTAAGGAGATGGAATTTCTAGGTTTACGTCAATGGGGGATGACTGTTAGTGAATACGCTGCGAAGTTTGAGAGCTTGTTTAAGTTCTCAAGGTATCTCCAAATCCAGCCAGACGAGGTTTGGAAGTGTTGTAAGTTCGAAGAAGGTTTGAGAATTGAATTAAAAAGAGGGGTGATATCAATGTGTGTGAATCAGTTTTCAACACTGATGGACATGTGTTGTAGGCTAGAAGGGTTGGAGCCAGCACGTGATAATAGGAACCGTAACTTTGGACCGACTAGGTTCCAAAGAGAAGGCAACAATAACAACAATCGATTTCAACGAAAGCCATATTCTCGACCCTCGGGAAGTCAGTTGCAATAACAACACCAGCAACCTCGTGGAGGTGGTCCAAGTGGAAATCGATTTAATCAGACTGCATCACCGCCAATTAAGTGTTTGAAGTGCGGGAAGGGTCATCTGACGAGAGATTGCTCGATTAAAGGTATAATTTGTTTCAGATATGGAAAGCCTGGTCATGTATCTAAAGATTGTGATCAAGCGAAGATGGAGCCTTCGGTGAGCAATGTTCGAGCTGTGAAGCCGCAAGCTGGAGGAAGAGTTTATACAATGAGTGGAGTTGAGGCCTCCTAGTCTGAGAATCTTATTCAGGGATAAGGTGTCATCTCAGGTAATGTTTTAACTGTACTATATGATTCGGGTGCAACTCATTCATTCATTGCATATGACTGTGCAGATCGTTTGGGATTGCTTGTGTCTTCTTTAAATTTCCAATTGATTGTTTCCACTCCTACTGCCAAACCAGTTAGTACTACAAAAATATGCCTGAATTGTTCTATTACTATCAAAAATCGAGTCTTCTCTGTTAATTTGATTTGTTTACCTCTTGTTGATATCGATATAATTTTAGGAATGGATTGGTTATCTTCTAACCATATCCTATTAGATTGTTCTAGAAAGACCTTAGTTTTTCTTGATGATGTTTTTGGATTTGTAACTGCCAAACAAGTCAAATCTTTATTGAGGGATGGAGCTCAAGGATATATGTTGTTATCTTCTTTAGAAGTTAAGAGTGAGAAAAATGTGAACGCTATTTCTGTCGTGAACGAGTTTCCTGAAGTTTTTCCTGATGATGTACCTAGATTACCACCAGAAAGAGAGATAGAGTTTTCTATCGATCTTGTACCAGGAGCGGGTCCCATATCAATTGCACCATATCGTATGTCACCATCGGAGTTAGTAGAGTTGAAAAAGCAGTTAGAAGAGTTGTTGGAAAAGCAGTTTGTGAGACCTAGTATTTCACCCTGGGGAGCTCTAGTGTTGTTAGTCAAGAAAAAGGATGGAACTTCACATTTATGTGTTGACTATCGCCAGCTGAACAAGGCCACGATAAAGAACAAGTATCCACTACCAATGATCAATGATCTAATGGACCAATTGAAGGGGGCAGCTGTCTTTTCAAAGATAGATCTGCGATCAGGATATCACCAGATTCATGTTAAGGTAGAGGATATACCTAAAACAGCTTTTCAGACATTATGGTCATTATGAATATCTCCTAATGCCATTTAGTGTGACGAATGCTCCTGCTATATTCATGGATTACATGAATAGGATCTTTCGTCCATACCTAGACCAGTTTGTCATTATTTTTATCGATGACATTCTGATCTATTCTCGAAGTCAGGAAGAGCATGTTGAACATCTCAGTATAGTTCTTTAGATTTTGAAAGAGAAAAAGTTGTACACAAAATTGTCAAAATGCGAATTTTGGTTGGATGAAGTTCAGTTTCTGGGTCATGTAATTTCTAAATATGGAATTGCAATGTATCCAGCTAAGGTGGAGACGGTTCTTTAATGGGAAAGACTAAAGACTGTGACAGAGATCTAGAGTTTTGTTGGATTAGTTAGATATTATCGAAGATTTATTGAAAGTTTTTCCAAGATCGTCAAACCTCTTACGCAATACAAGGAAGAACCAAGTTTTTAATTGGACGGATAAGTGTGAGGAAAGTTTCCAAGAGTTGAAGAAGAAGTTGACGACTGCACCAGTGTTGATCCTACCAAATCCAAATGAGTCTTTTGAGGTGTATTGTGATACTTCTTATCAAGAGTTAGGATGCATGCTGATGCAGAATAGGAATGTTGTAGCTTATGCTTCTAGACAGTTGAAGGTTCATGAAAGGAATTATTCAACACATGAATAAAAAATGTTGTAGTTTTTGAGGTGTTTTTGCACTGAAGATATGGAGACATTTTTTGTATGGGGCTACATTCAACATCTTTAATGACCACAAAAGTTTAAAGTACTTGTTTGATAAAAAAAAATTGAACATGAGGCAGAGAAGGTGGTTAGAGTTTTTAAAGGTTTATGATTTTCAACTCCAGCATCACCCTGGGAAAGTAAACGTTGTACCAAATGCTTTTAGTCAGAAAATGCTCAGTGTTTCTGCTATGATGGTTGAAGAGGAAAAATTGATTGAACAATTTAGAGATATGTGGTTGTCAGTGGAATTGGCACCTGGAAGGATACGTTTAAATACGGTCACTATTTTGAATGATTTGTTGGAAGAAATTCGAGAGAAACAGGAAGATGACTAGTTTTTGCAGAATGAAAGAGAATTTTTGAAGGAAGGTCATAAGGCAACTGTTGAGGAAGGATCTGATGGGGTTTTAAGGTTCAAGGGCAGGATTTGTATACCCGATGATCCCGATCTTAAGAAAGTAATTCTTGGTGAAGCTCATACTAGTAGATTGAGTATACATCTTGGGATGACCAAGATGTATCAAGATTTGAAACGCTTATTTTGGTGGCCTAGAATGAAGAGATATGTTGCCGAGTACATGGTATCTTGTCTAGTATGCCAGAAAGCAAAGGTTGAGCATCAAAGACCGGCAGACATGTTACAGCCTCTTACTATTCCAGAATAGAAATGGGATAGTATTGCAATGGATTTTGTTACAGCATTGCCAAAGACTAGGAAAGGTTATGATTCTATTTGGGTCATTGTTGATCGGCTTACAAAATCTGCTCACTTTTGCCAATCAATGTCAAGTATCCAATGGAGAGGTTGACACAGTTATATATTGGTGAAATAGTTCAACTCCACGGCGTACCTACTAGTATCATATCCGATAGAGATCCGAGGTTTACATCAAGGTTTTGGCAAAGCTTACATGAAGCAATAGGGACTAAACTACGTTTGAGTTCAGCTTACCATCCTCAGACAGATGGGCAGACGGAGAGAACTATACAATCTCTAGAAGATTTGTTAAGAGCTTGTGTGCTAGAACAACGAGGGAGTTGGGATGAATTCTTACCTTTGGTGGAATTTACCTATAATAACAATTTTCACTCAAGCATAGGGATGGCACCCTATGAGGCTCTTTATGGATGACGATGCCGAACACCTTTGTGTTGGTATCAAGATGGGGAAAGTATGACTGTCGAACCCGAAATGGTGCAGCAAACGACAGAGAAAGTAAAGCTGATTCAAGAAAAAATATAGGCAACTCAGAGCAGGCAGAAAAGCTATGCTGATAAACGAAGAAGAACTCTTGAATTTGAGGCAGGTGAGCATATGTTTTTACGAGTAACACCTACGACTGGTATTGGCAGGGTTATAAAGTCCAGAAAACTCACTCCAAAATTCATTGGACCTTATCAAATTCTTCATCAGATAGGTCCAGTTGCATACCAAATAGCTTTACTGCCTTTTCTTTCCAATCTCCATAATTTTTTCCATGTGTCTCAGTTAAGAAAATATATTCCCAATCCTTCACATGTTATACAGCCCGATGAAGTGCAATTGAAAGAAAATCTGACGTATGAGACACTACCTGTTAAGATTGAAGACAGGAGGGTGAAGCAACTTAGAAGTAAAGCGATTCCGTTAGTGAAAGTGATTTGGAATGAGACAACCGGAGATGCTACTTGGGAAATGAAGGAGAAAATGAGGGAGCAGTATCCTCAAATGTTTTAATGTATAATGAATTTCGGGGACGAAATTCTTTTTAAAGGAGGGGAGTTGTAACATCTCAAATTTTGGCTATTTTATAGTAATGACCGAATTTCACTGTTTTGTGTTTTTTGTATGCTATAAAATTAATTTGACTGTTCTGAAATTATTTTTGAACGTTGTGTGAGATTTGCTCCGGGTCAAGAAAATAATAATTTTTGGGCCGGGGAAAATCTTATTTGATTTATTCGGAGACGGGGGATCTTACTAAACCCGAATCTGAGAAACACAGAAATGAATCTTTTAATTTTTAGAATTTATCTGTGAAATAAAAATATTTCAAGAAAAATAATTTGCTGTTTTATTTATAGCAGCTTTTGCTATAAATTATTGGACCCGGTATAATTTATTTGACAAAAAATGTACTTAGAATATTTTCTGTAACCTAATTTAAAATGAACCAATAGAAACAAGTCAAAAACGATGGTTGGACTTTTCTAACCAATAAGAAATGGTCTAAGTTGAAATGTTTGACTAGTTACAAAGTAACTAAATAAACCTAATTTAGTTACCTAAATTGCCTAATTAAGGAACTAAATGAACTAACATAGTTACTAAATAGTTAGAACATAGTTACTAGTTAAATATCCTAAAACTATCTAGAAGTCATGACTAGGCATGACATATGCAATGACCTATTTAACTAGTTAGCTATGTAACTAGATAGTTAATCAAGTAACTAGAAAACCTAATCTAGTTAGTTGTTATTTGCTTGAAAAGTAACTAGAACTAAAATAGAAACAAACTAAGTTACCTTTTACTAGGGAGCCACACGTACCAGAGGCTTCTCCAAGCTTCTTGAATGCTCTTGTATGACACTTTGATGACCAAGTGATGACCAAGCCATATGATCTTCCATGTGAACACAAAGTGTGATCTTTTATTATCAAGGCTGGTCTTGTAATTTTCCTATACACTATCTACACGGTTTTGACTCCTCAAAATTTGCTATTCATTTTATTTTCTTTCACCTAAAGCAAAGACATCATCTTTTCTCTCCAAACTCTCAAGAACACAAGAACTTTTCCCTTTCTTTTTCTTCCTTGGAGGATTCGGCTATACCACCCAAATCCTACTTCCACTCTTCTATAATTTTACTTCTTTACACTTTCTAAACCTAAACCATATTCTAAACACTTTCCATCTTGGAGGTTTTGTTTAAATCAATCTCTAAGGGCATTAAAAACCAAGCTTTGATTTATTCCTCTAAAGGTAATCTATTGAATTTTTTATTTTAAATTGAAGATTTGATTTTCTAGACCATGATTGTTCCATGGTTCTTTGTTCTTAAGCTTTGTTTATGAATTTTAAAATTGTTTAAGATTTTTAGGGATTTGTTTGTGTGTCACACGAAATCAAGAGAAGGAGAACTTGAAGATTATTGTCTTCCTTGAGGTAAGAGGGAGATTAACCTCATCAACTAAGTGTTGGTGGTGAGGAAATGATTTTGTGTGGTGACAAATTCATAAGGGTTTATTCACTTGTTGTTCTATACTTCTTTGTTTGTGTTTGTGGTGTTTATGATTTTGAATTTATGGTTGCATGTGTGATGGTATTACTATAGCTTTGAAAATATGCTTGTATGTATAATTTTGGAAGCATGCAAATTTATGTGTAATTTAGGATGTGAACAACATGTTGGGAAGATTTCATGAGAGCTCCAAAGATCTTAGAGGCACACGACCTCACTACTTTCAAGAGGACCAAGAGTCCTAAAATTATGATTTCAATTTAAGGATTAAAGGTTTTGTGACAATAAAATTAATTAAGAGATTTTACAAGGTTTAAAGTGTTAGAAAATAAATTACAATGAATTTTGAAGCAAGAATGAAAATTTGGTCAACATGCCAAATTTTGTTATTTAAGATCCAAAAATATTTTATTCAGTATAAAATTAAGTGTTTTAATAGTAAGAATTCATTTTAGTAAGTTTGGGAATTTAAAATGAAAATAACTTGATTTCTAGAATTAAAACTAGCTTACTAGTCTATGTAGTAAAATAAATGTTAGTACTTGAAATTTTCTAACGTATAGCTCACCCTATGAATTTTGAAGCGCGTTAGGAAAATTTGAGCTGTAATACCTTAAGTAAATCAAAGAATTACAACTTTTTGGGAAATAGTAGAAATACTGATTTTTAGAGAGACTATATTGTAATTATTATTTAAAGGGGGACTATGTTGCAAATATTTTCTAAAAGAGGGACTATCTTGTAAAATATTATTTTAGGAGGACTATTACAAAAATATTATTTAAACAAGGACTATTATGTAAATATTATTTAACGAGGGATTGTTATGCAAATAATAGAAATAAAAATCAAATTTTTGAGAAAAATAGTAATTTTAGGTTATGCGATTGAGAAAATGAAATAAAATATTTACGCGATTTGAAAAATCCTTACGCGATTTGAAAATGTAAGAAAAGTGTTTCACAATTTCAAAAATACGATAATATCGCTACGCGATTAAGCATAAGCAGCAGTTTGCTGTTGGGCAGTTGTGGTGGGCCCGGTGATGGTGAATCTTGATATCACCAAGTAGAGGTTAAGATATGTGAGATGCTGTAGGAATAATGATGGTTGTGTATTTGAATCATATGTCATACATAGAAAAGCATGTTTTGCTTGTTTGATTAAGGCTAAATGCCTAGAAGATGAAATTACACCTAAGTGCGGATGCGAGTAGACAAGTGTAGGTCACTTGTTAACCTTGGGGGCATCGAGGTATGGGTACCTCGCTATGGATGGTTGGTAGCTCTTCTGTCCGTGGGGCAAACTGATGCAAACACACCGATGATCCGAACCAGGACACTGTCCTATATTGTGATCTTGTAAAGAATGTCTTGTCCAATACCTGATGTGCACCTTTGATAAAATATAGCACTTTTGGCCACGGCAGCCAAGTGACAGACATGTCTTCTGGATCTTTTCTCCGAATTTGTGTCTAGCTCCATGGAGTAGGAATTGCTCTTTGTGTGTACATGCATAGTGAGTCAGCATAACTACAAAAAATTTATGATTAACTGATTTATGATTATATGCTTTATTGTTCATGATATGATTATAGTTTCAAATATTACATTTTGTTTATTTGCTGTCATTTTCTCTACTGCCATACTAGTATTGATGTAGGGGATTTCACCTCTTTGTTATACTATGTCTGTTCTATTGCATGTGTTTATAGAAGATCGAGAGAACAAGGAGGCTAGGGACCCTATTTATTTTCAGTAGTAGTTTTCTTTACTTATTATATGGCGACAAGACGACCAATTTTAGGTTTTATTAAGGTTCTGTTCCACAGGGGAGCTGACACTTGGAGGTCAGACTTTAATAATGAAAGGTTTGTGTATACCGGGGACTTAACTATGACCTTGAGTGGAACCCTGGATGAGATTTCCATTTTGACACAGCATGCTACAGTACGTTTAGAATTTACGATGCCTATTTGTGAACTCTAGGGTGGATCTGTATCTGTCTATACATCCCAAGAGAATTCTGTGGTGTCTTCTGCAAGGACCCCTGTGAGGCGTTTGTATCCGCCTGGGTTCTTTGATGATATTGAGGAGGAGGAGGAGGATCCTTCCGAGGAACCAAATCCTTAAGTCTGTTTAGAGTTCTCGTTATTAGTATATTTGTAGTTTTACTTTGAAAGTGGTTTGTACTTACGTAAATTATTTGGACAAGTTTTGTGTCATGATATGTATATATATATATTTTGGTATGTTCTTTATAAGTTTTACTAATGTTTTAATTTAGTTTACTTATTTTATTTTATTCCACAAATGAAATTTTAAAATTGATGTTTTTACAAGATTAATTCTTTTACAACTTGGGTAAGTTCTATTGGGATTAGTCTTAAATGTGATACCCTACGGAGGGTGTTACACAAAGCGTTAAGCTAAGTTTTTGCTTTATCTTTCAAAGAAAAAGGAAACAATTTAAGCTTAACAATCTCTTCAGTGCAAGTTTGATCATTAAAAGCGGTACATATTTCCTCAAATTCTTTTTTATGTAAATATGGGCTTTCAGGTTCTAAACCATGGAAATTAGGAAGTAAAGAAATCATACCCGGTTTAAATCTAAAATTGTTAGCATTGAGTGAAAAGATAAAACATGATGGACTAGAATTTCGAGATGGTTGCAAATACTCACGCATGGTTCGTAACGGTTGATTTTCATGTTCATCATGTACACTTTCATTTTCAGCCATTGTAAAGTACTAGGATTAATTTTAATCAAACTACCAGAATTTAAATCACGATATCATTTAAGCATAAACAAGTAACTTAAAATAGAAAAGAAAATGTACAAGTAGGCGGTATAAACCTGCCGTTAAATATTAACAAGGATGAGGTATAAACCAGCCACCAAATATATATTAACACGTAGTAACAAATATCAACAAGGGTGTGGTATAAACCAACCACCAAATAAGTTAGTAAGCAGATAAATTAAAAAGTAAAAAGCAAGTAAATTAAAATATTAGAAGCAGGTAAAGTAAAAAGTTAGATAGCTGATAAAGTAAAACATTAGATAGTTAGTAAGTGTAACACCCTTGTGGGGATGCCACATTTATGAATGCAATGAAATAAAGTAAAAATAAAACTCTTACCCAAGTTGTAAAACATTTGATACTTACATAATATTTGTGGAATATTTTTTTTCTTTTTATAATTATGACATTAAATAAAATAACACGAAACACAAGATATAACAAACATAAACTCACCATAATATACATATGATTCTCTTTTAGTACAAGCATAATTTACAAACTACAAGTATTTAATAAAGCAATAAAGAGTTGACACAAAGCTAAAACATAGTACTGCCCAAGTGCATCCCAGTAGATAACAAACCCTCTGATGAATCACCATCCGTCACCTCCAGAATAACCATCGAAAAGTGTGCATCTATGAGATCTCACAGCACTTCGGACACGAGTCCAAGCTGTCGACTCGCTACTCAACTCACTAGGCGCATGGAAAACTCCCTGCCAATAACGCCTAATGGTCAAAGGTAACTCTAAATGTAAATAAAGCGTAGTAGTGAATATGACCTCCCCGTCATACTCCCTACATAGGGACACAGTCAATCGTCCCACATAAGCTACTGTCCCTCGGTCAGCATGCATACGCCACGCCTCGGAACCCTCATGGAACTCCAGTCGCACGAACCCGAAGAATCCTGGCAGTGCCATGATCTCAAGATCAGTCTTGACGATCGGTATGATCTACTGGTTCCTCCTCCTCGTAGATGTCGCCCGACTGTTGCTCGTCAGGGTACTGTACCTCAAGAGGCTGATCCTCCTCTACCTCAAACTCTTTACAGAAACAATATAGTAATATCGAGAAAACATATAGAGAGGTGAGACAATCTACATCACTACCCACATGGCAATAAAGAAAATGACAGTACAAACAGTTATCACAACAGTAAATAACAATACATCATACATAATATATCAAGCAATATATATCAATAATACATATCACAATATCATGCATAATATATTAAAGCAATAAATCATGTAAATTGTCACAGATTATGATAAACAGTAAAATGCAGATAATGCATGAACATTAAAATGCAGATGATGAATGATACACACACTAACTCGTTCCTACTCCATGGAGCTAAACACGGATATCTGAGAGAATGATCCGATCAGAAACTATTAATACTTTATGGCTGCCCAACCAAGCTATTGCACTGTCAATACGTCGTGTCTATAGCCCACGGTCAAAACATCGTGTAGCAAGACACACACAGGTCAAACATCGTGTACCACAGGCATAGTACTTAATAGTGCCCTCAAGATCTCGACTAAGAATAATGCTTGTCAAGATCATTAGTGTGTTGCCCGTTACCACGGCCCAGAAGAGCAACCCACTGTCCGCATGGGGAATTCTCCGCACACTAATGCCTCCAAGTTCATAAATGAACCACACTACGCTTATCACACCAAACACGGTGTAATTCGCCTCGTCAATCAATCACCAATTATAACCCAAATTGGCACAACACTCTAAACATGAGCTAAAAATTACCAAAATACCCCTATTATCCAAATTTTACCACATTTATGGAAAATTACCAAAATACCCCTAGTCACCAGATAACAAAGTATAGTACGTCCCACCTGACAGTACTACACTACAAAATGTCTGGGTCCACCACTTTGGCTAACAAAAAAACTCACAGTATTGTTCAATCGCGTAAGAATTTTATCGCATTTTCACAATCTCATCGTTTTCACAAATGTTTTTAAATCGCGTAAAGACATTTTGACGTTTTTAAATGTCATAAATTGTTTTTGAGTTATTTTCTCAATCGCGTAGGATTTTTTATTCATTTTCTTAATCGAATAGCTTAAAATTATCATTTTTAATATGTGTAAAACTATATCTAGTACTTTTAAAATACGTAATGTATTTTCCTTGTGTTCTAAATATAGTATGGAATCTTTTCATTTTATGCGTCTGATTTTAATAAATTTTGGCAGCATTTTACCTATAAAATTAATATAAGGTATTTTTAACGTTTTCCTCTAAATATAGTTTATTTTATTTTTACCCAATAACTTTACTTTGAAATTCACTAACGCACTTCAAAATTTATAGTATGAGCTCTACGTCAGTACTTTTCAAGTGTCCGATTTAAATTCTTACTTAAACTAAATTCTGCTAAGTTAAAATTCTAGAACAGAATTAATTCCTTTGATTTTCTCAATGATTCTTTGGAATCAATTTATGTTATAAAACAATTACCTAACCTATCTTAGTAAATAAAATGACATGTTGGCCAAATCAAAATAAAATGGCATTTGGTTATACACTAAATGGCATTTTGGCCACAATTAACTTAAATCATCCATTATTTACCTAGGTTCATTAAATCCTTGACGTAGAAAAATTGTGAGAACATTTTGGTCCTCTATTTTTGTGAGAAGGCCGTGAGCCTTAAATGTGTTCTTTGGAACACTCATGCATTTCGTACATGTTATTCACATCCTATTTAAATAATTACACAATTATAAATATATACAATTATGTAATCACATATAAAACACATACAATATATTTTAAGCCATAATCATGCATAGCAAAAATAATAAAAACTATAATCATGCATAGCAAATTAAAATCACAATTAGTAAAGCATTTAAACAATCAAAAACAATAAAAATCACAAATAAACCATACAACCGAATCCTTATGGATTCTACACACAAATACAATCCATTTTCTCATCATCACTTAGGGTTGATGAGATTAAATCTCCCTCTTACCTCTTGTAGACAAAACAATCCAGAAGATTCCTTCCTTTCCTCCAAATTTCGTACAAGCTCCAAAACAATTCCTAAAATTCTCAAACAATTAGTAAATACACATACAAGGTACAAAATAGGAAAACCATGGAACAATCATGGTTAGAAAAATTAAAAATTCAGTTTTGAACCATAGAAACCAAACTTACCCTTAAGTAAGTAAGCAAGAAGTGGAATTTTAGGCAAGATAGAGTGGGAATTTGAGAAAAGTTTGTGAATGAAAGATGCTTAGAATGGTATTTGGGTTCAAGAAATAAGGTGAGATAAAATTATGAAAGCTTGGGTGTGCATGTATGGTGGCTGGCAATTTAGAGAGAGAAAATGGGAGAGAAGTGTTCTTGAGTTTTTGGTGTTTTTAGAGAGAGAAATGGATAGTTAAAATGTGATAAGTGTGAAAAACAAAGTGAAAGGTGAATAGATAGGGCAGCAGCCGTGTGAGAGAGTGTAGAGAGCTTGAGTGTTCAATTTTGCATGCAAAAATATCACCAAGTGTTCACACTAGGTGCACATGGCTTTGTCATGTTGAATCCTTCATGAACCATGTAGAACCAAGCCACCTCCAAGACCACTTGTTGCTGCCAAAACCGTGCTCTCTCTCCTCTCCTTAATGTCTTAATTGTCCTCCAATTACACCTAATTATATGTTAGTTAATTAGGTAATTAGTTAGGTTAATTATCCTAACCATTCTTAATTAACATACTACTAACATAACTAATTAACTTAGTATATATTAACATATATTATATCCTTTAATCAATATTAATATAGCTAATTAGTATTTAGATTATAATTAATTCATAACTAAGCTAGTTCACTTAGTATGCTAATTAAGTAATTAGATTAGTTAGATTAAGCTTAATTAGGTTACTAACCATTTTCAAGCCTACAATCTTTGACTCAATCCTAGCCCTTGATTCATCTTTAATTCCTAACCATTGATTAGATCTAGGGTAGATATCACTTGATCATAAACCTATCATTCTAATCTCACCATTGATTAGATCAATGGCTTAGATTAAAGGCTTCATCATTAAGTCTTCATCCAACGGTCCAAATGAAAACACATGCTCCCTTAGGTGTCCAATTCCTATTGGTTTAGAAAGTCAAGCCTACCTTTGTTGACTTGCTCTCATTGGTTAGAAATTGTACAGATCAACATTGATTGCTTTTTCCTACACGCGGGTCCCACAAAGACTTTTAAAGATCTGTGGTCAAACCGAAGCTGATTTTTACTATTTTTGAGACAAGTAGATGATCGTAATATAAAATAATATTATAAAAATATAAAATTATTTTATTACACGCTTAAATCTAAAAAATTACACTATTAATTTATATATCAATCAATTGGGTTTAGTAAGATCCTCGGCTCTAATTAATTAAAATAAGATTTATCCTAAGCTAGAAAATTATTATTTTCTTAGGTCGAGCAAATCACATACAACATCAAAGTACACTCACTTTAACAGTCAAATTAAATTTATCGCTCACAGAATTCACAAAACAGTACAAATCGGGACTATATTGTAATTATCCCAAAAGTTAGGGTGTTACAGTAAGAGTGTTAGATAGTTAGTAAGCTAGTAAGCAAGAAAATTAAAAGGTTAGTAAGTAAGTTAGAAATAAAATACAGAAAGTAAAATATAGAAAATAAAGTGCATAATGTAAAATACAAAAAATAAAATGCGAGAAAATAAAATGCAGAAAGTAAATTTAAAATATGAAAAGCGGAGAATTGGCAAGCCGATATTTTGCTCCTGTGAGAGAGAAGAGAAGAAGAAAGAATATTTCATTAATGATTAATGATTACGGAGAGGGATAAGGGAGAGTTTCCCTACTAAGTTAGTACGTTAGTAAGTATAAAGAAAAAAAAATTAAAAGAGCAAAAAAAAAAAAATATATATATATATATATATATATATATATATAAGATCCACAGAAAAACAATATAAATATTGTGAACACCCAATTTTGTCTCAGGACATTTTGTTTTAAAAATAAAAAAAGAAAGACTCATCTTTCACTAACTCATAACCTATTATCCAACTCGTTAACTCACAACCTATATGCCAACACTTATCCTAAACAAACCCCATCGCTTATCCTAACTCTTAAGCTCATCCTAAACAAACTTATCCTAAACTAAATAGCACTTATCCTAAACTAACCCCAACACTTATCTTAAATAAAACCTGACTCATCTTAAACCAACCACAACTTATCATCCTAAACAAATTCCAGTCACACAATAACTCAAACACTTCAACCTAATCCCCTCCTATAAAAACACCTAACCCACACATAGAAAAGGAACGGAGAACCTAACTTACTTTTCAGCCTTGATACACAGAGACGACAACTATCACAAGCCATATTTGCTCACTTACGTTGTCTTCCCCATGGTGATTTCTGCCAAAATTCTTCCATAACTTCCATCCTTACCCAACCATAACCAAGATCCCATCTTCACCTCCTCTAAACCATTAACTTCTCCCCTTTTCAATTCCTCACCAAGTCTGCCAACGTCCCAATAATCACCCCAATACAACACTAAATCACCTAAATCTCCCGCTCACCCACACCAAGTCAGAACCACCTATCACACCTCCCATTTGCGTACAACCATAACCCAACCATCATCAATCATCCGAACCTCACCAACTCCCTCATCCCCACCATAGCCGTGAGTCTCCTTCCCGAAACCACCAAAACCAAGCCACCAAACGGTGGAGCTCCACCGTGAAACATCACAAACAAACCACAACTGTGAGCAAACCCAACCTCCATCCACCCCAACATTCAAGCTCACCACTCCACAGTGAACCCACAGCTTCCTAACCATCCCATTTGTCACCTTCATTCTCATCATCTTCCACCTACATCAACCATTCACCCAAAACACCGTACCCTTTCTTCAATGGCCACCCTATCAGAATCAAATACAAACCACTAGTACCGTTGCTCGAGCCAGCATCCCACCATCTTCAACCCACGCAAAACTCGTTACAATCTCTCCGCCCATCCACGAACCAGCATCCCTGATCCGTGCTCATCAGCCATCACACAACCCAATAGCCGTCAAGCCACCCCAATCAAAAACCTGTAACCCACGTCGGCACCACCGTCCTTCACGTTACGCCACCCAATCGTCGAACTACCGGCGCACTGTTGTCCTTTGAATCACCGGCCTTCATCTCCGAACCCACTGTGATTCACCTGCAAATATCCCAAGAAAAGAAACACCCTTTTTGTTCTGCTCTTTTTTCGTAAAGCTTTTGCTACTTTTATTTATGTATATATTTATTTATTTTTTGGTTTTTTAAGTTCTATTAGTTTTTGAGAAATTGGTTAGATTAATGTATTTATTAGGTTGAAAAGTAAAAAAATATAACAATATAAAAAAATATAGTAAATAATAAATTTTTTTAAAAGAATAAAATGAGATTAACTGCGAGTTGTGACTTGTTGATCTTGTAACTTTTGTAATCATCTGAGTTGTGACAGCTTGATGATTCAAATTTTTTTGAAACATAAAAAGGTCAAATGAGTTTTAAAATATAAAAATAATTTTTAAATAAATAAATGGGATTAATTATGTTGTGACAACTTGTTGATCCTATAATTTTTGTAATCATCTGAGTTGTGACAACTCGATGATTCAAAAATTCAATTTTTTTAAAAAAAGACAAAATTCGAACCATTTTCTTAAAAAGATAATAACAATAATGAGTCAAATATTTTTTTAAAAAGGGGTTAACTGAGTTGTGACAGCTTGTTAATCCTATAATTTTTATGATCATCTGGGTTATGACAACTTAATGATTCATTTTTAAATTAAAATCAACCAACCCACAAGAATTTTATAAAGAACTACGTGACTTTGATTTTCTCACTGCACCAGGGAATACATAGGAGCGAAACTTTTTATTTCGTCAAGCCAAAAATTAATTTTTTTCATAATTCATTTGTCTATTTCATTTATTTGTTTAAAAATGAGTAAAACATATATTTTCAAGGACTATTAAGAATTTACATAATTAACTTAAGGTACCGTCTTAGGACGGGTGTGATAGGGGTGCTATGGGGTTAAGTTTCCACCCTTCCCTACGCATAACCAACTTCCAAATTCAATTTGGTTTCAAATACTATTTTTCTTAGGTTTTCCAATTTTTCCTAACAAAAAAATAAAATTGGTGGCGACTCCTAAAATTAATTTTTTTAAGTTGCTATATCTGCCGCAATTTTTCGGTCACGACAGATGGCGACTCCACTGGGGATACTTGAGAGTCAAGCCTATACATGTTGGTTATGCGAATATTGTGATCTTTATGTGTTTGTCTTACCCATTTTTTTTCTTTTTTTATTTTTTATTATTTGATGATTGTTTTTACTTTTAATTTTAATTGTTTTATTATCTAAACCTTAGGGTAGAAAACTTTTGGAATTTGTTTTGTATTTGCTTTGTTTTGCAGGATATGGGTAGTCTTTAAGATTGTAAAGGTTTGTATGCTCCCTACACCCACCGTACCTACACGTTGTTCACACACATTTGAGTGGGGCCCTATACCCGGGTCTGAGTGAAGCTTAAGTTAGGTAGAGGTTGCGTAGTGGTAGCCATTTTGGATGTACATCCTGTTTGGTTATCGCGAAAACCTCATCTAGAGTGTGCCTTTTTCATAAATGTCCCACACCTAGTGGTTTACCTACTATTTCGTGGTCAACATTTTAAAATGAGACTTAGCTCTAAAGACCTTTAGAATAGAAGAGTCACCCAATGAAAGTTCACACGAATCAGAAAGACTCTTAGATCCTTAGGATAGAATTCTCAAGTTTAAGGCAACCCTGTTAGGACACAAAGGGGGCATACCTTTCATTACCTTTAGATTTATCTATATCTTGTGAGTTGTGTAGTCCTTTAATGTAACAAACCATACTTGTGTCCCTCTTTTAAAAAAAAATCCAAAAAATGAGATAAGTCACTATTAAAGGACCAACAACTCGCTCATTCATTATTGCATCACAAGTCATCATTCTTCACATATGTTTTCTTTAAAAACCATGCATTGATAATTCTTATGTATTAAATCCAGGTTTGTTGGATGACTGTTGAAACTAAGTGCCTAAGGACTAGCAGTGAGTATCTTTGATTAATAATGGAAAGTGCCATGGGATCAGATCACAATGAGGTAATTTTGAAAAATACCTTGCAACTTAAGGCCAAGGAAGTTGACATAGAGAGCTTATTGAGTTTGGGCCGGATATTGAAGAAGACACAACGTCTAACCTTCACTGAAAGATATGGGAGGATCCTAAATCTATTAGAAGTGGACATACAAGTAGAATCCATCACTGCATTGGCCCAATATTATGACCCACCATTACGTTGCTTCATGTTTCAAGATTTTCAGCTAGCCCATACCTTAGAAGAGTTTGAGCAGATCTTAGGCTTACCATTAGAAAAGGAAAAGCCATATCTCTATATAAGCCACCACCATGCATCCATGCCAACCATAGCAGACGTCTTAAAGGTTCATGTAAAGGATCTGCAAAAAGCAAAGCAAAATAGGAAAGGAACAAAGGGATTCCCAAAGAAATACTTAGAAGAGCACATGCGCCACCTAGCCAAGGTTGAAGACTAGAATACCTTTATGGATGTGTTAGCCCTCACCAGTTATGGCATCCTATTCCCGAGTAATAAAGACTTGACAAATTTTGTAGCAATAGATGTGTTTCTTGCTCGAAGGAATGATGCTGCTAATCCTGTTCCAGCCCTTCTTGCTGATGTTTACTATACTCTAAATTTCTGCCATGAAAAGAAGGGTAAGCGGATCTTATGTTGTCTACTGATGTTATTCGTATGGCTCACAAGTCACATGTTTAAGAGGGGCTACAAGAATCCATGTCCCATTACATGTCTCAAGATGCTCAAGTTGAAGACCAGGAATGATCGCGAATGGGCCAAGGAATTGGCTAAGCTTGAGTAAGAGAAAATTGTATGGTACCCACAGCGTAAAGAAGGGAAAACGGTGGTCTATCAGTGTGAAGGCTTTCCTAATGTTCCTCTCAAGGGTACTCAGGGGTGCATTAACTACAACCCCGCCTTGGCATTGCAACAACTAGGCTATCCCATGATGGGGCCACCCTCAGAATTGGAAACCACTCTTTTTGTTTATGATATGCAGATGGAGTGTATTGAGACACTAAAGAGAGTGCGAGGCACTTAGAAGAAAGTTATCAGAAAGGGTAAAAAGCTAGGAGTCAGAAGTTGTGGGGTCAAAGAAAGTTACCGGCAGTGGGTCAAGAACAGGGCTCAAGAAGTCAAGTTACCTTTCCAAATCCTAGCAACCTCTACAGTCAGTAAATCTTTGCCTCCGACTCCGATAGAAGATGAAGAAATAATAGAAAAACTAGCAAAAGCCAATAAAGAAAAAAAGAAATTAGAAGCAGAGTTGGAAAAGGTTCGCCAGGCATATGCAGTTTTAAAGCGTGAAAATTCTGAGAAAAATGATGCTCTCGAAAAAGTAAACAAAAGGCAAAAGACAGAGCAAGATAGTATGCCAAAGATCAGAAGATGTTTAGAAGCTGCAAATAAGGAACTAGAGCTCCAAGGGCAGGAAAGAGATAGGGCTCTGGCAGAAAATCAACAACTCAAGGAGTTGCTTGTAATTGCCAAAGTAGCATAGAATAATGCTCTTCAGTAAGCAGATAGTATGAGGCAACAAGTGAAGACAATATCAGCAAGATATTAGGACATGATCAGAATTGAGAGGTTGCGCACTGTCAAGGAGATTGCAAGGTATGAAGCAGCATTGTGACAGGGACAGGAGGATTTGTAGAAAATGATAGATCAGGCAAGACAACAAGACAAGAACATTAATGGATGGAAAGAAGAAGTCCATTTTTGGAGAGACCAATTCTCAAAACTAGCATGCCTAGCCAATATGGCAATCGTAAACATTCCATATTATTTAAAGGTGGCAGATAAAATGGTCGATCCTCTTAAGACTCCAGCAGAGATTAATGACTTCATTGAATATTGCAAGAATCTTATAAGACAAATGAAGCAGATGATCAAGGTGCATTCCTTTGAAAATGATGAATTAGACTAGACAATGATGTATTTCAAATAGAGTGGAAATGATGTTCTCCTCTCAAATGATGATAATGTTTCTTTTTCGATTGAATAAAGTATGCCTTTTTGTTTTTCTGATCCCATGTTTTACTAAAAATCCAATACTTTTGAATGAGACGTTCTAAGTAATGGTCATGACAAACAAACTTTTGAATGAGACGTTCTAAGAAACAGTCATGACAAGTAAAAATCAAAGATACTCACTCAAATCTGCTCGACACAAATTAACAATGGTCCTTTAACAAATCAATAATAATCATGGTTGTTTTTAATAAATTGTACTTTTATTGTTCATACAAAATTTAGAGCCATTGCACGACTAAGGAAAGAAGACACTAATCAAACCCATGTTCACAACACAAGGGCTCGAACAAGGTTAACTGCAGTGATGGTAGCTGAAAATGAAGGCAGGAACCTGAGTATGGAAGTCGGTGAGATTAAAGAAAGGATAAATAAAATGGCAGTCTCAGAGAAGAATGGAGGAAATGTTGTCAGCCATAAGAGAGACCCTCACCTTGATTAAGGCAGCTAAAAGCACAAGAGTGATTGGAGCACATCTGCGCCTGCCAACTATCCCTTCCATAAAGACAAAACTCGGGATCACTACTGAGATGCCTATTGTGGGAAGGACCTTGAATAGTGCTTCAGAGGATACTGCTCCTAAGAAAGGATTCCAGCCGAAAAAGAAAGAATTTGAAGTGAATCATATCTAATACCAACAAACCTTTGGACCTCGATATCCACCACAATGCCCAAGTCATTAACCACCATATAACTCTAACCTTCACTTTCCATACCAGTAACCTTCACTTTCCATACCAGACACCTACACTTACACCTCCTTGTTACCCCTCCCACCAAATTGTGCTAACCACAAATAAGACCCCAACTCCACAATTCCAAATCAACAATGTTCCCATACCACAACTATATGAACTAACTCGCCCATCCTACACCTGATATCCACCTTCATTTCCGCAAAATCACCCAAGTCACCCACAGCCTCGACCAGACTTCTAAAATCAAGGTTGTTTCTGTCCCCAAAACCTACCCTATTTCATAAAACTATCCATTTCAAACACAGATTTATTCCATAGGCTGTTTGATGTTCACCTTATTTCTGAGAATCATGTACGTCCCCTTGAACCACCATTCCCAATATGGTATAACCCGAGTTTAACTTGCAAATACCACATAGACATCCCAGGGCACTCAATTGAAGATTGTGAATCCTTTAAGATTACGGTAAGGAAGCTAATTACTTATGGGAAGCTTGACATTGAAGAAGTAGTTGGACCCAGTATTGTCTATAACTCTTGAAGTGATTGTCGTAAAATAATCAGTGATATTGAACTTATGTTAACTTTCTTGAAGCATTAATGTAATAAATTTGCATGGGTACATTGTTTCCTTTCATTTTCATCATATTGTCTTTCTTGACATTTATTCTATTTCATTTCTTCAAAGTGTCTTCCTTGTATCCAATTCTTGGCAATCCTCAGTTTGGTAGATGTCAATAAAGTCTGAATGTGCAAGTGCCTTTTGCAAAAAAAAAAATGAAGAAAAAAAGAGCAAAGAAGTAATCACTTGGTGTGCACTATCTTTTTGTCTCAAAATTAAAGTTTTGAAAATAAACAATCATGATTTAAAAATGAAGACTGGTCATTTTTCTCTATCTTTTACAAAATTTCATCATCTTTATCCCTCGTTACCCCTTTTGAGCTTAAAAAAAAAAATTCTTTAAAGAACCTTGGACAAGGATCACCCCTACACTAGGGGATAGCACAAAACAAAGTTGATTGTCATGATAACTATTTTGAAGTGATATGAAGAAAAAAAAAGTGAAAAGGGCAAGAAGTAAAAATAGTAAAAAATGATGAAAAAGAAAAAGAAAAAGAAAAAAAATAAAAAAGAGAGAAGGGAAAGAAAGAAGAAAGAAAATAAAATGAAATGGAGAAGAAATGAAGAACAATAAGAGAAAGGTGTGCTTGAAAGTGCAAAAGCAGTTGACAAAGTTTAATTTTGGTCAATGATCCTTAGTCTCATTCAACTCTTAAACACTTAGTTGAGCCTTATATCTTTCCTTTCATAACCTAGCCTTGGCCACGTTACAAACCTCAAAAATTCTATTCTAATCAATGAAGGGTTGTTGTCATTTCGTTAACTTTAATTTTGAGACAAAGGTTACACTCATCTAAGTATCTAGTTCATTACTCTTAAAAAAAAGAAAAAGAGAAAAAAAAAAGACTTACACCAGGGCAAGTTTCTACCATGTTCGAGCTGACCCTACACTGGGGCATTCTTTTCGCTAGTTTAATTTAACCCACACTGGGGCAAATCTTTTAGTCACTAGGGCGAGTTCCTATTCTATTCAATTCAGTCCTAAACTGGGACAAATTTCTCTTTAGTTCAATTTGTGTCTTACACTAGGACAAGTGTCTACCCTGCTGGATTTGACTCTAAACTAGGGTAATTTTTCTTTTCCTTGGTTTAATTGACTAACACTGGGATAAATCTTTCGGTCACTAGGGCGAGTTTCAGTCCTATTCAATTTAGTCTTAGACTGGGACAAATTTTTCTTTAGTTCAATTTGGCTTGATGTAGATGTTCAGCAGAAGAAAATCATTGGTCATAATGTCTAATGGGAAACTAAAGGTCATTCTCATAAAGATCAAACCAATTCATATCGGGTCAACACCTCTTTTGAATCTCATACCATCATTTGTGTCTTTTTCCATATATACCCTTTTGTGTATCCAAGCTTGCAAGACCAAACTGAAAGTTGTTCACTCAGTAAGTTCCTTTTCCGTTATACCTTTAAATCCATGTCTGTCTATTATGTAATGCTTCAGGTAAGGTGAACACGAGTACAATATTATGATTTGACCATCTAATAACAATCCTTTGATGAACAATTCAGACTGAAAAGAATTTAGAAGTTTCAATTAAAAGGGACAATGATATCCCAAGGGATAATCCATAAGTAAGAGGTATCCAAGCAAAAAAAAGAAGAAGGAAAGGATCCCGTTAGACTGAAAACCCGAAAGGGCGGTTTAAGCAAAAGTTGGAGCCAATGAATTGGAATTGCTTAAACTGGGGCAATTTTGGTAACTTTATTCGCGTTCGATTGGCCATACTGGGGCAAAATTTCTGAAGGATTAAGGGGAAGATATGTTGAAGGAAATAACAATAGAGACAACAATTAAGTTATCAAGCAGTTGTAGGGAATCAGTTGAATGAGGGACAAAGTTAAATACTGGAGTAAAATTTTCTCTCAAGGACTCAATCAAGCAAGGGTTCATGACAAGAGATGATCATTTCATTTCTCAAAAAGAGAGTTGGGGATGGAAAACAAGGAAAGAGAAAGAAGAAGGAAAAAAGAAAGAAAGGATGAGTAAGAAGGACCGAAGTTATCAGGTCCAACGGGCAAAAGCATGTGAACAAGGGTTTGATTGGTCAAAGCTTTCCAAAGTTGTCCTTGGTTCAAATGATTTTTTTTTAAATAGAAGAAAGAGAGAAAAAAGAGAGAGAGAGAAAAAAAAAGAAAAAAAAAGAAAAAAAGAAAAGAGAAAGGAGAAAGGAGAAAAAGAGAAAAGAGAGAGTAAAAAGAAAAAGAAAAAAGAAAAAAAGGGAGAAAAAGAGAGAAAAATAAAAACAGAGAAAAAAAGAGAAAGAAAAAGAGAGAGAGAAAAAGAGAAAAATAAGAGGGAAAAAGAGAGAAAAAAAATAAAAAATAAAAAAATAAAAGAAAAAAGAAGAGAAAATCTTTTTGGATCAATATGCCCATTGCCTTTTAAAATTTCTGTATTTCAGGCGTAGTAGCTCATTGTCTTTTAAATTTCAAGCCGCATTAGCCCATTGTCTTTTTAATTTCGGGCCGCAGTAGCCCATTGTCTTTTAAATTTCGAGCCGCAGTAGCCTATTCTCTTTTAAATTTTGGGCCGTAGTAGCCCATTGTCTTTTAAATTTTGGGCTACAATAGGCTATTGTCTTTTAAATTTTGAGCCACAGTAGCCCATTATCTTTTAAATTTTAGGCAGTAGTAGCCCATTGTCATTTAAATTTTGGGCCGCAGTAGCCCATTGTCTTTTAAATTTCAGGCCGCAGTAGCCCATTGTCATTTAAATTTTGGACTGCAGTAGCCCATTGTCATTTAAATTTTGGGCTGCAATAACCCATTGTCTTTTAAATTTTGGGTCGTAGTAGCCTATTGTCTTTTAAATTTTAGGCCGTAGTAGCCCATTATCTTTTTAATTATGGGCCGCAGTAGCCCATTGTCTTTTAAATTTCGGGCCGCAGTAGCCCATTGTCTTTCAAATTTTGAGCCGCAATAGCCCATTGTCTTTTAAATTTTGGGCCGCAGTAGCCCATTGTCTTTTAAATTTAGGGCCGCAGTAGTCGATTGTCATTTAAATTTTGGGTCACAGTAGCCCATTGTCTTTTAAACTTCAGGCCGCAGTAGCCCATTGTCTTTTTAAATGTCGGGACTCAGTTGTCCATTGTCTTTTCAAGACGCAGTAACCCATTGTTATTGTCTTCCGAGACTCAGTAGCCCACTGTCTTCCGAGACTCAGTAGCCCACTGTCTTCGGGACATAGAAGCCCACTACCATTCTATGCATCATTGAGCGCATCGGCTCCTTGCATTTGCATTTTAAGTTTTGAGCGTATTGGCTCCTTGAATTTTAAGTTTTGAGTGCATCAGCTCCTTGCATTTTATGTTTTGAGCGCATTAGCTCTTTGTATTTTAAGTTTTTGAGTGCATCGGCTCATTGCATTTGCATTATAAGTTTTGAGCGTATTGGCTCATTGCATTTTAAGTTTTGAGCGCATCGGCTCTTTGCATTTTAAGTTTTTTGAGTACATCGGCTCCTTGCATTTGCATTTTAAACTTTGAGCGCATCGGCTCTTTACTTTTTAAGTTTTGAGCACATCGGCTCCTTGCATTTTATTTTTGAGCGCATCATTCTTTGCATTTTTGTTCTCACATTATTTTTTTTGTTGCTCCCGAACAAAATTCGAATTCATGTCTTTACTTGTTCCTTACGGTGATAAAATGAAAAACTACGGTTATTCTTTTTTATCTAGTAAGAAACAAGTAAAGAGGGGAAACTGTGAACACCTAATTTTGTCCTGGGCATTTTGTTTTAAAACAAAGAGGCTCATCTTTCACTAACCCATAACCCATGATCCAACCCGTTAACCCACAACCCATATGTCAGCACTTATCCTAAACAAACCCCATCAGTTATCCTAACTCTTAAGCTCATCCTAAACAAACCTATCTTAAACTAACTAGCACTTATCCTAAACTAACCGCAACACTCATCTTAAATAAAACCTGACTCATCTTAAACCAACCACAACTTATCATCCTAAACAAATTCCAGTCACACAATGACTCAAACACTTCAACCTAATTCCCTCCTATAAAAACACCTAACCCACACATAGAAAAGGAATGGAGAACCTAACTTACTTTTCAGCCTTGACACACAGAGACCAAAACTATCACAAGCAATATTTGCTCACTTACGTTGTCTTCCCCACAGTGATTTCTGCCAAAATTCTTCTATAACTTCCATCCTTACCCAACCATAACCAAGATCCCATCTTCGCTTCCTCTAAACCATCAACTTCTCCCCTTTTCAATTCCTCGCCAAATCTTCCAACGTCCCAATAATCACCCAATACAACACTAAATCACCCAAATCTCCCGCTTCACCCACACCAAGTCAGTAACCACCTATCACACCTCCTGATTCGCACAACCATAACCCAACCATCATCAATCATCCAAACCTCACTAACTCCCTCATCCCAACCATAGCCGTGAGTCTCCTTCCCGAAACCACCAAAACCAAGCCACCAAATGGTGGAGCTCCACCGTGAACCATCACAAACAAACCACCATTGTGAGCAAACCCAACCTCCATCCACCCTAACGTTCAAGCTCACCACTCCACCGTGAACCCACAGCTTCCTAACCATCCCATTTGTCACCTTCATTCTCATCATCTTCCACCTACATCAACCATTCACCCAAAACATCGTACCCTCTCTTCAACAACCACCCTATCAGAATCAAACACAAACCACCAGTACCGTTGCTCGAGCCAGCATCCCGCCATCTTCAACCCATGCAAAACTCGTCACAATCTCTCCACCCATCCATGAACCAGCATCCTAATCTATGCTCATCATCCATCACACGACCCAACAACCGTCAAGCCACCCCGATCGAAAACCTGTAACCCACGTCGCGAATTCTTATAAGAAACTTCACTCTGTTGTGTTACTGGGTTAAAAGCCTTTTCAACTATGAACTTGGTGTTCTCTCTATCGTACCGACGAACTTGGTGTGAGCTCACCTTTGCCATGTTGATTCTCCAATGCTTCAATAAATCATCACTCCACAGCTGCTCATTTGTCATCAATTTCGAATTCACCTCATCTTTTCGATTGACAAAGTATTCTACCAATTTCGTATATGTCAACTGAACCAATTGTTTCAAACCTTCACAATGGCCAATTGTTTTGCCTTCCAGACTTTCCAATACGAAACTTGGTAATCGAATTGGCTTCTAATCCTTTCAACAATTAAGCATACAGGTGCATCGAGTTTTGTTCTAACCATCTCCAAAATGCAAGAGCAGATCATATGAGAGTCCAACTTACGGTGATCTAATAACACAGCTGGATTGACGCAGCTATGAGGTCTATTATATTTTGTAATATTCCACGCATTCGACCTCTTGCTTTGTATGGCCCTAACTCTCCAATTACAACCTTCGTCAAAACTAGGGCACTTAGTAGTTAGTCTTTGTGAATCAAAATCTTCAATCTTGTACTCTTGATGCCTACGAACCGAATAATGTTTGAGGGCCAACTTCACGGCATCTTTTGATGGAAATTCCAAGCCAACATAGAATTCATCATTTATGCTCCAACTCCCACGACTATCTAATTCAGGCAAGTTATCAGGATTATTCAATGCATCCCAATTGATCTGAGAAAACTGAGGGCACGGTGGCACAAATACATAATCACGGCCTAGAGGCACAAACATGGATTGAGGGGCAATCGACAATGGAACTTGTTCACCATCAAAGTTTTTTGTCTCTATGTCAGTGTCTGAATCATCATCCTCAGCTACTTGTTCTTCATCTTCACTTGTGTCCCATACTGCATCTCTGACAAGTGGGTTATCAGCTTCAACCATTGCACCTCCAATAACAATCAGACTACATGACTCGACTGGATTAGAAGGACCAGCTTGTGATTCTGTTTCACAAGGACCAGGAGCTTTAACATGCTCTTCATGCCCACCTATATCTACCTCAACATACAACTCCATCGAGGCCACGTTCGGAGTTTGACAGAAGGAATCTATCATGTATTTTACATCATTGTCGTCTTCTAATGGAAGACCTATCCACCTCCATGGATTGTAGCATTGTGGACATCGATAGACAACCTTTGACACATATACATTTCCTTGGAGCCTCAACTTTGAATGAATCTTATTCTTTAAGCCATCCAAAGTTATATTGGCTGTGATTACAATAGGCTTAGGAGGAGGATCTTGATATATGAGACCTTTTTCACCATCATACATTCTTCCATTGAAGTAAATATGCACATTAAGAGGTTTTACCATGTTAATTCCACTTCTGAACAATAACAAATCAACACATATGCAATCAATTTACACGTCTCAATTACAACAAAATTGCACATCTGACAATAAATTTATATTATTATTATTTGATGTACAAATAAGTTCATAAGCCCTACTAAATTAAATTAAACTACATTTAGTTAATTAAACCATGTCAAATACTCAAGAAATAAAAAATTCATACTATTATAGGAAGTACAAATTAATCATACAATTCACATTACATATCCTATTAATCACATTATTAATTACTCAAGATTGCCAAATCTATAAATTTCTAAATACATATAAAATAACATAAATATATAATTAAAATTAATATAATAAAAAAATAGCCAACAAATCATAAACACAAAAAATTCAAACATTATAATAAATAAATTCTTACATATAAGGAGCAATATTTGAATCAGATCAAACCAGAGATCCACACACTAAATGGAGAGTTCAGAGAGTTTAGAGAGAAGAAAATTGTAGAGAGATAGCGAAAATTTAGCAAATAAAAGGAATGACACGGAGGGAAGGGGGTGGTAATATATAGCTGAGTTACGCCATCCTAGGTGGCGTATTTGACTCACTTACGCCAACCTTGTTGGCGTATCTAGTGTAATGGCCACTCAGGATGCGTCATGGCGCAACATGCATTGATGCGCCATCTCATGTGGTGCATCTTACGTGACCCAAAAATAATAAAAAAAGTCACGTAAGATAAAAAGATGATAGTTTAATATATAATTTTGAAAGAATGATATTTTAGTAAATAATTTAAAAAATAACAATTTGATAAATAATTCAAAAAAATGATAATTTGGTAAATAATTTTACCACCACCGATAATTTAGTAAAAACCCAAGTTCAAACCAATCAATGATAAAAAAAATAGTGGAGCATCCATGCATAATACTTCATTAGAGTATTATAAAAGCCACATCATTCTTAAATTTTATTTAATATACTAATATATCCTTCTATCTAACTTCTGTTAACTCACTAACAGAAGATCCATGTAGCAACATCTGATGCTGATGCGAGTCATTCATGCATGAATCTTGACCATTTAATGTTTTATTCTTTATAATCTAATTTAATTTTTTTAAATCATTCTAAATTAAAAGAAAAAAAATTGAATTAAAAAAAATTATAAGCAAAACATGCTCGACAATGTCTTTACCCAGCGGTGACAGAAGCTCGGGTCTTATTGAGTCATCCATGATAGACGCCGACCAAGAGGCAGCGGAGAAGCGTGGGAGAGAGCATCATTGTAACTTGAGTGCATTGAGGCTCTCTCTGCCGGTTGAAGATCCAAACAACAACCCATTCCATCGTAGACAAACAGACTTGAATCATCCCCTAATTCTTCCACCAGTGCATCATTTCCATATCTTCCTCAACCCAACTACCCAAGATACCAATGCACTGCCCACATTCACCCTTACAAGCCCCCACGCCACAACCAATATCAAGCTACCACTGCAGCATGACCTTCGCTGGAGTCGACACTAGAGCCACCGCTTAGTCATCAAAGTCAAAGCCCTAAGCAACCATCCATTGACTAGAACTTCCAAATCACTATGAAGAAACATTGCTGTCAAGTCCTCTCAAAAACACCCGAGGCCACCGACATTCCATCATTGACCACATTCCTGCGCCTCCTCATCCTATGTCATGCGTTCAATAGTTTAATCCCCATCTCACTTTTCAATCTTTCGCCCATTTTCTTAGGAGCTCTGAACATCTAAGAATTTTTCAATATATACTCAACTTGGAGCTAATCACATGCTATACCTAACTAGCGGTGGAGCAACATTGTCTCGACAGGATCATGATTTTTTTATTTTAAAATAACTAGTGTTGTTAATTTTTTTTTAAATATTTAAATATCCTAAAAATTAATATTATCATCTTTTAAAGTTAACATATTTATAAAATTTTCTCAATCTTCTACACTAAATTAGTAAAAATCACATGAGTAAAGATGATTTTTCCTTAACAACCAAATCCTTCGTTTCTTAGACCATAAGTATTTATTATTTTTTCTACTATCGTTTTAAGATTTTTTAAACATACAATTTTTTGTTTTTACTTTAAAACAATAGTATAAGTTTAAATTTTTTGTGTAGTTGTTATTTATTTTGCTTGTCACTATTTCTTTTTCCACTTTAAACAACATAATTTTTATATATTTTCTTTTAATTCTGTAATTTATCTTGCATGATTTTTTTGTGGAGTTAAAATTATTTTTACTTTTTTGTACTTTCCTATTTCTAATTCTTGTTTTTATAATTTGGATTTATTAATATTTAGAATATTAACTTATATAATATTATTTAATTGATAATTTTACCTGTTATAATTATAACTATTTTGATAAAATAATCAAATAATATGATATTAATTGAGACATGTCGGTATAAATACATTATTTAAAAAAATAAATTTTTATAATAATATCTTTAATAAACTTATATTATAAATTTTTATTTGTACCAAAAAATATTATAAATTTTTATAATTATTAATACTCTCAAGCTCACTATACCTATCCGTACTTAACCAAGTTCATAATATAGCATTGGAAGACTAGATGGCCAATCGTCCACTAGCTAGTGCTCTCCAGCTGGCTGTACTTGACAGAGTGCATAATTTAATATTTAATTCTAATATTTTTATCACAAATAATAAATATATTTATTTGTATATCTCATTTAATATTATTTATTATTTTTTATTTTTATTTTTTTCTCTCAATCACACATCTTTAAAAAAAATATATACAATATCTACACTTCTTAAAAAAATATAAAATCAGCTTCATCTTTTAGCATTGGAAGATCAAATGGCCTAGCTGTACTTGACCGAGTTCATAATTTAGCATTGGAAGACTAAATGGCCATGTTGGAACCAGAATAAACTTATTCCCATCGTAAAAATAAAATTATCCTTTAGTTTTTACACATTAAAGACCCATATTTTATTAGATACATTAAATCCTAAATAATTCAAACCTTATCATATCACTTTTAATTAGACTCAACCTTAAATGACAGTCCATAATACATAATTATTCACATATAAGGCCAATGTTGGATTAAGGATCCAACAATCTCCCACTTGGACTATATGTGTAACTTTATAATTATGTATTACAAAATTAACCATATGAACTCTGGACCGTACTGACCCGATTGTCATTGGAGCACCTATGTCCCTGGCTGATTGGGCCAACCTAATGCTGAGTAATATTCAGGTCTCATACCCGACCTACCAAAACCCGAGGTTTCGAATTATGAACCGTCAACGGTCATCGAATCTTGACTTGATGACTAACGTCTAAAAACGGCTCTGTACCATTAAGACCAAGTATAACGTAGATTGGATATTCAAATGACCTTAAAAGGTAGGAATCCGAGGGATAGCCCTTATATAAGCCAGCTCGGTTATCTAGGCCGGGCATGTTCCAATTCTCCTAGCCTTTTATTATATTGACTAATTCTTTAAACTGATCAGTTTACCCGAGAGCTGACTCCACTGACATTCCATTCAGGGAACTTTAGTGGATCTCCTTCTGACTACATTGGGTTTCGGTCAGCATCCAGAACATTTGGCACCCACCGTGGGGCTAGGTAAGACTTTTCCTACCTCACAAGCAACCAACTTCATCATCTGAAAATTCACTTCTTTGACCAGTTATGGCCAGCAATGAGAACCGCACTGTCAATGGAGAGAATTCGGGTGATCCTCAGCCCGGTCCAATGGAGATGCTCATGCAAGTGATAAAGGACATTAACAGCCGCATTGACCAGATTGATAGGATGAACAAAAAAGAGCAACATAGAGCAGAGCCAGAGGGGGAGATTGAAGGGTTACTTAATGAGGATGTGGCGAGAGAATTTCATCAACGCTCAAGTCAGCCAAGAGTAACCGACCTTGAAGCTCGTTTGCAGACGAACCACAAGAATATTCCGACTGCTGATCATCCATTCTCAGATTTTATAATGTCAATTAAACTCCCGGAAGGCTTCCGACTTCCAACGATGGAGTTGTACGATGGGACGACTGATCCGCAGGAGCACCTTACAATGTTTAATTCCATGATGCTTTTGAATGGCGAATCGGATCCGATCAAGTGCAGGGCCTTCCCAACAACGTTGAAGAAATTGACTTTACTTTGGTTCTCAAGCCTCGAAGCAAGTTCAATTTATGACTTTTCTGAATTGTTCATTAAATTTCTTAATCATTTTTCTACCAGCAGGACATATCGGAAGACTTCGGAAAGTCTGATCAATTTAAGGCAGGGAAGAGATGAATCCCTCAAAGAATTTATGCGGAGATTCGAAGAGGAAGCGGTTCAAATTAGAGATCTAAACCCGTCTGTGTCCTTACATGCAATCATGGCAGGATTACGTCCGGGACCGTTTGCAGATTCCTTGGCCAGAAAACCCCCTTTGGATCTTGATGATTTGCGGGATAGATCCACATGGTACATAAACATGGAAGAAATCGTCTTCGCAAGAAAGCAGATGGAGCGGCAATTTTTCGATCTGGAAACGTCAGGAAGCAGAAGCAACCCTCAAATCTCCATTCGCCCGATTTCATTCGAAAAATTTCAAGGGGGGCGATCCAACCCGAGGGGCAGAACAACAACACGTAATAGCGACCACTCAGAAAGGTTCAACCGAGGTTCGCGGGAGACATTCGGGAGAGTTAGATCTGTCTTTGACAAATACACTCCTCTGAACACTCCCCAGGATCAAATTTTATGAGAAATCTATAGCACTGGCTTGATTCAAATTCCGATGAACGCAGGAAAACAAAGGACCCCGGCAAATGTGGACAAGAGCAAAAGATGTGAATTTCATAAGGTATATGGCCACTCAACAGAGGAGTGTATTACATTGAAAGACAGAATTGAGCAACTCATTCGAGAAGGCAATCTTGGGAAATATATATATCGGCGTAGAAGCCGTAGTAGAGAAGCAAAGGAGACAAGAGAAGGAAATCAACACAGACCAAGGAGCCCAAGCTTGGGAGAAAAGAGCAAGATCGTTGTTGCTGTTTCGGATCCCCGGGATCATTTGATTAGAGGAGTGATCAACACCATAGCCGGAGGATTTGGTTGGAGGAGGAGTTCGAATTCGTCTCGAAAAAGACATCTCCGAGCTGTTATGTCTGTAAGTCACCCTTCTCCGATGCAGCATGAAGAAAGCCCAGTGATCTCATTTTCCAGTAAAGATTTCGCTGGTCTCGATGAAAACTTGGATGACCCAATGGTGATCTCCATCATTGCCGAAAATTTCCAGATTAGGAGGGTCTTGGTCGACCAGGGCAGCTCGGCAGATATACTTTATTTGCCGACTCTCCGTAGATTACAAATTCCAGAAACTGAGTTAAATCCTTTTGATGGGTGTCTGGTTGGTTTCTCAGGTGAACAGGTAAATGTAAAAGGGTATATTGAACTCCGAACGACTCTCAGAACAGGTACGCTCTTGAAAACGATTCTTGTTAAATATCTAGTTATTGATTCTCATACTCCATACAATATTATTCTTGGAAGACTTTCTCTTAATTCTTTGGGAGCGGTGGTATCAACCCCGCATTTAATGATGAAGTTTCCCATTTCCAAAAACAAGATAGGTGTGGTTCACGCAGATCAAAGAGAGGCAAGAATATGTTATAACGAAAGTCTAAAGCCAAAACAAAAAGAGATGGCCGACCGAGTTGAGTCGTCAGGCAAACCCTTGCACATCAATATGACGGAATTAGACCCGAGGAGTGATGAGCAGGATCGACCTCAGCCAATAGAAGATTTGCAGGTTATATCCTTGGGCCCAAAATCGAATCAGGTAACTCGCATTGGTTCCAATCTTCCAGTCGATGTCAAGAATGAATTGGAAAAGCTGTTGAAGGAAAACTCCGATGTGTTCACTTGGACCGCAGCAGACTTACCAGGAATTGACCCAGAGGTAATTACTCATAAACTCTCCGTAAATCAAAAATAAAGCCTGTTGCTCAAAAAAAGCGGAAGCTCGGAGCCGAAAAGCAGGAGGCTGCCGCTCAGGAGACCAAAAAGCTGTTGGAGGCTGGTTTCATAAAGAAGGTTGAGTATACCACGTGGTTGGCTAACGTGGTCATGGTCAAGAAGTCGACAGGGAAGTGGAGGATGTGCACGGATTTTACCGACTTAAACAAAGCTTGTCCGAAGGACTCCTACCCTCTACCTAGCATAGATCGGTTAGTCGACGGTGCGTCCGGTTATCAATTCCTTAGTTTCATGGATGCCTACTCAGGATATAACCAGATCAAGATGCATCGGGAAGACGAGGAGAAAACTGCCTTTATCACCGAGTTCGGGAATTATTGTTACCGGGTTATGACTTTTGGTCTGAAAAATGCCGGGGCGACCTATCAGAGGCTTATGAACAAAATATTTAAGGACCAAATCAGAAGAAACATCGAGGTATATGTTGATGATATGGTGGTAAAGACGCCGGCCAACGGCAGCCACTGTTCAGATCTCCTAGAAATCTTTGCTCAATTAAGAAGGTACAACATGAAATTGAATCCAGAGAAATGTGTGTTCGGTGTTCAAGGCGGGAAATTCCTCGGCTTCCTCCTAACCAACAGAGGGATTAAGGCCAATCCGGACAAATGTAGAGCTATAATGGACATGAGGAGCCCCGCATCAATCAAGGAAGTCCAGAGACTGAATCGTTACTTTGTCAAGGTTTTTGTCGAAATCAGCCGACCGAGCTCTTCCATTTTTCCAGTGCCTAAAGAAACCGACTAATTTTCAATGGACCGAGGAATGCGAAAAGGCGTTTGCAGAGTTGAAGCACTTCTTAACCACACCGCCAGTCCTAACTAGACCCGAACAAGGTGACTCTTTATTGCTTTATATATCTGTCTCTGACAAAGCTTTGAGTTCGGTATTGATTAAAGAAGACGGAAAGGACCAGCGTCCAGTCTACTTTGTGAGTCGAGTCTACGCAAGGACCTAAGTCGATATCAAAGGATAGAAAAAATGGCATTGGCCCTCGTGGTGACAGCAAGGCGTCTTCGACAATATTTCCAAAGCCATCGAATAATTGTCATGACTGACCAACCTATTAAACAAGTTCTAAGAAAACCGGAGTTAGCAGGTCGATCTGATTTCCTGGTTGAACTATCCTTACCCTATTCTCATGACCCAAATAATGACCTCTGGTATCTTTTTGTTGATGGAGCCTCGAATGTGAAAGGAAGCGGGGCAGGAATTATATTGGAAGGGCCTAATGAAATTCTGATCGAGCAATTGTTAAAGTTCAACTTCCGAACCAGTAATAATCAGGCAGAGTATGAAGCCCTCCTAGCTGGGCTTTCCCTTGCTGCTGAGATGGGAGCAACCCGACTGATTGCAAAATCAGACTCCCAACTGATGACTGGACAGGTCAGGGGTGAATTCCAAACTAAAGATACTCAACTAACAAAATATTTATTGAAGGTACAGGATATTATCAAAAAATTCGCAGAGTTTGAAATTTTGCACATTCCAAGAGACCAGAATGCACGTGCAGATTTATTATCCAAGCTAGCCAGTACTAAAAGAGCCGGGAACAATAGATCAGTCATTCAGGAGGTGATAGAAAGTCCGAGCATTGATGTAAAAGAATCTTTTGCCATAAACACCGACCCAGATTCTTGGATGACCCTGATCATTAGATATCTGCAAAATGGTGACTTATCGACCGACGAATCAAAGGCTCAAAAGCTCAAAAAATCGGTCAGTTATTATGTTTTGATCGGTGAAGATTTATTTAAAAGGGGATTCACTTTGCCTTTACTAAAATGCATTGAGCGAGATCGGATTATGTCGGTAATGGAGGAAGTTCATGAAGGTGTATGCGGCAGTCATATTGGAGGACGTTCTTTGGCCGGAAAGGTTTTACGTGCTGGATTATATTGGCCTACTATGAAGTCCGATTGCTTGAAGTACGTTCAGAAATGTGAAAAATGCCAAAAGTTTTCAAGTTTGCACAGGGCTCCACCAGAGGAACTTCATAACCTTGATACTCCATGGCCGTTCTGTAGATGGGGAATTGATTTGCTGGGACCTTTACCAATCGCAGCAGGGCAAATGAAGTACATTGTGGTGGTAATCGACTACTTTACGAAGTGGATCGAGGCCGAACCGCTCTCCAGCATAATGTCAAAAAAGGTAAAAAAGTTTGTATGGAAAAATATTATATGTCGATTTGGTTTACCATTTATTATTGTGTCTGATAATGGAACACAGTTCACTGACAAGAAATTTTGAGAATTTTGTTATAATAATGGAATTAAGCAGGTTTTTACATCGGTGGAACACCCGCAGACCAATGGTTTGGCCAAAGCTGCAAACAAAATCATTTTGGCAGGACTCAAGAAAAGACTAGATCGTGCTAAGGGGCTCTGGCTAGAAGAATTACACCTTGTTCTGTGGGCATATCATATCATACTACACCTCAATCCTCGACCCAAGAAACACCGTTCCGACTCACATATGGAGCCGACGCTATGATTCCGGTTGAAGTCGGTGAGCCGAGCTTCAGAAGGATAGCATTTTCTGAAGAAGCGAATGATGAGCATAAGAAAATCGACCTTGATCTGCTGGAAGAAGAGAGGGAAGTCGCCCACATTCGCGAAGAAGCAGTCAAAGCAAGGGCGGCAAGGAAGTACAATCGCAAGGTCAGATCGAGGAGTTTTCAATAGGGAGACTTGGTTTTGCGCAAGGTGGAGGACTGCAGAAGACCACAAGGTGAGGGGAAGATGTCGGCCAACTGGGAAGGGCCTTTTCGAATTGTAGAAGTTGTTGGAGGAGGAGCTTACAGGATCGGGGAACTCACTGGAAAAGTTCTTCCTAGGTCCTGGAACTCGGCCTCTTTAAGGAAGTTTTTTAGTTAAAATCTCTTGTACTAAGGATGTTGTACTCTTTTTCCTTACCAGGATTTTTCCCACTGGGTTTTGCTTGGAAGGTTTTAACGAGGCACATCTTATGACCCACTTTACTTAATCAAAATATTATTGTCTTTTAAAGTATTTTAGTTAAACATATTCATACCGGCTTTTCAGCCGATGCCGACCAAAGTCGATGTCAGCCAAAGCTGATGGAAGATACCGGCTTTTCAGCCGATGCCGACCAAAGTCGATGCCAACCAAAGCTGATGGAAGATACCGGCTTTTCAGCTGAAGTCGGTCAAAGACGACTCCTTTCATCAACTTTGGTTGAGGTCGAAATCAGTATTTCAGACCGACCGAAAATCACTTTGGTTGAGGTCGAAATGAAATGACATAATGAAATGGTTGAGGTCGAAATGAAATGAAATGATGTCGAAATGAAATGACATAACGAAATGAATGGTTGAGGTCGAAATGAAATGAAATGATGTTGAAATAAAATGACATAATGAAATGATTGAGGTCGAAATGAAATGAAATGATATAACATTATAAAGAGCAAAATGTTTCCAAATATATTTAATTACATTAAATAGCAAAATGTTCTTTACAAGAAACAAGGCTACAATAATTTTTGGCCCGAACAAAACAGCACATAAGTAAACTTGAAGTTATTCATTCATTTTCATCTTCATCTTCTGGTGGATCAACAATTCGGTCGTCCATTACAATCTTGAATGAACCAAGCTCGCCAAGCCGATCGTCAAATACTCCATCGGGGTTAAGGAGTTTTGTCTGCTCAAGATCGGACTCAAAACCGACGATCCTCTGCTCGACGGCCTCCTCTTTTAAGCTTGTTAGTTCGGTCTTAAGGGCATCCCTTGATTTTAAAACTTTTATCAGGACTCGGTTAGCCTCCATTTTTTGTCTCTCTGCATCCTCTTTTGCCTTCTTCAAAATCAAAAGCTCTTCTTCGGCTTCTTTCTTTTCTTTCTTTAGTGAAGCAAGAGACGTCTCAAGGTCATCGATGTGCAGGATTTTTTGCCTTAAGACTTCATTTTCTTTCTTTAAGGTTGAGACCTCTTCCTAATGAGCTCTTTGAGTTTTTTCTATTTCTGATCGGTAGAGTGAATTGAAAGAAGATAACTTCCTTTTTGAATCTTCCAGCTTATGTTCTACCGACTTGATTGCACTTGTTGCTCGAAGGAGTTGAACTTCAGTCCATCGGCATAGACCAATCCCACCAACCTTATCCTTTCTCTCCTTATCATTTGGCAGAGAGATCTGTGTTTCTAAGAAGGACTCGAAGGGGAAGGAAGATACTTAAACGCACTTTGTTTTTCCTGATTCTCAGAGGAAGAGCCCTCACCTAGGGTTCGGCATTTTGAAGCAGGAATTTTCGGAACTTCAGTCGCTTCGTCACCTTCTGCCTGATTCCTCTTTCCGACCAATGGTTCTGATTGGGTCTCAGGGGAGTCGGCAACAAGAATCGGGGCTTCAGTCCTCTCTACTTCAGAAGCCATTTTTTCCGCCTCGACCACGTCGGTCGGTAGTTCTTTCTTTTTCGCGAACTTCTTCAACTGTTTGAGTGAGATTCGGGGTGCCATCGACTCTGAAAAGTGGAACAAAAGGGTTAAAAGTCAATTTACGTTAAAAGCTGAGTCAATAAACATCGGATTTAAAACTTACTCATTAACTTTGCAATTTTGTCTGGATAATCCCCAAATTTGACAAATACACTGATATCCAGAACAGGACAATCTTCCAAGAAGTCGACTAAGTCCCGGTCGATTGGCAAAAGGCTTCGGTATTCAATACTTAGTATGGATTTCGGTTCTGTTCTCCAATAGAGAGGGAATCTCTCTATCGGTCGGCATAGAAGGGTATGTCGCCGTGACGGGTCTTAACTCGAAAAAATTTACTTTTGAAGTTCTTATATGATGAGTCAAAGGCTGAGAAAAATTTTTTACGGGGGTGGCTGGTGAGTGAAACCCAACCTCCCTTACCAACTCCTTTACATTGAAAAAAGAAAAAGAAAACTTCTGTGCTGGGAATTCTATCAAGGAAGTTCATCAAAACTTCGAAAACCTTTACAAAGGCCCAACTATTGGGATGAAGTTGGGTTGGAGCAACATTTAGACGACCAAGTACCGAGCACTGGAAATCAGTAAAAGGAAGCTTTAAATTCAGACGATTGAAAAAGGTTTCGTACATATACACCCAACCGACTTGGTCGTCGCCGAACGATGACATGAATACGAACTCATCTTTTCGGCACGGAAGGCAGATAAACCGACCTTCATCATCATCCCGGCTAAGTGAGACAAGTTGTCGGAGCATATTAATGCTCTCGGCCGTAGTGTAAATGGAAGGGAATTTGCTAACCGCTGGGTGAACCCAGTCATAGCTCGGCATCAACTCTTCTCCTGTCGATGTATTTTCCGGATGGTCGGACATCCTGGTTGGAAGGATTTCTCGACAACAACCTTCTACTAAAGTTAAAGTTAACACTGTATTAACCTATTTGGTTTGGAAAAGAAGGTGAAAAATCTATTTGGCTTAGAGAAGAAGGTGAATAAACCTATTTGGTGACTAAAAACAAATCCTAGTTACACACCCTCCTGGTTACACACCCTTCGCTGTCAAAAACGGGTATCAAAACAAAAGGAAATGCAAACTTGTATTTTAGAAATTACCTAGAGTGTGCGAAGGAAAGGCTGTGTGAAGAAAAATGGAAATGCTCGCTTGTACAGAATGAAGAAACTATCTGGATTAAAAATGGGATGGAAAGGTTTATCGGCAGCACGCAGAAATGAGAAGAGGAAGGGTCAAGAAAAAGAAATAGAGAAATGAGTTAAAGAAGTGAATAAATGAAGGATAGTTTGGCAAGTTTTAAAACGATAAAATCGCTAATCAAAAGATCAAGGAAAACAAAAAATTTCAAGCAGGACGGTTGGATATATCTAACGGTGATCTAACGGTGGAAGGTGAAGAATCGAAATTTTTAAAGGTCTTTTATGAAGTCAGGTGCATTAATGGTGAAGTGACATAATTGGCGTTTGGTGAACAAAAGCATGACACGTGGCAAGTTATATTCGAATTTCGTACACAGATAACGAAGCGCCTAGTTAGAAGGAAAAATTACGGTCTGGACTCATCCTCATCCAACCAATAAAAAAGTAAGCTCGGTCAAAACTAATGATTAACTGAGCTGGGGGGCTGTGGACCATACTGACCCAATTATTATCCAGGCACTTACATGCCCAGTCGAAAACCATGTAGGCTGAACTCTCATCCGACCTATGAAGAAAGTAAGCTCGGTCAAATCTAAAGATTGACCGAGCTGAGGGGCTGTGGACCGTACTGGCCCGATTGTCATTGGAGCAACTATGTCCCTGGCTGATTAGGCCGACCTAATGCTGAGTAATATTCAAGTCCCATACCCGACCTACCAAAATCCAAGGTTTCGAATTATGAACCGTCAACGGTCATCGGATCTTGACTTGATGACTAACGTCTAAAAACGGCTCTGTACCATTAAGACCAAGTATAACGTAAGTTGGAGATTCAAATGACCTTAAACGGTAGGAATCTGAGGGATAGCCCTTATATAAGCCAGCTCGGTTATCCAGGCCGGGCATGTTCCAATTCTCCTAGCCTTTTATTATATTGACTAATTCTTTAAACTGATCAGTTTACCCGAGAGCCGACTCCACTGACATTCCGTTCAGGGAACTTTAGTGGATCTCCTTCTGACTACCTTGGGTTTCGGTCAGCATCCGGAACAAACTCAATGTTATTGTCATTACTGAAAGTATCTATAACCAATCTGATCCATCAATTGTACCAACATAGGATCAAAGCAGTCTTCGCTACAATTATCGTAACTCAATCCATCAATGGTCACATATGCTGATACAAATGAATGATATGGATCATGATATGGATGTGTAGCATGAAATTTTCATGTGATGTGATCTTAACATACCTAATTCCAATTGGTCCTCCTTAAACCTTAGTGAGATCAAAGCATAACAAAATTAGAGTGTCAATACACCAAAACTTTATTTCTGCAGAAAATATTCGTAAACCATACATAAAAAAAAAAAAGTCTATATCATAAAAGCATTTAAAAGTTACAAACTTCCACTAAAACTGAACATCACTTAATGACATAACACTCATATGAGCAGTGTGCTCATGAAACATTTTGAGTGGTAACCCTTTAGTAAGTAGATCCGCAACCATGGAGTTTGTTCTGATATGCTCTATAGACAACTGTCCACTCTGAACTCTTTCTTTAACAACAAGGAACTTGATATCTATGTGCTTCGACTTTGTCGAGCTATAAGAGACTGTTTAGCATTCTTCCAAGAAATAGCACCTCCAACTAACAGGTATATATAACCCGATGTAGATTTCATATTATCTTGGCATCCAGCAAAATCGGAGTCAGTATACCCAACAATCTCAAGCTTATCCGACCTCCGATATGTGAGCATGTAGTCTTTCGTTCTCTGTAAGTACCGCATGACCCGTTTGGCTACTTTCCAATGGTCTAATCCTGGATTACTCAAGTATCTGCCCAACATCTCTGTAATGTACGCAATATCAGGACGCGTACAAACCTAAGCATACATCAGACTCCCTACTGTTGATGCATAGGGAATCTTCTGCATTTCCTTTTCTTCAAAGCCATTCTTAGGACACGAATTGAAACTAAACTTGTTTCCCTTAGCCACAGGGGTATCACCTAGTTTACACTCTTGCATGTCATATCTCTTGAAAACCTTTTCAATATAGTCTTTTTGTGACAATCTAAGAATATCCCGAGAACGATCTCGATGTATCTGTATGCCCAATACAAAAGATGCATTACCAAGGTTTTTCATCTCAAAATTCTTAGCTAGGAATCTCTTGATTTCATGCAATAATTCTATTTCATTGCTGGCAAGCAAAATGTCATCAATATATAAAACTAGAAAAATATATTTGCTCCCACAGAACTTATGATATATACAGTCATCTACCAAATTTACCTCAAAACCAAATGAGATGATTACTTGATGAAACTTGAAATACCATTGTCGAGATGCTTGCTTGAGCCGATAGATGTATTTCTTAAGTTTGCAAACCATATTCTTTGAGTCTTCCGAAACAAAGTTTTCTGGTTGCACCATATAGATTGTCTCATCAATGTCACCATTGAGAAATGTCGTCTTTTACATCCATTTGATGTAACTTAAGATCGAAATGCACCACCAATGTCATTATAGTCCTAAAAGAGTCCTTCGAAGATACTGGAGAGAAAGTCTCTTTATAGTCGATGCCTTCTTTCTGTGTAAATCCCTTTGCGACAAGACGAGCCTTATATCTTTCAACATCACCTTTTGAATCCCTCTTGATCTTAAATATTCATTTGCAACCAATGGGTTTTGCACCTCCAGGCAATGCGACAAGATCCCAAACGTCATTGTCCTTCATGGACTTAATCTCTTCATTCATGGCATCAATCCACTTTTGAGAGTTAGAACTTTCCATGGCTTGACGGAAGTTGATCGGATCATCTTTCATCACTCCAATGTCAACCTCATGTTCTTGGAGAAATATAATGTAATCATCTTGTATTGCACTTCTCCTTTCTCTTATGGATCTCCTTAATGACATAGGTTCTTGAGGTGGAAGAGTTTGTTCTTCTGGAATAATTTCTTGTATGGGAGGTTCAACATTGTCTTGATCTATTGTGTCTTCAACAAGGCCAGGAAGAGGTTCCTGAATAATGTCAATAACACCTGTGGGAATATTAACATATTCCTCTTCAAAGACAATGTCCCTAACTATATCTCTCCCAGCAAACTCGACATCCTCAAAGAACCGAACATTTCCCAATTCAAAAATTGACTTAGTTGTGAGATCATAAAACTTATAACTCCTAGACCTTTCAGAGTATCCAATAAAATAGCAACTGACTGTCCTTGAGTCCAATTTCTTTTCATTTGGCCTATAAGGCCTTGCTTCAGCTGGACAACCCCAAATGAACAAGAATAACCAAATTTGTCCAAAGTAGAAATAGAAATCAAATTTCTTCTAAAAGATGATACAATAAATATTTTATTAAGATCCAAATAAAATCCAGTCTTTAACAATAATCTAAATTTTTCAATTGCCTCAACTTGAGCTTTCTTGCCATCACCTACATAGATGTATCTTTCACCATCACTTGATTTTTGACAATTTAGGCAACCCTGCGTGGACACACTAATATGAGTTGTGGCACCAAAATCTATCCACCATATGTGTTTAGGCACCGAAGTTAAATTAACCTCAGAACAAACCAAATTAAGAAGCATACATTTCTTAGCACGCCATGCGTGATAGCTACTGCAATGCTTCTTCACATGCCCTTCAGCTCCACAAAAAGAAATAACCACTACCTCCTGATTCATTTGGTTTCTTTTGTTGTTTCTTTTGAGGCGCCATATCTGCAGCTTCCTTATCCATCTTCCTCTTCAGTTCCTTACCCTTGTACTTTGAGGTAGAGGCAAAATGAACACTTTCTGTCTTGTCTTGCTTCAACCTTTCTTCTTCCTGAACACAATGTGAGATGAGCTCATTCAGAGACCAAGTCTCTTTCTGACAATTATAGCTCACCTTAAACTGTCTAAACTGTGTCGAAAGAGATATCACAACCAGATGCACCAGCAAGTCCTCAGAGAGTTCTAGCTTAGGTGCTTTCAGCTTTAAAGTAATATGAGACATCTCTATGATATACTCCCTGATGTTGCCCTTATCTATATACTTCATTGAAATTAGTTTTGCCAAGAACGTACCTATTTTAGCCTCTTCATTCTTGACAAACCTCTTTTCAATATCTGCAAGAAACTCTTTAGCTGTAGTTATCTTTTCAGATATTGTGTCCCTGAATGCTTCTGGAATGACCTTCTTCATGGATATTGTGTCCCTGAATGCTTCTGGAATGACCTTCTTCATGATCATCACACTCATGCGATTTGACCTCTCCCACCTTTCCATCTCCCTCTTATCTTTAGAGATACTCTGATCGGTAAGAGGTGGGGGAGAGTCAACCCTTAACGCAAGGTCGATGTCCATTGCTCTAAGAACTATCAAGACATTTTCTTTCCAGGACTTGAAGTTTGAGTCATTCAGCATAGGAATAGAGTTAATGTTAGCAGTAATACTCGCATGATCATTCATAACTAAATAGAGAACAATAAACAAATAAAACATACTCAGATAAGTCTCAAAATCAAAGTAATATTAAATTCAAATAAGGTAAACCCCATCTCAAGATACCGGGAATTCATTAACATTTTATCTTTGGACAAAATGTTAACTTTTTAATGGTACCTTAGCGTAGTAATCAAACACTGATAATAAGAACATATCAAACAATAAATCTTCCTTTGGGCCGATTCATTATTCACATGTAAAATTGAATAATTATCACGCATTTATCACCACAAATACACTTGCAATTTTGTAAAATACTCACCTTCCTTTGGGCCGATCAGTATCTACATAAATTACAAGCACACAACCTTTTATATTTTAAAATAAATTAATCTCCACAAGAGAGGTCACTTTGATGACATGTTGTTTCAATTAATTTATCCCAAAATATATATAAAATTTTCCAATATTTAAATTTAAGATGGCTAAAAATATACCCAAAATAAACATATAACACTTGTAATTTTTCAAAAACAATACATACAATTTAATAAAATCAATCTGCGTTTGTGCGTGTGATTTTCAGAATAATATATACATACAATCAATACCAGATTATTGTCTTTATTAGTTCCTGATCATACTATAGCTTTAAAGCAATTTTAATATTCATTTTAATATAATAATAATTATTTATTATAAACTGATATATAATAAAGGAGTTGTAACACATAAATATCCAGAAAATCACCGCTTAATTCAATTTTAAATCATATAAATCATAACCAGATTCATAAAGAAAATAAAGAATTTCTTAATGATTAAACATAACCTGCTCTGATACCAATTGTTGGAACCAGAATAAACCCATTAGATGAAAACAATCATCTATAACCTAGAAAATAATCATGTTGATCATTAGAAAATTGTGCAGAAATTATGCGAAAGCGTACCTAAATTCATAATGACTAATAACTCTTTAGAGTCGTGCGGTTTGGTCTTCCAAATCTACACGTATTCCCTAAGAGAACCCTTTAACTTTCCCTCTACTTCTTTCTGATGATGGGATGTCAGGAAATATGAGAACGATACATGTGACCCAGAGACCATCAACTATTTTATAGACAACCCTAGGGTTATCTATTGACGTTTCTATTTTAGCCCATCGTAAAAATAGAATTACCCTTTAGTTTCTACACTCTCTACACATTAAAAACTCATATCCTATTAGATACATTAAAGTCTAAATAATCCAAACCTTATCAGATTATTTTTAATTGGGCTTAACCTAAAGTGACAACTCACAATATATAATTATTTACATATAAGGCCAATGTTGAATTAAGGATCCAACAAGCCAATCGTCCACTAGTGCTAATACATAATATATTTTTTAATAATATTTTTAATTATTAAATAAAAAATATTAAATAATTTTATATAATTAAAATATTTGTTATATTTAATTTTTTATTTAATATTTTTTATTAAATAAAAAAATTATTAAAAAATATTTTAAAAGAATATAATAAATTTTTTATAAATATTTAAATTATTATTTAATATATATAAAATAATAAAAATTATTATAAAATTATATTAATTATTAATAATATTTTTATAAATATTAAATAATAATTTAAATACATACTAAACCGTATCTATTTAAAAAAATTTCATTAAAAGACTAGATGGCCAATCGTCCACTAGTGCTAGTGCTCTCCAGCTGGCTAGGGGTGGACATGGTTTGGTTCAGCATGAAAAATCGAACCGAACCGAACCAAACCGAACTGATAAAACGGTTCGATTTGAAAATCGAACCGATTTTTTCTGGGTCCGAACCGGTTTTGATTCAGTAAATCGGTTCTAAATCGGTTCAGAACCGGTTTATTGAATCAAAACCGGTTTGAAAATGGTTTGGTTTTAGAACTGGTTCTAAACCGGTTTGAAATTGGTTCTGAACCGGTTTGGGCTTCTGAACTGGTTCAAAAACCAGTTTAGAACTGGTTTCATAGAAACCAGTTCAGAAAACTGGTTTTTCTATGAAACCAGTTCAGAAAACTGGTTCAAAAACCAGTTTTTCTATGAAACCAGTTCAGAAAACTGGTTCAAAAACTGGTTTCTGTTTCCTCTTCCTACTATATATATTATAATACAATTCAGAAACAGAGCCCAAAAAAAAAAAGTATGATCCAAAACAAGTATGTCCTATGTGTATGTTTCAGTGAGCTAGTAGTTAAAAGTACCAGATACAAAACAAGTATGATCCAGACCAGAGAATTTAATATATTGCAAACTCACCATATATTTTATTTTAAAAATCTGTTGTAATGAAAAACATGGAGTTTAAATGAGATTCTCATAAAAAAAAAACCTTCAATAAATACCAACTGATGAACATCGGCCATAGACAAAGTCAACTGCAGAAATACTTTAATAGTTGCTAAGATAACAGCACCATTTTCATGCTGGAGTCTATCTTCAAGTAGATTCATTGTATCAAATATTTCACTGCTATCCGACGGAATGTACTTGACCACCAATTCCAATACAAGACATTGTGCCCATTCACTAAATTCCTTAATGCTGCTCCAGAAAAAAATGCAAGGAACTGATAAGTTGTTTTAAAATTAGTATCTTTGCAAGATATTACATATGCTTTCTTTTTTCTCTCTGACATCTGCCACAATAAAATAACACATTTTACAATTTAATATGACCACAGTTAGCTCAAGGTAATAAAACAATGGTTCTCGTACACATTTGTGAAAAAACTATTCAATCAACCATTTACTCCTACAATCATACTACATATCATTGATTGATAATGTATACAAGGAAAAAGAAGCAAATATGCAGGCAGATTATAATGTAGATATATGCCCTTTTTCACAGCGAGAAATAGAAAGAGACAATTTCTTAAAAAGGGAATCCCATAGGAGGGTGGTTGAGAAGGCTCAGTTTATATGGTGCGTGTTGATGAAAGCTAGTGGTTTCGGTTAAGGACTTATCTGAAGTCTCTTCTGATCCTACCTTGCAGTCTCGACTTGATCACCTCTTAAATATATTATATTTATTCGTGTTATTATATATATATATATATATATACAGTACTTACACATAATAATTCAAAGTTCAACAAAGCACACTTAGCTTCAGCTTCTTCTTAGCTTCAGCTTCTTCAATCCTGAATTTGGGAAAAAGAGCAAGACATTATTGGTTTAAATTAGTGTAGTAACTTCTTTAATTTCCTGCAGTGCAACTTTTTCAATCAACTATTGAAAAGAACAAAAGGCAGATAATATTCATTTCTTAATATGAGCTTAGTACCTTTTCAACAAGACATCAAGAACATTTTCAATGTTTTTTTTTTTTCGGTACAACATTTTCAATGTTTTTTATACAAGCATAGAGACAATGGTTGAGCTGCTTGCATCTCTTATATAATGAATCAATGCTTTAATATATACCACTATATAAAAATATCAAATTTGGAACTGCACCGTGTGCAATTGTTTTTGTAAATGCAGATCTTAATCTGAAATCTTCAGTATCTACTTTTCAGTTTTACTATCAGCAATCTCTTTCTAGCTCCTAGCCTCTTACACCATTATGCAGTGGTGACCTATTTCAACTACAAAAAAGTAAAGATTTGATTGCCAAACAAGTTTGAAATGCTAAACTAATAATGTTACTAAGATCTCATTATCCATGCTTTATTCAAGCATTCTAAAACGAGAAGCATGTCACAAACAAAGTAGGATGAATTATTGTTATTGCAACTAACAGAGTGGGGTTCTAATAAGGAAACCAATACATTTTTTAATCTCTCTCACATACATGGGCCAAATCCTTGTATTCTAGACATATGTTCTTTCCAGAATTATAAGTCCGTGACAAATAAAACCCCAAAATTCATAAAAGTACAAACATATTATGCATCCAAAAAAGGGGCAAGCACATGAAAAATAATAATTATAAAGCTGATTCCATTCTATTTAAGAGCTAGCTTCTACCTAAAGCATATTCTTGTAAAGTTAAATCTGCATAAACTATAGTAGCCTTCTACTAGTATTCTATATATAAGTAACATGTTTCTCCTAATTGTTTTGAAGATAAACATATTTATTCACTGAGTCACAACCTACCACAAATCACAACCACCAAGGTATTGATGTTCACAATAGAATAGAGATCATTTTGGTGGGATCAAATACCTCACGGAGTTAGAGTTAAAATTTTGGGGACTGAGATGGAAGGTGGACAAAGAAATAACTTACATGTTGGACTCAAAACAGGGGCTACACCAATTCACCAAACCGAAGTTGCAGAGGTGATAAAAGTAACAAAATTGATACCTCCTAGTCCTTCCTGAATGTAGATTGTAGCTAATAATGACTTTGGAGATAAACTCAATTGAGCGAAGAAAGCAACTAGTATTCAGAAATATATAAAAATAAAGTCTAACAGTAACAAAAAGGGTACAATCTCAGTCATCTGATAACATCAACAATCAATTAATCACATTTAATTTAAGTAAACTGGATCTAGAAGTTTAAAAAACATTAAAATAAAATAAATTCAAAATTCTAATGAGAAGATGAAGATGAAGATGAAGTTTAAAAAACATTAAAATAAGCATATTCCATTTTATTTATTTATTCATTTTCAGTTCAGAATTTTTTTTACTTTTGGATTACCAATAACAAGATAGAAATTTCTGAGATTAACTAGCAAAGCAAACATAACTTACAAAAGCACTAGTTTAGTCATTACCTTAACCTCAGGCACACCAATCACACAAGCACATTCCACTACTTCAGCATTGTAATTTTTATTTCAGAACTGGAGGTGATAAAACTGGGCAATATTCAACGTGTTTTTCAGCCAAGTGAGAACTTAAGTTCTGTAAGGAAGCATTTTGTTCAAGTGTCAGCTATTAACAGTAAGAAAAGCAAATAAAATGAAGTAGCAATACATGATTTTAGCATGATTGTTGTAACAATAAAATTAAAAAGTCATTTCTTGGTTATACTTGAAATTTTATGGATAACTTATAGGCAGGACAGTTAATCAAACCAAGGGTTCTCACCACAACAGAAAATGAAAATTTAAATGAAAATGAAAATGTAAGAAAAAAAAAATTAAGGGTTCTCACCACTCGAAGACCCACCTCTACAAATTGATGACAGTGAGCAGCACCAAGCAACTCGATGACACTGAGCAGCACCAAGCGACTCGATGAGGACTCGCAGCAGAAAGAAATCGACGAAGACAGTCGTAGATCGAGCTGAAAGATGAAGATACAGAGTTGCAGATCGACGGCAGAAAGATGAAGACGCGGGATCAGGAGCTCGATTTGAGCCTGAAGGTGTCGCCATTTGTGCAATTCTTAGTGCTCGAATGGGGGTTAGGATTCACTGATTTGGGAGTAGGGTTCAGTGATTTGGAGATTAGGGTTGATAAAATCTGAAATGAAGAGTGAACTGAAATTCTGAAAAGTGAAATGGTTTATTCGAAAAAAATGGATTGGTGTGGTTATTGCAATGAACCGAATTGGATGGAAAAATAGTTAACTGAACCATTTTTATAAAATGAAAACCGATTCATGTTAATAATTGTTGTGGAAAAATTGGTTATTTTGAAATGTTTCAGTTTGGTTTATAAATTGGTTTGGTTTATTTGGTTTTTTTGCAAACCCCTACAGCTGGCTGTACTTGACCGAGTTCATAATTTAGCATCGGAAGACTAGATGAAGACTAGATGTCCAATCGTCCACTTGTGCTAGTGTTCTCCAGTTGGCTGTACTTGACCGAGTTCATAATTTACTAATTTAGCATTGGAGAACTAGATGTCCAATCGTCCACTTGTGCTAGTGCTCTCCAGCTGGCTAGGTAAACTCCCTACAGCTTCTGGATTAAGTTTTTCATCTGCTTGGTGTATCTGCCGTCAATTACTTCCTTCCGTTCACCAGATATTCAGTTTGCCACTTGCTTGAGTCTCTTCCCTTCTTTATTCTGCTTATCAGGCTACATGGCTTATGCTTAAACTGATGCCTAATTCCAAGTCTATAGCTATGGAGAATTCATATTGACAAGCAGCAGAAACAACAAAAGGTACGTCCTTCAGATTTTCATACCTGCATGCATCACTTAAATTACACTGATTTGTGTAATTTGTGCCTCTGTCCACATAGGAAGATAGCTACTCCGTTTATAATACTCTTCGTGTTTTGCTGTTTTTTGTTTTGGTTATACTCTGTTGATATTATTCTTACTGTGTACAAATATGCTGTTTCTTTCAAAAATTATCTTCTAGTATTTGTTGAGACAATTATATTTCAAAAGAAAACATTTTACTGTTGGTTAAAAAAAGTGTATATATATATTTTTACATATTTTCATAACATACGGAACAGAACATAGAAGAACAGCGAGACAAGAAGCAAAAAAAATACTTGAGAAAGTTATGTAGTTGCATCTCGAATATAATTTTGGATTTGTATCTTCTAAAGTAAAAGGTACATCTTAGAAAATAATGTGAAGAATTGTAATTACTAATGAAAAAAATCAAGGGGTAGATTATCCCCTTTTGAATATTGCCCTTTAGTCGATTTTATATATGTGTGTGAGCGTGTAAAGCCTCTAAGTTGATTAATCCCTCTCCAAGGTTACGTTTTGTTTATTTTATGTTATTTTTAAAAAAAGAAGTTTCACATTAAAATACAGTTAATGTCATTTTAATTCAAGTCATTACATTGTCATCTTTGGAATAAGCTCATTTCAGCTTCTGGCATTGCTTTATCAGCTTGGTGGATTTGGCTGGCGTCCTTTGCTTCCTTCCGTCGATCTGCTATTTGGATTAATACTTGCTTCAGTCTCCTTCGTTCTTTATTCTTCTTATCAGACTACTCTTTAACTGGTGCCTACATCCAGTCTAAAAGCAAAGCAACGATAGGTACGTCCTTCATATTTTCGTTCCCTCGTGTATTGTTATTTATTTATTTTTTGCTGTGACATAATTCATAATTTCATATAGAATAGAATAGAAACAAAAGAAAGGGGCAAAGGGCAACACAATTCTGCTGATCTTTTACATATGCATAATTATGAGTATAATATTACGAGTACATGCTAAATGGCATAAAATTAGCTGCATTTGTTGCCTATTTATAAGCATTATTATGAGCTACAAAATTAACAGACGTGCATGTATCGTTTAAATTGCACACCGTTAGTCTCCTACTCTACAAATGTGCTGTTTATGTTTCTTTGGGTGATACACACACAATATTTTTTGGAAACACATTTCCAATATTTTCTTGCATCAAAATTAATTTCAAGAAAATATTTTTCACTGTTTGGTTCAGAAAAGTATTATTTTTTAAAAAAATATTTCTTATATTTAATGTAATAACTAAATAAACATGTTTTCCTTATCAGTTAATTGTTAAATCCATTTAAGGAGTAGAAATGGACTTTGCTTTTCAGAACAAATCAGATGATATAAATTCTTTTGAAAAACACGCCATTTGCTATTAAAAAAAGCATCTAAAAATATTTTTTTTTTTAAAAATTGAGCTAGGGAGCTAACAAATACAAAATAGATCTGCAAAAAACCCAACATAAGATGCTTGGAACATGAAGGATCAGGACATACAGAACAGAACATAGAAGAAAAACAAGTGACATGAACTCTTGAGAAAGTTATGTAGCTGGCTAGCTGCACAGCTCAATTTCCATCCCAAAACGCAGCCTGCTCTTGTAGAAAATTCTTACATATTCCCCTTTAAGAAAAGTGCCTAGTGGTGAACCTTGAATGTTAGACATATCTAAAAAAATAAAACAAAATAAAACTTAATCCTTATGAACTTGTTTCTGTCATGATTAATCGGATTCTTTAGCATAGAAACTTTAGACTTTTTCACAATCTATAAAAGCTCACTCTCACATAAATCCATTCATCGTACTTTAACTTTATTGAAATAAGATTTGTCATTTGTAAAACTTAAAATGAACAATTTTAGAACAATTCAAATATGTAGTGAACGTTTTCTAAAATAAGTGGTGATTTTAATTGTTTATGTAGTAATTTTCTTCTATTTCACATAGTGAGTTGAAATTAGAATTCACACTTTACACAATACACAAAGATCACCTTGTGGTAATCAATGAAACGGTAAGTGGTGATCTTAATTACTTATGTAGTGAACTTTAATTTCAACTTACTATGTATAATAGAAGAATATCACTACATAAATAATTATAATCACCACTTATCTTAAAGACATTCACTACTTATCTAAGTTGTCTTAAAATTATCTATTTGGTTCGTCCAAAAAATATGTTCCTTGAAAGAACATATATTGTTGTAGGTATTTTGTTAAAATATATTGTTATATGTAAGGCACATTGAACATTTTATTTCTTTATTTCATTTATTATTCTAAAAATTTTTCCTTTTATTTGATGTTTGTTAACACAGTAGTAAATAACAAGAGTTACCAATTCAGTCATATATTCTTTCTGTCTCAGCTTGTTTGATTTTTTCTCTTTTAATATTAGGCTCCATTGGGTTAGTGGGGGCCCACTATTGGGGCGGGGTTAAAAGATCCCCACTATAGAGGGTCGATAAGGGTGAGAATATGGGGAAAAGGGGAAGTTATTCCATTAAAATAAATTTTTGTATAAACTTAAAAGTATTTGAATTGTATGTATTAGGCTAATTATATTATTAATTATTAAATAGTTATTTTAATTAATAAATAAGTAATTATTTTAATCTATCATAATTATCTTAGTATATGTCTCAAAATTATGTGAATTGAGAATGAATCTTTTTATATAGTTTTTCATATGACAGTGTTATATAGAAGAGACAGATAAATACAAAGGTTATAAAAAAATATCACAAGTTTTGATTGAGTCTTACTAATAAAATCTTTGTATCTACCTCTCACCTCCACATAACTTTTATCATGTTAAAAATTATATAAGAGTATCCATTGCCATGTGTACTACGTCTTGGGTTTGACCATTGATAAATATTGAGTTTATTTTATGGATACTCATATTTGTTTTATTATATTCTTTTATACCAATTTTTTTATATAGAGATTGGTTATTATGACTTCCCACATTAAATTTTATGTGCAACCATTGAACGAGTTTCTTATGTTTGTTTAAATATACTTTCCTTAAAATTAAGTTGTGCCTTGTAAGCTAAGCTAGCAATTACTAAAAAGCACGTAAAAAAGATAATAACTAAAAAAAGATTTTAAAAAATGTAATGCAAAATTTCGAATGCATGACCAATTTTGTTAATACATAAGCAAATTTTAATATCGACTCAATGGTAAAAATGAATATAACATTATTTATTATGGCTGTCAAATGGAATTATTTTTATAGAAGCTATACATTTTTGTAAAATGAATTTGTTAAATTATAATTTTAGTCATTTTTACTTATTTTTAATTTAATCCTTATAAAATTTTCTTTTCAAATTAGTTCTCACATTTACAAATATTTTTTAAAATAATTTATGTCGTTAAATGTCATTATAACGTCGTTATAATACCATTGGCTAATTTAGTAAGTGTTTTTTTTCTGGTACGTGCTTTTTTAGATCTAACTGTTTTAAAAAAAAAAAACACGCTTTGTAAGTGTTCTCATTGTAGTAAGTGCTCTTGTGTTCAATTGATGTTTCTTTAAATGCTTTTTTTTCCCTGTAAATGCACGTTAGAGATTAAATTGACAGTATTATAACGGAAGATCATTTTTTCAGTATGAAGTTGACGCTTGGGATTATTCTAAAAACATTTATATGTTTGATCACTGATTTTAAAAAAAAATTACAAAGAATAAATTGAAAATACTTAGATACTATATGGATTAAAATTATAATTTAACAAAAAATATATGAATGGTCGAATAGAACTGACTCTAATGTCTCTGCCTTTTTTTTTTCTTTTTTGTTGCTGTGGGTGCCTTTACGGCGTAGCAAAGTAGCAAGGGATGGCGCTGGACATTGTTATGTCAGTTGCTTCAAAAATCTTCAGTACCATGAAGATTTGTCCCGATTTTTCTGGCAGATTTGGCCACTGAAAACATTAAATTCATATTTTAATTTATACTTTGACTGACAAGTTTGAATATGCCAGAAATCATGTTTTTCTTGTCTGCCAAGACACAAGATGATTGCTAAATCCTAATTAAGCATCAATCTCTTATTTCATTAATAGTGTCTTGTGAGCAAAGGTCTCTCAATAATCAACAGCAGCTTCTTGTGAATACCCATTGGCCACTAATATTCTAGCTTTATTTTTGTTGTTGATTGATGCCTTGTGGTTACACTTGTAGGCAACATATTTACCAAATAAACAGCTATGGCTAAGAGTGTTCAAGTTGGGTTACCGGTGGCATTCACTCCATATGCCAGAGGTTACGAGGCCCTACACTCAAGAACCTTAATCCTGAATGAGATTATGTCGGAATTGAAGGATGCTAACGTGTACATGATTGGGGTGTATGGGATGGGCGGTGTGGGCAAGTCCACTCTAATCAAAGAAGTAGCATGGCAAGCAGAGCATGATGGTTCTTTTGGTGCTGTGGTGGTAGCTACTGTAACCAATTCTCTAGATGTGAAAAGAATACAAGACCAACTAGCAGATGGGTTGGGTCTGAAATTTAATGAGGTGTCAGAAGAAGGAAGAGCACGGCGGTAATGGGTAGGATAAGAGAAGAGACTAAAATTCTTGTTATTATAGATGATATTTGGAAGAGAATTGATTTGACAGAAGTTGGGGTTCCCTTTGGTGATGACCACAAAGGATGCAGGCTATTGCTAACATCCAGAAGTATTAATGTGCTGACCAATGAGATGGGTACTCAAAAAAATTTTAGTCTTGGAACCTTATCCGATGAAGAGAGTTGGAACTTATGTGAGAAGATAGCAGGTGATGTTGTTAAAGACATCCGTATACAGCCTACAGCTTTTGAAGTAGCCAGAGCTTGTATCGGGTTACCTCTTTTAATAGTGACACTGGCAAAGGCTTTGAAAAACCAGGATTTATTTGCTTGGAAGGATGCCTTAATACTGTTAACCAATTATGACCTTGAAGGATTGCCTTTTGTAGTAGATGAAGCTGTAGGTTTGAGTTACGAACATTTAGGAAGTGATCAACACAAATCCTTATTCCTGCTTATTGGTTTAAGTGGACGAAAAAGTGTCTACATTGAAGATTTAGTGATACTTGGTTGGGGTTTGGGTCTGTTTAGAGATGTTGAAAGTTTGACAAATGCGAGGACCAAAGTCTACAAACTGATTGACGACCTTAAGGCCTCTTCTTTGTTACTTGAAGGAGAAAGAGAAAGGGTTAGAATGCATGATGTTATCCGTGAGGTAGCTTACAAAATAGCATCCAAGGTTCAACCTGTTTTCCATGTGCGAGAGTATGATGAACTAAAAGAATGGCCAAAGATGGATCTACTTAAAAATTGCAAACTTATTGTTTTGTCTAGGTGTTACTTGCCTGAACTTCCCGATTGTCTGGAATGTCCTGAACTGGAGATGCTTGTTATCGGCAGTGTAGGCAACTATTTGAAAGTACCTGATCACTTTTTCTCTGGGATGAGAAATCTGAAGGTTTTAGAATTAGGAGGAATGATGTGTACTCCGTCCCTACCTCCATCTCTCCGTCTCTTGAAAAACCTTAAGGCATTGAATCTACGCCAATGCATATTGGAAGACATAACTGTAGTTTCTGAACTAACAGGATTAGAGATTCTTTGTGTTGAAAATTCCGAGATTCAAGAGTTGCCCGAAGAAATAAGGCAACTAACTCATCTACGGTTGCTGAGTTTGTGTATTTGTTCAGGGCTTAGACCAACTCCTGCAAATCTCATATCGAGCTTGACATCCTTAGAAGAGCTCTATATGGGGAACCGCTATAATGAATGGGTGAAATCATGGAATTCAAATGTTGTTCAATGGAGTTGAAGCTTTGTCCTTAGCTGAACTGAAGGATGTTACAAATGTCATTCCCGAGTTGAATGGAGAAGGTTTTCCACAGTTGAAGCATCTCATTCAAAATAGTGCTGAAATGTTGTACGTAGTTGACTCAACAAAGTGGGTTCGTCCCCATCATCCCTTCCTCAACTTGGAGTCTCTGGTTATTCGCAATCTTGTTAATTTGGAGAAAATAGGCTGTGGTGAACTTCCAATTCATATATGAACGTAAATCATCACTGTTTTTTCCATCATTTAGAGAATCTTTTCAAGCAACGTAAAATTTGTAACAATATATGAACGAGGATTATGTACTTCTTAGAAGCCTTCTGCTTAAGTGTTCAAAATTCTGAATTAAATTGGGTAAATTGGTTAAACTCAACCGAACTTTAATTTACTTTGTTATCTTAATTTATTGTATGATTTGATTCAAGACGTTGTGGCTAAGAGGCACCATATAAATTGAACCAAACCATGTTACAATATTTCTCACATGCATGTTGAATAATATATTTTGAATCAATTATATTATTAATACTGTATTAGTATTTTTTTTTTTTGGTCACCTATTAGTATGATTGAAACACTAATCTACTATGGTTTGAAACTGAATTGAACTGAGAACCATATTGTGGCTTGATTGTAACATTTTTGACCCATAAAATATGATTTGGTTCCAAATTGAGTATTAAAGGCGAAACAATTGCTCTCCACGGTTTGTTCTTGGCTGTTGTTCATCAGGAAGTAATAAAAAGAACCTGCTTTATCTTATGGTAATTATTAAAACACAAGATTTTATACTCCTTAAAATTTTTCTCCTCTTTTTGGTCATTTTTAAACCTTTATTCATGAACTTCTTTAGATTTTGGAATGTCCTTTTTTAATGGATGTCCCTATCCCTTCCTCGATGTATATGTCTCTTGACAAACCTTTGAAAATTGTATCTGTTGGGATGCGTATAGCATGACATAGTTATATTTGCATAACTTACATGACCAAATATTATCAGCCGAGATCAAAGAGTAAAGAGCTCCCTACAAAAATACGACACTAACTCATCCACGAATGTTGAATTCAACTAACTGCGTTGGACTAACAATCATTTCGATAATCTTATCAAGTTTATTTTACCTGAACTTCATGTTTTTGGCTTTGAATTTAATTTATCAGGAAGTAAATAAACGTGTTGCTTTAGCTTAAGTAATTATCATTAGATAAGGTATTGAGCTATCACATCTTCTTTCTTGTTATTTTTTTATTTCCTCCCATCAATTCTATTGTATTGCTCGATGACTTTTCCTTGCAGCATCTCCAGTGCTTTCCTCCTTGTCCAATAAGCTTTTGTATCAGATATATCAACCATATATTTGTCTTTCACATTCTGTATCACATTTGACAGTTTCATCTTCTCATCACTCCTCATTATCTCAACAAGCTTACCCGCAACCTAATTAGAGGATGCTAAATAACCTTCAAAGTTTTCTCCCACATGTATGATTCCCTCTGTATGTTTTTAGTCTATAGGTTAGAGAACCACCAACTTTGCTACAGAATGCAAGTCATTCACAATCTTTCCCCGTACGCTTGACCCTGCACTTGATTTTATCATTCTTGACATACCTCATATCCCTCCCATTCAACAAAGAATATTCTTTGATTGCTTCCTTGAACTGAACAATGGAATTGAATTTTAAACCCAACCTCCATTTGTAGTCATGACACATCTCAGCAGGGTTGTACTTAATGCATTTAGGTTTCCGTAGACAATCTTCATCAGAAGATCCATCCATAGAATCTAAGGACTTAGTATCATAATTGTGAACACCCAATTTTGACCGGACTAAAAGAAAAAAATAATAAAAAAGAAACAAAAAAGAGAAAAATAAAAAAAATCAAAAAAAAAAGATTCTTGTTATTTTTTTTTTTTTTTTACCCATCTTTTTAACCCAAATACATAAGCCCAAAATATAATAGAAAATGAAAAATAAAAAAAGTAAAAAAAATTAAAAAATAAAAAAAAAAAAAAATAATAAAAAATAATAATAATAATAAAGATTTGTTTTCGTTGGGATAAAAATCATTTTTTCTTTAGCCATGCAGCATCACCACTGCAGCAAGGGACAAGCACTTTTGCCTCCCATTCTCTTTTTCCACAGTGCACAGTTTTTGCTCCCCATTTAGTTTCCCACTTGCACCTCGAACAAACAGATTCCCTCACTAATTGCACCTACTCCCTCACCGATTCACCCACTCCATTATCACCAGGCGCTAGCAACTAATAAGAGAGACCAACTTCAAGACCTTAGGAGGATCTCTCCATCGAGGCGTATTAAACTTTCAAAAACCAACCACCAGTGTAACCTTAAGATCGATCCTTCTCCCTCCCGATCACAAACCAAGCTCCTCCTCACCTCTCCACCATTCACGTAACCACCATGGCAAAGACCTTCACCAAGCTCTCACCCTCCAACGTGACCACCATACAAAGAAACCTCCCATCACCACAACCACCTAAACTCCCAGTAACCATCTTTTTTCCAACCGAATAAAACCACAAACCTCCCTCTTCATCAACCATTTTCCACTATAGCCACCAAAAAACCCAGAATCACTTGTGCTGCCCAGAACCGTGACCATACGCTCCAACCTTCATAACTTTTTCAACTCCTCACTGACAACCCATCCAAATTCTGTCGAATCCATCCCTTCACTCGACCGTCGAAACACACCAGCTACTACCCTATCACCGACGAGCCATCCAAACCTTCACACCATCAACTAAACTCCATCACATCCGACCGTCGAACCTCAGAGGCCAGTTCTCGACCGTCAGACCACAGGAACCAGTTCTCGACCGTCAGAGGCAATTCCCGACCGTCGAACCTTAGAGGCCAGCTCTCGACCGTCGGACCACAGGAACTAGTTCTCGACCTTCAGAGGCAATTCCCGACCGACGAACATCAGAAGTCAGCCTCCCGACCGTCGAATCTCAGGGTCCAAACCCCTCCCCAAACGTCCCCTGGTGCGTGCTGTTAGTGTTGTCAAATTCTCCAATTTTTTTTATCTCTTTAAATTGAATTGTGATTGTCTTTTGGGTGTGTGAGGTTGAATCACGTGGACTGCTGTCCATAATGATGCATTTTGATAAGAAGGGAGAAGGGTAAAGAAGTTTTAAAAAAATAATAATAATAATAATAAAAAATAAAGAAATAATTAAAATTTTTTAAAAAGGAATAAAAATGGGTTACCTGAGTTGCGACAGCTTGCTAACCCTTATATTTTGTAAACATCTGAGTTGCGACAGCTTGATGATTTACAATCTTAAATAAAAATTTCATAACAAACTCGATAATCAATGGGTGACGTCTCTAGCGTGACGCGAGCTTCACCTATTTAATCCTTAATTTGAATAACTGAGCCGCGACGGCTTGTTAATTCAAATTTTTGAAATCATTTTAATAAAATCAACCAACCCACACTTATTTTATAAAGAACTACGTAACTTTGAGTTCCCCATTGCACCAGGGGATACGTAGGAGCAGAATTTCATTTCTGTCAAGCCAAATTTAAATTTTCACAATTTTGTGGTTTCGCTTTTTTAGTTACAATGTTTGCAAAAGGGGTAAAATAAATATTTTCAAGGATTGTTAATAATTTGCACAATTAATCTAAGGTACCGTCTTAGGACGGGTGCGTTAGGGGTGCAGTGGGATTAAGTTTCCACCCTTCCCTAAGCATAACCGACTCCCAAATCCAATCTGGTTCCAAAGACCATTTCCAAATAAAAGGTTTTCCAATTTTTCCAAATTCAAATAAAATTGGTGGCGACTCTTAAAATTAAAATAATTTAATTTAAGTTGCTATTTCGCCGCGATTAATTTTACGGTCGCGACAGGATGGCGACTCCAACGGGAGTTTTTGGAGAGTCAAGCTGTCGTTGTTAGTTGTGCAAATTGTTAATAATTTTCATTTATTTATTTTACCCTTTTTATCCTTGTTTTTGTTTTCTTTTTGTTTGTAAATGGGCTTTATTTATTTTGTTCTATGTAAATATTTGATAGCGTTATCCCTGTGTTTGTTTTGACCTGATATACTTGTATATAATTTGTACTTAATTGTGCATAATTGTTGAAACCTTAGGATAGATGATTGCTGCCTGGCTATTGTACATATGTTTTTGCAGGTTGGGGGGAAGTTTCTTTTTTAAATTTTTGTACAGGTTTGTATGCTCCAGCACCCACTGCACCTACACGTTTATCACACACATTCGAGTGGGGCCCTATACCCGGGTCTGAGTGAATCTTGAGTTAGGTAGAGGTTGCGTAGTGGTAGCCATTTTGGATGTACATCCTGTTTGGTTATCGCGAAAACCTCATCTAGAGTGTGCCTTTTTCATGAATGTCCCGCATCTAGTGGTTTACCCATTATTTGTGATCAACATTCTGAAATAGGACTTGGCTCTAGAGATCTTTAAAATAGAAGAGCCACCCTATGGAAGTTATCACGAACTAGAAAGACTCTTAGATCCTTAGGATGGATTTCCCAAGTTTAAGGCAACCTCATTAGGACACAAAGGGAGCGTACTTCTTCTTTCCTCATGCCATCCATTCTTGAAAAAAAAAACTTAAAAAAATACATTTTCTTACATTCTTTAAAAAAAAAAATCATCTTGCATTTTTATAACCTTTTAAAAAAAAAACTTGCATTTTCATGACATTCCAAGCATTCTTAAAAAAAAAAATCATGCATTTTCATGCCATCCTTAGCATTAAAAAAATTATAAAAAAAAATAATAAATCATGCATTTCATTCCATGCATTTGAAAAGAAAATGTTTTCATTTCATTCATCTCATTTTATGCATGACATTCCTTGTATGATGTTACCGTGTTCGGTAACTATTGCGCGACTAAGGAAAGAAGACACCGCCTCAAATAATTTCAAGAACTTCCGAGAATGCGAGAAATGGAGGTGATGAACCTTCTCCATCCGCATTATGAATAAAAACAAGAAGAAAAAAAAAAAAGACAGATTGTGTACCACAATGAGGTAGGTAGTGCCATTAAATCTTATCGGAAGCATGTGGAGACAACAACTGCGAGAATCTTGCAGTATGGATTTTATTGGCCTTCTTTATTCAAGGTCTGTTACACCTTTTGTAAAAGTTACGGAAATTGGTCAATAAAGTTTTGCTTTAAGACTCTCATCCGCACCTACTCCTTAGAAAATTGAGATCTAGGAGGCGCGGTTCTTTTGTTGTCAAACACGTGTATCTTATGGGGCCATAGACATTGAGAATCCTAAGAATGGTAATACGCTTAAAGTTAATGGACCAAGACTCAACCATTTCTGGAACATCAAGTTGTTGAGTTCTCTGTGTTGCCGGTTAAGTGGCGGATAACGGTACTCCGTGACTCTCAAGTCGGTTTGTTTTTCAGTTTCCCATAATAACTGATTTCTTCTCCTTTCAAAATGGATGCCATTCTTTCAAACCTAAGAAAATATTTTCCTTCTCTCCTCTAAATTCTCTAACAAAAGTCTATGAAGCTAGGTGTGAAAGCTCGAGATTGTTAATGTATAAGGGCATCCCGAGAAGATATACTTTGGATAATCGAAGCAAAGGTTCGTTTAGGCGGTGAATCTTCGATTCATTTGTCCCATACATGCCTGGTCTCGGTAAAAGTTCATTTTCAAAAAGGAGAAGAGCAAAAAGAATGAAAGTTTATTACAAGTGTGCACGATGGAATTGCAACATGCAATGTCACTCTTTGGGGATGGTTTCTGTAAATAGAGAAGATAAAATATTCTTCATTAAGAATGGACTGAGTAAGGAGTCATTAGATAATATCTTATTGACTCTTGAGACGCATTCTTGCGGAGTTGTACAGCGTGAACTTCTTAGTTTGTGGAATCTCTTCAAGGATGAGCAAGAGCGTTACATCTTGGGAATCGACTCAAAAAGACCACAATTTTGCCAATTTATAAGAAAATTGGATGGGAAGCTTATCCTCGACTCATAGAAGGCGTTTAAGCCGTTTCTGGACGTGAAACCAGAGGAAGATGTGAGCCACAATCACAAGAACATGTATATATTATCTTGTACATTTAAAAAAAATGAAAAAAAACAAATGAAAAAATGAAAAAGGGCGAAACCTCGGTTGTACTTGGTCTTTAATTAGATTAGGAGCCCCTGCTAGTGGAGTGGCAGACCCGTCATTGACTCGGGTGGACCTTCACACGCCGGTCGGTAAATAAGGTTCGTGTGCCATGCTCTGCAGAGAGCCGCGCAAGCATTCCCAGGTTTTAACCAAAGGCTCACGCTGGCGATGGACAGAAAGAAGTGTCCCGTGTTTGCATTCTCGCGTGACAATGCCTCTGAGCTAAATCCTGTGATTTAATGCCATGGGCTCTTCAGCGACCTCTCACTGGCTGTGGTCGTTGGTGGTAGCTGTCAGATTTACGCACTTTAATTAGTGGCGTTGTAGCTCAATCCTAAATATCCCACAAGCGGGAGAGAGAAGAATGCCCAGATTGGCTGAGCCGTCTTGGTATTACTGCACTCATGACGCGCAGTATAAAGATTTGCCATGAAACCTGTACATAAAGGTATGTAATCATTTGTTATCTTTGTATGATTTTGTTGAATTTTGGTTTTGGACAGACGATCTTTTGGATGGGATCCTTCGGGGGTTTCTAGACTTCTTTACCCTAATGATTTTCTTAAAAAAAAAAGAGTTAAAAAAAAACACAAAAAAAAGGTTAAAAAAAAACACACAAAAAAAAACACAAAAAAAAAGTTTAAAAAAAAACACAAAAAAAAAAGATTTTATGTTTCTTAAATTCAACCTTTTCTCGACAACAAATAGACCTACCCTTCTAGGTGCAATTATTTCCCTTTCCATTCTTTTTCTTATTTAAACACTTCATTTTCTCCTTCATCTTCAACTCAGAAATACTCAAAGAGAAGAAGGGTATAGAATGGGGCCTTCTATTCGTAACCTAAAAAATGTCTGTATTTTTTGTGGGTCGAGTTATGGGAAGGGATTAGAGTTTGTAAACGCAGCTAGCACTCTTGGTCGATCACTTGCTGCGAGGAACATTCATCTTGTATATGGGGGAGGTTGTCGTGGGTTAATGGGGGGGTGTTTCACTTGCTACTCTTATAGGAGGCATCGAGTTTTAGGTGTTATTCCTAAACCTTTAGCTGAAAGTAACATCACTGGCAAGACATTTGGAGAAGAAATTCAGGTAACATCCATGCATGGACGCATGAAAATAATGATTGACAATTCTGATGCATTTCTTGTCTTACCAGGTGGTTTTGGTACTTTGGAAGAAATTTTTCAAATTGTCTCTTGGGCTGAACTGAACATCCACCATAAACCCATTGGTTTGTTGAATGTTAATAATTTCTTTGACCTTTTGTTATTTTTTCTTGACAAAGCTGTGGAACAGAAATTTATCACTCCTTCTAAGAAGACAACTTCTTATCTCTCGCCTCCACTATTGATGAGCTCATTGATAAATTGGAAGCTTTTGAGTATGTACCTGATAAGGTATTGGCTCAGATAGATTGGTCAATAGGAAGCAGCGAAGGAAGTAACAAGAAAAGCAAGCCAGATCTGACACTTTCTCTTTAATCGGTTTGATTTTATTGTACTTTGTTTCTGTTTAAATTTGTGTCCGCTTTCTCCAACAGGTAATTTATTCTATCCTTTACTCATCTATATTTTAACATTAAGGACAATGTTATGATTTGGTTGGGGGAAAGGATCGTTGTGTGCCTAAATATAAAAAAAAAACAAAAAAACAAAAAACAAAAAAACAAAAAAAAAAACAAACAAAAAAAAACAAACAAAAAAAACCAAAAAAAAAAACCAAAAATTCAAAAAGTGTGTTTGTTAATATGTTTGTTGTGTTTGTCATCAATTAACAACAAAAGTAAATAGGGATGGCGAGTAAGGAGTAATTTTATCTTGAGACGCATCTTAATTGGTGGCGAGTAAGGAGTAGTAGGGTAGTAATTAGTATTAAATTGTGGAAGTACTAAAGTTCTATTCACTTCTTATCGGGGTCCGATCAAAGACTGATCGTGTGTGCTTCTTTTCTCTTGGCGTTGATTCACTTCTTATCGGGTTGTTTTGCTCTTTTCTATATCTCTCTTTCACATTGAGGACAATGTTATGATCTGTTGGGGGAAGGATCATTGTGTGCCTAAATATAAAAACAAAAAAATAAAAAAAAAAAAAAAAAAGTGTGTGCATGTATTAATATGTTTATATGTTTGTCGGTAATTTTCTAAACCGAGTTAAGGATGGCGAGTAGGGAGTAAATTTTACTCTTGAGACGCATTTTAGTTGGGGTAGATAACTAGTTTGTGTGGAAGTAGCAATTGAAATTCAGGAAAATTTGCATGATTGAGTAAATTGTCTTCTTTCTTAAAAATCATATGTTTGGTTATGGATGTTGAATTGGTGGACCGAGAATGATAGAACTATATCTTGTGAGATCTTGAGCCTAATGGATGGATTCAACATTTATGCCATTCTCTTCTTTCTTGTGTGATTTTCACTCATGATAATGATCACTCTAGAACTTGCTTTGATTCTTTTTGAGGCTACGTTTCACTTGCATGCATGAACATGATTGAGGCCCTCTTTCTTAGCCAGTTGAGCCAAATAGCCAACCTTGCATATTTTCCTTTGCTTAACCCCTTTGAGCTTATTTGACCATTCTTTGTTTCTAACTCATTACGTGCCTTAAATGAAAAACCATGTTCTAACCCAACCGTAGGGAATAAGAGAGCATTGACGTTGTTATTTGATGAGTCCTTGAACAAGTGTGGGGGTGCATGTGCAGATTGGTTATATATAAAAAAAAAAAAAAAGAAAGAAAAAGAAAAAAAAAGGGAAAAAGAAAATATGTTTCTATAAAAAAAAAAAAGAGAGAGAGAGAGAGAGAGGCTGATTATTATTGCTACAATCAAAAGAATGCACCATGTGATATATTCATACCTAGAATGAGGGTGGATGATTGGAAATAACAGAATAGAAGGAGAATGTTCAAGCCTAAAGGAATTCAATCTACCAATTGATCTTTAACAAAACATTAGTTAGATATTGGTCATTGTTCTGTATGAGAAAAAACTAAGAAAATCGTGGGAAAGTTAGACTGAATGTTCTCAAACATCTTCTCCACTCTAACTGTATCATAATGCTCTTCTATTCTCTTTGGTATTTAACTTGACATATCCATATTACTTCCACCTTTACCTTGACTCCATTATAACCTTGAATAAAGTCCTCATGATTTGTGTATACATGTGTTCTGAGTAGTGGAGAAGTAGAAAATAAGCAAGCATATGGTAGTGAACTTTTCATAGGTCAAATTGAGTGAAACACCTACCTTTTAAACACTTGAGAGATTGAGAGTAAATTCTGTGAGGATCTATCATTCTTTACTCATGTTTTTCAATTGAAGTATCCTTACTTGTTGATTTGAGATGTGAAGATGTGTTGCCTCATGAATGTTTGATTACTTGAATTATTAATTGATCTTCATTCTTAAATATTATTAGAAATTGAGTCTTTTAGAATGTTTAACTTTTGAGTCGAGCTTTTTGTTTTTCTGTTTTGCCCGAGGACGTGCAAAAGAGTAAGTGTGGGGGGTGTTTGATAATTAATGATGTCCAGTTGTTGAATCTTGACTCAAGCGAAAAAAAAAAAATCTTTTGATTTTCTTGCTATTTTTATTTCTTGTGTCTTTAACCGTTGTAAATAATATCCTTTCTGTAGTCAAACTTCTAAGAACAATCTGGAAGTGTTCGTTTCTTTCCTGTTGTACTTTTTGAATTCATGAGTGTTTGTGACATAATGCTTCAGGTAAAGTGACCATGAGTACAACACCATGATTTGACCATCTAATGGTAATTGTTTATTGACCAATTCAGATCGAAGAGATCTTGGAAATCCCAATTGATGGAAGAGGAGATACCCGAGCAAAAAAAAAAAACAAAAAAATAAAAGAAAAACAAAAGAAAAACAAAAAAAAGGAAAAGAAAAGAAAAAAAAAGCTCGTTAGGTTGAAAACCCGAAAGAGGCGCCAAAACAAAAGTTAAAAAAAAACAAATAAAATGAAAAAGAGCCCGGGCAAATGAATGGGCAAAATCTCGAGAGAAGTTGGCACGAAACACCTTGAAGGGTGCACCCAAACCGGGGCAATTTTGAATTGCGTGTGATCACCACACAGGGGGCAATTTTGTTTGCATTTAGTTGGCCATACTTTGGGGCAAAATTTTTGAAGGATTAAGGAGAAGGCTGTGTTGAAGGAAGTAGCAACGCATACAAGGACTCGAGTTATCAAGCGGTTAGTGGGGAATCAACTAAATGAGAGACAAGGTTAAACACTCGAGGCAAAATTTTCTCTCAAGGAATCAGTCAAGCAATGGTTCATCCCATTTCTTGAAAGGAGAGTTGAAAGTGAAAAAACAAAGAAAAAGAAGGAAAGGAGAAGAAGAAGGAAAGAACCAAAGCGTGTGAACAAGGTTTGATTGGTCAAAGCTTTCCAAAGTCGTCCTTGGTTCAAATGTTTTTAAATAAAATTTAGAAAATAAAAAAAAAAAAAAAAGAGAAAGAAAAAAAAGAAAAAAAAAAAAAAAAAAGAGAAAAAGAGAGAAAAGCAAAGGAAAAATAAAGAAAAGAAAATGAAAAAAAAATGAAATGAAAAAAAAAAAAAAAAGGCAATTTTAAGCGGCAATTGACAGAAGAGAGCTCGTGTCACTGGTTGTTGTAATATCCATCTAGGAATTAGGACCTATCTAATGAGAAGAAAGGAATCCTAACTGGGGTAATTGTCTGTCACATTGCCTTTATATCATCCTTTTGTACTATTTGCCTTTTCGTGCTTGAAAACACTTTCCTTTCTTCTCTTTTTATTCTTCATCTTTCTTTGTCATGTTCCTTTCCTTTATATTTGTGAAGTCACACGTGTTTATCACAAAATGCTTCGATAAGAGGGAATATGAATTCAGTATCATTGATTTAACAATTTAATGGCAATCCTCTACCTAACAAGTTAGATCAAGAATGAATCAGAAGGTTCAAACGGGGAAGAAAAGTTCCTAATGCAATCGGCAATGTTAAGAGGGAAACTATGAACCTGATGAGCAAACTTAGAAGTAAAGTAACTCCAGTGTCCGAGGATCCCAAGAAACTCGAAATAAGTTGATAAGCCCTGGTTTGTGAGAGCCTACGCCCAGGTTTGATAGATCAAAGTTTTCCGAGGAAGCAATTAGAACCATGTATGCAAGAGAAAGTTTTGGCATAATGTTTTTGATCTTCTGATATGATTTTAAGTTGCGGGAATGTACGTCGCCATCTCTCAATGAGTGCAAATTTGTGAAAAGTGACGTCTTTGGCTTTTGCGCCAAGCTTCACTATAAAAGAACAAATGAGACAAAAGATCTTTTTGGGCCAAGCCCATCTTGTCTTTTTAAATTTCAGGCTAAGCCCATTGTCTTTTAAATTTCGGCCAAGCCCATTGTCTTTTAAATTCAGGCCAAGCCCACTGTCTCTTAAATTCTCGGGCCAAGCCCATTGTCTTTTAATTTCGGGCCAAGCCCACTGTCTTTTAAATTCTGGGCCAAGCCCACTGTCTTTTTAAATTCCGGGCCAAGCCCACTGTCCTTTAAATTCTGGGCCAAGCCCACTGTCTTTTAAATTCTGGGCCAAGCCCATTGTCTTTTAAATTTTGGGCCAAGCCCACTGTCTTTTAAATTTTGGGCCAAGCCCATTGTCTTTTAAATTTTGGGCCAAGCCCACTGTCTTTTTAAATTTTGGGCCAAGCCCACTGTCTTTTTAAATTCTGGGCCAAGCCCATTGTCTTTTAAATTCCGGCCAAGCCCATTGTCTTTTAAATTGGCTAAGCCCACCGTCTCTTAAATCTCGGGCCAAGCCCACTGTCTTTAATTTCGGGCCAAGCCCATTTGTCTTTAAATTCGGGCCAAGCCCATCTGTCTCTCAAATCTGGGCCAAGCCCACTGTTTTTCAAATTCTGGGCCAAGCCTTGTCTTTTTTAAATTCTGGGCCAAGCCCAATGTCTCTTAAATCTGGGCCAAGCCCACTATCTCTTAAATCTGGGCCAAGCCATTGTCTCTTAAATTCCGGACCAAGCCCATTTTTTTTAAATTCCAGGCCAAGCCCACTGTCTCTCAAATCTTCGGCCAAGCCCATTGTTTTTTAAATTGAGCCCAAGCCCATCGTCTTTTTTAAATTCTGGGCCAAGCCCACTGTCTCTCAAATTTTGGGCCAAGCCCATTGTCTTTAAATTTCGGGCCAAGCCCACTGTCTTTTTTTAAATCTCGGGCCAAGCCATCGTCTTTAAATTTGGCCAAGCCCATGTCTTTTAAATTCTGGGCCAAGCCCATTGTCTTTTAAATTCTGGGCCAAGCCCATTGTCTCTCAAATTTTGGGTCAAGCCCACTGTCTTTTCAAATTTTTGGGGCAAGCCCACTGTCTTTTAAATTCCGGGCCAAGCCCACTGTCTTTCAAATTCTGGGCCAAGCCCACTGTCTCTTAAATTTTTGGGCCAAGCCCATTGTCTTTTAAATTCTGGGCCAAGCCCACTGTCTTTTAAATTCTGGGTCAAGCCCACTGTCTCTCAAATTCTGGGCCAAGCCCACTGTCTCTCAAATTGGGCCAAGCCCACTGTCTCTCAAATTACTGGGCCAAGCCCATCGTCTCTCAAATTCGGCCAAGCCCATCGTTTTTTAAATTACTCGGCCAAGCCCATCATCCTTTAAATTTTTGGGCCAAGCCCACTGTCTTTTAAATTTTGGGCCAAGCCCACTGTCTTTTAAATTCTGGGCCAAGCCCATTGTCTCTCAAATTTTGGGCCAAGCCCACTGTCTTTTCAAATTTTTGGGCCAAGCCCATCTTTTTTTAAATTTCGGGCCAAGCCCATCTTTTAAATTAAGTGCAAGCCCACTGTCTCTTAAATTGCCAAGCCCATCTTTTTAAATTGGGCCAAGCCCATCGTTTTTCAAATTTCGGGCCAAGCCACTATCTCTCAAATTGTGGGTCAAGCCCATCGTTTTAAATTTCGCCAAGCCCATCTTTGTCTTTTAAATTTTGGGCCAAGCCCATCGTCTTTTTAAATTCGGGCCAAGCCCATTGTCTTTTTAAATTCTCGGGTCAAGCCCATCGCTTTCTCAAATTTCAGGCCAAGCCCACTGTCTCTTAAATTCCTCGGTCAAGCCCATTGTTTTTAAATTTCGGGCCAAGCCCATCGTTTTTCAAATTAAGGCCAAGCCCACCGTCACTCCGTGCACTTTATTGTTCTTGTTTTATTTTGCATTATCAAACAAAATTGGAGTTCATGTCTTTACTGTTTCTTACGACGATAAAATGAAAAACCACAGCTTCTTTTTTTTTTTTTATCTAATAAGAAACAAGTAAAGAGAAGGCAACTAATGAACACCCAATTTTGACCTGGGACTAAAAAGAAAAAAATAATAAAAAAGAAACAAAAAAGAGAAAAATCAAAAAAATCAAAAAAAAAAAAGATTCTTGTTATTTATTTTTTTTACCCATCTTTTAACCCAAATACATAAGCCCAAAATATAATAGAAAATGAAAAATAAAAAAAAGTAAAAAAAAATAAAAAAAATAAAAAAAAAAAATAATAAAAAATAATAATAATAAAAAGATTTGTTTTCGTTGGGATAAAAATCATTTTTTTCTTTAGCCATGCAAAGATCACCACCATTTACTGTGAGGGGGGACAAGCACTTTTGCCTCCCATTCTCTTTTTCCACAGTGCACAGTTTTTGCTCCCCATTTAGTTTCCCACTTGCACTACTGAACAAACAGATTCCCTCACTAATTGCACCTACTCCCTCACTGATTCACCCACTCCATTATCACCTGGCTGCTAGCAACTAATAAGAGAGGACCAACTTCAAGACCTTAGGAGGGATCTCTCCATCGGAGGCTGGTATTAAACTTTCAAAAACCAACCACCAGGTAACCGGCAGCATCGATCCTTCTCCCTCCTGATCACAAACCAAGCTCCTCCTCACCTCTCCACCATTCACGTAACCACCATGGCAAAGACCTTCACCAAGCTCTCACCTCCAACGTGACCACCATACAAAGCAAACCTCCCATCACCACAACCACCTAAACTCCTGTAACCATTTTTTTCCAACCGAATAAAACCACAAACCTCCTCTTCATCAACCATTTTCCACTATAGCCACCAAAAACCCGAGAATCACTTGTCTTTGCCCGAACCGTGACCATACGCTCCAACCTTCATAACTTTTTCAACTCCTCACCGACAACCCATCCAAATTCTGTCGAATCCATCCCTTCACTTGACCGTCGAAACACACCAGCTACTACCCTATCACCGACGAGCCATCCAAACCTTCACACCATCAACTAAACTCCATCACATCCGACCGTCGAACCTCAGAGGCCAGTTCTCGACCGTCGGACCACAGGAACCAGTTCTCGACCGTCAGAGGCAATTCCCGACCGTCGAACCTCAGAGGCCAGCTCTCGACCGTCGGACCACAGGAACTAGTTCTCGACCTTCAGAGGCAATTCCCGACCGATGAACATCAGAAGTCAGCCTCCCGACCGTCGAATCTCAGGGTCCAAACCCCTCCCCAAACGTCTCCTGGTGCGTGCTGTTAGTGTTGTCAAATTCTCCAATTTTTTTTATCTCTTTAAATTGAATTGTGATTGTCTTTTGGGTGTGTGAGGTTGAATCACGTGGAGTGCTGTCCATAATGATGCATTTTGATAAGAAGGGAGAAGGGTAAAGAAGTTTTAAAAAAATAATAATAATAATAAAAAATAAAAAAATAATTAAAATTTTTTAAAAGGAATAAAAATGGGTTACCTGAGTTGCGACGATGACTTGCTAACCCTTATATTTTGTAAACATCTCGAGTTGCGGCTGACTTGATGATTTACAATCTTAAATAAAAATTTCATAACAAACTCGATAATCAATGGGTGACGTCTCTAGCGTGACGCGAGAGCTTCACCTATTTAATCCTTAATTTGAATAAGTGAGCCGCGACGGCTTGTTAATTCAAATTTTTGAAATCATTTTAATAAAATCAACCAACCCACACTTATTTTATAAAGAACTACGTAACTTTGAGTTCTCCATTGCACCAGGGGATACGTAGGAGCAGAATTTCATTTCTGTCAAGCCAAATTTAAATTTTCACAATTTTGTGGTTTCGCTTTTTTAGTTACAATGTTTGCAAAAGGGGTAAAATAAATATTTTCAAGGATTGTTAATAATTTGCACAATTAATCTAAGGTACCGTCTTAGAACGGGTGCGTTAGGGGTGCAGTGGGATTAAGTTTCCACCATTCCCTAAGCATAACCGACTCCCGAATCCAATCTGGTTCCAAAGACCATTTCCAAATAAAAGGTTTTCTAATTTTTTCAAATTCAAATAAAATTGGTGGTGACTCTTAAAATTAAAATAATTTAATTTAAGTTGCTATTTCGCCGCGATTAATTTTACGGTCGCGACAATAATCACTGTCAAGCTCATAGTTAGGAATAAATGGTGTTTGAGGTTGGTAATGTGGGGTAGGTTCATGGGGTACAAGTTCTGTTTCAAGGTTTGCAGCGGTAGGTCCAGTAAGATGGATTTCATTAAACTGCATTTGGTTCGCATTAAAAATTGATGGTCTTATGTCATGGTTGATTGGAACTTCCATGCAATTGGTATCAAAGTAGTCCTCATGTCCACCATCATCAGCACTATCATCAAATCTAATTTGTTGAACACTATCATCACTGTTATAACTGTCATAATTATCCTCTTCACTACCATTCTGCTTACCCTCTTGATTTATCTTTTTACTTTCATCCATTGCACATAGCGTAAGTTAAACCCATCCACAACAAATATGTCTGCTTCTTTGACACCCATCTCTAACACAAGTTTACTAACCTCCATGCAATCAATCCAGACTTCAACTCCTTTAGCCCACAACCTATATCTCTACTCAGGTCCAAACACCATATCTTCACATAACCCTATTAACTCATCTCTCTCAATTCTCCTACAATTTATTGCAATGACCAGTGACCTATATCATTGGTTAATTGCTTGGTTGTTCCATTACAGTATTTCAGACCTCCTCTACGACGCATCCAATGACCCCCATGATGTAAAGTAATACCAAAATTTTCCTTAACCATTACTGGACTACCCTAAACCCTAAAATAATACACATCAATTATACAATAAAACAATAAATAATACAAATACAAAACAATAAAAGCAAAGGGATGTTTTTGTACCTTTAATGCTTTGTCCTTCTTCACGTGGTGTAACAGGGTTGCACGTTCCCAGAGAGAATCAAGGAATCTCGAGCACGATAGTCCACTTCCACCAAAGGGCGTCAACGCACATGTGAGGGAATCAAGCACAAAGAAGTAGGACAAAGGTGGGACACTCTAACGAGAAAACAAAGTTGCAGGGGTGAGGGGGAAGTGAAGGGGAAATGTGGGAGGGAAAATGAAAAACACAGACGAAGAGTTGAAGGAGAAGTGAATGGGTGGGGTGGGAGGGAAAGTGAAAACGGAAAGGTGGACGGAGAGATGACGACAGAGATCCAATTATAAATTTTTACAACTATAGGGACCCAATTAGAAACTTTTGAACTATAGGAACTTATTTAAAATATCACCCAAACTATAAGGACCTACAAATTAATTTAACCTAGATTTAATTAATGCTAGGAATGAATGTGACAGGAGAATTATTACACTATTGTATTTGTTCTTTCTTTTTTTTTTCCTACAGATAAATGTGGGTTAAATTGGATTGAAAATGTTATGATAACTAATAAGATAAAACCAACACAAATATATGCATGTCATACTATCATTAGTTGTGGATTAATATTGTAGCATCCGAACTTTATTGCTAAAAAATTACGTCTCAATTCTTAAGGTGATGATTCCTTGTTCCTGTTCCTTATTCTATTTTGATTGTGATGTATGTTTTATCTTTCTTTTTTATAACAAGAAAACTATATTTTTGTAAAAAAAAAAGTAATGATTTGAAAAGTGACATCAAAATAAAAAATGGTATGAACATATTTTCATGAAATGACTCACTTACTTTTTTAACTTTTCAATCTTTCTTTTATCTTAAACGTGTGATGGGGCTCAAATTAGATATAGCCAAGGCTTACAATAAAGTTGAATGGGGCTTAATCAGCTAGCTTTCTAGTTTCTTGGGTGCATTTAATTCTTAGATGTGTCACTTCTGTTTCCTTTTTTTGTGTTATTAAATGAGTGAATCCTCATTTTAGTTCTTGAAGTTGTTAGCACTGATCATATTAGTTTCTGACATGAGTAAATTAACACATTAGTCATTGAACATGAAAAAATTGGCCATATTAATCCTTCACATTAACTATTTTCAGTTAAATTGGTTCTTGTTCTAGACTGTGGTCCGGGATCCTATCCGGAAGGATCAACCCGGCGCACGCTCCACCGGACTCCTCCCTTAATACCCCAGAAAGATCTATAAGACTCCGGATTACGACATTGGACTATATGGTGAGGATCACTGAATCAGCGCAAACTTTTGTAACTGTTAATCAGAATCCTACGAAATTAAAGGCTCTGTAACCTCTCCTAGCAATAAATAATCGTAACGTCCACATTCCAATAATATCTGCACTTAATATCACGATTCCAATCATGCTCCATAAAAACCAGGCTAAATCAACCTAATAGGGTAACTATGATCTGACCACATAAACCCTACTAATGCACGGTCTGACTTAAGCGTTGGAGTCTTTTTGCAGGTACCACCCCCACTAGTTTAATACGCTTAAGTGTGACTGCGCAAGGAGGAAACCACCACATCATACTTCTCACAGGTATCCCTCTAAATCCACTTCAGAATAGTTCTTATTAAGGATGTATTACAATTTCAAGGACTAATATGCGAATTTCTCAAGTCATTGACTAATATAATCGGTGCTAACAACTTTAAGGACAAAAATGAGGGTTCACTCGTTATTAAATGTTATATCATATGATTCTTTTAGAGCTAGCAAAGGACTCATACAAGGAGATCTTTTATCTCCTTATTTATTTATTTTATTTGTTAAAGTTTTATCTAGGCCAATTCTGAGGGCTCAAAAGTGTAATGTATTACAATGGATTAAATTTGCTAGACATGGTCCTGAAATCTCTCACCTATTTTTTGCATATGATAGTATTTCGTCCTTAGAGATATTAAGCAAGAGGTTCATTGTATTATCTTGATTCTCCATAAATATGAGGAAACCTCAAGCCAAACTCATTAATATCAACAAGTCTGAATTCTCATTTAGTCGAAATCAACCAATAGATATAAAATTTTGGGTGGAAGAAAATTAAGACAATAGAGAGTCATTCCAAATGCTTGAGTCTACCTACTTTTGTGGGAAGGTCTAAGAAACAAGTTTTTGAATTCGTTCAGGAAAGAGTCTAGAAGAAGTTGAAAAGATGGAAGGAAAAATTCTTATATAGAGTCGGCAAAGAGGTTCTTAAAAAGGGGGGCGACCTAATCTATTCCAACCTACATTATGAGATGTTTCACGTTCCTAAAAGAGCTATGTCTATATTGAATCTATGATTAGTAATTTTTTGTGGGGAAATAAAAATGGTGAAGGGTGAATAGAAATTAAATCCATTAGGTTAAATGGTCAAAGCTTTACAAGCCTAAGAAAGCAGGTGGTTTGGGATTCCATAATTTTCATGCTTTTAATGTTGCTCTATTAGTGAAACAAGGTTGGAGGTTACTAAATGCCAAGGTTCCTTCAAGGCAAAGGTCCTCAAGGGAAGATACTTCCTAATAGTTTACTCCTCAAAGCAAGTTTGGGTTTCTCTCCTAGGTAAACTTGGAATAGTATCCAAAAGAACAAAACTTAGTTGTAACCATTTTTTAAACCTTATTTAATCTTCCTCCATGTGTTACTTTCATCCTCATTTAATTGAGTTAATGAACACATGGAGGGAGATTGAATGAGGTTGGAGAGAAGGGTTGAAGGAAAGGATTGGAGCTAGGTTTTGTACTATCTAAAATGTTGTCTGGGTGCTTAAAAAAGTGGCTACTGACGTGTAGGTAATGGTAGCACCATTCACATTTGGAAGGATAGATGGTTGCCAAATCAACACAAACATACTGCATGAAGCCCTTGTACTATTGTCAATGAAAATGCAACAATGGGCGAACTCATAGATGGAGATACTAGACAATAGAAGTGAGGTCTAATTGAGATTATTTTCTTTCCTTTCAAGGTCGTGCAAATACTACCTATCCACTTGCTAACTCAAATGTTTTAGATGAATTTGTGTTATGATGGTAATAAGCAGGGCCTCTAAAAAGTGCATAAGATGAAGATGGGTTAAATGTTGACAAAATAACGCTGGACTGAAATTAAAATCTGGAAACATAAACAATGGTAGAGGATGAAGATAGGTTAAATGATTTTAAAAGGAATAGTTGTGGGGGAGGGTGAAGATGGGTTAAACCTTTTTAAAGGGGTTACGTGCAGCTCATGTGATATCATATTCCATTAGCTTTGATAGAAAACATCCAAGATTAGTATTTAATTGTGGGAGGAGGATTGAGTTGGCAAGGGGAAATGGGGATAAAGAAGACAAGGGAGATGAAGAACGGAGGAAAGAGCGAGAATTTAGAAATTAGAGATTTGAAAATTTTCAAGGACTAGTATGACAGCACGAAAAGTTTTTGGAGACTAATTTAGTGCCTATATGAAACATAATGTGCTACATGGGCATTGACAGTTGCCAAATAGACAGTTAACATGCCACATCATACTTCCATCTACTCAAATGAAACAAAGTTCATGGCGGGACTAACTTAACTGAGGGATTGATCTTTCAAAGACAAAAGAGTTAATTTAAATATCTAGGGACTAATATGACGAGCTGCACATCTTTTAAAGACTAATTAGATGATTTAGTCTTAAATTAAAGGTAAGTAGGATCTTAGTAACCTCTAGCCATGGCCTGAATGCTCTGCATCAAACGTTAAAACTGGCAGCACAAACAAAATGAGCATGCACAAAGTCCTTCCAACCTAGTGTAGTCACCTTTGATGAAATATAGTACTATTTTTAATTGCGTAAAATAGGGACTTGTGCCTTTATTTATAATGGGTTTGCCTTTCTTTATCAAAGAAAATCCCCATTATCCTAAGACGAGATATTTCCAAGATTCTCTCAACAAGTCTTACCTAATCAAGGATTTGAGTAACTAATTTATCTTATAAGTTATCGGTTGACTTAATAAAAGTAAAGCAACTGACTTTCCTAATTAATGACTAGTTCAACTTACTAAAAGAGAGAAGAAAATGAGTAGAATTTGTGAGACCACTTTTAGAAGATTAGACCAAAAGTGATGCAACAAAAAGCTCGAGTACTTTTACACTCAGGTAAATACAGCACACTTCGATTTATAAAAATATATATAACAATACATGGATTTCAATGTTTTGTCATCTAATGCTTCATTTGTTTCAGATTCTCACCACTTCCAAATGACCGTTTGACTGAAAGAGGAAAAAATGTTTCGTAATGTGTGCTTCTCCGTCTGTGATGATATCTATGAAACTTGATCCTCTGCGATCTGTAACACCCCAACTTTTGGGTTAATTACAATATCGTCCTGAAATGCACTGTTTTGTGAATTCTGGGAGCAGTAAATTAAATTTGACTGTTCCGTGAGTGTACTTGACTGTTGTATGTGATTTGCTCCGACCCAAGGAAATAATAATTTTCTGGCCGGAAAAATCTTATTTTAATTAATTGGAGTTGGGGGATCTTACTAAACCCAATTCTGATTGATATATATATTAATCTCATAATTTTTTAGATTTAATCGCTAGCAATAAAATAATTTTATATTATTATAATATTATTTTATATTACAAGATCCTATTGTCTTAAAAACAATAAAACTCTGCTTCAAATTGACCACAAATCTTTAAAAGTACTGTGGGACCCGTATTTAGGAAAAGCAGTCAACTGTGCTGACTGGACAAATTCTAGCTAATGAGAGCAAGTCAACGAAAGTGGCTTGACTTTTTAAACCAATAAGGAAAGGTCAACAAAAGGAGCATGGACTTTGATTAGGACCGTTGGATGAAGACTTAGTTAGGAAGCCTTTAACCTTAGTCGTTGATCTAATCAATGGTGAGATTAGAATGTTAGTTTTATGACCAATTGATATCTACCTTAGATGTAATCTATGTCTAGGAATTAAAGATGAATCAATGGTTAGAATTAAGTCAAAAATAGTAGGCTTGAATTTGGTTAGTAGCTAATTAAGCTTAATTTAACTAAACTAATTACTTAATTAGCAAACTAAGTGAACTAGCTTAATTCTTAATTAATTATAATCTAAATACTAATTAGATATCCTAATATTGATTAAAGGTTATAATATATGCTAATATATATTAAACTAATTAGTTATATGATTAGTATGTTAATTAAGATTGGTTAGGATATTTAACCTAACTAATTGCCTAATTAATTAGCATATAATTAGATGTAAATGAAAAACAATTAAACCCCTAAAATCTAAGGAGGGCACACGGTTTGGGCAGCAGCCTTGAAAGGCTTGGTGGCTAAGTTCTACTAGCTTCTTGAACCCTCCAAATGTCATAAACCATGTGCACACCGTGTGAACTCAATTAGATCTTTACTTAGCAAATTCAAGCACTCAACCTCACCCAAAAATAACCACACGGCAGCAGCCCCTCCCATTTCACTCTTTAATATTTCTTTTTCACACTTATCATATTCAAGCTTCCATTTTCTCTCCAAAAATACCAAGAACCAAGCACACTTTTTCTTTTATTTCTTTCCCTCTCTATTCGGCCATACACACTATCCACACAACCAAACCTCTATAATTTTATCTCATCATATTTCCTAAACCCAAATCCTATTCTAAACACTTTTCATTCACAAAGTTTTTCCAAAATCCTACTCTATCTTGTCCAAAATCCAACCTTTTGCTTACTTACTTAAGGGTAAGTCTTGATTCTTTGGTTCAAAATTTGATTTCTAATTTTTCTAACCATGATTGTCCCATGGTTTTTCAATATTAAACCTTGTATGTGTTTTTACTAATTGTTTAAGAATTTTAGGGATTTGTTTGGGAGTCACACGAAATTTCAAAGAAAGGAGGAAAACTAACCGATTAAATTGTCTTCAAGAGGTAAGAGGGAGATTTAATCTCATCAACCCTAAGTGGTGATGGGAAAATAGATTTGATTGTGTGTACCGAATCCATAAGGATTCATTTGTGTGATTGTTTTATTGTTTTCATTATTTGTGTGATTATTTACGATTTTATTATTTTTGTGATTGTTTTAAATGCTTTCCTATTTGTGATTTATTTTGCTTTGCATGATTATAGTTTTTATTATTATTTTTGCTATGCATGTTTATGGCTTTAAATAAATTATATGTGATTATATAATTGCATGTGTTTATAATTATGTAATTATTAAAGTAGGATGTGAATAACATGTAACGATTTGCATGAGTGTTCCAAAGAACATAGAATGAGGCTCACGGCCTTACATCAAAACAGAGAACCAAAATGTTCTCAGTAATTTTCTAAATCAACGATTTAAAGAATCTAGGTAAAATAATAAAGTTAAGAATGATTTTGATTAATTATGGCCAATATGCCATTTAGTGTATAATTGAATACATTTTATTTTTGATTTTGGCCAACATGCCATTTTATTTTCTAACATAGGTTAGATAATGGATTTACCAAAAATATAAATTGATTCCAATGAATCTTTGAAAACAAAAGGAATGAATTCAGTTCTAGAATTTTAACTTAGCAGAATTTAGTTTAAGTAATAAATAAAGCAAATGCTTAAAAAATACTAACGTAGAGCTCATTTTATAAATTTTGAAGCGCGTTAGCAAGTTTCAAAGCGTAATTATTGGGTAAAAATAAAATGAACTATATTTAGTGGAAAACGTTAAAAATACCTTATACTAATTTTATAGGCAAAATACTGCCAAAATTTACTAAAATCAGACGCATAAAATGAAAAGATTTCATACTATATTTATAACACAAGGAAATTACTCTACGTATTTTAAAATGTACTAGATATAATCTACACATTTTTAAGATGATAATTTTAAGCTATTCGGTTAAGAAAATGAATTAAAAATCTTACACGAATGAGAAAATGATTTAAAAATATTTTGCGATGTTTAAAAATGTCAAAATATATTTATGCGATTTAAAAACATTTGTGAAAATGATGAGATTGTGAAAACGCGATAAAATTCCTACGCGATTGAAAGATACAGTGAGTTTTTCTGTCGGGCCAAAGTGGTGGACCCGGACATGTTGTGGTGTAATCTTGTCAGTGGGACGTACTTTATTTTAGTATTTTGTGACTAAGGGTATTTTTGTAATTTTTTGTAATTATGGTAAATTTTGGATAATAATGGTATTTTTTGTAATTTTAGATCATGCTTAGAGTGTTGTGTCAATTTGGTTGATAATTGACGATTGATTGATGAGGCGAATTACACCGTGTTTTGGTGTGATAAGCGTAGTGTGGTTCATTTATGAACTTGGAGGCATTAGTGTGCGGAGGATTCCATATGTGGACAGTGGTAGCACCTCTGGGCCGTGGTAACGGGCAACACACTAATGATCTTGACAAGCACTATTCTTAATCGAGATCTTGAGGGGACTATTAAGTACTATGCCTGTGGTACACGATGTTTGGACTGTGTACTGCTACACGATGTTTTGGGACTGTGGGCTATAGACACGAAGTTTGGACAGTGCAATAGTTTGGTTGGGCAGCCATAAAGTATTTTTAGTTTCTATTCGGATCATTCTCTCAGATATCCGTATTTAGCTCCATGGAGTAGGAACGAGTCAGTGTGTGTTCATGCATTACCTGCATTTTACTGTTCATGCATCATCTGCACTTTATTGCTTACCATATTCTGTGATAAAATATATGATGTACTATTTTAATATATTATGTATGATACGTGTTATTTTAATATATATTGCTTTAATATATTATGCATGATATAATGGTATGTGTTATTTTAATGTGTATTACTTTGTTATATTATGCATGAAATGTTGGTATGTACTGTTGTGATATTTGTTTGTATTGTCATTTTCTTTATTGCCATGCGGGTAATGGTGTAGATTGTCTCACCTCTTTATTATATTGTTTTATCTGTTTCTATTTTATGTTTATATCATCGAAGACTACAATGGCGGCAAGAGGAGGACAATTAGATTTCTTTAGACTTCAGTTTCTCGAAGGCGCTGAGGCTTGGTATGTCCACTGGGACACCGGACACATAGAGTATAGTGGTAACGTGACTTTATCAGTAAGTAGGACTCGACATGGGGTCGTTACTACACGTTACACGGTTGCTTTTGTAGAGTTTATTCTACCTATTAGGGAGTTGTGGGACGAATTTCACTATACACCTAGAGAGAATTTCGATATACTTTTAGGTCGAATTTCTATCGGTCAAGACATTCCTAACTAGGGAATTTGTCTTATGACGAGGGCTCATGTCTTAGGTATTATATTTGAGTAGTATGTTGTCTTTTACTGTTCCTATTAAATATTAATAGTTGTAAATTAATTGTGTACTTCAGACAAAAATCATATATATGATGGTGTGACTGTGTTTTGTTTTATTTGGTGTTCCATGGTGTTTTATTTAACATTATAAGCATAAAAAGGAAAACTTTTACCACTAATATTATTTATGTACCAAACATTTTATAACTTGGGTAAATATTTATTTTATTTTATTTTATTGCATTCATAAATGTGACATCCCCACAAGGGTGTTACATAATCCAAAAAGGAATTGCATGAGGTTCAGTTCTCAATTCCAATGGCTTGTGTTTGTGAAGTTAGTTTCTATTTTATTTTTTTGCTATGGAATAAAATATTTTTCATGGCTGAGATTTATCTGTAGTTGTTTAACAACGGTAGACGATCGCAATCCGATATCTATCTAAACCAATGATGCTCTAAGTGGTGAAGATGCTGGAGCGTGAACGCTCGAGTGCATAGTAGAATTATCCTTAGAATAAAAATCTAACACACCCTGCCATCAAGCCATCTCTACACACACGTCATAATGCCAACTACAGTTCCCATCAGTCAAACAGCCACCATACCAAACATCAACCAGAAGCAGAACCAAGCACTTCAAAGTTCAAACCATCACAACCCTCCAAAATCCAAATTACTTTCAACCTAGTAGCTTAACCTTAAACAGAAGCCAGACACTCTCTCAAACAACCCCCTGCAACACATTTTTCGCCTATCCTCCATGCCCAGACGCAACCACCAAATAATGAGGGTATGTTCCAACTTCCAACTACCAAACCATGATCTTGAACTCTGCGCCTCTGCCTTTTAAAGTTTGCAATGATAGAAGCCTTTTGTCTCAGTTTGGTGTTACGTTGTGCTTTTACATTTGAATATTCAGTTTTAACCTCTGATTGCTTGCCTTAGCCTATTGGGTTGAAAAAAATAAATGATGAACTGAGATAGAGAGGAGGGCTACGAAGCAAGGGTGAAGAGATAAGTTAACAACAACAACAACAACAACAACAACAAGAATAATAATAATAATAATAATAATAATAATAATAATAATAATAATAATAATAATAATAATAATAATAATAATAATAATAATAATGTTCCAAAGTGATTTCGGAGGGTACCACAGTAATAGGCATGTACGCGATGGTTTCCTCCTTGAGCAGTAGCAGCTGAGCGTATTGAACAGGGGGTGGGTATATGCAAAGGGACTCCAACGCTCAAGTTAGGCAGTGCACAAGTAAGATTATGTAATTGGATCATAGATTACCTTATCAAGATGACTTAGTCTTGTATTTATAGAGCGTATGTAGAATCCTAATAGGATCCTTATTGTATGCAGGTAATTTGGGATTAGTATTCTGATAAAGATCACCTTCCTATTATTATCAGGTAAATCCTCGTAAATCTGAGATTATGATACAGGAAGTACTTAGCCATCTAGGGTAATTATGAGTCTTATAATATCGTAAATTGATGATTAGCAGTTACGGATATTTAGGGATTTATCCTCTGCATGAATCTATCAATCATGATATTATGGCCCAATACCACTTGACGTGCTAGTTTCCAATGTCCAGACTGCCTTATGAGTCTTCCATTATGCCAGCCTATGAGGAGTCCGGCTGTGTACATGCTGGGTTGATCCCATGGAGCGGGATTCCGAGTCACGGTCCAGAACAGTTGCCCCCAACTTGGCACTTGGGTGGGACAGACGAGGGTCAAGTTTCGAACGGATCAACTGTCTTGTGGCCGACATGGTAGTCAGGTGAATAGATGTTGGCTTCCAGAGGATTACCGGTGTTCATGACGTATTCTGGTATGTTTAAAATCATTGCCCCTAAGTAAGAGTACTGGGGATTCTTCTAGATATCTTTAGTATAGATTCTGAACGCGATATCTGAATTGGCAAGTGGTAACAGTATGAGATTCTCTGGGAAACTGATACTTTTGACTTTATTAGGAATTAGTGATCCCTTGAAGAGGATATCAGTTTTATACAGATTTTCTCAACTGCCCCCTATCTTTGTGACCAATCAAAAACTTGAAGCATTTATTTTAGCTGATTTCACGAGATCAGATCACCTTTTATGGAACCAATCAGAATGCTTCATGGGCCTTATAAGTGGAGAGTGCTTCTTCAGGAGCTAGCATTCCCTTCCTTTGCACTCCTCTCGTTTTACATCTTCATGTAAGAATGGTTTCTTTTGAGAGAATGAGAGTATCTTTTCCTTCATTTTCCATATTTGTGAAGAGAACTTCATCTTCTGCAGAGATTATACTCTTATTTTTTCCAAAGTTCTTGAAGGTGCTTGATCTGTCGATTATTTTCATATTTTAATTACCTTATGATTGATTTAATTGGACTCCATATATGCTTAATTGTTGATATTTAGCTAAGTTTCTGCTTTAGAGCTTAATTGGATGTTTATTGTGAAACTATGCTTAAATGTGGTTATAAACACTCATAAATGAATTATGCTTTTCAGGATATCTTTGAGTGTTTGAGTCCATTAGCATTGAACCGAGCTTGATGACCATTTAAGGAGAGAGATGAATGCTTAAGGAGATCAATATCACCTCTTGAAGCAATGAAAGAAAAACATTTGTAAAGAATCCGAGCTGAAAATGAAGGTGTCAAATTACAGGGCCCATGTCGAATTACAGGGCCTGGGCCGTGTCAAATTACAGGGCCCATGTCACCTGACAGGGGGTGGGCCATGTCAAATGACACGGCCCGTGTCAAATTACAGGGTCTAGGCTGTGTTCTTCTCTGACTTGTGAAATACATGGAATTGGGCTGACAGAAAAGTACAGGGCCCTGGCCGTCATATCATATGACACGGCCCGTGTCGTCGCATCAAAAATTTAAATTCGAGTTTTAATGCTAAATTAGGTTTCAAAACCTATAAATAGGGTTGCTTAGAGCCCTTAAAGGAGGTCTAGGCTGGGAGCAGCCAAGGGGCTGAAGAGGATTCAAAGAACAAGAGAGAGAAAGATTGGATCGAAGATTGGAGTCTCGGGTTCGAGCAATCGGAGATCGATCATCCCCAACCTTTGGAAACTAGTTTGATCTTCAGTTTTCTTTTGCACTTTCATTCCGAACTATGTTTTTCTTCTCGTTTTTCTTGTTTTTGAATTTGCCATGTGTGGTTAGTTTTCTTATTTGGTTAAGGGAAGATGAAACCCTAGTTTTGATTATGTGAATCTTGCATATTTCTTTATATCAATACAATTATGTTTTTATTCATATATTTCTGAATCTATTGTTGGTATGAAGGTTTTTATACTTGTTCCCGCTTTCAAAGTGGTAGATCTGGGTTTATTATGCGCGGTTGCGGTAGTAAATCTAGGAGAATGTGTGATGTTCATGTGGGTATAATTATCTTTATGCTATTTACCAATTATAAAAGTGGTAGATCTGGATATATTATGTGCGGTTGCGGTAATAGATCCAATGAAATATATGTTCTAAGTAATTTAATCCCGGTGTGTGATTAGATCTTAGTGTGTTTGGTTTTCTAAATCTTAATGCAATTGTTGGATAATTGTCAGAGCAGTTGCTTTATAATTAATCAATGATTAGGAGTTGATTTGAGCGGTTGCTAAATTGGCCAACACTTAAGGAAAACAGGGAATTTATCTCACAATCACATAAGAACATAATTGATCATGTTGGTATAAAGAGTATGTAAGTTAGCATAATCATATAAATCTAGTGGTGGATTCCATCTCTTAACCAATATCTTTAACTTGATAATTCAATTTGTGTTTACTGCTTTGGTTTAAGTTTAATTTCTTTTTTTAGTTTTAATCAACAAAACCCCCTTTTACTTTTACTGTTTATTTTTCATCAGAGTTTAATTTAGGAATTGGATTGATAGTGTTAATTGAATTGGTTCTCTGTGGATCGACCCTTGCTCACTACAACTGGTTGCAAGGTTTTTATATTTTTTGTGGAACTTGGCAACTGTTTTTTATATTTATTTTTAATCACATTCCGCACCACACCAGTGCTTGATCCTCTTCGGACATTTCCTTCCTTTGATGGGAGCCTTTCTTTCTTGGCATAAAATTGGGTTGCTATGCATTTAGGTAGGTAGGAGCCTTTCTATCCCGGCATACATAGGAGTGTCTAACCTAGCTTATTGGCATGGAGTGATGCATCCATGGTCCAATGCATAGCAAAACTGCAGAATGCTCTGACTGACCCATTTACCCCTCTCCAAGGGATTCCCAGCGCTTGATCGGGTTGACATAGTGGAGAGTCGTCCTTCTTAGAAGGGAACACCCTCTGACAGTAACTTGGGATGATCTATTTTCTTTGACTTGCTTTCAAGAAAGCACTGGGTATCCGCCTCTACCATCATCTGTTAAGAAGGTAGGGAGGAATAAGTTGGCAGAGTAAGTTTCAGAGTGACTTCATTTTGTTTCGGGGTGGAGAGACTATTGGAGCAGCTCCGCAATTTGAGGCAACTTGGGATAGTTGAGGCTGGTGGAATGACCTTCTGCATGAAAGGTTATGCCTCGTCCAACAAAGGAGAGAGTGTCCCGGTCTTCACTATCGTTGTGGAGGAGTTAATGCAGAAGACTTGGCGTCGGTCCCGGAGTCGTGGCTCCGTTTTGCCAATATTCTTCAAAGTGAATCCACTTTTTCAAGAGGCTGGGGTTTGGAAATGTCGACGTGACATGATCCAGGATGTCGGAGATGTTTGCTCCTTCCTCCGAGCTCTTCAGTTGCTATTCTTTCCTTATATATTCCATGTCTCAATATTTTATTTTCCCTTTTTTCCAGATGTAGGACGATGTATGGAATGAGAATGAATCGGTAAAGATTTTATATTCTAAATTTGTCCTATATTTTCCTGTTCTTCTGGTGAGATAATACCGTCAGGATAAGTCCAACGCTTATTCTGGCATAACACCGTGATGATATTGCCGGGGTAAGTCCAACACTTACTCTGGCATAATACCATAACTCCGTCTTGGCACTTGTTTTGAAGATCAAGATGGGAAAGCTTGTTATTTTTCCTAAAAAATAAGCATATTTTGTCTTTTACCTTAGTCCGCACTGTCAACCAAATGGGTACCACGGTTTTGAGTCGGGGTCCACCGAGAGAGTCTGGGCTCATTTTTTAACATCTATATGACATTTGAATTGCTGTGCAACTGTCTTTTCAACTGCTATTACAGCTGTATGGGCCATGTGGCGCGAGTTTATCGGAGGGACATGCCTAGAGCTTCGCGCGCTATGATGGGTACCTTTTGAATTCACGGTTGAGAAGACAAAAAGGTCCCCTAACCATTCAGCCATTATAAATAAGAGTTAAGGGTTCCTCATCCTCACCTTACTATTCTTGACTTACTTCTCTGAGAATTCCATGCGACAAAAGCTTAGTTTTTTAGGCGCCTTTCAGCCATTTCCAGTTTCCTCATCGTTCAAGCGTTTTTGTATCTTTGCACAGTAAGTAACTCTCTTTCAATTCTACTGTCATTTCCTTTTTAAAAATGCTTATTATTGCTGAAAAGTAGAGTAGGAGTGTATTTCTGTCCTCTTTGCTTTTCGTGAAATAGGTTTAGAGATTTCTAAGCTTTTCATAAACTTCATCGCCTCCCTGGGACATCGTTTCCACCGCGCTAGGCACGGCAGAGGAGTCCCCCTAGAAATTTGAACTCTGGTAGGAACGGAGGTCGGTAAGGGGGTTTGAATTATTTCGTTCTCCCATTTCTATGTCTGAATCCATGGCGTTATTGATTCTGACAATTACTTACTGACTTTTTTGGGTGTTCTCAGGATTTCCATAGCCAGAGGAAAAATGAAGGTTAGGGTCCAAACACTGCTCAACGAGGTTCGCGATCCACCTGAGAATGACTTGATTCGAATCCAGCGAGGTCCCGAACTGGTATGCCCTTGGGTAGTGGACGACGTCTAGAATCATCAGTCTAAGTTTACGAGTGAAGCCGTACTCCGAGAATCGTTATTTGGCTTGGAGTTGACCATAAATAAGGTACGGGATAAAGAATTCCAAATCATTTGTCCGAACTGGAATGAAAGGATGTGTTCCTGCCAGGAAGCTAGTTCATACTTCATGTTCCTATATAGGCCTATTTTCCTAAAGCTGGGGCTTCGATTGTCGTTCTCTGACTTCCAAATCGCCATTCTCCGGACTCTACATGTGGCCCCATCCCAGATCCATCCTAATGATTGGGGTTACATTATCTCTTTCGAGAGGTTTTGCCAATTAATGAACCTTAGATACTCCGTCAATACTTTCTTTTATTTTTATACTCAAATAAACACCAAAGGGACAGTAAAGCAAACGAGTTGGCTTATCATCTGATCTAGATATGGCCGCAAATCCTTTGATGTTTTTGAAGAGAGCTTTAAAGGATTTAAGACTTCATTCTTCAAAATTAAGGTCACGGAAAGATTTCATCCATTCTTCCTTAAACCCGATGGGGAACCTCAATTTCCTCTTTACTGGACGTAAGATTATTGGGGTATCCCCATCAATCTTATTGACAAAGAAGAAGGGGACCTCGACCTTGAGGAGCTTAGGTCGGTCAAGTTCATAACCCAGTATGCTGAGTGGCATAGGAACATCAATATCAGGGATGTTCTCTGTGTTCCTGGTGATGATCTTCTCTTTGCTTTATTAGGTAGGAATTAAGGTGTTATTACCCGCAGTGACCTTAGGTTTTTGCACTTTATCTTTATGCAGCCTTATTGTTTTGTTGTGCTGACTGTATACTCATTTTTTGTTTTATTCAGTAAGCAACATGACTTCTGGATCTTCTATGGTTGCCCTGCAAGCTGCAAGATCCCGGGGAAAGGGCACAAAATCTATAGGTTCTTCTTCCACTACCATCCCGGCGTCATCGAGCCGGGGTATTGTTATTGGAGAGAATATTGATCAGCCAAATTCCCTCACCCGAAATCTTCAGGGGAGAAAGAGGCAGGCTATTGAAGGCTCTCTTGACCAAGATGGGAGGTCTTCGGAGAGTAGTGATAGGGAAAGGGATGACCCTTTGCTAATCATTACGGGGGCATTATGATGCCGGCCCCTTCATTGTCGGATGACTTTTAAGCGACGAGGTCAGGCAACACATTACTGAGCAAGGTTTGGCCCAAACCTTGGCTAGACTTCAAAATCAAGCTCTCCGAGTGGCTATCGAGATCTGCTTTATCGAAGAGACTATTGAGGATGCTGATAAGAGAGCATCGGAAGAGCTGAAGGCCTTGAAGAAGGAAAAAGAGGAAGTTGGCCAGAAACTGAACACGACCCTTAAATTGAACGAGGATGCTCGTGTAAGGATCGTTGAGCTGGAGAAGGCATTGGCAGACTCCGAGTCTATAAGGAAAGCCGAGAAGCTCCAGGCTGACAAGACCATTGGCGCCCAGGAGACCCAGATAATTCATCTTGAGAAGGAAGTAGAGGAGATGAATATGATTTCTAGAAAGATCGGGGGAGAGCAGTTCCAAAATGTTTTGGCTCAAATCCAACACTTCAATCCTGGGGCTACTATTGTCTTGGACGACTGATAACTGTCGAGATTACTAAATTTAAATTAATTTATAACCGATTTACCAAAACTACTTGTAGTATAAGGTAACACCGGGTCGAACTCGTAGATTGCTCTAATTATGAAGTCAGATTAAAAGGTTAATAAACAGGGGAGAAAAGTTTTGCAAGATTAAACAACAAAGAGCAATTAAAATGAGTAAACAAAATTAGGAAAACAACCAATCTAAGAGAATTAACCAATCTTGATTTTAATCCATCTTTGATCTTTATAGATCCATTCAACTATCAACCAAATCCTTGATCTTAGATCACATCAAGAAGCCTCTCAATGATCCATGGATATTTTACTAAAAATGCTTCTAGAATTCAATTAATTGAGGTTAGAAAAATTAAGCATTCATCTAAACCCAAATCAACTTAAAAACCAAAATCCAACTAAGCTAAATATTTCATCAAACACCTTTGATGCATTGTTTAACCTCTGAATTCATCTCTTGGCACACGATAATTACGTAATTAACATATGCAAATCCCAATCAAATTAAGCATTAAATCAGAATTTAAACAAGAGAAGAAGAGAAAGAGAAACTTGATTAATAGATTAATGTATAACAATTAAAACAAGATCTCAAGATTAATCATCAAGAATGTCAATCTCTTGGATTGATTAAAGAAGTTTAGCTCACCATAGCCATCACCATTGGAGAACCTTCAAGAACCATAAAAAAAATGAAAATAACAAAGAGAGAGGAGGAGAGGAAGAGAAGAAGAGAAGTCTTCAAAATCAAAAACTAAAACTACAATAACCACACTTCTACGTAGAAGCTCTCCATTATTTTATCATAAATCTGATTGCTCTCCTCTTAATCATCCACTAAGAGTCAAAAGTGATTCACCCACTTTTGTTAATTATTCCTCCATTATCAAAGTGTGTCTTCCACCTTCCAATGAATTATTTTCTCATTATGAAAGTGTGTCTCCCACCTTCCAATGATTCTTTCACTTTTTTTCATGTTTTCATCTTTTGGATTTCTATCATAATCTCTAATTCAAATCAAGTCCATCAGATAGCCTTTGAAGTAAGCTTTCCAAGGAGTGCTCACATGCTTAATTTGGGCTTAAAATGAGTGAGATATGCCCAAAATAGTGAAGGTGTGTCCAGAATTCGTGACAGTACCGCTGGTCCAACTTCAAGGCTATATTTGACCACTTAAACATCCGAATCTTCTAATTTGACATTTCACAAAACTTGTAGATCTTTTTCTCATCTTTCCTAACATATAAAGAACATAAAAATTAGAGATTTACAACTCAAGTTATGATCAAAATACTAAACCAATATCAATATGCATTAAAATTCAAAAATTTTGCTTTAAAGCCCAATTCAACCCAATGATCTAAATGAGTGCTAAGATCACTTAATTACAATCTGGACATCATTAATAAGATAATTGTGTGGATATTAATATGTTAAAAATCATAATTATCAATGACGTTACCCCGGATAAAATATTCTATAATGGCTAACTCATCTTTGCAAAGGATCTCATCCTGGGTGCTCCTGATGCCACCTCGAATGCTGCTCAGAACCCGGAGGGGGAGGAGACTGGGTTTCTCTTCTTGTTCTTGGGTGAGTGACTTTGTAATTATAACTAGAAGTGTGTCATTCTCTCCCAAGAATATGTATATAAGATGATCAGGCAATGCTTTCAATTCTAATTCAGGTGCCTGCACAACAGAAGGTTGAGGTACATCAGTGGTAATAGGTAATTCAACAAAAGGAACCTCATGTTCTTCTAGAGTGGAAGAGAGCTCTTGCAAGACAGCAACAATTTCGTCAATGTCTTCGCTTCATGACTCTTCTTCATCATTTTTCTTTTCATCCTGTACATCTAAGCTATGAGTCAAAACTGTATTTAGAGCATTAGTATGGTCAGACTCAAAAGCTGCAGAAATTAAAGAATCAAAAAGATCAAAAGAATCAATTAAATAAGCAGAGTGCACATCACTTGGATATCTCATAGCTTCAAAAATGTTAAACTGAATTAATTCCCCATCAAATTCCATTATTAATGTTCTGGAGTGCACATCAATTTTTGTCTGCCTCTTCAACAATGGTCTCCCCAACAAGATAGGAGCAGAGTTGGGAGATTTGTCCTATTCCATGTCTAATACATAGAAGTCTGCCAAAAACACTAATTCATTCATCTGCATTAAAACATCTTCAACAACACCCTTTGGGTATGCATTAGATCTATCAACCAATTGAATAATAACACCAGTAGGTTCCAAAGGACCCAAGTATAAATATGCATAAATAGAATAAGACATGACATTTATAGATGCCCCTAAATCAAGCATTGCCCTTTCAAACCTTGTGTTACCTATAGTGCATGGTATGGTGAATGTGCCAGGGTCCTTACACTTAGTTGGGAGCTTCTTTTTTATTACAGATGAAACATTTTCTCCCACCTGGACCCTTTCATTTTCTTTTAATTTCTTTTTGTTAGTACATAATTCTTTCAAAAACTTTGCATATCTAGGTACTTGCTTAATGGCATCTCTAATAAAGAAATGTTAACTTCCATCTTCCTAAAGGTCTTTAGGATCTCTTTTTCTGCTTCTTCTTTCCTAGTCTTTACTAATCTACTAGGAAAAGGGGCTTTAGTGACATATTTAGGAAGGGGTTCAAAATTACTTACCTTAGGGGCTTTAGAGCTTTGTCCTTTTTCATTTGCTTCCTTGGGCGTTTCATCTTTCTTTTGAGTGATTGATGAAGGAGATATAGGTTCATCCAACGTCTTCTCGCTTCTCAATGTGATAGCACTAGCATTTTCCCTCGGATTCACTTCTGGTTGTGAGGGTAGTTTCCCTAAAAATTGGCTTTGAATCTTGTTGAACTCTATGGATAACTGCCATATCTGGTTCTACATGTTGTTGATTACAACCCTTGTTTCTTGCTTAAAGCTCTGTATGGTGGCATTTGTTTCTCATTGGAACTGCACATTGTTAATGGCCATTTGCCTCACCAGCTCCTCTAGTGAAGGGTCAGGTTGCTTAGGAGCTTGAACTTGTTACTGTCTCTGAGGGAAAGGTGCTTGCCTTTGCTGAAATCCTGGAGGTCCATAAACTGGAGGTTGATTTTAGGGTTGCTTTGCATAGCTAAAATTTGGATGATCCCTCCACCCCAGATTATATGTGTTAGAGTAAGGGTTGTAATTTTTTGAAAGTCCATAATATCCCCCTACTACTTTTACCTCCTCATCCGTGTCCTCTTGGAGAGTGGGACACATATCAGTGGGATGTCCAGATGAACTACAAATCCCACAAGCATGAACTGGCTCTTTCCCTTTATCCATTAACCGCTGAACCATAGCAATTAGTTGAGTCATTTGCTGCTGTAGACTGGTTGTCTCTACTTCTTTCACTGCTCTCACTCCAATGTCATTCCTAGTGTAGAATTGTTGAGTGTTTGTAGCCATTCTTGAGATCAAGTTTCTAGCTTCTTGAGGAGTTTTATCAACCAATGCTCCTCCACTAGCAGCATTAATCATGTTGCGATCCATCACTTGTAAGCCTTCATAGAAATACTGAATCAAGAGTTGCTCACTGATTTGATGATGAGGACAGCTGGCACATAGTCTCTTGAACCTCTCCCAATAATCATGAAGTGATTCCCCATGCCTTTGTTGAATACCGTAAATTTCTTTCCTCATGGTTGCGGCTTTTGAGGAAGGGAAATATCTATTTAGAAAAGCTCGAGCCATGTCCTGCCATGATTGGATGGATCGGGGTGGCAAGTAGTAAAATCACTCCTTAGCAAAATCCTTCAGTGAGAATGGAAAAGCTCTCAGCTTGACTTATTCTATTGGAATTCCTGCAGGCTTCATGCTAGAATATACCACATAAATTTCCTTCAAGTGCTTGTTGGAGTCCTCTCCGAGTAATCCATTGAAAGATAGCAAGAGATGAATTAAGCCAGATTTCAATTCAAATGCCTCTTTATTTTCAAGATTGTCTATGTATAGAGGTTGTTGATCCAAGTCTGGAGCACCCAACGTCGTTAAAGTATTTTCTGTCATTGTCACCTCTTCAGATATTTCAGATGGCTCAAATGTCTTTGAACTTGATAGATCAATGTGACGAGCAGCTTCAATGTCAGCAGATGTGAGTTGGAAATTAGCTGGATGGAAGGGAAATTGAGGATGTGAGTTGATTTGATCAATATAGCTCCTCAAATTCTGCAACTTCTTATCCACTCCTTCAATGGACATCAACACTTACAAAACACTCAGAAAGAAAGAATCAAAAACTAAAAATAAAAATAAAAACAGAGTAAAAATAGGAAACGATTCAATAGTGTAATTAGAAAATTGGTTGCCCAGCAACAATGCCAAAATTTGGTGTTATTATAAGTTGTGATTAAAATTTAGATCAAGATCAGTTGCCAAGTTCCACCAAAAATATAAAAAAACCTTGCAACTAGTTGTAGTTAGCAAGGGTCGATTCACAGAGAACCAATTCAATCAACACTATAATTCAATTCCCAATTTAAACTCTGATTAACAATAAACAGTAAAAATGGGGGTTTTGGAGTTTTGATTAACAATGAACAGTTTTAAAAACAATAACAATAAACAAACTAGAATTAACAATATAAGAGAATTAGTTAAGAGATGAAATTCGCCACTAGATTTACATGATAATGCTAACCCACATATCCTTTTATTTCAACATGCTCAATTATATTTTTACACAATTATGAGATTAAATCTCTATTTTCCTTACGTGTTGGCTAATTCAGCAACCGCTTAAATCAACTCCTAATCACTGATTAGTTATAAAGCAACCGCTCTTACAACTACCCAACAATTGCATTAAGATTTAGAAAACCAATTATGCTAAGATCTAATCATACACTGAGATTAAATTACTTAGATTATATATTTCTCTAGATCTATTACCACAACCGCGCATAATAAACCCAGATCTGTCACTTTTATTACTGACAAAGAGCATAAAGATCCTTATACCAACATCACATATCCTTCTAGATCTACTACCGCAATTGTGCATAATAAACCCAGATCTACCACTTTGAAATTGGCAAAGACTATAAAAACCTTCATACCACAATAATGTTCAGAAATATATGAATAAAAACATAACTGTGTTGAGATGAACGAATATGTAAGATTCACAAGATCACAACTAGGGTTTCATCTTCCTTTAACTAAGAGAAAACTTAGCTACACATGATTAAAATGAAATCACAAGAAAAATAGAAAGAGAACAACATCTGAAATAAAAAACAGAAGAAAAACTAAAGATCAAACGGGTTTCTAAGGATTGAGGACGAGGGATCTCTGATTGCTCGAACCCGAGACTCCAATCTTCGATCCAAGGCTCTTCCCTTTGTTTCCTAGGGTTTCCCAGCTGCCTCCAGGGTCAAAACTCTCTCCAAAGGGGCTAAGAATGTGTATTTATAGGTCTCAAGACCTAGCTTCTCGTATAAGCTTGAAATTAAGTTTCTGGTGCGAATACATGGCCGTGTATAGCTCTGCCAGCAGGAATCCAAGGAGGTTCATAAGTCAGAGGAGGACACGGCCCAGGCCGTGTATGGGGACACGATCGTGTCACTTGGATTCTTCAATTTCGTTCCCAATCTTCACAGAAACTCTTCTTTCACTACTTCAAAAGGTGATCTTGATCTTCATGAATCTTTGGCTCCTTCTTCAAGTGGATATCAAGCCTTGTTTGAGGCTAATGGACTCCATCATTCAAAGGTTTCCTGAAAAGCGCAATTCAATTATCAACGTCTAAAAATACATTTAAACAAAGTTTCACAATAATGTTCCAACTAGGGTTTGATATCAGAAACTTAGCTAAATGATGACAATTAAACACAAATGGAGTCTAATTGAATCAGTTATAAAACATTTAAGATATAGGAATAATCGACAGATCATATTTTACACTCATCAATGGGCCTTGAAATCGGTAATATATATTTATACTCAGCCCTTGAACTTTTATTAATTTACAAACAGTCATAATAAATTATAAAAGTCATAAAGTTTAAAAATAATCAATAAATAATAAAATATTTGACAACTTATATTGAGTATTGTACTTTGAAAATAAAAATGAGTGTCATAACATTCCCCTTTGAAGTGATTTAGGATGAGAAGTGGAGAATGTGTGTGTTAAATTCTCTCCAAGGTTTCATTTTATTTTATTTTTATAATAAGTTTCACATTAAAATACAATTTTATGTCATTTTCATTCAGGTCATTACCACATTAAGTTCTATTATGCTTCCGCATTGCATTATTTGCTTGGCGAATCTGGCTTCCATTGCTTCCTACAGTTGACCTGCTATTCAGTTTAATACTTGTTTCAGTCTCCTTCGTTCTTTTTTCTTCTTTTCAGGATATTCTTTAACTTAGGGGTGTAAATTGGTTCGGATAACCCGACCAATCCGATCAACTCGAACCGAACCAATTAAATTGGTTTGGTTTAGTTTAGGTATATTTATTGGTTCGGGTAAAATCCAAACCAATTAAAGCTTAATTTGTTCGATTCTCGGATTTGAAATTTCAAAATCAAACCAAACCAAATCGAACTAAACCATATACTTATATATTTTATTATTATTATTATTATTTTAATTTATGCTCCAACCTTTTTTGGCTACAACTTGTTGTTTTGACTTTTTGTAATACTTTCTCGGTTCCCAACCCTTAAAACATCGTCTTCGTCCAATGCAGAAGACCATAAAACTCCTCTGCCAAAATGTTCGATTTTGCTCACCTAAGACCTATGACTCACCATAGGTTCTCGCTCCACGACATTTCGAGCAAAGGATCTACTCATACCACGCTCGGGCCGCACCATTTGTCTAACGCAGAAAAAGACACTAGTATTTTAACTCTATTAATAATAATTAGTCATGGTCTGCATAATTACTATTTTTCTAACTTATTTCATCATTAGTTTCTTAAATAAATTGGTTGCATTATAAAATTGATTCTAGTCAATATTAGACATAGTATATATTGAAAAATTGAAAAATTAACAATCATTTAGTGACATCCCCAACTCATTCAGCAATTGTCAGAGCTTGAAAAATTTTTTTTTGCCAAGAATATGCTATCAAGTGCTATTTCAAAAACTCTTGGAGAAGTGAAAGGCTTGAAAACTTTGGATCTTTTCTCCAACCAACTCTCTGAATTCATTCCTATTGAGCTTCAAAATCTACATGTCTTTCAACTTTTGAACTTTTCTTGTAATGATTTAAAAAAAACCATTCCTAATGGTGGAGTTTTCCAAAATCTCTCTGCTGTCCACTTAGAAGGCAATAAAAAACTTTACTTACATTTTACATGTGAGCCTTATGGTCATGGAAGAAAGAATGTTAGACATTACATCATCATAGCCACAGTGGTGACACTGATACTATATCTGATAATTTGCTTGCTTCTATACATAAGGAACAGAAAAGTGAAGGTAATAGTAATAACATCATTTGAACTTGGAAGCTTGGAAACGATGAATTGACTTTAAATGCTCTAGTATTGACTTTAAAAATAACGAATTTCTGACTCTGGTTTATGAGTACTTAAGTAATGGGAGCTTGAAAAATTGGATTAAGGGGAAGAGAAAGCATGCAAATAAAAATGGGTTGAACCTTATGGAGAGACTGAATATAGATATTGATGCTGCTTGTGCATTGGATTCTTGCACATTGATAGTGAAGTTCCTATTATGCATTATGATTTGAAGCCTAACAACATTTTCTTGGATTAAGATATGACTACAAAGGTTGAAAACTTTAGATTCGCTAGGTTGTTGATTCAAAGTTCAACTAATTAATTCTCCATTAGTTTCACTCATGTCCTTAGGGGTTTAATTGGTTACATATATACTTTCAGGTTAATAGCCTCACAACTTCCTCTTTAATTGAATAGGAGTAGTACACAACTTGCTAAGTTAAATATCTCTTGAAGAATTTTTTAATTTATTCAAATATAATTTCTTAATACAAATTGCAATATGTTTCTTTATTCCCTCTTTATGAACTTTTTAATATACATTCTGAAACATAAAATAATTATTAATGTTCAAATCAATAAGTTTGATTCTATTTTTAGAAATTTTTTCATAAGTTTATTATTTTATTTTATTTTTGCTATAGAAAGCTAATTATTTATCTAATTTTTGTGTTAAAATAATGACTAACCCGATCACTTAAACCAAACCAATTCGTAGATATTCGATTCGGTTTGATTCGAATTTGACAATCAAAAATTATAAAATTCGAATCAAACCAAACTAATTAATTTTGATTGGTTCAGATTTATAATTGAACCAAACTACTCACTTACACTCCTACTTTAAATGATGCCTAACTCCAGTCATAGCTATTGACTATTTATATTGACAACCAGGCAGCAAATCAACCAAAGGTACATGCTTCATATTTTCATACCTGCATGTATTGTTCGTTATTTATATTTTGCTGTGAAGTAATTCATATGGAATAGAAAAGAAACAAAGGAAAGGGCAACCAACACCATATCGCTGATCCCGTTATACAAATGATGGGGTATAGTAGATGCCAAAATGAACAAAATTAGAAGCACTTGTCACCTATTTATAAGCATTATTATGAGCTACAAAATTAACAAATTGCACGTATCGTCTGGATAAGATACTTTTGAAATGAACTTGTCTTTAAAGTGAATAAGTAATGATATATTTACTATTAATTTAATAAAGTATATAAAAATATCAACTTACTAAATGATCTAAAGATAAAAATATTCTTATTTATTCATTTTAAAAAATCTTTTTTAGTATGATTTATATTGCACTTACATTACAAATATGCTGTTTATGTTTATGTGTTCACAGAAATTTTTTATTTAAAATATTTCATATATCCTTTAGTATTTGTCAGAAAATTATATTTGAAGAAATTCTTATTATTATTTGGCTCAAACAATTAGTTTTTTAAAGAATAGGTTAAATTAACCTTTAAGTCCACTTTTTAAGATGTTCAAAATGTTACTTATATTTTAAAAGTTTATAATTGAGTTTTTACAGTTTTAAAAGTTTTAATTAAATCTCTACCGTTAGAGCACGTTTACTATTGGAAATTTACAAAGGTATTTTAATAATAGGCTAGATTTAGAGACGCTAAATTTTTTGAAATAATAGAAACTCAATTGGAAACTTCTAAAATCTTTTTGCCTTCTAAAATATTTTAATTGAGTTTCTCAATACAATCCATAGTTAATAAACTTGGTTGCTCATCAACTCGATTGAAGTACTAGATCACTATTTTTTAATTAGTAAGTCACTAATCAAATTGTATAAATTAAAATTAAATATTTAATCTAGATAAAAAATTACATAAAAACTTTGTACATACAAATATTTGGGCTAAGATCAAATTTGAATTAATATTCAATATTTGATTTCTGTTTTTATTGACCTAAAATTCATCTACTTCAAGCCCAAACCTCTACACCCATTGTTAATAGTAGGCCGTAGTTGAATCCTATATTTAATTGGGCTAAAATTCCTCTCCTTCTAATTTTCTAAGCCCAAACCCCCTGACCATTATTAATAGTAAGCAAACAAACCCGTCTCACAAATGAGAGCGACATATTTCTATTCAACTCTTATATTTTTATATCAAATAGAGATATATATATATTTTTTATATTTGATTTAATATTATTTATTATACATATTTTTTGTGATTATTTTTTCAAGCTCAATCATATTTATAAAAAATATTATAAATAATAATACATTTATTAAAAAAGATGTAAAACTATCTTTTTCCATTTCTATTTCTCCAAATATTTTCTTCTGCCTAGAGATGTCAAATATATTTACCCGTCTCGATCTGCTACATGTTAGCAAAAAAAATGGGAGCGGGCAGGTTCACCCGTTATGGAAGTTATGGAATATGGGTTGGGAAGGCCAACCGAAGTCATTTTACGGTGGATTGACATGTTAATTTGTCAATTTTTTTTTAAATTAATAATTTGGTGGGTTGAAAAATAAATAAAATTAAAAACATAATGAATTAAACGAGTCAACTTATGTAAAATTAAATAAATACTATTGAAATATATTTTTATCGCTAATTCTTTACTAATTAGTGATAGAATTATGAGTAATTAGCAAGAGAATTATAATAAAAAATTTCTCTCACTAAAAAATAGTAAGTAATGAGTGATTTGCGACGAAAAGTTTCTATCACTATAAAAAAATAGTGATTAACGGGGGATTTTCTAATTCTCTCACTAATCTGGGGCAAAACCTGATAAATAATAAATAAAAAAATTGGTAAAGTTAGAGTTAGAAAATGAGAAAGTCATAAAGAGAGAAATCTGGAATTTGCGCCTTTCCCTCCTTTTGCAGCGACGCGAGTGACGAGCGAGGCAGCGGCGCGAACACGCAGCCACAGACGCGACCACCAGGTAAGCCTTCTTCCATTTTTCTTCTTTAGTTTTTCTTTCTCCCACACGACGGGCGGATCTGATTCCGTTTAGAGATATAGGGTTCGATTGAAGCGGTGGCGGAAGGTCCGGTAATGGAGGCTTCGCGGTGGCTCAAGGGGAGCAAGGCGTGCGTTGATTTCCACGGTTGGCAGACGCTGGCTGCGTGTTCATGACGACGGAGGCTCCTGGCTGTGCGTGTGGCGGTGGAGAGTCGGAGACGTGATAAATGGGTGGTTGCTGTTACAGTGTTACTGGTTCGTGTTTGAATTTGGGGGAGGCTGCGTGTGATTCTGGGTTGGTTGGAAGTGGAGCATTGTTTGAGGTTTATTTGAGTTCTGGTTTCTTTAGTTCCACAAGATGAAGGGCTTTTTCTTTTAAAATAAGTTCCTTTTAATTTGGCTTCTAGGTTATATTCTCCATTGCTTATGCTAACTACAAATATTCGAGCTGTGAAGGGTCTTTTTAATATGAAGTAAACAGCATAGCATTAATGTGCGCGGTGCATGCGTCGCAACAAACCGACGAACCCAACAACAAATTTCAGGCACCATCGCTCCACGAACTCGGCACCGCTCCACCCGCGAACGCCAGTTCAATACTTGTAAGTTTTGTAGTGGATATATATCTACTGACTGCAGTTTCTCACTCTTCATATCTGTTCTTTTAGCAGGGTGAAGTTAATGTTTGAGGAGATTGAAAGAGAAGAAACAGCACTGCGGGAGGACCTTTTTTCTGCAGATAGAAGGTTTGCTGAATATTATATTGTACATGCATAGGCATTATGTATAAGATTAATAACCATCTCTCTTTCAGACACAAACACATTTTCTGAAACTCCACACTGAATCTTTGTGTGTGTGTGTGTGTCAGTGTTTGCAAGTATCATGTGTCGGGCATTACAAGTTATATTTCTTTTTTTTCTTTTTTCGCAACGTGTTCAAAATGCTATATAGATACTAAAAGCATTATTCTAAATTAGGTCTTGGAGCAGATACTTGGAGTGCTTATTAAACTTGTCAAAGATTTGAAGTTGGAGCATCAACATAAATATGTGAGTATTTAATAAATTCCACTAGTTTGATAGCTAAAGGTGTATATTCTTGACTTACCCCAATGTATTTGTAGGATGAACTGCAGAAGACATGGCTCTGTAAAAGGTGTGAGACCATGAGTGCAAAACTGAGGTTGGTTTGTTATTTGCTTGGATAATTATCTGCAAAATTTGTGAATTATGTTTCTTAATAATTGATGTTATCTGCAGATAATTCACAAAACTTTGTTGCGATTAATATTTCTTAATAATTAAAATCTAAATCAAATTTAAATTGGGGGTTCTTCAGGAAGGTAGCAATATATTACTATTGACATGATGAGTGGTTATATTTTAGTGGGGACATTTTGAAACTACAAAAGTGACAGAAGAATTGGATGGAGTTGAGTAGTAAATGAAAGTGGTTTAAATATGCAGCTTCAAGGCACAATCCTTGAAATTTCATCCTAAATTAAGATGACAGGATTCCTGTTCTAACTCATAAGTTCAATTATTTTCAATTTTACCTGTTTTCATATGTGGAAAGGAAACTTCTGATTTTGTACCTCCATCTTCAGGAAGAGGGAAGTATGATTTGACTCTCTTTGGCTGAACTAGTAGTCCGATTATAATTCCAGATATGAGCTGATTTTCCTCATACTCACCATATTTACCTTATATTATCTTAGCAGCAATTTGGAAGTTTTTGCCAGGTTCTGTTATCTGATAAATTGTGATATTTTCCTTGCATGCCAGGGTTCTAGAACATGCTCTCATGCTTGAGACTTACACTAAGGACTCTATACCTGCCCTTCTTAAGATAAGGTATAAATGATCAAATGAACCATTTTTAAGTTTATAAGCAGCTCCTATAGTATTAATCAACTTTTTTTCCTTTTTAATCCTAGGAAGTATCTTGTTGAGGCTACTGAAGAAGCTTCTATTGCATATAATAAGGTGGTACGTTTCTATGTTTCCACATGCATATTTTATCACTTGGGTGATTAGTGGCTATTGATTTTAGTAGTATATATTTTCTTGTCATGAATTGGGCACTTCATAAAAAGAAAATGTGAACGCAGTGAGACTTGGGCAACTTTGTGAAATTATCTTTGAGAAATGCAAATATTTGCTTCATAGCAATGCAAATTCTCTGGTGTAAAAGGGTAAAAATTTTAGTGTGTTGTTAATGTTGTAATTTGAATCATGGAGTCTGTGATAAAGGTCGATAGTTAATATCTTATCCAATACCTAAGACATGATCTATGTTTGTGTTAGTTATATTTTGACCTTTTTACCAGGTTACTCGCCTGCATGAGTACCAAGGTGTTGATCCTCACTTTGACAACATTGCAAGGCAATACCATGATATTGTGAAGGTGATACATTTTGGCCATTTGTAAAGATTATATTAGTTTAGCTAAAATATATACTTCATCTACAATACGTCAATACCAAATATTATATATAGATATATCCATCAACTTCCATTCAATATTCTCTCGAGTTTGTCCTGAAACTTTCTATATTTGGGATGACAATATTGGTACAAAGGATATACCTGTTGAGTAAAATTGAAACTCCTCTAGAACTTTAGGGGAAAAGGCACATATTAGTATATCAACTTTCTTCCCGTATTTGTCTTTTTTAATTCCTTACATTGATGATATTGTGCAGAAATTGGAGAATATGCAATGGACAATTCACCAAGTTGAAATGGATCTGAAACGTCTGCCGGATAACCCAAGCACATGAGTTTTATATTCATCCCCCCTCTTTCTCTGTAGGCACGGGTTGTTTTGCTGTCTGTAAATGACATCAAGGCATCTTTTGGTTCATTATCTAACCCTGCATTTGTTAGGTTATTAATGATTAACGAAGGCTGTCGTTTTTATCATTTAAATTTTGTGCCTGTTTAAAAATTGGACTGCTCAAAGAGAGTGGTAGGGTAAAAAAAGTACAGGTAATCTTGGCCTTCTCTGATTGGAATGAAGATTACCAGACCTCTTTTTCTGTCCCCTTCCCTATATCCCTACTTAAATTTTGTCAAATGAAAAATAAATTAGGATAATTATTCACTAATTAAGATATGGGTCTGCTTAGGTTATTTATTTTGTGTAGTGTTTAGCTATATATTCATGGAGGATAATCTCTTATTTTTTGTAATTACTTGAGTTATTTGCCTATCTTGAATATGGCATAAAGACATTGGTATTTTAAAGGGATTTCCTAATTACTTTTGATATGTGTTTATTATATATTCTTTCATATGTGATTACAAGAGGCAGAGTTGAAGCATTCGGTTTTTTATAGAGATCTCTATGCCAAAGTTTATAAGAAGAAAGATGGAAGCTATGTTTCTGAGTGCTCAAAGAACTTCATTGTAAGTGCCTTTAAAATTTAAAAGTCATTTATATTTGTTAAGCTATTGATTTTTTGGCTAATATTTTTCTTGTTTTATTATTTTAAGAGTTATATGAGACCGTGATGTCAGAAAAGTATGGAAAAAACTCTTCGAACCGTCTTATGGTTGACCCGGAGGTGTGGTTGGATGCGGCGGATCCCAACAAGAAGGGACTGGTGCATGACATAGGTAACAACTTGTGCATTGACATTAATAACACCATGCATGTTTCATCCTCGGAGGTTGCGGGTCCTTCCCACTCTACACCTGTGACACAAGACATAACTGAAGCTGTAAATGCACTAGTGGCAACAACGATAGCTTCCTTTGTCTAGACTTAACTAGTCCTTATGTTAGAACTCATCCTATCTACGATCCAATTAGCAAATCTTGCTCCAAAAGCACCATCACAAGGTGAAACAGCTGGGGAGGGTTGAGAGGATGATGATGACGAAGACGAAGCAAATTTAGACTGATTACCTATTTTTTTTATTCTTGTTTTGTACAACATTTTATGAACTATTTGTATAATAACTTTGAATTATTTATTTAACTTATAACTTTGAATCATTAGAAGATTTATTTTGGATTATTTGTATAACAATTTTGTTGCTTTTCATAAATTTATTTGTTGGATTTTTGTCTTGATTGAGAGATTTATATAGGTATATTTTGGATATTAAAAATCAAGTTTTTTATATTTTAAATTGACAAAAAAATACTGATTTGTGAGGGATTAACGAGGAAATCATAATAAAGATATTAGCGAGGGATTTATGAAGAAATCATATAAAGATATTAGTGAAGGATTTGACAGGGAACAATGATGGAAATTAGTGAGGGATTTACGAGGGAATAGCGAAGAATTTTGGTTGTATTAGATTCAAAATTGGTATGGATTTTTAAATTATAGTGATGGAATTCCCCTCGCTGATTTGCAAGGGAATACAAGCGCCATTTGTTTTAAATTTTAGAGGAATTAGCGACGAATTAGTAAGAGAAATTTTTGTATTTAACGACAGATTAACGAAGGAATATATCTCGTTGCTACTTAGCGATAAAAAAAATCAACGGATGTGTCCCTCACTAATCCCTTACAAAAATATTTTATGAGGATTAAATAGGTTAAATAGTTAAATATTTTTCTTGCTTAATTTGAAAATTTCATCTAAAATGAAAAAAAAACACAAGTTAGGCCATCACATACATAAAAAAAAAAAAAATTGACCTAACATGAATCAACTCATCTAATCTCGCAGTTATATGAGGTGGATTAAAACAATTCGTATAAAAAAATGGATTATGAAATGCAACACAACTTGTCATTTTTGACAGGTTAAACAGGTTGACCTGTCGAGTTTGACCTGTTTTGTCATATACTTCTGTTTCCATCCCACAACTCACTTGAGGAAGTTGATGATGTACGTTAGTGGTGGCCAAACTGCCTTGAGTGCAGTGGTGGTAGGTTGTCAGGGTGGCTTATTTCTAACTTCTTGTCAGCTGCTTGCTTCTACTGCATATTGATGGAGAAGAGTTTCTCTTTTTTCCTCCATTTTTACTAGATCATTTTTCTCTAGATTCTGAAACTCAATGACCCAGTCAGTTCAAGTGAACCGAAAGTCATCAGTTCTATAAAAATTGACCGAGTCAAACTAGTTCCATTGAGTCATTTGCATATCCAATCCTAAAAGTAAATCGGTCTAATTACTTGATTGGCTTACTATTTCATTATTTGGATTGGCCCTCTAAGTCTATAATAACACTGATACAAGCAACCGTTAGAAATTTAGAATTTTATTTTGATGGTATGGATATATTTAAAAAGTTTTTAAGCTATATAGATCCAATTACAATTAAAATATATGGATCTATTTGAATATCTAAGAGAAATTAGGACCTACAAGTTAATTTAAGAAAATATTTTTCTATATTTTCATATAATACAATAATAGAAATTTTTTATTTATCATAAATCACTTTTAAATGGAGGATGAGGACAAACGAAACAGAACATAGAAGAAAAGCGAGACATAAACAAAATTCTAAAAAGGCAAGGAAAAAAACTTGAGAAAGTTATGTAGTTGCAGCTGGAATATATACTATTTTCACTAATTTCTTTATTTTTTAACAAATTTCCATCCCAAAATTAGGCTGTTAATAATCAAAGAAAACTCACCTAAATTGAAAAAATGGAAATGAAAAATTTAACATCGACAAAAACCAATTATATTCAAAACTCAACAAAACCGAAGTGATATAATTGTATATGTATTTTTTTAAGAAAAAGTGCACTGACCTTGCTAAACTTTGATTTGTTTATAAAGTACCATCATAAGATTTAAAATATTTTTAATTAGTTCTTATAAAAAATTTACAATATTTCTAAAAGAATTTAGAATACTGATACTCCATTGATTTTACTTACTATATCTAGTTTTTTTTTTACCTGTTTTTATTATTTATGAAAAAGCCCACTTTTATTTATTTTTCAATCCTTTATTTATTTTATTTTTTCATTTATTTCTTATCTATCAAAACTCGTCACTTTTCCTTTGCCCTCTCTCTCTATCTTTCTCTCCTTTGCCGTTCCCCTTTCCTCCGCCAATCTCCGTCGTCCCCGATTCCTCAGCTCCGCCACCCGATCCAGAAGCTTCCTACCTTCCCCAGCGAGATCTTACCTCACGCGCCACTCACACTGGACCACGCGCCTGTCACCGCCTCTATCATGGTCGTGAGCGCAGGGAAGCCCTTGAAGCACATGAAGAGGAGAGTCACCGCTGACTTCTACGCCGTCCCTCGCCGCGTCGGAGAACTTCATCGGCGGACCCTACCAACGTGCGCTCCTTCCTGACCAAGCACGCGCTGCTCCCGCGGCTGTCCGCGCTGTTCTCCCACCTACTAACGTGGCAGATCCTCCTCCAAGCTCGACTTTAGGGTCCACCACTACGTCCCTGACCCGCCGCCCACGATGGTCGAGGAGTTGTTGTTGTTGGGGGTGCGTATGTGGAGCCTTCGCCGACGACGGATAGCCGGCGCGGTAGATGGTAGTTGCACTGGTGGAGTGTTGCCAGAGACCGAGGAGGTAGAAGAGGGAGCAGAGAAAGGTGGCAAAGGTGATGAAGTAAAGATTGGTGAATAGTCTGTTAGATTTTTTGGATGTGAAATTCTAAAGTAGGGTTGCACAGTTACTGTTGGCCATTCTTTCTTTGTTCAGTTCATGTGCAGAGAGTGAAGAGAGAAAGTACGATAAGAGAGAGAATGTATGTTTTTTGGTTTCTGCAATTTTTGATAAATTAAAATATGAATAGCAAGAATTAAAGGTTCAAATGATAAATAACACAAAACCTTTTAAACAAGTTGTAGGTGATAATTTCTAACTCTTGATGTAAATTCAAACCAGTCAATGATAAAAAATAGGAAAATGGTTTACGTCCAACGAAATACATCTAACGTATATCCACCGTATGTATATTTGCTGAGTCATTCGTATGCCTCCAACATATTCCATTTCATTTCCCGCTTCTCATTTGGTTTTTTCTTTTCCATTTCACTCTCAATTCCTCTCAATCTGGTCTCTTCCTCTCAATCTCGTCTCCCTCCTCTCCCTTGTCTCCCCTCTAAATCTCGTCCCCCTCGTCTCCCCTTCTCAATCTCGGCTCCCCGTCTCCCTCGTCTCCCTCTCATCTCATTTCTTTATTTCTTTATCGATTTTAAAGACTACAAAATATCTAGGTTCCAACCTCATAACTGAAGTAAGATTCTTCATTTCTTCATCAACCTTATTCTACTTTCTCACTCTAGTCAACCACGCCTTCTCAAGGTAAGAGGAGATAAAAACCCTCTCATTTTCTTCTTATTTCATCTCTTATAACTCATGACTATGGTTTACTTCATCTTTTTATTCTTAAAAATATTTTCTTTTGAAAAATTAATGATGAATATTGAACCGAGTTTGAAAAATCTTTTCTTTTATGTTTTTGAGTTTTTGTTTCTCAAAATGTTGTACAAATCGAGTTTAGATCATCATCCGATGATTTTCTTTTTCGTATGTGATACTGAAATTTTTTGTTAAACTGACAAATGGATGGAGTTTTGTTCTCTGACATTTTCGGAACTTAGGATTTGAAGGAGGCTGTAAGGAGAAGCCTCCATTGCATTTTATTCTTTTTTATTTTTTTATTTTTAGAAGAACCTGAAATGTGGGTTTAAAGGGGTGAACTGAGACTACCTAAATGTGTTGTATTGTGGACTATGGATTGTTCTTCTAATCCTTTTTGTTTCGGTGGAGTCCGTAGCTTAAAGCTCTGACTTTTACTGTGATTAGTTATCAAACTTATTCACTAGGGCACTTGCATGATTTATACTTCCTTTCATTTTTTGGTTTACACAAGGCAAAACCTTGAAACTGAGATTGATGCATCTTGGAAATTGTGTAGGGATGGGAGTTTGGTTGAGATATGTGAATGAACTTTTTTTCTTTCATTCTGGAAATGCATATTAAAGGACTACCTTTCAATTTGATTTTAAGGGCATGACTGAAAACTATGCTTTGAGATTGTTTTAAAATATAATTAATGGTTGAGTTGTGAGAAAGTTATACAATAAAAATGCAGATGCTTTGACTGTTTTGTTCAAATTTCATTGTATAGAACCTCATAAAGGATGCTTTCCTTTCTTCAGGGACCTTTCATATAATAATTTCACAGGAGATCTACCAAGGTCATTTGGTTTGTTAGCAAACTGTGCTAGATTGTAAGTTTCTTCTTTCATATGCTTTTTTTTTCTACATAAACTTGATTTATGTTTTATGATATACTCAATGGCAGAACTTTTCTTTTCCTACCATACGATCCATATTATGATCTTCCAAGATACTCATATGATACCCACTGATTATATTTTCTAATTGCTATAACCCTTTGGTATTGATATTATAAAGTAGTGTTGATTGATTTAATAAGTGCAGTTGTTAATTTGATTTAGTGCTGGTTAATTTGAGTATGACTTCCTCAATGATACTTTTGAATTTGGAATTCTTGGTACTACCTGAATCTTGAGTTAATTTCTAGCCTCGGACAACATGATTATGAATGTTCAGAATATGGGCTCTGAGTTTAGTTTGTTCTTCTCTTGAGGTTTAATAACAAGATGCATGAGATTTATTGTTATTCCACGATTTATGTATCGTTATATTTGCCGTTATGTTTTATATATTGTTTTGATCAACTTGATAACCCATAAATTATGAAGCACATGCCTTTACTTTGTTATTTTGAGTTTGAAGGTTTCCAACATGTTTTGGTATGTTTGCATATCTTCTGCATTATATATTTTTTTTTTATCTTTTGAATGGCTAATACACATTATTTTTGTGGGTGTTTGATTGCAAATGATAGAGGTTGAGTGCAATCTGAATGAATCTAAATCTTTGATGTTTTGTGTTTAAGTTCTGCTATGTCTCCATTTTTTTATTTTAAATATGAGGCACAATAATTTTGGTTCAAGATCCATGACAATATGATTTGCTTCTAAATGAATTTGATGGTCTTGTTTGTACTAGAATTGGAACAATTTGCTTGACAAAATGTCTGGGTTGAGTTTCATTGTCTTGCCACTCTTGGTTCTTGTATGCTCCTCTTCGTTAAGTGAACTAAATTTTTGAACTTGATTACAAATTGTCTTGTTTCTTGTTCGTAATATGAAAATGTATAAGTTGTGGTATGTTCTTTACAAGGGTCATTGGTGGTTTGTAAGTTGAGTCTAGATTATGTGCTTTTGAAGTAAGTGATGTCATTGATCAATATGCCTGCATAATTGTATTTTCTTTTTAGTAATGACTGTGAAGTTGATGGTATTTGTAGATGATGGTATTTTAGTAATGACTGTGAAGTTGATGTATAAGTTTTAGTAATGACTGTGAAGTTGATGGTATTTTCTTTTCAAGTATGCACATTTAAAAATGTGTTTCTAATGTATTGTTTGGCATAACCTTTAGCGGTATTTTTATATATTAATGTTGTGACCTTTTTTATTTCATGGGTTGGAATTTGATGTGTGATTAATGGTAGATAGTATGCTTATTAGCTTTGAAATTGACAATAAATGGATGAGGAGTTGGGGAATTTTTTTGGTTTGTGATTAATTCTGTCATAAAGGAATGTTGGGGGATTTATTTGTTTGATTATTATTATTGATTAACTTCGAATATCTTTGAGAAATAATCTTGTCCATAAGTGGTTAATACACTACAAATAAGGGGTTAATATGAACATGTTTCTGGTTAATCCAAAAAAAAGTTTCAAAGAGTGGAGGGGAATCTAGTTACAAACCAATTAATAGTGGAGTGGACGTGTGAAATATTGTTTTTACTAAGTAGGAGTAGATTGGCAGAAAACTATGAAAAAAGGGGTGAATCTCATGGATTTGGTGAGTTCAAAATTAAGTGGTTAATACACTATGAATAACTAGTTAATATGAACAAGTTTCTGGTTAATCCCAAAAAAATTTCAAATAGTGGGGGGAAACTAGTTAGAAAAGAATCAGTAGTGAAGTGGACATTTGGAACATTGTTTTTACTAAGTTGGGAGTAGATTGGTAGAAAATCATGGAAAAAGTGGTGAATCTCATGAATTTGGTGAGTTCAAAATTAAGTGTTTAATACACTATGAATAACTGGTTAATATGAACAAGTTTCTCGGTTAATCTAAAAAATTCCAAATGGTAGGAGAAAACTAGTTAGAAACGAATCACCTAATGTTGTTTTTAACAATATGTGAGCAGATTAGTAGAAAACCATACAAAAAGTGGTGTATCTCATGGATTTGTTGAGTTCAAAATTAGGTGGTTAATACATTATGAATAAGTGGTTAATATAAACAAGTTTCGGTTAATCCAAAAAATTTCTAAAGGGTGGGTGGAAACTGTTAGAACTCGATCAATTAGACTAGAAACTACTAAAGAATTACGATATTATTGTAGAAATCTAGCTTGGTGTTAGTTTGTAATAACCACTTGTTGTTCTTAAATTTGAGACTTGTGAAATGCAAATAAGTGTGTGTGCTTATAATCGATTTGAGAAAATGCCTATTTGAATGGAATGAATTGAACATAGAGATAATGATGTATGTGGTTTTTTTGTTAGACTCGGTGTTGATATACTATGGTAGTAGTGTGTATTTGGTTGAATGAAAAAGAGATATGATCCACAATATAACGATAACCTCTTTCGGTGTAACTTTCCTTTTTCCTTGAAGTTCCATAGCTCATTAACAAGTATACCCACCGCTTGAATTGTATTCATTTAATTCTTTCAAGGTCAGTAACAACAGGTAAATGTATGACATCTCCCATTCCTGCTTGAGACTTTGTAACTTCTCATCTTCCTCATCTATAATTTCCTATATCGATGCAAATAGTGTGTTCCGCATTTAAATGATTTATATAAGTTTTTAATTTGTTGTTCCTTAGGCTTAAGGAATTTTAAATGACACAATTGGTTCAAAATGATGAAGTTGGTGCATGTCTATGAGTTGTGACCAATACGATTGATTATTCATTTGTGCTTTTAATCGTGTTTGAATTGGTGAAAATTCATTCTTTGTCTTCTGTATATGCAGAATACTTACATGAACAACTCACGGGCAACACGGAGGCGTGATTTGTCCAAAGATCAATCGTGTAACCAACTTGGTTAAATGTTATACGTGTTTGGCTATGCGCATATTTTGACTAATATGTTCTCATAATGCAGAAGGTGCGAGTGAGGTATGTTTGCACACCACGGTTGTTACTTGACGCGAATAGCACTTTGACGGATGTGCAGAAGTCCCGCGTCGAGTCTACCCCATTCAAATCACTACTATGTATGCCTAAAAATTTAGAAATCAATTGTGTCTTGTTGTGGGAGTTAGCGTCTAGATGGATTGAAAGAGATGGGGATTTCGAGTCGAGGTAGGGTTATCCCTTTCGGTCAGTTAGACGTGTGCTTGACACTTGGATTGCGGATTCTTGGGAAAAGAACAACCCCACGTGACGATGGAGTGGGCCGAACTTTGTCCTTATTTAAGGGGGCGATATAACCATTGGCACAATTTGGGTGAGTTGTATCACCATGTAGGGTCAATGAAGTCGATAATTTTTGTCGACTTTACATCCTGCTTGCTTTCGCGGAGTTCTACTTTCCCGTTACAGGTGTCAACGTGCATTCCGTCTTCGCACACCTGTTAGATGATTTGGACTCCTCGATAAGTATAGTCTGGGGGTTGGCAAGTGTACGATTTTTTGGTGGATGACTTGACACGAGTAGCACGTGCGGTGCACGAGGGTAAAAATATCTGCCAAGTCCATTTAACGGGATGTGTTGCACTTCTTCGTGTACATGTTTTATTATTTCCTGGTTGTTATAATTGTTTCATGCAATGTGGTAGTTTTGTTTTTGTTATTTTCCGTTGCATCATTCGATCTGCACATCCGATTTTCTTTAAGGTTTGGGCTTTTGAACACTGTCGTTATGCCCCACATCAATCGCGTGATAAGTGCTCAATGCTTCCCACGTTTCTTGAATCGCGCGTGTTTAGGGCGAGGGAGGAGAAAGTGCAAACAACGTTCGAAAAAAACAAGGTAGCCTGCAACTTTTAAACAATGTTTGTATTGCTGCGACATTTGTATCAAAATGATTTTGTATTTCAAAAATTTATGTTATTTAACCATAGTAGTCCATTTTCACCATACTACTTAACTACGTATCTGGTGGTTACTTGACATGTAGGTAATGAAGATTTGGTTGCATCGAGCGAAGAGAACCAGATTGACATAGTTAGGGAAGCAATAGCACCATGCGGTTGTTAAGTGTTGGGCATCGGCGGCCGAGGCTATTTGATATGGAGGACGTTTCTCAGGTGGTTGCTGATAATGTGCAGGTGAAGAAACGGATTTCTGTTCTGGAAACGGAAATGAGCACAGTCAAACAACAATTGTTACATCAATCAGTGCCTCCACCTTCACGTTGTCTTATAGGCAGTCCAGAACCTGACCAAGGTACTCAATCATTGGATGTAGCGAGCACTCCTTTCTGATTCAGTGAAGGTGGTAAGCCGAGTGATCGACATCCGCCTGCACATGCCATCCCTCCAGGAGCACCTGTTGGCTACCCTGGTACACACATGAACCCAATCAAAAAGAACCCCGACTCCAACATTTGCACTCGGGTTAAGGCTCGACCAGAACCGTGTGCTTGGGAAAAGCACCCGAACTCCTTACACTAAACTGAAAGAATAAGCGAAGAAAACGAATCTGCGTGCCTAACTTTTTACTTATTGCACCGAGTGCTTAAAAAGAGGACCACAATTCCACGTAAATTTTTGAATTACCATCATGACATGCTTGATACGTTTAAGACTGATTTTACTTGGTCTAACATTTGTCATTTGCATCTTATGTAATTTTAGCATCATGCAATTTGTTTTGTGATTGTATTTAAACATTTTGTTTTGGGTTGTGGTGTAGGGCGGTGGTCAAACTATACGATCAGCTCCTTACCATTGCGAGACGCCTCTTGCATGAAACCAAGGGGTGGGTCAGAATATGGTAAGATCGAATGACATTCAACTCATAATTAAGATTATATATATCACACGTACTTAATTGTGTCGGTTCACATATAAGGACCTTTCTTAATTCACTCTTTCAGGTTATTATGTTGGCTACAAGGGTTTTTGTGGGAGATGAAATTGATCGATCACGAACAGTGACTCGTCACATGTTTTGTCCCACGTTCATGGTAACAACAACATGCTCAATTAACTTAGCACTATATGCATATTGACAATGTCAACCTTAACTTATTGTTGGTTATTTAAAAAAATTTAGGATTTGGTGAAAAGTGGACTGAAGCGTTTCAAATCAGTTCCCACAGTGCCCTGGCGAAGTATCAACGACTTCATGCCTCACGTCGAAGTGGGATATGACATCACTCGGTGCAACTTGGTAACTTTTAATCATTATGTGTCAAAAATTACATGTGTTTGGTCGCATACACTTTATTGGGCAACATCTGGGGTTAAACCCATCATTTATCTAGTATCATTGTGTCTATTGATTTATTTTCTTAATACCACGTAAGACTTTATGTTCCAACTATAATGCACATCACTATCATATGTCTACATTATCAAATAACTATGTAACATAAAAAGCCATTTGAGGAATAGAAATACTTTATGTAAGCATATTATGTAATACCCTAGAAAATCATGTTAGGGTTGTATATGGTTCTTAAGTTAGTGATTAATGTTTCCTAAGTGTTAATGAACTAGTTAGGAACTTAAAATCACATAGAAAATGATCTTGAATGATTGAAATTGAGAATTGTTTCAAAGGAACCATTTTCGAATTACTGCAGTGCATTCGCAGAATCCAAGAGCAGTCAGCGATGTTTGCTTCATAACTCGAGCTACCGATATCGGAATGACCTGATTCTAGAGCCATTTGAAAGCTAAGACATAAGGCTTCATGTGATAAAAATTTCAGAATTTTGGAGCAAGCCAATCAATACCAGTTTCTGTTTGAATCCACGGCAGATTCTGCAGAAAAATGTATTCTGGCAGTCAGTAAACCAGATTGCATAATTTCTTGCTCCGATGTCGTATGGACATGAAACCGGTGCCATTTGAAAACTAAGACATGAGGCTTCATGTGGTAAAAATTTCAGAATTTTCCCACATGTAGTTTGTTCCCAGATTTAATTTAAAGTTAGGTCGAAATGAGTAAAACAGAGAATGCTCTGCTTTTGGCCTCTGCAAAATGTTGCATAACTTTGGCTACATTTATCCAAATGAGGCAAGGTTTGTGGAATTGGAAAGATATGAGAAAGATCTATGTACTCATAAAATTTCAGAGTTTTATCAGTTAAAATGGATTTTCATTATTTTGTTCAAGTTTCATGCATTCATGACATATTACAAGGAACACATTTAATGAACTTGTACGCATTATTTTCATGTAGATATTCGCTCCAATCGTGTTTGACGGCCATTGGTGGTGTTATGTGTTGCATCCGAAATTTAAAAAGTTGTATGTGTTGGATTCAATGGGCGGTCATATTGACACCGAAAAAGCTAAATTTGGACATTCTGACGGTATCACACTCCTCTAATGTCATTGTATTGATAGTGTATTAGTTGTGCTTGTATGATTTGACTTTGAATTGTACTTTGAATTTGTAGAAGCGCCGGTTTGAAGAATTGTTGCAGATACTTAGTCCAACCTGGACGAATGATAATCATTTAGACCTAGTGGAGGTTGACTTGCCCGACAATGCAACTCGTGAGTACGGTTGCATTTCTCAACAAATATTAATTGTTATGTTGAGGCATATATGTTTAATTTATTCCCTTGTGCTTGTATGTCATTGAAATAGGGATGATTGTGGCATTTACGTTATCAAGTACATGGAGTTGTGGGATGGACACAAGATGTTTGGGGACAAGACTATGCCCGAATGGGAAGTGGTGAGCAAATTAATTATTTTGTTTTTTGATTCAACAATTACATTATGTTAGAATTTTTATTTATTCGTACTATATTGGTGTAGGGAGAAGTCACACAAATGCGACGTGACTTATTATGTGGCTGGGTCTTGCATCCAAAGAACGAGTGCAGAGAAGAATTTTTGAGAGCTGCAAATGCCATGGAGTTGTTGTCTTGATTTGTAAATTTTATTCTACACTATTTAGCTTAGCCCTATGTACAGTTATCCACTGATTTGGAATTGTATCTTATATAAGCCACTTTTTGTATAGATAGCAGTTTTGATGATAATTGGATAGATGCCTTTGAGATTTGTGCTTTGTCCATGGTTTTTTTATAATATACACCCAATGTGTTCAAAACAACATTACAAGTATAAACTTCTGCTAGTACTTCATTCCTAAATAGTCTGCCCCCATTATTGGGAACTAATCCAATGATTAACCAGAAACTCGTTCATATTAACCACTTATTCATATTGTATTAACCACTTATTTTTTAACTCACCAAATACATGAGATTCACCCTTTTTTTCAATGGTTTTCTGCAAATCTAACTCCAACATGGCAAAAACAACATTACACTAGTCCACTGCACTAGTGATTCGTGTCTAACCAGTTTCCCACCTTCAGTTGGACATTTGTTCATATTAACCAGATACTTGTTCTTATTAACCACTTATTCATAGTGTATTAACCACTTATTTTTGAACTCACCAAATACATGAGTTTCACCCATTTTTCAATGGTTTTCTGCAGATCTACCTCCAACATGGCAAAAACAACATTACACTAGTCCACTCCACTTGTGATTCGTGTCTAACCAGTTTCCCACCTTCAGTTGGAAATTTGTTCATATTAACCAGATACTTGTTCTTATTAACCACTTATTCATAGTGTATTAACCACTTATATTTGAACTCACCAAATACATGAATTTCACCCATTTTTCAATGGTTTTCTGCAAATCTACCTCCAACATGGCAAAAACAACATTACACTAGTCCACTCCACCAATGTGATTCGTGTCTAACCAGTTTCCCACCTTCAGTTGGAAATTTGTTCATATTAACCACTTATACGTAGTTTATTAACCACTTATATTTGAACTCGCCAAATACATGAGTTTCACCCATTTTTTCATGGTTTTCTGCAAATCTACCCGCAACATGGTAAAAACAACATTACATATGTCCAAAAATTCCCCCTCCCCCTCTACGTGTAATTACATGTATTCTATACACATTACATGTGAATCATAAATAACTATAGCACAGAAACAATCCACTTAAAAGAACAAAAAAACTATCTAAGTGGGTTCCTGATGATCCACTAAGATCTATTTTCATGATTGCCACAAAAATTACTGTAGGCAAAATCATATATGCATCACAAGTGTGAGCATGAGATTCACCAATTTGCTCCTAGGTATTTGTCAAAGACACTTTGACCATGTAAATTATCCTATATACCAAAAAAAGGAAATCAACTCCGCAAAATAACAAGAGATGAGATTAGTGCTAATTTGAAGCATATACATGAAGTTACCCGATATAATTTATACAAATCTAGACTTGTACTATGTCACCGATTCCCACCGAGTACCTTCAAATTGGCTCGCATTACCACTAACCGTAAAATTGGTGTATGACATTTGACAATGACAACCCTGGAAAAAAAACATATAAAAATGACAATTTCAATAATTACAATGAACTTGTTCAAGATATGTTGGACATGCTTGTGGCCTTTGACCGACATCATGATCAATTCCTTCTAATAATGATAAAAAACCACCGATGAGTTCTAGTGGATAGTTGCGAAACCCAATAGCTACCGTCACACATATGACAATTAAGCAACAATATACCAAACATCCTTTCATTAAAACAGATGACAATTCAAATGTAAGTAGCTTAAAACTTAACAAACATTTCAACAATGATTACACATGACAAATAGTTTTGGTGTATAGACACACCACAGTACAATCATCACGGCATTCTCCACAGCTGTTCACTTCTATAGATGACTCTATGCGCAACTTCTTTCCATCCATCTGACTCGAGCTTCCAACATTGCACTCCTACATGTTCATAATAAAATAACTTAATGCACAAATAAAAGGGGACGCTAATCAGTCTAAATAAAACATATACACAACCAAAACATCCCATACAATTATAATTAGCAAAATCATATATGCATACATCAATTGTCAAAGTTTGACTACGCTGGTGCTTCTTTTTTCTCAAATTAGAAAATACTCGATCAACTTTCGACATTTTTCTATTGCTTGGTGGCCGTCCTTTACGAGGTACATGTAATGGACTACGAATGCCAGTGTTAGCAGTTTCAATGCCCGTAGTTAACTTCCTTTGACGGTCATCACCATTGCATGTTGTTCTAATAGCTTGCTTAGATGCACCATCAATTGCCTCTTGCTTTTATATTCACAAAATCCCCTGTGGAGATCCTCTGTGAGATCCTCAAACTCTGCAGCAACTCCAGCCACCTCATAGAAATGCTTGCATAATTTATCAAACCTTTGCATTTGTGGCTTCAACAAGGTCACATCGTAACTCGCTTCTTTATGTATGCATGTCTCCATCTAATGTTTTTGCTCCATCTACGTAGAATATACTTTGACGACACTTCTTGAACCATCTCATTACCAAGAACACAAAGTGAATGTCTACACATAATTCCCCTAAACTCAAACAACAAGCAATTGCAACTAACATCGTGATTGTCACGATAAAATACCACCTCAAAAATAGCATTTTTTGCTATCCCTCCAACTACCATATCCGCCCTCACATGGTAAGTACAAACCATTCCCTCCACACACTTAATGGACGCAAAACAGTCCATTCTTCCTCTGAATTCAGCTTGGACCTCAACGAACTTTGCATGGGTATACTAGAATTGAAACTGTCTTTCAATAGGTGAGTTTGACCCACATTGAATGGTGGAGTCCATTGACTTGAAATATGCCTCAAATTCCTTTTCTGCCTTGCTTTTTAGAGCATTATCATACTGCTTCACAAATTGTTGGAGGCTTGTTTTTGAGTTGATATATCCGTCAAAGAAAGCATGTATGCTCTCACTGCGTTGTGTTGTTGACATCCCTGCCCAAAAATACTTCTTCAAGAAAATTGGCACCCATCTATGCCTCTCCATGTACAAACCACTCAACCAATTGTTATCTTCTAGCTCAAATTCTTTGATGAATGCAGACCATTTTTCTTCAAAATCTTCCACTGTTAGGGTATCGTAAACAGCTACTTTAATTGCATTCTTTATATTGTTATATTCAATGCAACCTTTCAGCTTTTCTCATGAATTTTTTCATTATATGCCATAGACACCACCTATGTCGAGTAGTTGGAAAGACTATCTCAATAGCATTTTGCATGGCCCTGCACTGGTCCGTGACAATACCATCAGGTGCCTTACCTGACATGCAACGAAGCCATGATTTAAATAGCCACACAAATGACTCGTGTCTTCAGTTGAAATTAGACCACATCCAAGCAAACCGATTGGTCGTGATGATTCACACCGACAAAAGCAAAGAAATGGCATATCATATTTATTTGTCAAATATGTTGTGTCAAAAGTCACAACATCTCCAAATGACTCATAGGTGGCTCTACTTCTAGCATCACCCAAAATACATTTTGCACATGAAAATCATCATCAACGTCTATATCGTAGAAAAAACTACTATTCTCCTCTTGCATTCTTGTAAAATAATTCTTCAAAGCCTTCCCATCACCTTCCTTGCCAATTGCACGTCTTTCCTTGTTGACATAATTTCTAGCATCTTGCTCATTAAATGATAAGTTCTCGTAACCTCTCACCTCATAAGCAAGAGACCGAACTGTCTTATGTATTCTCACCCCTACATCATCATTCACTTGGATTGTTCTCTTCACGTGCATGCTAAGATTCTTGTTAACTCTCAACATTCTCGCCTTTGTTGGGCTAAGTTCATGAGAGTGTTCAAGTATAGCTGTCTTGATAAACCATCGTCCATCTCCCATCTTCTTGACTGTAATTTTTGCTTCACAATTTGTCCGTCTAGTTGGAAGTGTCTTCAAAGTATTTGGTATTGTTGACACATGTTTTCCCTGTCTTGAACAAGCTAGCATAATGTAATTTACCTTACCATCATCTCCTTTTTTTGAAGTTCTATTTACAATACCAAACCCCTTTTGGTAAGCATATTTCCTATAAAATTCCTTAACATCATCTTCTGATGCAAACAACATCCCTCGTTTTGGTTCATAACTTTCAAACTCGCCATCCAACGCATCACTCATAATGAAGTCACTTTCACATGCTTCTTCTACATTATCAACAAATTTCTAAAATATATTGAGATTATTTGAACCCTCCATCAACTTCAGTTTTGGGTTGCTACACACACCTGTAAGTTATCAAGTATCTACTGTCATGTTACAAGCATATTTTGTATTTCACCAACATCTAGATTTTATTATGAAAGTTAAGAAATGGTAATGAAAAGTAAACATACAAATGATAATAGATAATGAGGATAGAGACCCATTCGAATGGGTCTCTTCTATAAAGGCCACACTTAACCTTTTGTGAGATGAAATAAAGCTTAAAAAGATAGCCTGAAATCATCTAGTTAACAAAATCGCGTACAATGGTAGTCATGTTAATCTTCTTTCACGTGTGCTCAAATAAGTCTCAAATGGCTAAGTGACAATTTTAAAGTGTATAAAAACAAGCATTCAAAACATGCCATTACTCTTTCTCTCTTCTAAAACAGGATATGTTTTACCTCTATAGCAACGCTTAGGTAAGAAATTAAGGATGCTCAATGGACCAACTATTTCTGCTATATGAACCAGTCCATAACCCATCCCAACTCCACTCCACTAGTAGTTCATTTGTAAGTAATTACCCCCACTGTTAGAAAGTCATTGTTGGACTCACCAGAAACGTGTGAAGAATAACCACTTATTCTAAACATATTAACTAGTTAATTTTAGATTCACCACAAACCACAAACCATGTCAATGGACTAACTATTTCTGCTATATGAACCAGCCCATAACCCATCCCAACTCCACTCCACTAGTAGTTCATTTGTAAGTAATTACCCCCACTGTTAGAAAGTCGTTGTTGGATTCACCAGAAACGTGTGAAGATTAACCACTTATTCCAAACATATTAACCAGTTAATTTTAGATTCACCACAAACCACAAACCATGTCAATGGACCAACTATTTCTGCTATATGAACCATTTTAAATCCTCCTAACAGAAACAAAATATACCAAATAAACCAACGAATGAACCAACAAGCATTCTCCTATTTACCTATCTAATCAACACACAGCCAACAAAAATAGATTTCATGGATTTGTACCCAACAAAAAATACAACTCACCAAACAGAGAGCATAATACGCAACATTTCACAGAAATTGCAAGTGTCCATCTCAGAAAAGACGAAATATTATGGGGAGAAAAGTAGAGCATACTTACCGAAATTGTAGAAAATCCACAAAACTCAAACCCACGTGTGCGTGTGAAAGTCAGAGTGACGGAAGAGAGTGAGTGATGCCTGAAAATGGGGGAAAGAGAATGAGGACACGAGAACAAGAATTAAAATACTATGGGTGGGTGCCCTAGTGAGTGAGACAATATCAGAGGAGAGGGAGATGTAACAGAGATGAAAGAAAGAAAGAAATGAGAAATAGAGGGAAGAAAGGAGGGAAAACAAAATACAGATAAGCAAAAAATGGAAAGAGACAAATATACGTACGGAAGATACGGTGGATAAAAGTTGGATGTATATTTGGTGGACATATAGCGCGACCGTAAAAAATATGGAAAACGTTTTTCGTCCAACCAAAATACTCCAACTTTCCTCCACCCTATGCTTCCGTACGTATGTTTGTTGACTTTTCCGTATGCCAATATTTTCATTTCAAGCTTTTCATTTCCCGCTTCTTGGATTTACCAGAAACTGATACTGATTAACCACTTATTCCTAACGTATTAACCATTTAATTTCCTGCTTTTCATTTCCCGCTTTTGGGATTCACCAGAAACTGATACTGATTAACCACTTATTCTTAACGTATTAACCATTTAATTTCTCGCTTCTCATTTCCTACTTCTTGGATTCACCAGAAACTAATATTGATTAACCACTTATTCTTAACGTATTAACCATTTACTCATTATTGAGAACTCTTTCTTGGATTTACTATAAACATATACTTGATTAACCACTTATTCCTAACGTATTAACCACTTATTCATTATTAGGAACTCTTTCTCGATTCACCGAAACCGATATAGATTAACCACTTATTTCGAAGGTATTAGCCGAAATTTATACTTGATTAACCACTTATTCTTAACGTATTAACCACTTACTTATTTCGAATGTATTAACTAAAACTTATACTTGATTAACCACTTATTCATAACGTATTAACCACTTATTCTTAACGTGAACAGTTTCATATTTCAAATTTCAAATGATGACACGTGACATACGGTGGACAAAAGTTCGAGTCTTTTGGTTGGACAAATAGCGCGACCGAAAAAATATTGGAGCATTCATGCACAATACTTCATCAAGAGTATTATAAAAGCCACATCATTCTTAAATTTTATTTAATATACTAATATATCCTTCTATTAAACTTTCGTTAACTCATTAACAGAAAGGATGGAAATAGGTCAGGTCAGGTCAGGTCAGGCTTTGCCTTAAACAGGCCTGACCTGTATCCCAATTATAAGGCCTGAGCCTGACCTATGAGCCTGTAATAGGTCGATTTTTAAGGCTTGATCTGGCCTTTTTAAAAGTCTAATCTGGCTTAAAAGTCTATTTAAAGGCCTACTTTGTAATGAGACCTTTAAATAGGCTAATAGGCCTATCTTTAAATAGGCCAACAAGCCCTAACATAGATTAACAAACTTACCTTTAAATAGGTCAACATGTCTTACATAAGCTAACAGACCTACCTTTAAATAAGTCAATATGTCTTTACATAAACTAACAGGCCTAAGCCTTGAAATAAGTCAACGGGCCTACTCAAAGCCAATAAGCTTTTGTTATAATTTAACACTCACCTTCTAATTTTATAGATACTCACTATTTTCTTACTCTAATCTTTGGTCGATGTGGGACTTGGAGAAGTTGCTTACTTTCTTACTCTAGTCTTTCAAGTCTCACATCAACCAAAGATCAGAGTAAGAAAATAGTGAGCATCTATAAAAGTAAGGGGTGAGTGTTATAGATGTTATCTACTTTCTTACTCTAATTTTTGGTCGATATGGGACTTGGAAATATACCAAGTTGCTCACTTTCTTACTCTAGTCTTTTAAGTCTCACATCGATTAAATATCAGAGTAAGAAAATAGTGAACATCTATAAAAGTAAGATGTGAGTGTTAACTTATTATTTTCATTCTAATAAATATATTACGTTAAATATATTAATAAATATATTTTTTATTCTAACTTACTAACTTAAGTTTTAATTATTGACTTTATCAAAATTTAATTAAAAAATATATTAATATATTATAATAAATATAATTATAATTTATAATTATTATAATAATATATATTATATTATATATAATTAAATAGGTCAAAACGCCCTGAATATCCGACCTACCAAACTTAAAAGACCTATTAGATGGCCTAAGACCTAGCCTTTTTAGTTAAACAAGGCTTTTAAAAAAGCCTTGGCCTAACTTATTTAGTAAACAAGTTAGTGTGTCAAAGCTTCAGCAGTGTCGGGCATAAGATTCTTGACGAACAACCTGGCTTATTTCCATCCCTACTAACAGAAGATCCATGTAGCAACATCTTATGCGAGTCATTCATGCATGAATCTTGACCATTTAATGTTTTATTCTTTATAATCTAATTTAATTTTTTTAAATCATTCTAAATTAAAATAAAAAAAATCAAATTTTAGAAAAAAAACTATAAGCAAAACATGCTCAACAATGTCTTTATCTAGCGGTGACAGAGGCTCGGATCTTATTGAGTGTGTGTTTGGTTTACAGTTAATAAACTTAAGTTTAGTTAAAAGTGTGTTTGTAAATTTTAGTTTGGTTAAAAGTAAGTTTGTAATAACATGATTTATGTTTGGGAACTTTTGTCTCAAAAGTGAGTTTGATAAAATGAATGATATTTGGATAAAAAATTAAAATCACTTTTGAAGTAAGATTAAAGAGGAAAATGTTATCTAACGAACTTTTACCTAATGGAAAAGTAAGAAATTCTTGTTTTCACTCCAACGTACTTTTGAAAGCATTTTTCGTTGAACTCAACTAAAAAAAATACCGAACATGATTTCACACTCTTCGAAAACTCCAAAAGTGTGTTTGGATTTGCCAACTGCAATCCAAACATGCACTGAGTCATCCATGATGGACGCCGATCAAGAGGTAGCAGAGAAGCGTCGAAGAGAGCATCATTGTAACTTGAGTGCATTGAGGGTCTCTCTGCCGGTTGAAGATCCAAACAACAACCCATTCTATCGTAGACAAACAAACTTGAATCATCCCCTAATTATTCCACCAGTGCATCATTTCCATATCTTCCTCAACCCAACTACCCAAGATACCAATGCACTGCCCACATTCACCCTTACAAGCCAACACGCCACAACCAATATCAAGCTACCACTGTAGCATGACCTTCGCTGGAGTCGACACCAGAGCCATCGCTTAGTCATCAAAGTCAAAGCCCTAAGCAACCATCCACTGACCAGAACTTCCAAATCACTATGAAGAAACACTACTGTCAAGTCTTCTCATAAACACCCAAGGCCGCCGATATTCCATCATTGACCACCTTCCTACGCCTCCTCATCTCTGGTCATGTGTTCAATAGTTTGATCCCCATCTCACTTTTCAATCTTTTGCCCATTTTCTTAAAAGCTCAGATCATCTAAGAATTTCTCAATATATACTCAACTTTTAGCTAATTACTTGTTATACCTAACTAATGTAATAATATTTAATCATGTTTGTCAAAAATCGCTTTTAGATTTTATTTCAAAAATTTAATGTAAAATAAAAAAATTTAAAATTAATTTTCATAATACTTTGAAGATTAAAACTTATGATTTTAAAACATAAATTATTCCTTATACTTTGATATGTAAATATTATTTTATCCTTAATCAAATAATTTTTTTAATCATTTTATATTTATTTTAATAATTTAATATATAAAAATGATTATTTTTTATATCATCTAAATGAATCATTAACTTAAAATAACTTTACTTTAATGCGTTCAAACATAAAAATGATTCGATTATAATCGATTATAACAAAAAAAATTTATACAATAATCAATTACTAAACATAATCAAATTTTTATAATTTTTTCAAATACACACTAAATTAGTAAAAATCACATGAGTAAATATGATTTTTACTTTATCCCTTTATATTCCTTAACAACCAAATCCTTTGTTTCTTTGACCATAAGTATTTATTATTTTTTTCTACTATCGTTTTAAGATTTTTTAAACATACAATTTTTGTTTTTACTTTAAAACAATAGTATAATTTTAAATTTATTGTATAGTTGTTATTTATTTTACTTGTCACTATTACTTTTTTCCACTTTAAATAATATATTTTTATATATTTTCTTTTAATTCTTCAATTTATCTTGCATGATTTTTTTGTGGGGTTAAAATTATTTTTACTTTTTTTTTCTTTGTACTTTCTTATTTATAATTCTTGCTTTTTATAATTTGGGGTTATTAATATTTAAAATATTAACTTATATAATATTATTTTATTGATAATTTTACTTGTTATAATTATAATTATTTAGATAAAATAATAAAATAATATGATATTAATTATGAGACATGTGGGTATAAATATATTATTTTAAAAATATAATTTTTTATAATAATATCTTTAACAAACTTATATTATAAATTTTTATAATTATTAATGCTGTCATCTATCCCTATTCGTACTTAACCAAGTTCATAATTTAGCATTGGAAGACTAAATGGTCAATCGTCCACTTGTGCTGGTGCTCACCTAACCAAATTCATAATTTAGCATTAGAAGACTAAGTGTGTGTTTAAAAAATTGCAAAAATTTAATTATATTTAATAATTAATTATTATATAATTTTTTATTATAATTAATTTATTTTTATATTTAAATATATTAATTATAAAATAATTTTAAATTAATTTAATTTATTTTAATAATATAAAAAATATTTTTATGTATTAAATTATTAAAATAAATATAAAATAATTAAAAATTTATTTAATTAAAGATAAAATAATATTTATATAATAAAATATAAAAATAATTTATAAATTAAAATTATAAATTTTAATTTTTAGTATTATATAAATTAATTTTAAAATTTTTTATTTTATATTAAATTTTATAAAAAAATTAAAATTAATTTTATTAAATATAATTAAATACTATTATAATTATTTTTTTTTAAAATTAATCATAAACTCAACCAAACTAGATTCGTCCACTTGTGCTGGTGCTCTCCAGCTGGCTGTACTTAACCGAGTTCATAATTTAGCATTGGAAGACCAGATGGGCAATCGTCCACTAGTGCTAGTGCTCTCCAGCTGGCTGTACTTAACCGAGTTCATAAATTAGCATTGAAAGACTAGATGGCCAATCGTCCACTTGTGCTAGTGCTCTCGAGGTGGCTAGGTAAACTCTCTACAGCTTCTGGATTAATTTTTTCATCTGCTTGGTGTATCTGGCATCAATTACTTCCTTCCGTCCACCAGATATTCAGTTTGCCACTTGCTTGAGTCTCTTTCCTTCTTTAATCTGCTTTATCAGCAGGCTACATGGCTTATGCTTTAACTGCTGCCTAATTCCAAGTCTATAGCTATTGAGAATTCATATTGACAAGCAGCAGAAACAACAAAAGGTACGTCCTTCAGATTTTCACACCTGCATGCATCACTTAAATTACACTGATTTGTGCCTCTGTCCACATAGGAAGATAGCTACTCCGTTTATAATATTCTTCGTGTTTTGCTTTCTTTTTTTTTTGGCTGTACTCTGTTTATATTACTCTTACTGTGTATAAATATGCTGTTTCGTTCAAAAATTATCTTCTAGATGTTAATAAAGTTTACGTGTGCAAGTATCCTTTGCAAAAAAAAAAGAAAACAAAAAAAAAAATGAGTTAAAAAAAGAGAAAGATAAAAATGGAGCAAGAAAATAATCACTTGGTGTGTATTGTCCTTTTGTCTCTGAATTAAAATTTTTGAAAATGACCAATCAAGATTTGAAATGAAGATTGACCATTTTTCTCTATCCTTCATAAGAGTTCATCTTTTCATTATCTCTCGCTGTCCTTTTTGAGCTTGAAAATTTCTTCAATAAATCTTAGATAAGGATCACCCCTACACTAGGGGATGACACAAAGCAAAGGTTGATTGTCATGGTGGTTATTTTGAAGCATAATAAAAAAATAAAAAGAAATAAAAAAACAAAACAAAAAAAAATCAAAAAAGGAGATAAGAAAAAAAAAATAAAATAAGTCATGATATGGGCGAATGAAAGAAAGTGAAAAGAAAAAATGAAGAAATGAAGAGCAGTAAGAGAAAAGTATGCTTGAAAGTACAAAGACAATTGACAAAGTTTAACGTTGAACAAGGATCCTTAGTCTCATTCAAACCCTTAAACAATTGTTTGAGCCTTACATCTTTTCTTTCGTAACCCCTACCCTTGGCTACGTTACAAGCCTCAAAAAGTCCATTCTGATCAATGAAGGATTGTTGTCATTTTCATTAACTTTAATTTTGAGACAAACGTTATGCTCATCTAAGCATCTAATTCATTGCTCCTAAAAAAAAAAAAGAAAAAAAAAAAGAGACTTACACCTGGGTAAGTTTCTACCCTGTTTGAGCTGGTCCCACACTGGGACATTCTTCTCCCTAGTTCAATTTGACCTACATCGGGACAAATCTTTTGGGTCACTAAGGCGAGTTTCTGCCCTATTCAGTCTTAGACTGGGGTTAGTTTCTCTTGGTTCAATTTGACCTACATTGGTGTAGTTTCGTGACTTACACTGGGGTAATTTTTGTTCACAAATGACTTACTCTAAGTCAAATTCATTTGATATCTTACATGAGGGCAGATTTTTGTATACCTGATAAGACAATAGTCATGATGTCCAGTTGTCGAGTTTAGATCAATCACGTCCATACTGGGGCAAAAAAAAAAGAATCTTTTGACTTTCTTGCTATTCTACTTCTTGTGTCTTTACCCTTTGTAAATAATCCCTTTTTTCGTAGTCAAGCTTCCAAGAACAATTTGGAAGTTGTTCGCTTCTTTTTTGTTGTACTTTTTGAGTTAATGAGTGTCTGTTACGTAATGCTTCAGGTAAGGTGAACATGAGTACAACACTATGATTTGACCATCTAAGTGATAATCTCTTGATGAACAATTCAGATTGAAGAAATCTTGAAAATCCCATTTGAAGGAAGAGGAGATACCTAAAAAAAAGGGGGGAAAAGAGAGAGAGAGAGAGAGAGGAAAAGCTCGTTAGTTTGAAAACCTGAAAGGGCGGCCTAAGCAAAAGTTAGAGCAAAAGAAAAAATGGAAAAGAGCCTGTAGTCTGAAAACCCAAAAGGTCGGTCTAAGCTAAAGTTAGGGCAAATAAATGGGCAAAATCTCAGAGAAAGTTAGCCTGAAAGGCCTTGAAGGGTGCACCAAACTGGGACAATTTTGAATTGCGTTTGATCAGCTACACAGGGAAAATCTTATTTGCATTCAATTGGCCATACTGGGGCAAAAAAAAAAATATTTGAAGGACTGAGGAGAAGATGTGTTGAAGGAAATAGCAACGCAGACATGGATTGAGTTATCAAGCAGTTGCAGGGAATCAGCTAGATGAGGGATAAGGCGAAATACTGGAGTAAAATTTCCTCTCAAGGACTCAGTCAAATAAGGGTTCATGACAAGAGATAATCATATCATTTCTTAAAAGGAGAGTTGAAAGTGGAAAACAAAGAAAGGAAAAAAATAAGAAAAGGGAAAGAAAGGATGAGTAAGAATGATCGAGGTTATCGTCCATTGAGCAAAAGCATGTGAATAGGGATTTTGATTGGTCAAAGCTTTCCAAAAGTCGTCATTGGTTCAAAGGGCTTTTAATAAAATAAGAAAAAAAAGAAAGAAAAAAGAGAAAAAGACAAAAAGAAAAAGAAAAAGAGAGAAAAGCAAAGCAAAAAAACAAAGAAAAGAAAATGTGAAAAATAAAAAAAAAAGAGAAAAAAATCTTTTTGATCAAGATGTTTATTACATTGTCATTTAAATTTCGGGCTTCGATTCTTTCATTGTCTTTTAAATTAGGAGCACTGATTGCCCATTGTCTTTTAAATTTCGGACTCATTGCCCATTGTCTTTTAAATTAGGAACACGATTGCCCATTGTCTTTTAAATTTCTGGAGCACAGATTGCCATTGTCTTTTAAATTAGGAACACAGTTGCCCATTGTCTTTTAAATTTCGGACGCCTTGCTTGCCCATTGTCTTTTAAATCTCGGCGCGATTGCCCATTGTCTTTTATATTCCTACACGCTTGCCCATTGTCTTTTAAATTTCGGGACTCAGTTGCCCATTGTCTTTTAAATCTCGGGACGCAGTTGCCCATTGTCATTTAAATTAGAACACGATTGCCCATTGTCTTTTAAATTTCGGACTCAGTTGCCCATTGTCATTTAAATTCCGGGAGCACAGTTGCCCATTGTCTTTTAAATTCCGGGAGCACAGTTGCCCATTGTCTTTTAAATTTCGGGACTCAGTTGCTCATTGTCTTTTAAATTTCGGGAGCACAGTTGTCCATTGTCTTTTAAATTTCGGAACTCAGTTGCCCATTATCTTTTAAATCTCGGGACGCAGTTGCCCATTGTCTTTTAAATTCCGTGAGCACAGTTGCCCATTGTCTTTTAAATTTCGGGACTTAGTTGCCCATTGTCTTTTAAATTCCGGGACTCAGTTGCCCATTGTCTTTTAAATTTTGTTGAGCGCATTGGCTCATTGCATTTTAATTTCTGTTGAGCGCATCGGCTCCCTGTCTTTTAACTCTTGTCTTTTACTGTTGAGCGCATCGGTTCCATGTATTTTAATTTCTGTCAATTCTTTTGAGCGCATCGGCGGCTCCATGCATTTTACTTTCTGTTGAGCGCATCGACTCCATGCATTCTAATTTCTGTTGAGCGCATCGGCTCCATGCATTTTGAATTCTGTTGAGCGCATCGGCTCCATGCATTTTATTTTCTGTTGAGCGCATCGGCTCCATGCATTTTCATTTCTGTCTATTCTTTTGAGCGCATCGGCTCCATGCATTTTGAATTCTGTTGAGCGCATTGGCTCCATGCATTTTAATTTCAGTCAATTCTTTGAACGCATCGGCTCCATGCATTTTAATTTCTGTCTATTCTTTTGAGCGCATCGACTCCATGCATTTTAAATTCTTTTCATTGTTCTTGCTTTGTTTTGCATTTATCTTTTTATGCATGTTCAGACAAAATATGAGTTCATATCTTTACTCATTCCTTATTGCGAAAATATGAAAAACTGTGGTTATTCATATTCTCTAATAAGAAATAAGAAAAGAGAACAACTGTGAACACCATATTTTGATGGGATTCTTTTTTTAATTTAATTTATTTCCTCTTAAAAAATAAAAAAAACAAAAAAAGAGAAAAATAAAAAAATAAAAAAATAAAAAAATTTGTTGTCCACATACATATGCTAAAAAATAGAAAAAAAAATAAAATTAAAAAAAATTAAAAAAAAAAAGATTTGTTGTGTTTTCGTTTTTCTTATTTGGGTGAAAAATTAGTTTTTCTTTTCTTTTCTTGTCTTTTGTCTTTTTCTTTCCTTGGCCATGCATTTCCCATACACACAACACTTACAGCAAGAAACATTTTTATTTGTTCCCCACTCACTGCTGCACCCTATCCTCACGTTCCTACTAGCACACACTGCTGCAGGGGACAAGGCAGCTTTATCCCCACTCACACTCACATCCTCACCTGCACTGCTGCACCCCATCCTCACGTTCCCACTAGCACACACTGCTGCAGGGGACAAGGCAGCTTTATCCCCACTCACACTCACGTCCTCACCTGCACTGCTGCACACACACACACACCCACTCATACACTCACGGCTGCATAGCAGAGCGAAAAAAAAAAAAAAAAAAAAAGAGGGATAGGCAGAAGCGGAAACAAGAAAGGAAGGGGGACAAAGGGATATAAAAACTGAGGAGTTTTGTTGGAAAAGGGACTTTTTTTTCTCATTCGACCACCCTCTTTCATCTTTCCCAAACCAACCAAATCCTAACCCTCCATAATCACCATTACACCAGCAGCTGCTCTACCATCATCAGGGGCATAAGGAGAGGAAAGCTTAACAAAATTAGAGAAGAGCAGAGAAGGTGAAAAGGGGGAAGAGAGTTTCTTCAGCAAAGGAAAGAAGATTGATGACTTTGAGTTGATCTCTAGTGGTAGCTGGGAAGGAAGAAAAAGGTAGAAATACTGGGGAGGCTTCTGGGAACGAAAGGGTTTTTTCGATTCTTTTTTTGAGTTGAGATTGCTATTGGTAACACAGAAGAGGTAAGCCCTTCCTTACCACTATCCTTACACTGCTATGAGTAAATATGTAGTGTTCAAATACATGCTTTGATCTTGACTAGTTAGTTATGTTGCCCATCTTCTTTTCCTATTCTTTCTTTTTGCAACACATTTCTCAAACCACCAAAGAACTCACCTTCAAACTCCATCACCCATCACCAACTTCAAACCGACACCACAAATCCATCAGCTGTAACCTCCAAACAGCCCTCATACCCTCTCCACCGACCGTCGAATCCCCATATATCAACCTTCACCATCCCCTCTCACTATTACTGTGAACCCACACCACCATCCTTCAACCATCCATTACGTGAAATCACCTCTCAAACCCAACTTATACCCGACCATCGAACCGTGAGCTCCACTCCCCTCACCGACAACCCATCCAAACCTTCACACCATCAACCAAACTCCATCACACCTTCAACCGACCGTCGAACCACACCACCGTGACCTTCACCGACAACCCATCCAAACCTTCACACCATCAACCAAACTCCATCACATCCGACCGTCGGACCCCAATTTCCAAACCGTGATCCCATCATCCCCAAACAACCACCAATTAACAACCTTGCCTCATCTCCATCACACCTTCAACCGACCGTTGAACCACACCACTGTGACCTTCACCGACCACCTTCACCATCCCCTCACCGACCGTCTAACCTCAAGAACCATACCATCTTCACCTCCAACCGACTGTCGAACCCCAAAACAGAACCATCCAATCTCCCTAAACCGATCGTCGAACCTCAGGGTCCAAATCCCTCCCCAAACGTCCTCTGGTATGTGCTCTATTATTGTTACCCAAGTTTTCAAACTTTTTCCTTTAAATTGAATTGTTGACTGTCTTTTGGGGTTTGAGTTTGAATCACGTGGGTTGCTGCCCATTTCATATTAAGGCAATAATGATACACTTTTGGTAAAAAAAAAAGAGGGGTAAAAGAATATAAAAATAGCAAATAAAGAAATAAAAAAAATCTTTTAATCCCTGGAATGACCAATGATGATGATTGAATAGCGAATGCTATCTTCATTATCTTTTGGATCATAAGGGTTTATTGAGTAGCCTAGTGCTAACTTGAATCCTGTGCAAAAAAAAAAAACAAAAAAAACAAAAACACAAAATAAAAAAAATCTTTTAATCCATGCAATGACCGATGATGATGATTGAATAGCGAATGCTATCTTCATTAGCTTTTAGATCATAAGGGTTTATTGAGTAGCTTAGTGCTAACTTGAATCCTGTGCAAAAATGGATTCGCTTTCAAATAAAATCTTTTTTTTAATTAAAATCAATCAACCCACACTTATTTTATAAAGAACTACGTAACTTTGAGTTCCTCATTGCACCAGGGGATACGTAGGAGCAGAATTTCATTTCTGTCAAGCCAAAAATTAAATTTTCATAATTGTGTGGTTTCCTTTTTATAAAAAGTTACAATGCTTTGTAAAATGGGTAAAATAAATATTTTCAAGGATTGTTAATAATTTGCACAATTAACCTAAGGTACCGTCTTAGGACGGGTGTGTTAGGGGTGCAGTGGGATTAAGTTTCCACCATTCCCTAAGCATAACCGACTCCCGAATCCGATCTGGTTCCAAAGACCATTTTCAAAAAAGGGTTTTTCAATTTTTCCTAAGTTAAAATAAAATTGGTGGCGACTCCATTTTTCTATTTCTATTTTCTAAAAATTCCTTCGAGTTGCTATTTTTCGCCGCGATCACGGTCGCGACACTACCATACATGCTGAGAAACATGGTACTCCTGCAACTCCAAAATCGAGTCTTCATCTGATTTTGAGTTTACACGGAATGTTATCTGCCAGCTGTATGTCAAACAATAACAACAATTACTGTGACAGTATGGAAACAATAATAAAATATGATGTGACCATATGATTACTATACTAAAATATAATATGGAAGAAATGAAGTTAACGCTCATAATCAATTAACATATATTAATAGTATTCGAATACAACATAATAGTTAGTGATACAAAATAATATAACTCTAAAGTATACATTATTGCTAATACAAGATTCTGAACAATGAAAATATATCCTAACTATTACTAGATGGCCCCACTTCATCATCCCTCAAGGAACTCGATTCACTGGCACGACATGTGCGAGAATTATGTCCAGGTTGATGGCATCTTGTACACATCTGTCCTGGCCCTGCTTCGCGCCAATCCATCTCATTTTTGAGTCGGGTTGATTTTGGTCGACCTTTAGATCTAAGCAATGCACGATCTGACACCAAAGTTATGTCAGGACCTGCAGGCCACCATGGTTCAGTCCGAACCGGTTCGAAATCAAACTCGTAAGCTCTGTAAATGTTTTGCATCCTGTAAACCATATGCACAAATCGGAATGGGTCAATTGCCACAGAAGCACACGCAGCAATCGCATGAGAGCATGGATAATGCAATGCTTGAAACACCCCACAGTCACCCCGACCTTCTTCCAAGTTTAAAGTATATGAAAGTCCACCCTGTTGTGTTACAGGGTTAAATGCCTCCTTAACCATGAACCTTGTGTTCTCTCTATTGTACCGGCGAACTTGGTGTGAACTGGCCTTTGCCAGGTTGACTCTCCAGTGTTTCAATAAGTCATCACTCCATTCCTGCCCAAATGTCATTAATTTTGAATTTGCCTCGTCTTTTCGATTGACAAAGTATTCTACTAACTTCGTATATGTCAATTGAACCAATGCAGTTATAGACAGATTTCTGTTACCTTTCAACACTACATTGATGCACTCTGACAAATTGGTAGTCATATGACCGAATCTGTAGCCACCATCATATGCCAAACTCCATTTTTCTTTTGGAATTGCATTAATCCAATTTGCCATCTCTGTTGTAACTGTCAGCTTCTCTAGTCTAGCATCAAACTTTATTGCGATTGGTTCATACCCTGATACAACAAATGAATTAGGTTGGTATTAGAACATAACTATTATTATCATATATTAGATTACAAGTTGAAAACTGGAGTTAAAATTAAGTACCTGTGTTAATCAACTATCTCTTCAACTCTTTATTCTGAAATTTGGAGTTAAAATTGGAACCAATGTGCTGTATGCAGAAGACATGATACGCATTCGGCGACTGCCATCCAAGATTTTCATTTGCCACTGATTGTAAGATGCCTCTGTGTCGATCAGAAATCAATCACAAGCCTTCTTGTTGTGTGAAATGCAATCTCAGGTGGGCTAAGAACCAACTCCAAGCATCCTTGGTCTCCCCCTCCACAATGACAAATGCAATTGTCAGAAGTTTTCTATCTACATCTTGAGTTGTTGCAATCAACAACTTATGATAATATTTGCCATACAAATAAGTGGCATCAATCTGAACAATGGGCTTACAACATCGGAAGCTAGCAACACATGGTCTAAATGTCCAGAATAATCGATGAAAGACTCTTTTCGAACGATCAAGTCGGTTATTCACAAAACATTCCTCGTCTTGTAACTTCACCATTGTGCCTTCCATGTCTCTTCTCATGGCTGCTAGCCATCTGGGTAACACCTCGTAAGATTTGTCCCAATTCCCAAAAATAGTCACAATGGCCAGTTGTTTTGCCTTTCAAGCTTTTCGATATGAAACTTGGTAATCGAATTGGCTTCGAATCCGTTCAACAATTAAGGACACAGGTGCATCGGGTTTTGTTCTAACTAACTCCAAAATGCAAGAGCAGATCATACGACAATCCAACTTCCGGTGATCTAATAACATAGTTGGGTTTACGCAACTGTGAGGTCCATTATATTTTGTAATCTATCACGTATTCGACCTCTTGCTTTGTATGGTTTTAACTCTCCAATTACAACCTTCGTTAAAACTAGGGCATTTAGCAGTAAGTCTTTGTGAATCAGAATCTTCAATCTTGTACTCTTGATGCCTGTGAATCGAATATTGTTTGAGGGCCAACTTCACGGCATCTTTTGATGGAAATTGCAAGTCAACATAGAATTCATCATTGATGCTCCAAGTACCACAACTATCTAATTCAGGCAAGTTATCAGGATTACTCAATGCATCCTAGTTGATTTGAGAAAACTGAGGGCATGGTGGCACAAACACAGATTCAGGTCCTCGAGGCATAAACATAAATTGAAGAGCAACCGACAATGGAACTTGTAAATTTTCTTCGGCGTCAAAGTTTTCTGCCTCTATGTCAGTGTCTGAATCATCACCCTCAGTTACCTGTTCTTCGTCTTCACTTGTCTCCTATACTGCATCTCTGACAAGTGGGTTATCAGCTTCAATCATTGCACTACCAATAACAATCATATTGCATGGCTCAACTTGATTAGAAAGACCAACTTGAGTTTTGATTTCACCAGGAGCTTCAACATGATCTTCCTGCCTACTTGTTTCTACCTCAACATACAACTCCATCGAGGCCATGTTCGGAGTTTGACAGAAAGAATCTATCATGTACTTTATATCATCATCGTCTTCTATTCGAAGACCTACCCATCTCCACGGATTGAAGCATTGTGGACACCGATAAACAACCTTTGACACATGTTGGTTTGCTTAGAGTCTCAACTTTGAATGGATCTTATTTTTCAACCCATCTAAAGTCATATTGGCCATGATCACAATAGGCATAGGAGGAGGACCTTGATACATGACACCCTCTTCACCATTATACATTTTCCCATTGAAGTAAATGTGCACATTCAGCGGTTTTGTCATGTTAATTTCACTTCTGAACAATAACATTTCAACACATATGTATTCAATATATTAAAAATCAATTACAATATTAATTGGACATATAACAATGAATTTATATTATTTTATGTATAAATAACTTCTTAATCCCGGTTCATTTGAATTCAGCTACATTTACTAATTTAAAACATGTCAAGTACTCAAGAAAAAAAATATATCCTATTTGGTTACGTACAAAATAATAATTCATACAATTCAGACAACATATCTTATTAATCCATTATTTATTAGACAATGAAAACACTAATGTATAATTAACCCTAACATAATATATAATAACATTAATTTATAATTAATACTAACATAATAAAAAATCAATTAACAAATAATAACTAAAATATTTAAACATTGAAAGAGATACTTACATATAAAAATACGATCTGAATTTGATTACAGATAGAGATCCAGAACTACTTCTAGTAAGAATTGAGTTCGTTTAGAGAGTTCAAAACGTTTAGAGAGAAGAAATTTGTAGAGAGATAGTGAGAATTAAAAAAATAGAAACAATGTCACGGATGAGGGAGGGGGGAGCCAATATATATCCTGGTTGTGCCAACAAGGGTGGCGCAAGTGGCTTGGTTATATCACCCTTGTTGGTGTTTTCCTTGTCCAGGCCAGTCAGGATGTGCCAAGTAAGATAACACATCTTAGTTGGCCAGATAATATTAAAAAATGTCATGTAAGATAAAAGGGTGACAATTTGGTATATAATTTTAAAAGAGTGGCATTTTGGTAAGTAATTTTAAAAAATGACAATTTGATAAATAGTTTAAAAAAAATGACATTTCGATAAATAGTTTTGTTAACAGTGACATTTTAGTAAAAAAGCCTCTAACATTTGGGAGAATTATATTTCAAAAGAAATCATTTTACTGTTAGGTTAAAAAAAAAGTATATATATATTTTTAAATATTTTCAAAACATACGGAACAGAACATAGAAGAACAGCGAGGCAAGAAGCAAAAAAAAAATACTTGAGAAAGTTATGTAGTTACATCTCGAATATAATTTTGGATTTGTATCTTCTAAAGTAGAAGGTACATCTTAGAAAATAATGTGAAGAATTGTAATTACTAATGAAAAAAATCAAGGGGTAGATTATCGCCTTTTGAATATTGCCCTTTAGTCGATTTTATGTGTGTGTGAGCGTGTAAAGCCTCTAAGTTAATTAATCCCTCTCCAAGGTTACGTTTTGTTTATTTTATGTTATTTTTTAAAAGAGAAGTTTCACATTAAAATGCAGTTAATGTCATTTTAATTCAAGTCATTACATTGTGAATAAGCTCAATTCAGCTTCTGGCATTGCTTTATCAGCTTGGTGGATTTGGCTGGCGTCCGTTGCTTCCTTCCGTCGACCTGCTATTTGGATTAATACTTGCTTCAGTCTCCTTCGTTCTTTATTCTTCTTATCAGGCTACTCTTTAACTGGTGCCTACATCCAGTCTAAAAGCAAAGCAACGATAGGTACGTCCTTCATATTTTCGTTCCCTCGTGTATTGTTATTTATTTATTTATTGCTGTGACATAATTCATAATTTCATATAGAATAGAATAGAAACAAAAGAAAGGGGCAAAGGGCAATGCAATTCTGCTGATCTTTTACATATGCATAATTATGAGCATAGGATTATGAGTACATGCTAAATGGCATAAAATTAGCTGCATTTGTTGCCTATTTATAAGCATTATTATGAGCTACAAAATTAACAGACGTGCATGTATCGTTTAAATTGCGCACCTTTAGTCTCCTACTCTACAAATGTGCTGTTTATGTTTCTTTGGGTGATACACAAAATATTTTTTGAAAACACATTTCCAATATTTTCTTGCATTTGCGTTAAAATTAATTTTCAAGAAAACATTTTTCACTGTTTGGTTCAGAAAAGTATTATTTTTAAAAAATTATTTTCTTATATTTAATGTAATAACTAACTAAACGTGTTTTCCTTATCAGTTAATTGTTAAATCCATTTAAGGAGTAGAAATGGACTTTGCTTTTCAGAACAAATCGGATGATATAAATTCTTTTGAAAAACACGCCATTTGCTATTAAAATAAGCATCTAAAAATATTTTTTTTTAAAATTTGAGCTAGGGAGCTAACAAATACAAAATAGATCTGCAAAAAACCCAACATAAGATGCTTGGAACATGAAGAATCAGGACATACAGAACAGAACATAGAAGAAAAACAAGTGACATGAGCTCTTGAGAAAGTTATGTAGCTGCAGCTCAAATATTTCTTTTGTTTCACATTCTCTCTTTTTTAGGTCAATTTCCATCCCAAAACACAGCCTGCTTTTGTAGAAAATGCTTACATATTCCCCTTTAAGAACAGTGCCTAATGGTGAACCTTGTATGTTAGACATACCTAAAAAAATAAAACAAAGAAAACTTAATCCTTATGAACTTGGTTCTGTCATGATTAATCGGATTCTTTAGCATAGAAACTGTAGACTTTTTACAATCTATAAAAGCTCACTCTGACATAAATCCATTCATCGTACTTTAACTTTATTGAAATAAGATTTGTTATTTGTAAAACTTAAAATGAACAATTTTAGAATAACATAAAATGAATAATTTTAGAACAATTCAAATATGTAATGAACGTTTCTAAAATAAGTGGTGATTTTAATTATTTATATAGTAATTTTCTTCTATTTGAGATAGTGAATTGAAATTAGAATTCACATTTTACACAATACACAAAAATCATCTTGTGGTAGTCAATGAAACGATAAATGGTGATCTTAATTACTTATGTAGTGAACTTTAATTTCAACTCACTATGTATAATAGAAGAATATTATTACATAAATAATTATAATCACCACTTATCTTAAAGACATTCACTACTTATCTAAGTTGTCTTAAAATTATCTATTTGGTTCGTCCAAAAAATATTTTCTTTGAAAGAATATATATTGTCGTAGGTATTTTGTTAAAATATATTGTTATATGTAAGGCACATTGAACATTTTACTTTCTTTATTTCATTTATTATTCTAAAAATTGTCCCTTTTATTTGATGTTTGTTAACACAGTAGTAAATAACAAGAGTTACCAATTCAGTCTTATATTCTTTCTGTCTCAGCTTGTTTGAATTTTTTTTTCTTTTAATATTAGGCTTCAGTGGGCTAGGGGAGGCCCACTATTGGGGCGGGGTTAAAAGATTCTCTCTATAGAGGGTCGATAAGGGTGAGAATATGGGGAAAAAGGGATGTTATTCCATTAAAATAAATTTTTGTATAAACTTAAAAGTATTTGAGTTGTATGTATTAGGCTAATTATATTATTAATTATTTAATAATTATTTTAATTAATAAATAATTAATTTTTTTAATCTATCATAATTAACTTATATGTCTCAAAATTATGTGAATTGAGAATGAATCTTTTTATATAGTTTTTCGTATGACAGTGTTATATAGAAGAGATATAAATACAAAGGTTATAAAAAAAATATCACAAGTTTTGATTGAGTCTCGCTAATAAAATCTTTGTATCTACCTCTCACCTCCACATAACTTTTATCATGTTAAAAATTATATAAGAGTATCCATTCCCATGTGAACTACGTCTTGGGTTTGACCATTCATAAATATTGAGTTTATTTTATGGATACTCATATCTGTGTTATTATATTCTTTTATACCAATTTTTTTTTATATAGAGATTGGTTATTATGACTTCCCACATTAAATTTTATGTGTAACCATTGAACCAGTTTCTTATGTTTGTTTAAATATACTTTCCTTAAAATTAAGTTGTGCCTTCTAAGCTAAGCTAATAATAACTAAAAAGCACATAAAAAAAATAATAACTAAAATTTTTTTAAAAAAATGTAATGCAAAATTTCGAATGCACCACCAATTTTTTTAATACATAAGCAAATTTTAATATCGACTCAATGGTAAAAATGAATATAACATTATTTTATTATGGCTGTCAAATGAAATTACTTTTATAGAAGCTATACATTTTTGTAAAAAAAAATTTGTTAAATTATAATTTATTCTTTTTACTCATTTTTAATTTAATCCTTATAAATTTTTATTTTCAAATTAGTTCTCACATTTACAAATTTTTTTAAAATAATTTGTCACTAAATGTCATTATAACGTTGTTATAATACCATTGGCTAATTTAGTGTTTTTTTCTGGTAAGTGCTTTTTTAGATCTTACTTTTTTTTTTATAAAAAAAAACACTTTGTAAGTGTTCTCATTGTAGTAAGTGCTCGTGTTCAATTGATGTTTCTTTAAATGCTTTTTTTCCCTGTAAATGCACGTTAGAGATTAAATTGACAGTATTATAACGGAAGACAATTTTTTCAGTATGAAGTTGACGCTTAGGATTATTCTAAAAACATTTATATGTTTGATGACTGATTTTCTTAAAAAAATTACAAAGAATAAATTTAAAACACTTGGATACTATATGGATTAAAATGATAATTTAACAAAAAAAATATGAATGGTCGAATAGAACTGACTCTAATGACTTCGCCTCTTTTTTTTCTTTTTTGTTGCGGTGGGTGCCTTTACGGCGTAGCAAAGTAGCAAGGGATGACGCTGGACATTATTATGTCAGTTGCTTCAAAAATCTTCTGTACCATGAAGATTTGTCCCGATTTTTCTGGCAGATTTGGCCACTAAAAACATTAAATTCATATATTAATTTATACTTGACAAGTTTGAATACGCCAGAAATCATGTTTTTCTTGTCTGTCAAGACACAAGATGATTGCTAAATCCTAATTAAGCATCAATCTCTTGTTTCATTAATAGTGTCTTGTGAGCAAAAATCTCTTAATAATCAACAGCAGCTTCTTGTGAATACCCATTGGCCACTAATATTCTTGCCTTATTTTTGTTGTTGATTGATGCCTTGTGGTTACACTTGTAGGCAACATATTTACCAAATAAACAGCTATATTTATAATTTCTTCCTGGAATTCTTCTTAGAAGACATGCATCTAGTAATTTCCATAGTTGTTATATTATTTCCTTCAGGAACTTCACTTTGCTCAGGTCAGGTGTATAGGCTACCATTAATACCTTTTCACTTCTTCCCAAAAATTGTTGAATTCAGAGGATTTAAACTTTGTGTTGGAATTTGAATGGAGGAATTAGTTGAGTATTTGATGATGATTAGTTGGCTAGTGTGACAAAATGTTAGAGAATGGCTATGGTGGGAATTTTGGAAGAGAGACTTTTTATTATATGAAGGAGGATACAAATATTATCATTGGATACGATGGTGATGGCTACTTGACTTTTGATAGCTTACAAGACTTGCTACAAAACGTGAGCATTATTGCTTATTTATAGGCAGTCTTTCACCGCCTAGCAATAGCGGTTAAGCCATTCTTTTATACAATTTTATATCTAGTTTTTTTTAAGGATATGTTGGGAAGTTGGAGTTTTAGAAGGAAAAGAAAGTGAAAATTTATTCTTCATTTTGAGTAAATATTCTTTATATTTTTTTTTTTTTTTAAAAATAAATGAATAAAATAAAAATAAACATATAATCTCTTAATCACTCTTTATTCATTCTTATAAATATTTTATAATTTTCATAATTTAAAAATAAATAAATCTCTAATTTATTTTCCTTTAAAAACCGTCTATCTAAATATATCCTAAATGTTTCTGCTGACTTTTAACACTGTTCCTCTATCAGACTTGAGACTTTGATCTTGCAGCCACTGAGTCTTTACCACGCTCTTTGAATTCTTTAAAAACATTAGTTGAACACATCAAAATTTTGTCTGAGAAAAGGCACCCAGCGTGTCATCCCTTTGTAGTCATTAATAAGTAATATGGTGTACTTTGCCTAAGGAGAAGGTTAATATGCACCAACCTAAGTTTTAGTGTATGGATACACCAGCCTTTTCACCTGGAATAGCTGGTCTCCCCGATTTAATCCTCATTTTTGTCGTGTTGTGCTTTATTTTAGCCTCACGACCCTAACCCTTCTTCCATCGACTGTCATAGTTGTGTTAGAACCTGGACCGTATTGGCCCAATTGTCATCAGAGCACCTATGTTCTTGGCCGATTGGGCCGACCTAATGCTGAGTAGTATTCGGGTACCCATACCCGACCGACCAAAGTCTGAGGTTTCAAATTATGGACCGCTAACGGTCATCGGATCTTGACTTGATGACCAACGTTCAAAATCGGTTCCATATCATTAAGACCATGCATAACGTAGATCACACCGGTTAGAGATTCAAATGACCTTAAACGGTAAGAATCCGAGGAATAGTTCCTATATAAGCCAGGCCGGGCATGTTCCAATTCTTCTAGCTTTTCACCATATTGACGTAAGTCTTTAAGCTGACCAGTTTACCCAAGAAGCGACTCCACAGACATTCAGTTCAGAGAACTTCAGTGGATCTCCTTTTGATTGTTCTGGATTTCGGTCAGCATCCGGAACATTTGGCGTCCGCCGTGGGGCTAGGTAAAACTTTTCCTACCTCACAAGCAACGACTTCGTTGTCCGAAAAATTCACTTCTTTGACTAGTTATGGCCAGCAATGAGAACCATGCTGTCAATGGAGAGAATTCGGGTGATCTTCAGCCCGGTCCAATGGAGATGCTCATGCAAGCAATAAGGGACATTAACAGCCGGATTGACCAGATTGATCGGATGAATAACAAAGAGCAACACAGAGTAGAGCCAGAGAGGGAGATTGAAGGGTTACTTAATGAGGACGTGGCGAGAGAATTTCATCAACGCTCAAGTTAGCCAAGAGTAACCGACCTTGAAGCTCGTTTGCAGACGAACCATAAGAATCACTCTCTTCCGGCTGCTGATCATCCATTTTTGGATTTTATAATGTCAATCAAACTCCCGGAAGGCTTTCGACTTCCAACGATGGAATTGTACGATGGAATGACCGATCTGCAGGAACACCTTGCAATGTTTAATTCCATGATGCTTTTAAATGGTGGGTCGGATCCGATCAAGTGCAGGGCTTTCCCGACAACATTGAAGAAGTCGGCTTTACTTTGGTTCTCAAGCCTCGAAGCAGGTTCAATTTATGACTTTTTTGAATTGTCCATTAAATTTCTTAACCATTTTTCTACCAGCAGGACACATCGGAAGACTTTGGCAAGTCTGATCAACTTAAGACAGGGAAGAGATGAATCCCTCAAAGAATTTATGCGGATATTCGGGGAGGAAGCAGTTCAGATCAAAGATCTAAACCCGGCTGTATCCTTGCATGCAATCATGGCAGGATTCCGTCCGGGACCGTTTGCGGATTCCTTGGTCAGAAAACTCCCTTTGGACCTTGATGATTTGCGGGATAGATCCACGGGATACATAAACATGGAAGAGATAGCCCTTGCAAGAAAGCAGATGGAGCGGCAATTTTCCGATCTGGAAACGACAGAAAACAGGAGCAGCCCTCACATCTCCATTCGCTCAATTTCGTTTGAAAAATTTCAAGGGGGCGATCCAACCAAAGGGGCAGAACAATAACACGCAATAACGACTAATCAGAAAGGTTCAACCGAGGTTTGAGGGAGACATTCAGAAGAGTTCGATCTGTCTTTGACAAATACACCCCTTTGAACACTCCTCAGGATCAAATTTTACGAGAAATCTATAGCACTGACTTGATTCAAATTCTGATGAACGCAGGGAAATAAAGGATCCCGGCAAATGTTGATAAGAGCAAAAGATGTGAATTTCATAAGGTATACGGACACTCAATGGAGGATTGTATTACATTGAAAGATAGAATCGAGCAACTCATTCGAGAAGGTCATCTCGGGAAGTACATATATCGGCGTAGAAGCTGTAGTAGAGAGGCAAAAGAGACAAGAGACGGAAATCAATCCAGACCGAGGAGCCCAAACTTGGGAGAAAAGAGCAAGACTGTCGTTGCTGTTTCGGATCCCCGGGATCACTTGATTAGAGGAGTGATCGACACCATAGCCGGAGGATTTGCTGGAGGAGGGAGTTCGTATTCGTCTCGGAAAAGACACCTCCGAGCTGTTATGTTTGTAAGTCATCCTTCTCCGGTGTAATATGAAAAAAGCCCAGTGATCTCTTTTTCTAGTAAAGATTTCGCTGGTCTCGATGAAAACTTGGACGACCCAATGGTGATCTCCATCATCGCCGGAAATTTCCAGATTAGGAGGGTCTTGGTCGACCAGGGCAGCTCGGCAGATATACTCTATTTATCGACTCTCTGCAAGTTACAAATTCCAGAAACCGAGTTAAATCTTTTCGATGGGTGTCTGGTTGGTTTCTCGGGCGAACAGGTAAATGTGAGAGGATATATTGAACTCCGAACGACTCTTGGAACAGGTACACTTTTGAAAACGATTCTTGTTAAATATATGGTTATTGATTCTCATACTCCATACAATATTATTCTTGGAAGACATTCTCTTAATTCTTTGGGAGTGGTGGTATCAACCCCGCATTTAACAATGAAGTTTCCCATTTCCAAAAATGAGATAGGTGTGGTTCACGCGAATCAGAGAGAGGCAAGAATATGTTATAACGAAAGTCTAAAGCCAAAACAAAAAAAGGTGGCCGACCGAGTTGAGTCGTTAGGCAAACCTCTGCACATCAATATGGTGGAATTGGACCCGAGGAGTGATGAGCAAGATCGACCTCAGCCAATAGAAGATTTGTAGGTAATATCCTTAGGCCCGAAACCGAATCAGGTAACACGCATCGATTCCAATCTCCCAGTCGATGTCAAGCACTAATTGGAAAGGCTGTTGATAATAAATTCCGATGTATTCGCTTGGACCGCAGCGGACTTGCCAAGAATTGACCTAGAGGTAATTACTCATAAACTCCCCATAAATCAAAAAATGAAGCCTGTTGCCCAGAAAAAGCGGAAGCTTGGAGCCGAAAGGCAGGAGACTGTCGCTCAGGAGACCAAAAAGTTGTTGGAAGCAGGTTTCATAAGGGAGGTCGAATATACCACGTGGTTGGCTAATGTGGTCATGGTCAAAAAGTCGATTGGGAAATGGAGGATGTGCACGGATTTTACCAATTTGAACAAAGCTTGTCCGAAGGACTCCTACCCTCTACCTAGCATAGATCGTTTGGTCGACGGTGCATCCGGATATCAATTTCTTAGTTTCATGGATGCCTACTCAGGATATAACCAGATCAAGATGCATCTGGACGATGAGGAGAAAACTGCCTTTATCATCGAATTCGGGAATTACTGTTACCGGGTTATGGCTTTCGGTCTGAAAAATGCCGGGGCGACCTACCAAAGGCTCATGAACAAAATATTTCAGGAACAAAACGGTAGAAACATAGAGGTATATGTAGACGATATGGTGGTAAAAACGTCGGCCAGTGGCGACCACTCTTCCGATCTCTTAGAAATCTTTACTCAATTAAGGAAGTACAACATGAAGTTGAATCCAGAGAAATGTGTGTTTGGTGTTGAAGGTGGGAAATTCCTCAGATTCCTGCTAACCAACAGAGGGATTGAGGCAAATCCGGACAAATGTAGAGCTATAATGGACATGAGGAAAATCCGGATAAATGTAGAGCTATAATGGACATGAGGAGCCCTGCATCAATTAAGGAAGTTCAAAGACTAACGGGGAGGATCGCTGCTTTATCAAGGTTTTTGTCGAAATCTGCCGACCGAGCTCTACCATTTTTCCAATGCCTAAAGAAATCGAATAATTTTCAATGGACCGATGAGTGCGAAAAGGCGTTTGTAGAGTTGAAGCAATTTTTAACCACACCACCAATTCTAACTAGACCCGAACAAGGTGACTCTTTATTGCTTTATATATCTGTTTCTGACAAAGCTTTGAGTTCAGTATTGATAAAGGAAGATGGAAAGGACCAGCGTCCAGTCTACTTTGTGAGCCGAGTGTTGCAAGGACCAGAAATCAGATATCAAAGGGTAGAAAAAATGGCATTGGCCCTTGTGGTGACAGCAAGACGTCTTCGACAATATTTCCAAAGTCATCGGATAATCGTCATGACCGATCAACCTATTAAACAAGTTCTAAGAAAACTAGAATTGGCAGATTGTATGATCTCTTGGTCGGTCGAGCTGTCTGACTTTGATATCCAGTATCAACCCAGAGGGCCAATCAAGGCACAGGTATTATCTGATTTCCTGCTTGAATTATCCTCACCCTCTTCGCATGACTCAAATAATGACCTCTGGTATCTCTTTGTTGATGGAGCCTCCATTGTGAAAGGAAGTGGGGCAGGAATTATATTGGAAGAGCCTAATAAAATTCTGATCGAACAATCCTTAAGGTTTAACTTCCGAACGAGCAATAATTAGGCAGAGTATGAAGCCCTCCTAGCTGGACTTTCCCTTGCTGCTGAGATGGGAGCAACCCGACTGATTGCAAAATCAGACTCCCAACTGACCCAACTGATGACTAGACAGGTTTGGGGTGAATTCCAAACTAAAGATGCTCAGCTAAAAAAATATTTATTGAAGGTGTAGGATATTATCAAAAAATTTGCAGAGTTCAAAATTTTGCACTTTCCAAGAGATCAAAATGCACGTGCCGACTTATTATCCAAGCTAGCCAGTACTAAAAGAACCGGGAACAATAGATCGGTCATTCAGGAGGTTATAGAAATTCCGAGTATCGATGTAAAAGAATCTTTTGTTATATACACCGATCCAGATTCTTGGATGGCGCCGATCATCATATATTTTCAAAATGGTGATTTACCGACCGATGATTTGAAAGCTCAAAAGCTCAAAAAATGGGCAAGCTATTATGTCTTGATCAGTGAAGATTTATTTAAAAGGGGATTCACTTTGCCTTTACTAAAATGCATTGAATGAGATCGGATTATGTCAGTAATGGAGGAAGTTCATGAAGGTGTATGTGGCAGTCATATCGGAGGACGTGCTTTGGCAAGAAAGGTTTTACGTGCCAGATTGTATTGGCTTACTATGAAGTCCGATTGCTTGAAGTATGTTCAGAAATGTGAAAAATGGCAAAAGTTTTCAAGTCTGCACAGGGCTCCACCAGAGGAACTTCATAACCTTGACACTCCGTGGCCGTTCTGTAGATGGGGAATTGACTTGTTGGGACCTTTACCAATCGCAGCAGGACAAATGAGATACATTGTGGTGGCAATTGACTACTTTACGAAGTGGATTGAGGCCGAGCCTCTCTCCAACATAACATCAGAAAAGGTAAAAAGGTTTGTGTGAAAAAATATTATATGTCGGTTTGGTTTACCATTTATTATTGTGTCTGACAATGGAACACAGTTTACTGACAAAAAATTCCGAGCATTTTGTTATAAGAATGGAATTAAGTAGGTTTTTACATCGGTGGAACACCCGCAGACCAATGGTTTGGCCGAAGCTGCAAACAAAATAATTTTGGCCGGACTCAAAAAGAGACTAGATCATGCTAAGGGCCTCTGGCCAGAAGAATTACTTAGTGTTCTTTGGGCGTATCATACTACACCTCAGTCTTCAACCTAAGAAACACCGTTCCGACTCACATTCGAAGCCGACGCTATGATTCCGGTTGAAGTCGGGGAGCCGAGCTTCAGAAGGTTAACGTTTTCTAAAGAAACGAATGATGAGCATAGGAAAACCGACCTTGATCTGCTGGAAGAAGAGAGGGAAGTCACCCACATTCGCGAAGAAATAGTCAAAGCAAGGATGGCAAGGAAGTATAATCGCAAGGTCAGATTGAGGAGTTTTCTGCAGGGAGACTTGGTTTTGCGTAAGGTGGAAGATTCCAGGAGACCACAAGGTGAGGGGAAGATGTCGGCCATCCATTACCATCTTGAATGGACCAAGCTCGCCAAGTTGATCGTCAAATACCCCGTCGGGGTTAAGGAGTTTTGCCTGCTCAAGACCGGATTCAAAACCGGTGATCTTCGCTCGGCCACTTCCTCTTTTAAGCTTGTTAGTTCGGCCTTAAGGACATCCCTTGATTTTAAAGCTTCTATCAGGACTCGGTTAGCCTCCATTTTTTGTCTCTCGACATCCTCTTTCGCCTTCTTCAAAATCAAAAGTTCTTCTTCGGCCTCTTTCTTTTTATTCTCTAGTGAAACAAGAGATGTCTCAAGGTCGTCGATACGCAAAGTTTTTTGCCTTAAGACTTCATTTTATTTCTTTAGGGTTGAGACCTCTTCCTGATGAGCTCATTGAGTTTTTTCAAGTTCCGATCGGTAGAGTGAATTGAAAAAAGATAACTTCCTTTTCAAGTCTTCCAGCTCATATTCTACTAACCTGATGGCACTTGTGGCTCGAAGGAGTTGAATTTCAGTCCATCGACATAGACCAATCCCACTAACCTTATCATTTGGCAGCGAGATCTGTATTTCCAAGAATGACTCGAAGGGAAAAGAAGATGCCCAGAGCGAAGGGCCATCTGCATTAGCATCGAAGCCATTCAGTGCCTCAAACGCACTTCGTGTTTCCTGATTCTCAGAGGAAGAGCCCTCACTTAGTGTTTGGCGTCTTGTAGCAGGAACCTTTTGAACTTCAGTCGCTTCGTCGCCTTCTTCCCGACTTCTCTTTCCGACCAATGATTCTGATTGGGTCTCAGAGGAATCGGCAACATGAATCGGGACTTCATTCTTCTCTACATCGGAAGCTGTTTTGTCTGCTTCAACCATGTCAGTCGGAAGTTCTTTCTTTTTTGCGAACTTCTTCAACTGTCGAACTGAGATCCGGGGTGCCATCGATTCTGAAAAGTGGAACAAAAGGGTTAAAAGTCAGTTTATGTTAAAAGCTAAGTCAGTAAACATCGGATTTAAAACTTACTCATTAATTTTGTAATTTTGTCTGGATAATCCCCAAATTTGACAAACACACTAATGTCCATAACAGGACAATCTTCCAAGAAATCAACCAAGTCTCGGTCAGTAGGCAAACGACTTTGGTATTCAATACTCAGAATGGATTTCTATTATGTTCTCCAAGAAAGAGGGAATTTTTCTATCCCAAGTCGGCCGGCATAGAAAGGTATGTCGCCATGACGAGTCTTAACTCAAAAAAATTTACTTTTGAAGTTCTTATATGATGAGTCGAAGGCCGAGAAAAGTTTTTTGCGGGGATGGCTGATGAGTGAAACCCAACCTCCTGTACCAACTCCTTTACACTGAAAAAAGAAAAAGAAAACTTCTGTGCTAGGAATTTTATCAAGGAAGTTCATCAAAACTTCAAAAGCCTTTACAAAGGGCCAACTATTGGGATGAAGTTGGGTCGGAGCAATATTCAGACGACCGAGTACCGAGCACTGGAAGTCAGTAAAGGGTAGCTTTAAATTCAGATGGTTAAAAAAGGTTTCACACATGTACACTCAACCGACTTGATCGTCGCCATACGATGACATGAATACGAACTCATCGTTTCGGCATGGAAGGCAGATAAACTGACCTTCGTCATCATCCCGGCTAAGCAAGACACGTTGTCGGAGCACGTTAATGCTCTCGGCCGTATTGTAAATCGAAGGGAATTTGCTAACCGCTGGGTGAACCTAGTCGTAGCTCGACATCGACTCCTCTCCTGCCGATGTATTTTTTGGATGGTCGAACAGCCAGGTTTGGTGCGTAAAATTAACGTATCTATAAGATTTCCTTTGGGGTTTTTTCAAGGTATGGACCTGGACAGCTATTAGAAGGATTTCTCGACAACAACCTTCCACTAAAATTGAAGTTTAATACTGTACTAACCTATTTGGTTTGGAGAAGAAGGTGAATAAAACAGAAATCCTAGTTACGCACCCTTCGCTTTCAAAAACGGATACCAAAACAAAAGGAAATTCAAGATTGTATTTTAGAGGTTACCTGGAATGTGCGTAGAAGGAAAGGTTGTGTGAAGAAAAATGGAAGTTTTCGCTCGCACAGAATGAGGAAACTGTCTGGATTAAAAATGGATGGGGAGGTTCACTGGCAGCACGCAGAAATGAGAAGAGGAAGGGTCAAGAAGAGGAAATGGAGAAGTGAGTTAAAGAAATGAATAAATGAAGCATAGTTTGGCAGGTTTTAAAACGATAAAGCCGCTAATCAAAAAGATCAAGGAAAACGAAAAGTTTCAAGTAGGACGGTTGGATATATCTAACGGTGGAAGGTGAAGAACCGTAATTTTTAAAGGTCTTGATGGAGTCAGGTGTATTAATGGTGAAGTGACATAACTGACGTTTAATAAATAAAAACATGACACGTGGCAAGTTATATTTAAATTTCGTACACAGATAACGAAGCGCCTGGTTAGAAGAAAAATTTACGGTGTTTGGACCTATCCTCATCCGATCAATGAAAAGTAAGCTCGGTCAAATCTAAAGATTGATCGAGTTGGGGGGCTGTGGACCATACTGGCCCAATTATTGTCCGGGCACCTACATACCCAGTTGAAAATCGTGTAGGCTGAACTCTCATCCGACCAATAAAGAAAGTAAGCTCGGTCAAATCTAAAGATTGACCGAGCTGGAGGGCTGTGGACCGTATTGGCCCAATTGTCATCAGAGCACCTATGTCCCTGGTCGGTTGGGCCAACCTAATGCTGAGTAGTATTCGGGTACCCATACTCGACCGACCAAAGCCCGAGGTTTCGAATTATGGACCGCTAACGGTCATCGGATCTTGACTTGATGACCAACGTTCAAAATTGGTTCCATATCATTAAGACCAAACATAACGTAGACCACACCGGTTAGAGATTCAAATGACCTTAAACGGTAGGAATCCAAGGAATAGTTCCTATATAAGCTAGCTCGGTTATCCAAGCCGGGCATGCTCCAATTCTTCTAGTTTTTCACCATATTGACGTAAGTCTTTAAGCTGACCAGTTTACCCAAGAAGCGACTCCACAAACATTCCGTTCAGAGAACTTCAGTGGATCTCCTTTTGACTGTTCTGGGTTTCGGTCAGCATTCGAAACAGAACCCATCAATTTTCATGGAGCTAGTGATTTGGAAACTGACTTGAACACTCAGTTATTCTTGATCTTGAAATATTTTGCCTCAAAACTTGGTCATTCTCAATTTTACAGTTTATAACAAATGCTGCACTGGGTCAAATATTTTTAATGCCTGCCAGACTAATGAAGCTCAGTCATTTAAATCTTCAGTCACAAACTTGTGAATTCTATAGAGAGTGAACACAAGAAAAAGTAGTTATCCACTATTCTGTTTTTTAAGGAAAATATTTTTTATTTATGTATGTGTAACAAAATGATGATGTTGTAATGAGAAATATTTATTTATTAGGCTCAAAAGCTTTTGCTAGCCAAAAGAAACAACATTAATATTCATCCAATACAGAATTTCTTTGTAGATAATGATGATATTACAGCTCGTTACAAAGGAAATATGATGTCTTTCTTTGATGAAGAAATATTAACAGAAGTTCGACCTCCGAATCAATTTTTAAACATTTAGCAATATTCATCCTTCCATTTTTAATATTTATCTATCACAAATGAAGATGGTGTATCCACTGAAAATCAATCTCATTATCGACGCAAAACAAAATACCACCAATAAAAAAAATGAAAGCCACTCAAATCACTATGTAGAGTACATAACAAACTTAACCCGACCTAAGAAAAGCCAAAACTCAGCCTAATCTTAGGCTTCTACCACCTCGCAGCAGCTGAAGCGATGAATAATGGCAACGCTATCAGAACAGACACCACGTCAAGACGGCAAAGTTGTGGCTCGGGTGTCGACAACAAACCCAAATTCCAGCCCGACTTTGTATTTTCCAACACTTTAAATTCACATGCTGAACATGTTGCCGGTTTTTCTTCCTAACCAATATGTTTAAAAATGAGTATATCAACGACCATCACTTGTGGGTGGATGCATTCACCACATCTTACTTAGTGCATATTTGACAAAGCCCTTTGCATTGTTATAAATTGGACCGGTTATTGAAGTTAAGTTTCGCTTAGGGTTATAGTTCATTTTCATTTTTATTGTAGTAAATTCCTTTTAAAACTCGGGTGAGTCACCACTAGAATTGCCAAAAGTAATTTGTTACACCAAAAATTTTAGTATCAAGGCTATGGTAAAATGAATATAATATTATTTTAATATGGCTGTCAAAAGAACTTGTTTCTTTGGAATCTATATACTTTTCTGTATACAAATTATGAATAGTCGTATTGAACTCACTCGAACTTCCTGCCTTTACGGTGGGTGCCTCTACAGCTTAGCAGAGTAGACAATTAAGAAGCAAGGAATGGCGCTGCAATTTGTTTTCTCGGTTGCTTCAAAATTTGCTGGGTATTTTGGTGCGCCTATTTGTTCTGAACTTGGTTATATAATCTCCTATACGAACAACGTTGACAAGCTCAAAACCCAGCTTCAAACTTTGGAAGCAGCCAAAGTTACTCTGCAACGACGTGTTCATGCTGATAAACAGAATGGCAAAGAGATTTTTGACCATGTCCAAGACTGGTTGGTGAATGTGGATGGCATTGTTGCTATGGCAAACGATTTTCAAAACAATGAAGAGCATGCAAGTTTTGGATGTTCCGGTGGGTCCTTTCCCAACCCATGGACAAGATACCAGCAAAGCAAGAAAACCATAGAGATGGTGAACGAAATTTCTGAAGTCCTAATAACACTAGGAAACTTAAATGACATATCTTACCTGCCTCGTCTTCCAGTGGCATTCACTCCTTTTGCCAGAGGTTACGCGGCCCTACACTCAAGAACCTCAATCCTGAATGAGATTATGTCGGAATTGAAGGATGCTAACGTGTACATGATTGGGGTGTATGGGATGGGCGGTGTGGGCAAGTCCTCTCTAATCAAAGAAGTAGCATGGCAAGCAGAGCATGATGTTTCTTTTGGTGCTGTGGTGGTAGCTACTGTAACCATTGCTCCAGATGTGAAAAGAATACAAGACCAACTAGCAGATGGGTTGGGTCTTAAACTTAATGAGGTGTCAGAAGCAGGAAGAGCACGGCGGTTATTTGATAGGATAAGAAAAGAGACTAAAATTCTCGTTATAATAGAAGATATTTGGAAGAAAATTGATTTGACAGAAGTTGGGGTTCCCGTTGGTGATGACCACAAAGGATGCAGGCTATTGCTAACATCCAGAAGTATTAATGTGCTGAAAAGTGAGATGGGTACTCAAAAAAATTTTAGACTTGACACCTTATCCGAAGAAGAGAGTTGGAACTTATTTGAGAAGAAAGCAGGTGATGCTGTTAAAGACATCCGTATACAGTCTACAGCTTTTGAAGTAGCCAGAGCTTGTATGGGGTTGCCTCTTTTAATAATTACAGTGGCAAAGGCTTTGAAAAACCAGGATTTATATGCTTGGAAGGATACCTTAATACAGTTAACCAAATATGATCTTGAAGGATTGCCTTTTGTAGTAAATGAAGCTGTAGGTTTGAGTTACGAACATTTAGGAAGTGATCAACACAAATCCTTATTCCTGCTTATTGGTTTAAGTGGACGAAAAAGTGTCTACATTGAAGATTTAGTGATACTTGGTTGGGGTTTGGGTCTGTTTAGAGATGTTGAAAGTTTGACAAATGCGAGGACCAAAGTCTACAAACTGATTGACGACCTTAAGGCCTCTTCTTTGTTACTTGAAGGAGAAAGAGAAAGGGTTAGAATGCATGATGTTATCGGTGAGGTAGCTTACAAAATAGCATCCAAGGTTCAACCTGTTTTCCATGTGCGAGAGTATGATGAACTAAAAGAATGGCCAAAGATGGATCTACTTAAAAATTGCAAACTTATTATTTTGTCTAGGTGTTACTTGCCTGAACTTCCCGATTGTCTGGAATGTCCTGAACTGGAGATGCTTGTTATCGGCAGTGTAGGCAACTATTTGAAAGTACCTGATCACTTTTTCTCTGGGATGAGAAATCTGAAGGTTTTAGAATTAGGAGGAATGATGTGTACTCCGTCCCTACCTCCATCTCTCCGTCTCTTGAAAAACCTTAAAGCATTGAATCTACACCAATGCATATTGGAAGACATAACTGTAGTTTCTGAACTGACAGGTTTAGAGATTCTTTGTGTTGAAAATTCCGAGATTCAAGAGTTGCCCAAAGAAATACGGCAACTAACTCATCTACGGTTGCTGAGTTTGTGTAATTGTTCAGGGCTTAGACCAACTCCTGCAAATCTCATATCGAGCTTGACATCCTTAGAAGAGCTCTATATGGGGAGCCGCTATAATGAATGGGTGAAATCATGGAATTCAAATGTTGTTCAATGAAGTTGATGCTTTGTCCTTAGCTGAACTGAAGGGTGTTACAAATGTCATTCCCGAGTTGAATGGAGAAGGTTTTCCACAGTTGAAGCATCTCCTCATTCAAAATAGTGCTGAAATGTTGTACATCGTTGACTCAACAGAGTGGGTTCGTCCGCATCATCCCTTCCTCAACTTGGAGTCTCTGGTTATTCGCAATCTTATTAATTTGGAGAAAATAGGCTGTGGTCAACTTCCAATACATATATGAACGTAAATCATCACTGCTTTTTCTATCATTTAGAGAATCTTTTCAAGCAACGTAAAATTTGTAACAATATATGAAGGATTATGTACTTCTTAGAAGCCTTCTGCTCACGTGTTCAAAATTCTGAATTAAATTTGGTAAATTGGTTAAACTCAACCGAACTTTAATTTAATTTGTTATCTTAATTTATTGTATGATTTGGTTCAAGACGTTGTGGTTAAGAGGAACTATATAAATTGAACCAAACCATGTTACAATATTTCTCACATGTTGAATAATATATTTTGAATCAATTATATTATTAATACTGTATTAGTATTTTTTTTTTTTTTGGTCACCTAGTATGATCGAAACACTAATCTACTATGGTTTGAAACTGAATTGAACTGAGGACCATATTGTGGCTTGAGTGTAACATTTTTGACCCATAAAATATGATATGGTTCCAAATTTGAGTATTAAAGGCGAAACAATTGCTCTCCACGGTTTGTTCACGACTGTTGTTCATTAGGAAGTAATAAAAAAAACCTGCTTTATCTTATGGTAATTATTGAAACACAAGATTTTATACTCCTTAAAATTTTTCTCCTCTTTTTGGTCATTTTTAAACCTTTATTCATGAACTTCTTGAGATTTTGGAATGTCCTTTTTTAATGGATGTCCCTATCCCTTCCGCAATATATTTTTCTCTCGACAAACCTTTGAAAATTGAATCTTTTGGGATGCGTATAGCATGACATAGTTATATTTGCATAACTTACAAGACCAAATATTATCAGCCTGGATCAAAGATTAAAGAGCTTCCTACAAAAATACGACAGTAACTCATCCACGAATGTTGAATTCAACTAACTGCTTTGGACCAACAATCATTTCGATAATCTTATCAAGTTTATTTTACCTGAAACTTCATGGGTTTACCACGAATGTTGAATTTAATTTATCAGGAAGTAAATAAACGTGTTGCTTTGGCTTAAGTAATTATCATTAGATAAGGTATTGAGCTATCACATCTTCTTTCTTGTTCTTTTTTTATTTCCTCCCATCAATTCTATTGTATTGCTCGATGACTTTTCCTTGCAGCTTCTCCAGTGCTTTCCTCCTTGTCCAGTAAGCTTTTGTAACAGATATATCAACTATATATTTGTCTTTCACACTCTGTATCACATTTGACAGCTTCATCTTCTCATCACTCATCATTGTCTCAACAAGCTTACCTGCAACCCAATTAGAGTATGCTAAATAACCTTCAAAGTTTCTCCCACATGTATGATTCCCTCTGTATGTTTTTAGTCTATAGGTTAGAGAACCACTAACTTTGCTACAGAATGCAAATCATTTATAATCTTTCCCCATACACTTAACCTTGCACCTGATTTTATCATTCTTGACATATCTCGCATCCCTTCCATTCAACAAAGAATATTCTTTGATTGCTTCCTTGAACTGATCAATGGAATTGAATTCCAAACCCAACTTCCATTTGTAGTCATGACACATCTCAGCAGGGTTGTACTTAATGCATTTAGGTTTCCTTAGACAATCTTCATCAGAATATCCATCCATAGAATCTAAGGATTCAGTATCATAATCACTGTTAGGCTCATAGTTGGGAATAAAGGGTGTTTAGGTTAGTAATATGGGGTAAGTTCTCTTTTTCAAGGTTTGCAGGGGTAGGTCCAGTAAGATGGATTTCATCAAATTGCATTTGGTTAGCATTAAAATTTGATGGTCCTGTGTCATAGTTGATTGGAACTTCCATGCAATTAGTATCAAAGCAGTCCTCATGTCCACCATCATCAGCACTGTCATCCAATCTAATTTGTTGAACACTATCATCACTGTCATAACTATCATAATTATCCTCTTCATGACCATTCTGCTTGCCCTCCTGATTTGCCTTTTTGACTTCATCCAATGCACATAGCATAATCCCATCACCTTTGTTAAACCTATCCATAACAAATATGTCTGCATGTTTCACAACCATCTCTAACACAAGTTTACCAACCTCTATGCAATCAGTATCAGACTTCCACTCCTTTAGCCCACAACCTATATCTCTACTCGGGTCCAAACACCATATCTTCACATAACCCTTGTAACCCATCTCTCTCAACTCTCCTGCAATTTCTTGCAATGACCAGTGGTCTATATCATTGGTTAATTGCTTGGTTGTTCCATCACAGTATTTCAAACCTCCTCTACGACGCATCCAATGACCCCCATGGTGTAAAGTAATACTAAAATTTTCCTTAGCCATTACTGGACTACCCTAAACCCTAAAATAATACACATCAATTATACAATAAAACAATAAATAATACAAATACAAAACAATAAAAGGAAAGGGACGTTTTTGTACCTTTAATGCTTCGTCCTTCTTCACATGGTGTAATAGGGTTGCACGTTCCCAGAGAGAATCAAGGAATCTCGAGCACGACAGTCCACTTCCACCAAAGGGCGTCAATGCACATATGAGGAAATCAAGCACAAAGAAATAGGATAAAGGTGGGACACTCAAACAAGAAAACAAAGTCGCAAGGGTGAGGGGGGAGTGAAGGGGAAATGTGGGAGGGAAAATGAAAAACACAGACGAAGAGTTAAAGGAGAAGTGAATGGGTGGGGTAGGAGGGAAAGTGAAAACAGAAGGGTGGACAGGGAGATGGCAACAGGGATCTAATTATAAATTTTTACAACTATAGGGACCCAATTAGAAACTTTTAAACTATAGGGACCTATTTAAAATATCACCCAAACTATAGGGACCTACAGATTAATTTAACTTAGATTTAATTAATGCTAGGAATGAATGTGACGAGAGAATTATTACACTGTATTTGTTCTTTTTTTTTTCCTACAGATAAATGTGGGTTAAATTGGATTGAAAATGTTATGATAATTGATAAGATAAAACCAATGCAAATATATGCATGTCATACTGTCATTAGTTGTTGATTAATATTGTAGCATCCGAACTTTATTGCTAAAAAATTACGGCTCAATTCTTAAGGTGATGGTTCCTTGTTCTTGTTCCGTATTTTATTTTGATTGTGATGTATATTTTATCTTTCTTTTTTATAACAAGAAAATTATGTTTTTGTCAAAAAAAAATAATGAATTGAAAAGTGACATCAAAATAAAAGTTTTAAATTAAAAAAATACAAAATGGTATGAACATATTTTCATGAAATGACTCACAATTAGTTACTTTTTAACTTTTCAATCTTCCTTTTATCTTAAAGGTGTGATGGGGCTCAAATTAGATATAGCCAAGGCTTATAATAAAGTGGAATGGAGCTTAATCGGCTAGCTTTCTAGTTTCTTGGGTGCATTTAATTCTTAGATGTGTCACTTCTGTCTCTTTTTTTGTGTTATTAAATGAGTGAATCCTCACTTTAGTTCTTGAAGTTGTTAGCATTGATCATATTAGTTCCTGACATGAGTAAATTAATATATTAGTCATTTAACATGAAAAAATCAGTCATTTTAGTCCTTCACATTAATCATTTTTAGTTAAATTGGTTCTTATTAAGGATGTATTACAATTTTAAGGACTAATATACGAATTCCTCAAGTCAGGGACTAATATGATCGATGCTAACAACTTTAAGGACAAAAATGAGAGTTCACTCGTTATTAAATGGTGTATCATATGATTCTTTTAGAGCTAGTAAAGGACTCATACAAGGAGATCCTTTATCTCCTTATTTATTTATTTTATGTGTTAAAGTTTTATCTAGGCTAATTCTGAGGGCTCAAGAGTGTAATGTATTACATGGGATTAAATTTGCTAGACATCGTCCCGAGATCTCTCACCTATTTTTTGCATATGACAGTATTTCGTCCTTAGAGATATTAAGCAAGAGGTTCATTGTATTATCTTGATTCTCCATAAATATGAGGAAGCCTCAAGCTAACTTATTAATATGATCAAGTCTGAATTATCATTTAGTCGAAATTAGCCAATAGATATAAAATTTTGGGTGGAAGAAAATTAAGGCAATAGAGAGTCATTCTAAATGCTTGAGTCTACCTACTTTTGTGGGAAGGTCTAAGAAAAAAGTTTTTGAATTCGTTCAAGAAAGAGTCTAGAAGAAGCTGAAAAGATGGAAGGAAAAATTCTTATATAGAGTCGGCAAAGAGGTTCTTAAAAAAGTGGCGACCTAATCTATTCCAACCTACATTATGAGATGTTTCATGTTCCTAAAAGAGCTATGTCTATATTGAATCTATGATTAGTAATTTTTTGTGGGGAAATAAAAATGGTGAATGGTGAACATAAATCAAATCCATTAGGTTAAATGGTCAAAGCTTTACAAGCCTAAGAAAGCAGGTGGTTTGAGATTCCATAATTTCCATGCTTTTAATGTTGCTTTATTAGTGAAACAATGTTGGAGGTTACTAAATGCCAAGGTTCCTTTAAGGAAAAGGTCCTCAAAGGAAGATACTTCCTACTAGTTTACTGGCGGGTGCTACTATGCACCCTGCCCCTAGTTTACTCCTCAAAGCAAGTTTGGGTTTCTCTCCTAGGTAAACTTGGAATAGTATCTAAAAGAACAAAACTTGGTTCCAACCATTTTTTTAAACCCTATTTAATCTTCTTCCATGTGTTACTTTCACCCTCATTTAATTGAGTTAATGAACACATATAGAGAGATTAAATGAGATTAGAGAGAAAGGTTGAAGGAAAGGGTTGGAGCCAAGTTTTGTATTATCTAAAATGTTGTGGGTGCTTAAAATAGTGGCTACTGACGTGTGGGTAATGGTAGCACCATTCACATTTGGAAGGACAGATGGTTGTCGAATCAACACAAACATACTGCATGGAGCCCTTGTACTATTGTCAATGAAAATGCAACAATGGGTGAACTCATAGATGGAGATACTAGACAATGGAAGTGAGGTCTAATTGAGATTATTTTCTTTCCTTTTGAGGCCGTGCAAATACTACCTATCCACTTGCTAACTCAAATGTTATAAATGAATTTGTGTTATGATGGTAATAAGCAAGGCCTCTAAAAAGTGCATAAGATGAAGATGGGTTAAATGTTGACAAAACAATGCTGGACTGAAATTAAAATCTGGAAACATAAACAATGGTAGAGGATGAAGATAGGTTAAATGATTTTAAAGGAATAGTTGTGGGGGAGGGTGAAGATGGGTTAAACCTTTTTAAAGAGGTTATGTGCAGCTCATGTGATATCATATTCCATTAGCTTTGATAGAAAACATCCAAGATTAGTATTTAATTGTGGGAGGAGGATTGAGTTGGCAAGGGGAAATGGGGATAAAGAAGACAAGGGAGATGAAGAACGGAGGAAATAGCGGGAATTTAGAAATTAGAGATTTGAAAATTTTAAGGGTCTGACATGATAGCACGAAAAGTTTTTGGAGACTAATTTGGTGCCTATATGAAACATAATGTGTTACATGGGCATTGACAGTTGCCAATTAGGCAGTTAACATGCCACATCATACTTCCATAAACTCAAATGAAGTAAAGTTGATGACGAGACTAACTTAGCTGATGGATTGATCTTTCTGAGACAAAACAGTTAATTTAAATATCTAGAAACTAATATGACGAGTTGCACATCTTTCAAAGGCTAATTAGATGATTTAGTCTTAAATTAAATGTAGGTTGGATCTTAGTAACCTCTAGCCATGGCCTGAATGCTCTGCATCAAACGTTAAAACTGGTAGCACAAACAAAATGAGCATGCACAAAGTCTTTCCAACCTAGTGTAGTCACCTTTGATGAAATATAGTATTATTTTTAATTGCGTAAAATAGGAACTTGTGCCTTTATTTATAATGGGTTGGCCTCTCTTTATCAAAGAAAATCCCCATTATCCTAAGACGAGATATTTCCAAGATTCTCTCAACAAGTCTTACCTAATCAAGGATTTGGGTAACTAATTAACCTTTTAAGTTATCGGTTGACTTAATAAAAGTAAAGCAACTGACTTTCCTAATTAATGACTAGTTCAACTTACTAAAAGAGAGAAGAAAGTGAGTAGAATTTGTGAGACCACTTCTAGAAGATTAGAACAAAAGTGATGCAACAAAAAGCTCGAGTACTTTTACACTCAGGTAAATACAGCACACTTTGATTTATAAAAATATATATAACAATACATGAATTTCAATGTTTTGTCATCTAATGCTTCGTTTGTTTCAGATTCTCACCACTTCCAAATGACCGTTTGACTGAAAGAGGAAAGAGTGTTTCGTAATGTGTGCTTCTCCGTCTGTGATGATATCTATGAAACTGGATCCTCTGCAGTCCAAAATGGAATTGCATGAGGTGTAGTTCTCATTCTAATGGCTTGTGTTTGTGAAGTTAGTTTCTATTTTATTTTTTTTGCTATGGAATAAAATATTTTTCATGGCTGAGATTGTCTGTAGTTGTTTAACAACGGTAGACGATCCCAATCCAACACCAAACAGAGACAAAAGGCTTCTATCATTGCAAACTTTAAAAGGCAAAGGCGCAGAGTTCAAGATCATGGTTTGGTAGTTGGAAGTTGGAACAGACAGTCATTATTTGGTGGTTGCGTGTGGGCATGGAGGATAGGCCTTAGAAAAAAATCTAACACACCCTGCCATCAAGCCATCTCAGGGGGTTGTTTGGGAGAGTGCAGTTCCCATTAGTCAATTTTTAATGGTGAGATTGATAATTGAATCACTCTGCAATTTTTTCTCAACTGCAACGGATCCCAATCCCCTCCTAACCCACTATCTTCATCTTTATCTTTTTCACTTTCAATTTTCCACTTTCTCTCTTTTTTCTCCCAATAAAACATCTTCTATGTACGTAATAAACAAATATTGAATAAAAAATTAGATATATTTAATATCTTAAAAATATAAAAAATATTTAATATTTATTTATTTAATAATTAAGATGATTAATAAAATTATTTTTATTATGTAATTATTTCCCTTCATCTTTTTAAAGTCTTCACTTCACTTAATTTCTCTCTATTCTCTCCAGATTTTTTTTTTGGGCTTGAGCTGGTTTTCTTCCAGATTTTCATGCTACTATGTTCTTTTTCATCTGATAAAATTAACTTTCTCTTATTATTATTATTATTATTATTATGAACTTCACCCTTGCTTCGTAGTCCTCCTCTCTATGTCAATTCATCATTTCTTTTTTTCAACTCAATAGATTAAGACAAGCAATCAGAGGTTAAAACTGAATATTCAAATGTAAAAGCACAACGTAACACCAAACGGATTGGGATCCTCCGTAGTTGAGAAAAAATTACAGAGGGATCCAGTTATCAATCTCATCATTAAAAATTATTATATTACATTTATTTTTAATATTTTATTATTTAAAATTTTGAGTTCAATGAATGAGATCTTCTCCAATTTTTTTTTTCAATAAAGAGGATCCCAATAAATATTTTTTTATAAAATCATTTTAAAAGGATCCAGTTATCAATCTCACATTTAAAAATTATTATATTACATTTACTTTTAATATTTTATTATTTAAAATTTTGAGAAAAATGGATGAGATCCTTTCTAATTATTTTGAATTGCAGATGATCCTAATCCGTTAGGAGGTGTTTAGTCTAGGGATGTTTTTCCTTTTTATTTTTTTGGGATTTTGGGCTACATCTATTTAAAATGTTGGACTTATTTTTTCGGCTATGGGTGCTGAGTTTTAGTTGTGGGCCGAGTTTGGTTGTAGGCCAGGTTTAGTTAATAGATCTATTTTTAGTTGGGCTTGCTCCTAAGACTAAGTTTTCAGTAGGTTGGAAGTTTGTTTTTCCAGAGTTGTTGGACCAAAATTTGCTTTGCTTGTTTTTAGACCTTAATGGGTTAACATGTAGGTTCGGTTTAAGAAAAAAACTTAAAAAAAAAAAAACAGTAAAAAAGCATTGAAAGAACGAGTCGTTTCGTTTAATGGGTTTTTGTCCTTTGCTTGATTTTTCTGATTTATGCTTTGCTTGTTAAAAATAAAATAGTGGTTTAAATTCTTGAGTTATCATGTGGATTTCATTTTTGGCTTTGTTTCATTTAAATCTTTGTTACTTGTCTAGCTTATCATGTTATTTGTTTAATTAATGTTCAAAAAAGTTTTTTTTCTAAAATTGTTTAATAATCTTTAATATCATCTGAGTTATAAGGGTTTATTAAATAGTTTGATATTATTTTTTTTAGTGTAAACTTTTCGATATCTGAAGTTGTATTGAGACATAATTAATTTGGAGTAGAATCAAGTCAAATTATAAAGGTGTAAAGAATTCTTAAAGATTTTTTTTTTCTTTATAAAATTTGAACTTAAGACTTTATTTAAGAAAATAAGTGTTAAACTAGTTGAACCAGTCAAATGTTGGTGCTTGATACTATCTTTAATCCTATGAAAAAGTGAATTTTTATTCCTTACAAATGTAAATATTTTCTAATATTTATTTGTTTATTTCTCCATATTTATTTTTTGGGAGGGGCCGTAAGTTAAATATCACTAAGAATTAAGCATATTAATAATTTGTATAATCGACTTATGTATGGTGAGATTTAATTTTTATCATCGTTTGTGTATAATTAGACTCCGAACTTAGTTTTATTTTTAAAGACCAATTTTTAAATGAGAAAATGTTTTCATTATTCTCTAAAATAAAAATTAATGACAACTCCTAAATTTTTAAAAATTTTAATTACCTTCCCTTGCAATTCCAGCCATAACAATGATCTATTGGGTTTATTTTTGGAATCCAACTACATTAAAAAAATGAAAAACATGAGATGAAGAAGAAACTTGGAATTAGTATCGAAGATATTTTATTTTGTAGAGCAATAAATTAACAACCTTATCTCTGCTCGATTGGACGATGTTAATTTATTAATTGCTATTATCTATTAGGGATGTTTCCAAGTGGCAAGCAAAAGCAAGAGTAGAGGTCTTGGAAGTATTTGGTACTTAAAAATCCTATTATTGTGGGTTAAATCGCCTAAAATTGCTTAGTTGTGATATGATTGGGAGACAGGTGATAGTTATTTTTTACAATTCCTAAGGCTCACCGACCAGCTCCTTTTCCTTAAAAGAGTAATAAGAGAGATTTGAGGAAACAATAATCAGGAATGCGAACAATTATGTTAACCACGTCCATGATGGGGATATGATGCAAAGGAGATTAAATAATCAAGATTTTATGAATGAATATATCGGAGGCAACGAAAATTAAGTTGTCATTCCCATTGATGTCCAAATGACTCAACTATACTGAAATTTTCGGAGAATAGATATTTTTATAGTGCACTGACGGATATGATATATATGATAAATTGTCAAATATTTATTGAATATTAATTTTATAATAAATATTTAAAAATAATAATAATTAATAAAATATTTAATAATTTATTTTAAATGTTATACTAAAAAAGAAATATAAATATTTTAAAATTATTTTTGGTGTACATGATAATATAGATAAAATAAGATGATATGATAATATAAAATATGATAGTATAATTAATAGGATAAAACATAATCTTAACTTTTATTTGATAAAAAAATGATAAATTAACTGATTGTATAATATTTTTTAAGATCAAAATATCTTTTAATAATAATAAAAAAACCTTATACAACTCTACAACTAAACACAAATAATGATGGTGGTAACTACTGATGGTGGTGGTAAGGTAAAGGTGACGTTTTAAATGTTGGTGTTTGATACTATCTTTAATTGATAACGGTGAAAAAGTGATGGTGATGGTGGTGGTGGTGGTGATGATGGCGGCCTGGTGGTGGTGGATTAAGGGAAGGAGTGATAAAAATAAAGTTGAGGATAATATTAGAATAAAAATCTTATTAGGCCTTATCATGTATTAGGTTTAGAGATAAAATTATTAACTTAAAATAGAATAAAATACTTTGACATAATTTTATTATACTATCAATTAAATATATCAAATATTAAATAAAACCTAATAATATTAATTTATACTATCATAATTTCTTTATACAATACTCCAAACGTAACTTAAAATTCCACGCATAGGAAATGAGCCGGATGACGAATTAATATTTGGTGTTACAACTTCTATGATTTACCCAGGACGAGAGGACAGAAAGGTCCACCACCATGCATACTTGTCCACATTAGATTAGGAACTTTATAAACTTACACAAAAAAGAAACAAAATAAGCGTGAGTTTTTTGAATTAACTTATTTTGTACTTAAAATAATTTATTATCAAAATCTTACTTAAAGATATTTTTTAAAAAAAGTAAATTTTCATTAAAAATTAAGTAAATCTAATTATTTTGAAACTATTCATCCATAAGTGTTTTTCTTATCTTTGAACCTTTGACATTGTAAAGTTTCTTCATTTACTACGCTTAGCTTACTTATCAATTGATCCAAACTTTAGGCGTTTAAAGGTTATGCTAAGGTAGGCCGAGCTGCTAGTTCATATTCATTTAATAAGTCAATTAACATTTTGGAAATTTGGGAATGCATTTTGCATAATTTTTTTTAAAAAAAAACCCACCATTAATTTGTTTTTTAATTCTAATTTTTAAGCGAATGCCAAATTGGTTCTTAGCATATTATCCTGATAGTTTAACACAGCCTAGTTACGGGAAGAATATGCATAGTACCATAGAATCCTTTTAATCAGAAACAAACCTGTTTGACTTTCTTAATTAAATCACATGATTCAAATTTTTTGCACTTGGAAATTCTAAAGAAAAAATATGATGTATAAAATTTTTATCATGTCAATTTCTGACTTCTTGACCAGTCCTGGGTTCATTTAATCGACCATGTGCATTGCCAAGGCAATATGTGTTTTCCCAGACAATTTCATCTTTCTCTATATGGCACACAATATATAAAGTTATACGTTTGATGTCAAATTATATATTTCTAAATTTACCAGCTCATCTATATAGAAAAGTTATAAGGAAAAGAAATGATAGGCATATATAAGATCGAGTTTACACGTTTATTGAGGAGTTTATTAGCTAATTATATGTTATATTAGACTTTGCAGTATGTGTATACACTTATTTAATTATGTGTAGCCAAATTATAAAAAATTTAGTTTTGATGCATATCAAAAAGTCACACGTTTAATGATGTGTCAACACATCATTACAAGATAATGTAAAAAATTTATATTAACACTAAGTCAAATTTAATTCTATAATTAATCTATTAATATATTGTCTCAGTGTTCGGAAATCTTGACATTAAAATTTCGGATAAAGATCATCTATTTTTTTTTGTTCCTTTCTCTATTTTTTCACTTAAAATTTATCAGGTAAAAAATAAATTACTTATCATTTATTATAAATATAAAAAATGTCATTTATTATGTCATTTCTTCATCCTAAAATTTCAACCTTAAATGTGTGTCCTTGTGCATGCGCGCATTGGTGGGGTCGGCAGTTGGAGGTTCCTCTTGTCCAAGTATATGTATGCTCCGGCAACTTTGTTTTTATTGAAAGACTCTCTTCTGTTGATATATATTGGTGTTGCATATATATGGACGTACGCAGTGACGCATTGTCGTATCTTTTTCCCAACAATTGCACTTCCATTTCAACCACCAACCATAGCTGCTTTACTTTGCAGATGGAAGTTGTTGCAGTAAAAGTGGCGTGTGTTGGATTTTGTATTGCATTTGTTATCATACTCTTAAGAAGAGCACTGAATTGGCTGTGGCTGACGCCGAGAAGAGCAGAGAGATGCCTCAGAGAACAAGGCCTAAAGGGAAACTCGTACACGCTTTTGTTTGGAGACTTAAAAGCAATCTCCATGATGATACAGAAAGCAACATCTAAACCTATAAACATCCACGACGATACTGTACCTCGCGTCATTCCATTTCAACATCAATTGGTCAAAAAATATGGTATGCCTTTGCCTTTGATGATCTCACCTCTCCATATTATATAATTGAATTCTTAGGTTTCCTTCATCAAGCAATCCATTTTTCATCTCACTTGTTTCTCTACAAAGTAGCGGGCATATCATATGCCGAGAAGCATATATATCGACTATTTCTGAGAGTAGGAAGCGAAGATAGTATATAAGAAAGTTATGAAGAGAATAAATGGGAGACAGAAACTAATGCATCGAAGTGGATGTGCATTGTGGACATTACTTGATATTTGTTTTAGTTTATTGCCACTTCTGATCTTCAACTAATTTCTTTTTGTATTTTTTCAAAATGTTTTTTATTAAATAAATAGTTGAATCTAATATATTCATTAACTAATAAAGGATGTTTTTAAAAAATAATATAAAATTTAATAAATCAGGAGTCATTCTTCTAAAATTTTATAGCCTACTATTTATTTTGCAATACTATGTTTTTCTAATATTATTATTGAATTATTATATTTATAAAACTTTTTTTACACTATTTATAAAACGTTTTTAATAAAAATATAAACTTAAATTATAAACAGATTGAACTTGCATCAAATGTTCTCTTTTATTATCATTATTTCTTATTATCATTATTATATAATTTTGGTGTGCATTATCGTTATTATATATTGTTACAATAACATATAAGAATCCGTTTGGTTTCAAATTAAGTATGAAATTAAATTTATTAGAATTGGACCTCTTAATTCTAATTTTTATGTTTGAAATGTCATTTAGAATTAGAATTGTAATTTTATAAACCAGTTCCATGAAATTGAAAAATAACTAAGTTAAGCATTTCTTAATTTTAACCTATACCATAAGAATTATCAATTCCATAGTTTAAAAATTAAACTCTCTCTCTCTTTCTCTCTCTACATTTATTTATAAATAATCATATTTATTGAGATTCTATATTTATATAAAAAATTATTTTTATTTTTATATAAGAATTATTATAAGAGCTATTTATTTTTTTAAAAAAAATTCATGAAAAATATTTTTTTATGAAAAAAATTATTATTATATTATAAAAATATTATTGTATAAATATTTTTATTAATTTTATTTTTGTAAATAATTTTTTGAATATTTTAGATCATATCTTTTAAACAATAAAATTATAATTGAATTTAGAATTATAATTTTTTATCTTAATTTTTTGACAACCCCAAACATAAAATTTAAGATTTTGAACTAATTTTAATTATAAAATTAGAATTAAAATTAAAAAAGTAAATTTTCATTGAAAATTATCCAAACAGATTACATATTTTATGAAGCATTGGACATTTTCTAACTCTTCGATTGACTAAAGTTTCAGCAAATCTCTTACTATTCCTCTGTTTTAGTGAACTCGTATACATTGTTATTAACATTCTTTTTTTTTTTTTTGATATGATGTTAATAACATTCTGTTTTAATATTCTTTTTGATATGATGTTATCAACATTCTGTTTTGATATGATGTTATTAACATTCTATTCCTCTGTTTTAGTGAACTCGTATAGATTGTTATTAACAATCTTTTTTTTTTTATGATATGTTATTAACATTCTGATAAGCAGATTTGAACATATATATATATATATATATATATATATATATATATATATATATATATATATATATATATATATATTCATAATCGTTTTTGCAGGTAAGAATTCTTTTTTTTGGTATGGTCCCATGGCTACGGTGCATATTATGAATCCTGAAGAAATAAAAGACGTTCTCAACAAGACACGTGATTTTCCAAAGCCGACCTATAATCCACTCGCCAAGTTACTGATAACCGGACTTCTAGACCTCGATGGTGAAAAGTGGTCAAAACACAGAAAGATTATCAACCCTGCATTTAATCTGGTGAAGCTCAAGGTTATTTCTCATCATATTTATTTTTTATTATTATTTATACAATCTTAAATTCTCTGTGTAATTAAGTACTTTGTGTAGAAAACTAAGAATCAGAAATGGAGTTTGACAAGAACTTTCTAGTAGAACTAGAAATACACAGCACAGCTTGCAATTGTGCAAGAGCTGCAAGGAAAGAATGAACTGAAGAGAATCAGAGAAGATGAAAATGATTTGAAGGAAATGCTTCAATTGAATGAATCAAAGAGAACAACGATGACAGTTTTTATACAAGTGCAAGAGAAACTAACGTAACAAAATAACTAACTTGTTAGAGCTAACTAATCACCATAACTAACTAAAACTAATTTAAGCTAGCTAAACTTAAGTTACAAAGCGAGCCTTATTTGTTTTTCTCGCACACCCCCGCAAAATGTTGAGGAGTCCCACTTGGAATGAACATACATAAAAGGAAGGGGTTTAGTTAATATGTCGCCCAAATTTTTGTGAGAGACTGGGAGCAATTTGAGCAAGCCTTTGGTGGAGTGTTCTCTGACAATGTGACAATCTAATTCAATGTGCTTGGTTCTCTCATGAAAAATCGGATTGGCCGCAATGTGCATAGCGGATTGATTGTCACAATAAAGCAATGCTAGTGAAATGAATGAAACATGTAAATCCTATAAGAGATAAGACAGCCATTGCAATTCACAAATTGGCTCTATAGCATATTCATCTTCTAGAAACTTATGGTTTGCTTTTTTTGATCTCCAGAAATAAGGGAAGTGCCAAGGAAAATACATAGTACCATTATGGATCTTCTAGTGTCGGGGCAAGTGGCCCAATCAATCACTATAAACCTTCGGTTGAAGTTGAATCTTTCTTAATTAAATATCTTAACACCCTTAAGGTCATGATGGGAAGTAGTGGGTTTGGCTAAAAATTGTGAAAGTTGTTGTAAAAAGGTGATGTCGGGCGAGTTGTTGTTAAATACAACAATCAAACAAGTCTTCTGTACATCTTCAAATGGAGTGGTATCATCGTAGTGCGTCTCGGTTTGGTGTCCATAGGTGAATTAGCGGTGCTTGCAAGCTAATAGTCCAAAGCAAAATAAGCTCCAAAATGTACTTCCCAGATTCACAACTATTCCAAGTATTCTTTGCTACTTCAAGACCCAAGAAAAAGCACCTAGATCCTTGATCTTGAAAGTGGAGTCCACGTTTTATGTTGTTAATTTCGGTATCATTTCTAAATATACACATCATCTACAAAAACAAGCAAAGTTATAAGGAGGACTCAATTTTCTTGACAATGAGTAATCACTCTTGGATATATCCGAAAGTGATTAGAAAACAAGAGTTTACCATTGTCGTTTATAGAGAGTTTTTGCAATTAAAATTTGTCTAATGAGTACTTGAAAGACCAGGAGGCATGTTCATGTATACATCTTCCACTAAGTCTCCATGAAGAAACGCGTATTCACATCCAATTGCTTTAGAAACTAGCCATGAATGGAAGCAAATTATAAAAATTTAGTTTTTTTTGATGGAGAAAATGTATCAAAATCAATGCCTTCGGTAATGTAACCTTTGCCACGAGCCATGCTTTATATCTCTCAATTGAACCATGTTGTACTTGATCTTAAAGACCCATTTGCATCCAATTAACACCCTTTGGAAGATCAATCAATATCCATGTTTGATTTCTATTAATATAATTCGTCTTGCATAGCTTGTCTCCAACAATCATGTTTGATGGCTTGGTTATAAGTTGATGGCTCAACCTCGGTAATAGACACACGAAGCTTTATAAGAAGGAGACAAAGCATGATATTTATAAATAAGAGTCAATAGGATAATGAACATTATTAAAATTTCAATTAATAAGAAAAGAGATACTAGTAGAGGAATTGCGCATTGTGGTGGCTCTATTCGCAGATAATCCTATAGGTAAGAGGGTGCCTTCCTTGCTTTACTAGATCTTCTTGGTTGTTCTTCTTGTAAATTGTTTTTATGCGGAAGATGATGATTCTGTTGTAGTAGGTGAAGTGTGGTTAGATGGAGTGGAATGTGAAGGTTCATGCAAATTTCTGACGCATTGGTCACATCTTATTCCCATGAAGGTGGATTGGTAGGAATTTTTGCATTGTGGTCAAAGACATCTTCAATGTTGCTATAGCTGCTTTACTATCAAGAATGGGAAAAGGGAAAGTGATGGGAGATGTAGAAGATTGAGATAGGGTTGGTTTCATGGAAAGTTACATTTGTTATACATTAATTCTCTTGTTTTCAAATTTAAAACGATGTAACTTTGGTCCCAATTGTAGCTGCATTTGCAAGCCTTAGATCCAACTTAGTCTTGGCAGAGCTACATTAGAAAGGACAAGCACCCAAAGACCAGATGGCAATAAATTTTTGAAAAAGCCTCTACATGTTTGAATGTTTATGCAAAAGAAGACTTTGAAAGTAAATTAATGATGTGAACACAGATGTATCACAAACATATGACCAATAAACTTTAGGTAGAAAACTTTGAATCATCGAGCTATAGCTACATTTAAAATGTGTTGGTGCTTTTTTCAACTCCATTTTGTTGTGGAGTGTAGATGCAAGAAGTTTGATGAATAATCCCTTTTTAGCATAAAAATCATTCATGAGGAATTCGCCATTATCACTTCTAATAGTTTTAATTTTTGCATTGAATTGCCTTTCAATCAAAGCAACAAAATTTTTTAAAGATTGTCAAGTTTCTCCTTTATGTTTCATTAACAAAGTCCAAGTGTATCGAGAAAAGTCATCTACCATGGTTAAAAAATATTTGTGTCCATGGATGGATGGTGTTGGGAAGGGACCCCATATATCAACATGAATCAAATCAAAACACTTTATTGACTTTGAAGTACTTACAAAGAATGGTAATTTTCTTTGTTTAGCTAAATGACATATATCACAAATATAACTTTTACTAGAGGTAACATAGGGTATACATGAATGTAAGGCATCGATACAATCAATGGATGGGTGAGCTAACCTAAAGTGCCAAATGCTAGGTGGAGGTATGGTTATGGAATTTACAACTACGAATTACAAGTTTTAGTATGGCAAAGAGGCATCCTCTTCAACATACATTTTGCACCTTAGTGTACCAATCCTTTCAAGGAAATTTTCTCCCGAATGATACAAGAATTGGAATCAAAAGACAAGCGATTATTAAGAGTAAGGTAAATAGAGATTGTATGAAAAACTTGGTATGTAAAGCATATTGTCATTAACTTTGTGAAAAGTGTATTGTACCCGAGTAGCAAGCCAATATTTCATTACCATTAGGAAGTTTAACTCTAATAGGTCTAATCTTATAGTAATAAGTAAAATAGGAAATGTAAGAACATATATGGTCTGTAGCTCCACTATCTAATATCCAAGTAGAAACAATAAAGGGAGAATGAGGTTTACCTATCAAGTATTGTGCGGGTGATACACCAAATGTTGAAGACATGATGGTGCTTACATGATTTGATGAATGAATAACTATGGGTTAAGATTGTTGGAGTAGCTTTACTAAGCCTTCATAAACTTAAGTTCAAGTAAACACAAAGATTGAACCTTCTTCCTTCTACATTACCCCTTGATCCATTTCATCCTTATCATCATTATCATTATTAGAGACCATTGAATTGATTATCATTCTTGAACTTAAAATTGGGTGGAAATCCATGTTTCTGTGCATTATCGTCATTATGACCATTCTTTCCACAATAAAACCTTCTCATTATTTGCACCTCTAATTGTATTTTACAAATTCACCATTGCCTTTTCTATAGCTATCCATCTCCACTAAAGTTTCAACAGTTTTGGCTCGCATCATACCCAACTAATTGCCTTTCTGTTGAACTACCAGAGAAAAGACTTTGTCTATTGAAGAGTGGATCCATTAACATGATTTGGGTTTTTGTGATATGAAAGTATCATTCAACCCTTTCAAAACCTAATAACTCTTGAGTTCTAAAATTCTCAACATCTACAAGAGCATTACATGAGCATTCACAACACAAGTGCATTTAGGAAGAGGCCTATAATCCTCTAATTCATCCCATAGAATTCTCTCTTGGTGATTCACTCTGTTTTATGATCACATCTTCAATATCGAGATTGTTAAAAATCTCCTTGAGAAAATAACCTTTTTCTTCCAAGCTTCAAGAGCATATATAGATAGAATGTTCACGCATTAACACCTCGATTCTGATTGAACAAGATTATTGGCCTTTTGCCACATTGGAAAAGTAGCATATATAAGGAATCGAAATGGTTTCCACAAAACCTAATTTGTTTTCGCATAAGGCTTATCTTCATAGATCTAACCCATTGATGATAATTTCGATCATCCGGCCAAGAACCATGATGGATTCTCCGGTGCATGAACAAAATATGGAGAATCTTGAGGATCCTCTTTCGAACCTCCGAAAAATTGATTCGTAGACGTTGATCTTGAAATCGTTTCGACATCGTGACTTTCCAAAGCGATAATCGACCTATAATCCACTCGCCAAGTAAGAATACTGATTTGAAAGAACTTTCGATAGAACTTCTAGACCTCGATGGTGAAAAGAATGGTCAAAACACAGAAAGATTATGATTTGAAGGAAATGCTTCATTGAATGAATCAAAGAGAACAACAGTATTTATACAAGTGCAAGAGAAACTAATAGCTAACAAAATAACTAACCTCGATTAGAGCTAACTAATCACCATAACTAACTAAAACTAATTTAAGCTAGTTAAACTTAAGTTACAAAGTAGAGCCTTATTTGTTTTTCTCGGGTAATACTTTGTTTTTGTTTGTATGCATGGCACTTTTTTAACCAGCAAATTCTATGATTGTGACAGTTACAGGATTTAATCATAAAGTCCAGATTACATCCGATACATACTTGGGGTATTGTGTGACCTCCATGAAGTGGTTCTCTTATTTCATATGTGTTTGGGGTTCAATCTGAGCTTGGTAGCTCCCGAGCTTGCTAGCAGCATTCTTATTATTTTTTTTCATGTACTTTTAATTCAACATAGAACTCCATGCATGTGACATAATCAGTAAGATTATTAGTTACATTACTATTATATATATAGGAAGACACATCATCATCATGATTACAAATAATTAATAAAGCTTGCTTCTCCACCAAGAAGACAAAAAGCTAGCTCTACAAAGATGGTGTATGAAAATATATAGCAGCATATGTAAAATTACGTGTTTCTTTTCATTCTAGCAAATGGTTATCCTAGTGATTAGAAAATTGAAAAACATTGATCTCCAAATTCTGAGAACCTAATTAAATCCTAGCACAAAAATAATTTTTTTTCTTGGTAGTAATAATGGATTCCCATGGATACTTTTCACCTGAAATTTTTATCTTTTCACATCTTAAATTTGTTGCAGCTTGTGTTACCTGCAATGTATCAGTGTTGTAACCAGATGATAAACAAATGGAAGACGTTAGTAACTGAAAGGGGATCATGCGAGCTAGATGTTTGGCCTTTCCTTAATAGCTTATCAGGAGATGTGATTTCTCGTACGGCTTTCGGAAGTAGCTATGAAGAGGGAAGAAGAGTATTTCAACTCCAAAAAGAACTAGCTGAATATACAGCCAAGGTCCTAGTCTCTGTTTATGTTCCGGGGTGGAGGTATACTTAATTATACAGTTTCATATTGTTAATTATTTAAGTTTCCTTCTTACTTCTTAGTTATGTGGTTTGGAGGCAAGGATGACATGGGATTTTATCGTTAAATGAATGCTCAATCCTGTATTAAAAAAAATAAAAATAAAAAGCTCAATCCGTGGTAATCTGCTTCATCTGATTGAAGCATTATTTGAGAACTTATACTTTTTATGATAAACTAATTAAGAAATTAAACTTTTATTGTTATTAATTAAGGAGTTAATTTTATTAAATATATTTCATTAATAAAAATTTTAAAATGACAAAAAATCTAACTTAATAAATAAAAATAATTTATAATATAAACAAAATACATAACATATATGTCTTATGTTTTTCTATTATTAAAATATTTTTGTATTAAAGTTAAGGTGCTTAATTGATAAATAAAATAAAATTTAAGATCATAATTAGTAAATTTTAAAGTTAAAGCCTTTGATTAGTTATTACAATAAAATTGATATCCTCCTGTGATACTTTTATGAGTTTTCTCACTTCGTCCTTGTAAACGCAGCTTCTAGTGTTAATATATGCCTTATTTGTTCAACTTTTTATGACTTACGTTCATAAAAAATAATGAACAAAGAGAAATGAGACAAAAAGAAAGCTCAAGCGGAAGAAGATTTAAGCTAAGGCCCCTTTTCCTCTTTCTGTGTGAAGGTTTGTACCAACAAAGGTGAACAGGAGGATGAAGGAAATTGAGTATGAAATTCGAAACGTACTTAGGGGAATTATTCAAAAACAGGAGAAGGCTATGATGACAGGCGATACTCCAAATGATAACCTATTGGGATTACTACTGGAATCCAATTATAAAGAAATTGAAGATCATGGAAATAACAAGAATGTTGGAATGAATACTGATGATGTAATTAACGAGTGCAAGTTATTTTACTTTGCAGGACAAGAAACAACCACTGTTCTGCTTAATTGGACAATAGTGTTGTTAAGCAGGTTTCCCAATTGGCAAACACAAGCAAGAGAGGAGGTCATTGAAATTTTTGGCTCCAAGAAACCAGACTATGATGGACTAAATCGTCTAAAAGTGGTAAGTATCAATTTCCATTTTGCTCTCTTAAGTTACTAAGTTAAGAAATGTATTGAGGTTGAAAATACAAGTCTAGAAAATAAATACCCTTTATTTTGAAACAAGGGCAATTTCTTCCTCCATAATTAGTCCATGATATTAATAAAAGGGGAAATTTTTTTAAAAAAAAGTAAACTTCAAAATATTTTAATAATTGGGATAGTTAATTTGGTATTTGATCGCCAGCCCCAAAAATTAAAAGCTGAAATCACTAGTAAATGGTTTGTTGATACTTATAAACCCTTCTATACTATGTTTTATTCCCATTTTTATCCAAATCAAGTTTACCCTCCAACACCCTTTCCAGGAATATGTTAAATGTATTTTGATTGATATATTTGAATTAGTCATCAAAATTAGATGCGCCTGCACTCTACTATTAAATTACTTCTCTGAAATTTGAGTGTACACAAGAGATTAAATCTCTTACTCTCCCAAATGTAATGTCAATTAATAGTAGTTGCATATGACATTGTCACAGATAACGATGATTTTGTATGAGGTTCTAAGACTATACCCACCAGTTGCTGCGCTTCTTAGAGTCGTAACAAAGGAAACTAGAGTTGGAAATTTGACATTACCTGCTGGAGCACTTGCTATTGTACCAACCATGTTGGTACACCATGATTCTGAACTCTGGGGCGATGATGCAAAAGAGTTCAAACCAGAGAGATTCTCTGAAGGAGTCTTAAAGGCAACAAAGGGTCAAATTTCCTTTCTCCCTTTTGGATGGGGTCCCCGGATTTGCATAGGCCAAAACTTTTCTTTGCTTGAAGCTAAAATGGCATTGTGCTTGATTCTACAGCACTTCTCCTTTGAGCTTTCCCCGTCTTATGCTCATGCTCCATTCATGGTTTTGATCGTTCAGCCTCAATTTGGCACGTCTATCATCTTACATAAGCTCTAGTTTGGGTTTACGAGAAGAGGGTACATTATCTCATCTATCTTCTATCTCTTGTTGTGTGGCCTCTAGTTAAATGTTCTCAAGGGGAAATACTACGTTCATAAAAAATCTTCTTGGGAAATATTATGTGTAATAAATTATTCATATACTTTGTGCGTTACTATGCTATATGTTTGTTCCAAACTTTCTATGGGTCCTTCTTCTCTAACAATAGAATCAACGGGTAGTAATGTCAGAAATGTAATTCTGTCATTGCGAGGAATTTTCTGAGCTTCAATGCTGTCCCTTGAGAATTTGGGCCAAATGAGAGGATAACAGGTCAGTTTTTGTTTGGGACTCATCTACATGTTCACTCATTTAACCAAATGAGACGATTGCTCGCAGACTGTTTCTTTTCTTTTTTTCCCTTCTTTTAAAGAGTTTTGACAATCAATTTTTATACCAAATAAATATTGCGTACCAAATTTTTTCAGATTAGTTTTAGCCTTTTAGGTAATATTAAAAAAATAAAAAAATAAAAATTTTAAAAATATTTAGTTTTAAAAAAATATTATGCTACAATATTTTTTAACTACTACTTTTTTTTTTTTGTAATACTTTCTAAGTTTTTAACTCCTAAAACGTCGTTTTCGTTCAACACAAAAGGCTAAAACACTCCTCTGTCAAAATGTTCAGTTCTTCTTATCGATACTGCAGTTCTGGCCAGTAATATTCTATCACGTGTTATTCCAAAAACTCTTGGAGAGGTGAGAGGCTTGAAAACTTTGGATCTTTCTTTCAACCAACTCTCTGGATCCATTCTTATTGAATTTCAAAATCTACATGTCATTCAGCTTTTAAACCTCTCTTATAATGATTTAGAAGGAACAATTCCTAATAGTGAAGTTTTCCAAAATCTTTCTGCTGTCCATTTAGAAGGCAATAAAAAACTTTATTTGTATTTTGCATGTGAGCCTCATGGCCATGGAAGAAGGCATGCCAGACATTGCATCATCATAACCACAGTGGTAACACTAATATTATGTCTGACAATTTGCTTGCTACTATACATAAAGAATAGAAAAGTGAAAGTAACAGCAACAACATCATTTAAACTTGGAAGCTTGGAAACGATGAATTGATTTTAAATACTCTAGTATTGACTTTAAAAACAATGAATTTCTGACCCTAGTTTATGAGTACTTAAGTAATGGGAGCTTGAAAGATTGGATTAAGAGGAAGAGAAAGCATGCAAGTGAAAATGAGTTAAACCTTATGGAGAGACTGAATATAGATATTGATACTGCTTGTGCATTGGATTACCTACACAATGATAGTGAAGTTCCTATTATGCATTGTGATTTGAAACCCAACAACATTATCTTGGATGAAAATATGACTGCAAAGGTTAAAGACTTTGGATTCGCTAGGTTGCTGATTCAAAGTTCAACTAATCAAGTCTCCATTAACTCCACACATGTCCTTAAGGGTTCAATTAGTTACATATATACCTCTAGGTTAGTAGCTAGCCTCACAACTTTCTCTTAATTAAATAGTAATAGTATATAACTTGCCAAGTTAAATCTCTCTTGAAGAACTTTTTAACTTATTGAAATATAATTTCTTAATACAAATATTAATATGTTTCTTTATTCCCTCTTTATGAACCTTTTAATACACATTTTGAAACATGAAATAATTATTAGTGTTCAAATCAATAAGTTTGATACTATTTTCAAAAAAAATTTCATAGGTTTATTATGTATTTTTTTTTATGAAAAACTAATTATTTAGTTAATTTTTGTATTAAAAAAATAGTCAACCCGATCACCCGAATCAAACTAATTCATAGATATTCGATTCGATTTAGTTCAGATTTGACTATAAAAAAATACGAAAATCAAATTAAACTAAACTAATTAATTTTAATTAGTTCAGATTTATTTTCCCTCAAAAATTAAATTAAACTATCCACTTACATCCCTATTGAGCACAATGAGCAGTAGCTGTGGATTATGTCCAGTGAAGGGCTTCAGAGTAGACTAATGTGGAAGACAGGATGAATCTTGCAATCAGGTGGCAAATGCAATTTGTAGGCCACCTTGCCTATCTTTTCCTTAATTCTGAATGGGCCAAGGCCAACATATCTTGTGGTTAGTCTGAACTTCAATCTTTTAGCCAGGGAGTGCTGTCTCTGTACAGTTGAGTTTTATGTTTTAACCCAAACCCAATCACCTTTTTGTAAGGAATGTTGTCTCTGTACTGTAGGAATGTTGTCTTAACCAAAAAGGTGATATGTTTTTGGTATGCACATGGCACTGCAAAATTAGCTAGTAGAAATTAAAACTAATCAAAAGTAATAACAAAAAGATACATTGCCTACAGATTTACAGTGATGAAACTTAACATGTTACATTTAGAATTTTAACGATATGCACATGAATGCAGGTTTGTATACATAGTATGTATCTTGAATCACTGGCTAATTTAATCATAGTTGAACTGGGATTGAATTAGTATATATATATATATATATATATATATATATATATATATATATATATATATATATATCAATATTAATAATTTTTATTGACATAAATTGTGAAAGTTTATTATTTTAAGTTATTTTTGTATCTAAGATTAGAACATTATTCTATTTAATATAAAGTGTATATATAAAAATATTAAAATAAAAAATTTAAAATAATTATATGAAAATACTAATTACTAATAGTTGTCCAAGAATACATAAACACAATATAATATTTTATTTACTAACAATAACACAAAATCCATATAACATAATAAAATATCCAATATTGTACAAGTAAGTGGAATAGCCTAGTGTTTACCGTGACCAATTAATTAGTTCGCACGGTTTAATGGTAGTTTACCAATTCTTGAGTTTTCGGTTCTGAAAGATGGTCGAACCAATCGGTCCGGTTCTCATAACACTAATTTTAACATGTATATCGACAAATAATTAACACTCTTTAAATTTTCAGATAAATTTTGATTCAATTTCTATACATGAGATTTAAAAATATATATGAGTGTTACGTATAAAAGAAATGTAAAATAATTACTTCAAAACACAAAGTTAATTTAAAAAATAATTTGGTTCAAAATTTATTGGAAAAAATAAAACAAGACGACTGTTAAATTCATATACAACGTATCAATTATTTTAATCTAAAAACTGTAATTTTTGTTATTTATGTGCAATATGTTTTTATTCTTTATTATTTTATTAATAAATAAAATCATATATATGTTAAGTATTATTACATTATTTTAATACAAACTCTAAAAATTTAAAATATAAGTAAGAATGAATTGAGTCAGTAATAAACTTAGAATTACTCTCTTCATTAGTATTGAATTTAAGTATTTTCTTTTTTATTAAATTTTTTTATTATTAACCAAAAAATATATATTTTACTATTTTCTTTGTTTATTATTATTAAAAATAAGTTAATTTAAACTATTAAATTAAAACAAAATCAAATATAATTCATGGCTCTTGGGTTCTCTCTCACTGACTCTTCCGTTCTCTACTGTCATTGAGTCTTCCATTCTTTCTGTTTAGTTTTAGTCCATTCTCTTGACCTATTTATAGTACATACCTCTCTCATGTTCGTTTTGTTTCCCTTCCATTGCTTCCATTGTAAGCTCAACTTGCTTATCGAAAATGGAATACCAGTAGATTCTACCACATATTGACCATAGATAATAGAGATTCTACTGCAGAAGCCAGAGTCCCAGAGATTACGGGACAGACGAATGAATATTTCACAATTTAGAGCATGAAATTATATATTTTATGCTAGAATTTTGATAATAGTATGCTCCAAAGGGAAATTATCTCCTTTGTAGCGAGATGTCGTACGCCAAAGTGAGCCCATGGCATCCTTAAAAGCAAATCAGGAAATTCAAAATTACGGGTTTTGGCAGGGTTGTTGAGCTTCTCTTGTGATTCATTTCTTGAAAAGTTGTATGCTTAATAATTCATTCTTTTGTTCAAGTTTCTTTTTTACTATGAGGCCTCTCTGGGCCCTGGTGGATAGGATAAGAAGCTGATACACAAATTATTGTTTAAAAAAAATGTTTATCTTCTTTTTCTTCTCCTTTGGATGAGTTTATACTACACAATGTACGCACTAAACATATGAGCTTGATGTTAATATGAAATCACATACATACATATATTAAATCCTCCATAAGTTCAATCCTCAAATTCACTAGTTGTTAAAACCTTTTTGAACAGTTGCTGATAACAAAAGGATGTGCAGGCAAGAATTCTTTTTTATGGGATGGTCCGATACCAAAGGTGATCATCACAGACCCAGAGCAAATCATAGATGTCTTTAACAACATGCACGACTTCTGGAAACCTAAGTTAAATCCCTTTTCCAAGTTATTGGGCTCTGGTCTAACACATTATGAGGGCCAGAAATGGTCTAAACGTCGAAAGATTATCAACCCAGCATTCCATTTAGAAAAATTGAAAGTAAGGTTAATTACTTTAATTTATTCTTCAATTTCATAATCAAATTCTAACTTTTTTCCTTTTTCTAACGTGATTTACAACATACTTAATTCCGTCCCGCCTAATCATGTCTTCATTATGCTACAGGGTATGTTACCAGCATTTTCTCAAAGCAGCCATGATATGATTAGCAAATGGGAGGAAATGTTGTCGTCTGATGGAACGTGTGAGATTGATGTATGGCCTTTCCTTCAGAATTTGACTAGTGATGTAATTTCTAGAACAGCATTTGGAAGCAGTTATGAAGAAAGAACAAGAATATTTGAACTTCTAAAAAAGCAGGGGTATCTTTTAATGACGATACGGAGCACAAACAATCCTGGATGGTGAGACTAGGTTTTGTTTTTTATATGCTTGGAAACTAAATTTAGCATGTTCTGATTTTACCAGAAGAAGTAAACTCACCATGAAGTTTAAAGGAAACAGCCAATTATCATACTACCTCTGCCATTTTATTTTCACGGAAATTAGTTTTGAATGTAAAAAAAATTTAAAATGTTGGTTTGCTATGCCTATATTTTAATATGGACATACAATTGCAAAAGATACTATGTCGATATCACATTTGTGCGTGGAAAACTTGATAGTCCAATATCTGTTGGAACACATGCAAGTGTGTGTGAGAAAGATGTGTAGTGAGAAGAAGTCTAACAATATCTCTATAGTCCCCGAAGCATTTCAGGCTTGTCAAATCACCATGAAAGCTTAAGATATCTATGTTCTAAATATAATGTATAAATAAGAAATTTACGTTAGGATTTTGACTAATTATTCATGGCATATGGATTTTGCATGATTTACCATATGTGTGTCTCATGCCAAGATATTTGATATCTAGTTTTGAAAACATCTTAGAAATTTAAAAGATCTGGCATACCTGTCCAGCCAGGTCACCAGAGAATTAATGTCAGTCCGTGTAAAATTAGGATAGAGTGGGTTCTTACTTTCGTTAAGCTCTTTTACTACTCCTTTTTATTCTTTATTAGTTGTCATTTTAAATTTTTTTATTTTATATTAGATATCGTTTTATAATTTTAATATAGAATTAATCATTTAGTATTAATTTTACCTTTATTTTTTTATTTATTTAATTTTTAGAATCTTTCAATATTTATTCATCTAATTTTTATCTCTCTCTTATTATCTCTTTTATCGACTAATCACATTATCATTTTTTAATTACTGAATCAAAAGATAGTAATGTCTTTTACAATTTTTTTAAAAAATTAAGACTATTAAATTATTTTCTTAATATTAGTGTCATTTCCTAAAATGATAGATAAAAAGAAGAATTTTTCTAACTAGTGATACTTTTTAAAGAATTTAAAATTAGAAAATTTTGCATAAAAAGTAGAGTTCTTTTAATTTCTAATGCAAAAACTCTACTTTTCATAAAATCTTCATATTTTGAAACCTTAACAAGTATTAAATTTTTAAGGAAATTAGCGCTAGGTTAAAGAAGTTATTACTTAAAGTAAAAAGTATTAAATGGTTTTAAAATTTTTAAGATAATAAATACTTGTACTTTTTATTTAATAGTTTTTATTTTTAAATTTTTGTTAACAAAACCCATAAAACAAAATGAATGCATCTTTAGGTTAAATCATTTCTGGAATATAATAAATATATGTTTCAAGATAGATATTTATCATTAATTTTAAAGGGTTTTACTTAACAAGTGTCTTAGGGTAACTAAGTTAAAATAGAAAGTTTTTTTTTATGAAAATAAGATAAATAGTAAATTTTTTTAATTTTTAATGTATTAAATATTTTATTTTTTATCAAAAACATTTTATTTTGACTTGATGTACTTGTTAACAAAACCTAATTTTAACAAAAATTTGGGTTAGCGATTCATGAGCAACCTAACTCGTTAAAATTAAATTTTAAATATTTATGAGTATTATTAGATAAATAAATATATTTATTTATGATGAATAAATTTTTAGTAGAATTTTTCATAAATAAAAAAATTAATTATATCATTCATAAATAAATAAGACAGTTATAAAATATATCAATCTTATTGAATTATTATCTTAATGAATATAATTTAATATATATTTAAACATAATCTTATCAATTAAGATACTACTATAAATATCACATAAGTAATAAAAATATATATCAAATTTTAAATATTATTCATCTTATGCATGATAAGAAATTATATTTATCAATCTTATTCAAGTAATTTATTAAAATTTGTTCAGAATAAAATTAATGATTTAAAATTTATATAAATTAGTTAACATGCTATAATTTCTCCACCACGGATACTTGGATCACATAAAATTATTCAGTATGCCAATCATAAGGGGTCGAACACCATGAGAATGGAGTGGTTCTATTCAACTTCTATCCAACAGTAAAACTATTGTGCGGGTTAGGTATGGTTTTTCTATACCATCCAACAGCTTTTTTCCAACAAAATAAAAGTTGTTATCTACTATTATTAAACGTGTTTGGTAAATCTGAATGAAAAAAAACAATAACTTTTATGGCATAAAAAAAACTATTTGGATCTATATGAAATTTGAGTTGTTTTAAAAAAATTATTAAGATTACTTTTAATAGTGAAATATAAATATTATTTTATTTTTAATTAAATAATTTTTAATTAATTAAATAATTTTTAATTATTTTATATTTATTTTAATAATTTAATACATAAAAATATTTTTTATATTATTTAAATAAAATAAATTAACTTAAATTATTTTTTAACTAACCTATTTAAATATAACTTTTATTTTTATAAGTAATTATAATAAAAAATATTTATATAATAATTAATTATTAAAATAATTACAATTATTATCGTGGAATTTATGAAACCAAAAAACAGACAACGGGCCATTACCAAAAAAGGATTTGGATCCTTTCCAATAAAAAATAACTGGAGAGCATATTAATCATTCAAATCAAATTTTTATATAATAAAATATTAAAAATAAATATAATATAATAATTATTAAAGATGAAATTGAAAGCTAGATTTTTTCTAATTTTTTTATAATCGGAGAGGATTCAAATCTACCAAAAAAATAAGACTGCAGGCTGCAGCTAACGTCTTTTCACCCTTTGCCTTTGAATTCGCGAAGTTTCACTTTATTTATTTAGAGAATTTACATAGTACTAGATGAATTTGGTATTTATAGAGAATTGTTAAATATTTATTAAATATTAAATTTATAATAAATATTTAAAAATAATTAATAATTAACAAAATATTTTATAATTCGTTTTAAATATCAAAATTTTTAAAAAATTTAATATAAAAAATTCTCATTTATTTATGAGTTTTGTGTCTAATAAGTATATATATATATATAATAAAAAATATTAAATAAAAAATATAAACATTTATTGTCTTAAAAATTTAGAAAAATAATATTTTTTCTTTAAATAATTAATAATAAATAATAAATATTATTTTTAATCATTAACATATGCCCTTAAGGAAGGGCACTGCTAACAAAACTCTTTATTTTTTTACTTCTTTCATTCATTTTTAATATGTGGAAATGACATTACTACTAAGAAAACAATTTAATAATATTGATTTTAGAAAAAAAAAATAAACGTAAAATATAATATTATCCTCATTAATTAAAAAAGAAAGAATGTCATTCCCCGATAAAAGAGTTGATAGGAGAGATATAGAAATTGGATGAATAAATATTAAAGATTCTATAAGTAAAATAATTAATTGAATAAAAAAGGATAAAATTAGTATAAAATAATTAATTATGTTTTAGAGTTCTAAAACACCTAATATAGAATACAAAAAAAAAAATCTAAAACGAGAACTACAAAAGGAATGAAGGCAATAATAATAAATAATAAATATTATTTTAAATCCTTAATATGTGTGGACACATGTTAACGAAACTCTTTTTTTATTTTTATGTTAAAAAAATAAAAAAAGCTTTTAAAGCCGAAATTTATTTGAACCAAACACATATTTAATCAATGTGGGACCTTAATACACTCATTCATATTTAGGACTAGGCATATGAAGTGTATCAATGTGGGACCTTAATATATCTCCCTCACACCCAAGACTGGATATCTAGAGTGATATATGCGGGTGGTCCAAATGAGATAGACTCTAATACCATATTAGAATAATTAGGCTTAATTCCACCCTAAAACCTAGCTCGTGGTAGTATAGTTGCCTAAGTCTATTATAAATGATACTTTATTCATATACTTAATCGAAGTGAGACCTTAACAAGAAGAGATTCAATTTAATTGGTGTGAGTGGTGGAGGGATTGAAAGGGGGAGTAGCACAATATTCAAGAAGGGGAAATGGGTCTAAGGTTTTACCAATGTTTTTAAAATTAGACCGATCATTGAAACGATGAATACATTGATTTATGGCCCATGGTCAAATCGGTGATAACTATATATATATATATATATATATAATATATTAAGTAATAAAGTAATATACTAATATCTCATTATATTATTTTGTGTTTTAAAGTCTCACATTGTACAATAAGAAAAATATCCAAGTATACAATATATATATATATAAAAACTAATAAGATGTCATACTTATAAGTTTCACATAAAGTATTGAGTGGAACATCTAAGCATATAACTTATATAAAGTTAATGAGAAGACAAACTTTCTTATGTCTTTCTTGGACCTTATATATAGGCTTTTAATTTGTAACTTGACATTGAGCCTCTATTTGGCTCAAATTTTGTTTATTTGAATGAGTTAAAATTGTATTGACAAAAAAAAAGAGTTTAAATTATTTTTAATCAAACTAGGTCAAATTGGTTTACTATTGATTTTATCAATTTTTGACCAATTCATCTAATTCTTGACTGATTCTGACTAGTTCTTGAACAAGTAATTGGACTAGGCTTGTGACTGGTTCACCAATTTTCCAATCGATCCTACTAGTCCAATCCCATTTTTTCAATATTGAATTTGACATAAGCAATATAGATGAGCTGTCATTGTCATTTTTAATAGGAGTTGGTAAATTTTGAATGGTGGAACAGGAAATGGAACAAAAAGAATAGGCAAATGAGATTTTTTTCCTACCAATCTATGAAGTACAGACACACTATTGTTGAGATGTATCCGTGTGTCGGACACGTGTCCATGTCAGACACATAGAGATACCTGTACGACACACGTGTCCTACGTGTCAGAATGTGTCTAATTAAAAAGATTATTATTTTTAATTTGGACACTTCTCGGACACGTTTAGACACGTCTCGGACACGCTTAGATACGTCTCGGACACATTTAGACACGTCTAAGACACGACTTGCATACAATCGATTAATATTTTTTTTAAATAATTTTCATGATTAACGTTCAATTAGTAAGCTCGTAACCTACTCAAGCTTAATCACATAACTAATGTCCCAAGTCACTATTTTCACACATCAGTATTTTAAGTTTTATCTTTTCATACATCACTATTATACTTTTAAGTTTTATCTTTTCACACATGACTATTTTCATCTGCTCCTTCTACCTTTGTTCGTATCGAATCGTCCACTTCGTCGTCACTGAAACTTGTTTCATACCAATATTCTCTCTAGTTAAATTTTTTTATGCACATGTACTCATTCATGATTAGTTCTATTAAGACAAGTTAGTTTAAGAGATTTTTTACAATATATCAATAGAAATTATGCTCCATATTTTTTAGGAGGGGCTTATTAGGTAGTAAATATTAATACATATGACATATATTAAGATATTATAAATCTTCAAGCTTATAGAAATGATATTAATGAATTATGAATTTTTTTACTAAAATTTTGTAATTATATATATATATGGAATATAGCTGGTGAGAGAAGTATTTATTGTGAGAGATGAGAGGAGTGAATATTGATCATTGGATCTTTCATGAATGGTCAAGATTAGAAGATAAATGCATGTGACTTTTTTAAGTGGTCACATGACTTTTAAGTAACTTTTAATCTTGACCATTCATGTATAGTTGCATGGTCAAGATTTATTCCTCTTACTCTATCATAATAAAAACTCTTCTCACTAGATATGCCATATATATATATATATATATATATGCAGTGTCTGTGTCCTATAATTTTTGAATTTGATGTGTCTCTATATCCATATCTGTGTCATGTCTTGTGTCTGTATCCGTATCTGTGATTCATAGCTACCAATCAAGTAAGTCATAACAATTACACAATTTTAGGCGATTTAACCTACAATAATCAGATTCTTAAGTATACCAAATACGTTCCAACACTTCAACTCTTGCTTTTGCATGAACATCATCCAATCGAGCAGAGATGAGGTTGTTTCTTGCCCTACGAAGTAAAATATCTTCAATACTAATTCCAAGTTTCTTCTTGATCTCATTTTTTTCATTTTTCATGTAATTGGGATTCCAAAAATAAGCCGAATAGGTCATTTTTATGACTGGAATTGCAATGGAAGATAATTAAATATTTTAAAATTTTAAAAGTCACCACTAATTTTTATTTTATTAAAAGATAATAAGAAAATTGAAACTAAGTTTGGGAGTCTAGCTCAAACAAACTACTATTCATAATAAAAAGGCACCAAACCAATACTTTTATTTAGATCAACATGCACTCCTGGGTATATAGTGGAAGATAGTCGCATGAAGGGCGCGCTAGATACAATTGATATTACAGTTTATGCAAAATGATGTGTGCCCCGAATTTTGGCTGCAGAGTAAGGTAACTGGTGGGAGCATGTGTATAGGCCGGAGAAAGTTCAAATGAGAAATGTTGAAGCAATGACAAGACCATCTTTGCTTCCAATATGGCAAAGTTTTGGCCAATGCATGTTCTAGGACCTCATCCAAATGGGAAATACGAAATGTTAGATTCCCATAATGTCTGATTCAAATTTTTAAATATGATTTATATATCTGTTTTGTTATTCTACTTAATATTAATTAATTTTAGATTAAAATATCACATGATATTATAATTAAGAACTTATGTCTGTAACTTATTTAACTAAGCTTCTTTGTGATTTTATGTTAGAATCTCACGTACATTTTGTTGCCTTTGCTATTCCTTCAGAAAACCTTTCTGGTTTGAACTCCTTTGCGTCATCACCGCAGATATCATGATCATGGTGCATCAGAAATATTGGTATGGAAACATGTATTCCTGCAGGTAGTGATAGGTTTCCAAGTTTCACATCCTTTGGAAGATCTCGATTGAAGTAAATTGCAACCTAAGAACCTCGTACAAAATCATGGTCACCGGTGGAAAAAAAAAAGAGTTATGACAGTGGTTAGCACCAAAAAGGTTTATAAATTTATAATAATAATCATCAAAGTGAAAACCATGTGATACTTACAATAATTTTAAGGCGCTTAAACCATCGAAGTTTGGGATATGGTTGCCAAAATTTTGCAAGACTTCCTCCTCGCAGTCTGGACTGAAATTAATGAACCACGACTTTATTTTTTTTTGGGTGAATATGAACCACAATTTTGGTGCTTTCCCCCCATATAAATGCTCCCACTCACAAAGACAGAAATCATAGATTCGAACCAAAGGTCCAAAAATGGAGGTGTCCTCTGCAACTGCAATATGCGTTCTCAGTTTGGTTCTGATATGGGTGTGGAAGTTGCTGAACTGGTTGTGGCTGAGACCAAAGAAGCTGTAGAGGCTGCTAAGAGAGCAAGGACTTAAAGGCAATCCATACAGGCTTTTGGTTGGGGACTCAATGGAAATGTTTAAGATGATTAAGGAAGGTGCCAAATCTCAACGCATGAGTCTCTCAATGATAAGGATGTAACACCGCATGTCTTCTCAATCATCCATCACACTGTCAACAAATTTGGTACCTCTCTTTCCCACCTACTTAGCTTCATATATAGTGTTACTGTTATCTGCAATTTTCATCACCATCCTCTTTACTACAACTCCATTCAATTAACCCCTTGTTTAATACTGTTATCCAATTAAATTGAATCTCTTCTTGGCAAGGTTTTGATTGGATTAAGTATATGAATAAAATATCATTTATAATGACTTAAGTAATCGTCCTTCTTAGAATCAAGTTTTGGGTGAAATTAAACTTAATTATTTTAATATAATATCAAAATTTATCTTAGTTAGGTTACTCATAAATATCACTCCAAATGTCTAATTTTAAATGTGAAAGAGCTATAATAAAGTCCCACATCGTTATACTCCGGATGCCTAATCTAGATATAAGGGGTTGTATTCAAGTCCCGCATCGATTATGTATAGATTTGGTTAAGATAAATTTTGGCTTTTAAAGCTTTCTTTGTTTTTTCTTTTATAAAAGCTTTTTCTACTATTCTAGCTTTGTTTGGAAAAATTTGATTAAATGAAAGAAAAGATTTTTGCATGGTTGAAAAGCTTTTTGTCCTAAAGCTTCAATTTGAGCATTATTTCAAATAGTTGTTAGATTTTTTTTAAGTTGATTATATTATGTTTTTATTAAAATAATCTTAAAATTTAAAATATTATATAATATAAATAAATTATTTTATATTATTTTTAATAATTTATTTTATAAAAATAATTTTTTCAAATAATTCAAACTAAACAAATTATCTAAAATTATTTTTAAACTAACATATTTAAATATAAAATTAATTCTATTATAATTAATTATAATAATAAATTATACATATAATTAATTATTAAAACAATTAAATTTTTGCAACTAACCTAAAGATACTTTAAATATATGAATAAAATACCATTTATAACTAGATTGACAAATATATGGGTAAAGTACCACATCGGCGAGGTTGTGGGTTTTCTTTGACAAGAATACTTTACATTTCTTTTTTTCATTTTTTCCTGTTATCAAGTTCTTCAATTTTCAGTTTTTTGCTCTCAACCCACACCATTGGTATAGCAGAAGAAGGCATACGCTCAACCCTCCACTATTGGTATTGCAGACAAGGATTACACACTATCATTGATGGTGTTGATTATTTTCTTTTTCATATTATTAATTAAGAAATAAAGTGAAACTACCCATTTGATCGAATTCGATGGTGAAGGGCTTGATATGGTTGAGCGGGGCGCGCAGTGATGGTGTTGGCGGCAGCACCAACAATGGCTCTGGCGAATACCTTTGGGTATGAATATGACGACGACAGCTGGCGGGTGCACGGCTGGATTCCTTATCCACTTTCCTTTACGCTACTGTGACATGCACGAATTTGCAATGGATGCACGAATTTGCAATGGATGCCACTGCCACCATCACCCGCAGTGTGAACCTGAGGTTGGCGTTGTTACGTAGCGGCTCACAATGTAGAAGGAATTTAAGGTTTGGGATGTTACACAATATCTCGATGGCTCTCTCCTTTGTCATGGTCCTCATGGACTTTTGGTGGTTTTAAAATTATTCAGAACGCTAGTAATGGAGCAAAACACAGAAGGATAAGCGTGCAGAGAGAATTGCAACACCTGAATACGACGTTCATTGTTAACAAAAGCAATATAAATGACTTGTCATTTTTGATATTAGTTGGTAAAATTTGATTAGTAAGACAAGAAATAAGACAGGGAGAAGATTTTAATCCTTGGTGGACAGGTGACTTTTGTACAAGGTTCTTTGGGTTCATCCACCAGGTCCTTTTCCCTAGAAGAGTAATAAGAGTAATTTGAGAATTACAACTTTTATGCTTGAACCAGGGCGAGAACAGTAGATCCTCGTCCATGCATACTTGTCCACATAAGATTAGGAACTTTATAAAATGACACCAAAAAGAAATAAAATAGGTGTGTGTTTATATTAACTTATTATTATATGTTCAACATAATTTAATTATCAAAATCTTACCGACAGAGTTTGTTTTTTTTTAAGTGAATTTTCTCTAAAAATTAAGTAAATCCAATCACACACTATTAGTATGGTCCTGCAACAGTTTTGAGAGAGAGAATACATCTAATTTCTAATCTATAACCATTTTTAACAAACAATTGGACCTTATATAGCTTAAATCCAGTCATATAGCAGTAACGAACGAGGACAAATTTGAAATTATTTATTTATGCAAACCAAGCTCAAACATTTAAGTGTTCGACTAATATTTATGAGTGTATGAATAAGTTTATGGATAATGTTAATATTGTTTTTATTAGATATATGTTACAACTATTTTATATTTATAATGTACATAAATTTATGCTAACAAAGCTATACAGTTTTCTTCAAATAAATAAATAAATAAATATATATATATATATATATACGATTTTAGGTTTCAATTTCAAGTTTATATTCTTTGGTACAAAAATGGGTAAACTGGGTGGTGACCAAACATTTCAGGCTTTGGAGTTGGAGTCTCTTACCACTGGACCACAACGCTTGGTGTTAGCTCTCAAGTTTCTTAGAGGTATGTTCTTTTTTTTTTTTTTCTTACCAGGTTTCCAACACAATTACAACGTGAGATTAATACTCATTTAGGACATTAAGATTATCCATTCACATAAGTGTTTTTCTTATACTTGAAGATTTGACATTGTAGAATCCCCTCAACCCATTAAACTCAAGTTTCTTTATCAATTGGTTCACCTTTTGGGTGTTTAAGGGTTATGCCAATCGCAATCATTAGCTCAAGCGCATTAAAATGCCTTAGAATGATGTTGGCCGAGCTGCACGTTCATATTCATTTAATAAGTCAATTAACATTTTGAAAATTTGAGAATGGGTTTTATATAAAAATAATTTAAAAATCCACCATTAATTTGTTTTTCTAATTCTAAAATTTAAGAGAATACCAAACTGGTTGTTAGCATATTATCCTGATAGTTTAACACAGCCTAGTTACTCGAAGTACTGAATCCTCTTTGTCAGAAACAAATCTGTTTGACTTTCTTAATTAAATCACATGATTCAGATTTTTTGCACTTGGAAAATCTCAAGTAAAAAAGATGATGTATAAAAGTTTTATCGGGTCAATATCTGACTTTTTAACTGGCCTTGGGTTCATTTAGTTGACCATCGGCAATATATGTTTTACCAGACAATTTCATCCATCACATATGTGGCTTCCAATTTACAAAGTTATACGTTTGGTATCATATTATCATATATTTTTAAATTTACAAGCTCATCTATACTGAAAAGTTGCAAGGAAAAGAAAGAATAGGCATTATCACCATCCAATTTTGTCCGGATATTTAAAAAAAAAAGCAAGTAAAAGATCACAAAGAAAAAGAAAAAGAAACTGCAATAATCTCTTTTATATATAAAGTCCTATATTGATAAATTATTTTTTTTACTTAGTCCCACATTAGAAAAATTATGCTCTTTCACCCTCCCTATCTCTTATATAAAGAGTTGATTCTTAAGTGTTTGAGTCATTTAAAAAAATTCTCATTTTGACTTAATACTAAGTATAAAGTTTGAGAATTTTAATTAATTTTTTTTTCTGTGGATTGAACACGTGGAATTCTCTGTACCACACTTTTTGAGCATAGTATTTTTTGCATGTCTTGAAGGGTAAGTTTTTTATTCCTTTCCTTTTATTTTATTTTTAATATATACTAGTTCATTTTAGCTTATTTAGTTTCTTTTTTTAGGTTAGGTTCAAGGTATTTATATCTTAAATTAGTTTTATATTTTAAAATTGATAGGATCTTTTTCTTGTTTTTGATTTTTGATAATGGGTTGATAAAATAAAATAAAGTAAAATAAATATATTTCTTTGATTGCTCATTTGATTTGTTCTTGTTTACTCTTTTTGATTGATTATGTTTATTTTTATTTTTTGGCATGTTACTTTGTTTAAAATAACTTATTGTTATATTTTTTTATCATTTTCTTAATTAAAATTAACCAACAAACACTTATTTTTTAGAAAAATTACGTTAATTTTGATTTACTCATTACACTTAGAGTATACATATGCCAAAAGTCAAGCTAAACTTATAAATTTTTTTAATTTTTACTTTGATTCATCTTTATTTTTTGTTATATTTTTCTATTTGAATTGTAAATCTTTTTTTTTGGGCTTTTTTTTTATTCTAACTTGTAAATTTTGTAAATTAGTCTTTATCCCTTTCATTGTTAATTAACTTGTAGATATTTAATTTATTTTTTAATTTCCTTATAAATATTGTAGTTTTTTTTATTTACTCATTCTTTTATTGTTTATTTCGTGGGATAGATTAAATATGTTTACATTGTTCACTTCGTACAATTAATTTTAAGGTAACTATCTTAAGTTAGATGTATGAGATGTAATAAGATTAAATCTTTATTATTTTCTATGCATAATTGACTTCTAAACCTAATTAGTTTGTATAGACTAATTTTTTAAAATTTTAAAAGCTTTTCAACGTTTTCCTATCTTAATAAAATAGGTGACAATTTTTCTAAAATTATTTTGATTTTTAAAATTTTAATTACCTTTTGTCACGATAGATGCTTGTTAAACAAAATAATATACATTATTAGATAATAATGTAAAAAAATTTATACTAAAACGAGATCAAATTTAAATTATATAATCAATCTATTCACAAAATGTCTCTGCGCCTGGAAATTTTTATATTAAAATTTCAACCTTATATGAGTGTCCTTGTGCATGCGCGCATTGGCAGGGTTGGCAGTTGGAGCTTCTTCTTGTCCATATATATGTATGCTTTTGCTTTCATTGATAGACTCTCTTCTGTTATTGGACTTCCATTTCAACCACCAACTATAGCTGCTTTACTTTGCAGATGGAAGTTGTTGCAGTGAAAGTGGCGTGTGTTGGATTTTGTATTGCATTTGTTATCATACTCTTAAGAAGAGCACTGAATTGGCTGTGGCTGACGCCGAGAAGAGTAGAGAGATGCCTCAGAGAACAAGGCCTAAAGGGAAACTCGTACACGCTTTTGTTTGGAGACTTAAAAGCAATCTCCATGATGATACAGAAAGCAACATCTAAACCTATAAACATCAACGACGATATTGTACCTCGCGTCATTCCATTTCAACATCAATTGGTCAAAAAATATGGTATGCCTTTGCCTTTGATTATCTTACCTCTCCATATTATATAATTGAATCTTTGGTTTCCTTCATCAAGCAATCCATTTTTCATCTCACTTGTTTCTCTACAAAGTAGCAGGCATATCATATGCCGAGAAGCATATATATATCGATTAATTCTGAGAGTGAGAAGCAAAAGATGGTATATAAGAAAGTTATGAAGAAAATAAATGGGAGACAGAAACTAATGCATCGAAGTGGATGTGTATTGAGGACTTAAATTGATATTATAAAATTTTATATCACTTACTCTATTTTAGCAATACTTTGTTTTTTCTAAAATTACTATTGAATTCCTATATTTATAAAACCTTTTTAATAAAGGGTTTTGAAAAATGCACTTCTCAAAGAAATAAAAATAAAAAATAGAAAATAGAAAATATTAATTAAAAAATAAAGCTTTTTAAGTTTTTTAATATATTAAATTAAATTTTTACATTTAATTTTAATATTTTTATTTTTTTCCTTAACAAACACTTGTATTAGGCAAACCCTTTAATAAAATATATAAACTTAAATTATAAATTAAAAAAAATAAGTTATACGCAATTATTGGAATTTGGAGGTTGGGTTGTATATTTGTATTAGTAAAGTATAGAACCCACTTGCATCTCCTAACCAAATGTTTTACACTTCATTTTAATATTTTTTTACTTTTTTTCCATAACAAACACTTGTATTAGGTAACCCTTTAATAAAATATATCAACTTAAATTATAAATTAAAAAAAATAAGTTATGGGCAATTATTGGAATTTGGAAGTTGGGCTGTACATTTGTATTAGTAAAGTAATAGAACCCACTTGCATCTTCTAACCAAACGTTCTTTTCTAATTATTATCATTATTATATAATTCTGGTGGACCATTATCATTTATTATATATTGTTACAATCACTTTTACATATTTTATGAAGCATTGGCCATTTTCTAACCCATCGATTGGCTGAAGTTTCAAGAAATCTCTACAATCACTATTGAATTCTTTTATTTATAAAACCTTTTTAATAAAGGGTTTTACAAAATGCACTTGTCAAGGAAATAAAAATGAAAAATAAAAATAGAAAATATTAATTAAAACATAAAGCTTTTTAAGTTTTTTAATATATTAAATTAAATGTTTTACATTTCATTTTAATATTTTTTATCTTTTTCCTTAGCAAACACTTGTATTAGGTACGTAAACCCTTAAATAAAATATATAAACTTAAATTATAAATTAAAAAAAATAAGTTATACGCAATTATTGGAATTTGGAGGTTGGGTTGTATATTTGTATTAGTAAAGTAATAGAACCCACTTGCATCTTCTAACCAAATGTTCTTTTCTAATTATTATCATTATTATATAATTCTGGTGGACCATTATCATTTATTATATATTGTTACAATCACTTTTACATATTTTATGAAGAGGAATTATTAGTTGCATATATATGTAATACATTATTTTTATATACATTTATATTTACATAAAAATGAGATTTACTTATAATCTATAAAATAAAATAAAATATTCATTAAAATTTGTTTTTACACACTAATTATATGAGTGTGTATAAAAATAACATATTACATTTGTATATAAGTAAGAATTCATCTTTTATGAAGCATTCGGCCTTTTCTAATCCATCGATTGACTGAAGTTTCAAGAAATCTCTTTCCACTCCTCTGTTTTAGTGAACTCGTATAGATTGTTATAAACCTTCTGGTAGAAATTCCTCAGTTTTGAACATTTTCATAATGGTTTTTGCAGGTAAGAATTCGTTTATTTGGTATGGCCCTAATCCTACGGTGCATATTATGAATCCTGAAGCAATAAAAGACGTTCTGAACAAGACAGATGACTTTCCAAAGCCTATCTTCAATCCACTCGCCCAATTCCTGATAACCGGACTTGTAGCCCTTGAGGATGAAAAATGGTCAAAACACAGAAAGATTATCAACCCTGCATTTAATCTGGTTAAGCTCAAGGTTATTCCTCATCATATTTATTTTATTATTATTTACAATCTTAAATTTTCTGTGTTATTATTTACTTTGTTTTTGTTTATTTCCATGGCATGCACTTTCTAACCTGCAAATTCTATGATTGTTACAGTTACAAGATTTAGTAAGAGTATGTTCGGGACCGGTTTAATCCGTCCTCAACATACGTTAAATGTCAAAAAAGTTGTTGCTTTGCAACAGAAATATATTTGGAAAAAATGTCAAAAAAAATTGTTGATGTTAAAAATTGATATATCAATAGCATTTTTTAGAGGCGAAAAATTAAGCTGTTTTATAAAAAGTTGTTGAAATTATTTTTTATAATAAGATGTAAATATTATTTTGTTCTCAATCAAATAATTTTTTTAATTAATCAAATAATTTTTTTAATTATTCTATACTTATTTTAGTAATTTGATATATAAAAACTATTCTTTTTATATCATCTAAATGAAACAGATTAATTTAAAATTATTTTTCAGTTAACATATCCAAACATAAATTTTTTTCTTATAATTGATTATAACAAAAAAAAATTATATAATAATTAATTATTAAAATAATTTAATTTTTACAACTATCACAAACACACACTAAATCTCAATTACATTCGATACACAAGTGGGGTGAGGGACCTGCATAAAGTGGTTCTCTCATTTCATGCGTATCAAAGCAATCTTAATCTTGTAGCTCCCGAGCTTACTAGTATCATTCTTATTTTATCTCATGTACTTTTCATTTATAATAGAAATCCATATGAAAGCTTGCTTCTCGACCAAGAATACAAAAAGCTAGCTCTAGATGGTGTATGAAAATATAAAGCTCAGCATATGCAAAATTAAGGGGTTGTTGAACTTTTGGCACGGCATTGTGCTATATGGTATTTGACATTATTAGACTTGGAATTATTTTTAATAGTAAAATATAAATATTATTTTATTCTCAATCAAATAATTTTTTTAATTAATCAAATAATTTTTTTAATTATTTTATACTTATTTTAATAATTTAATACATAAAAATAATTCTTTTTATATCATTCAAATAAAACAGATTAACTTAAAATTATTTTTTAACTAATATATCAAAACATAAATTTTTTTTCTTATAATCGATTATAATAAAAAAAATTTATACAATAATTAATTATTAAAATAATCTAATTTTTATAACTATTTCAAACACACACTAAGTTTAGATTACATTCGATACACAATTGGGGTATGGGACTTGCATAAAGTGGTTCTCTCATATCATGTGTATCGAAGCAATCTAAACCTTGTATCTCCCGAGCTTACTAGCATCATTCTTATTTTATTTCATGTACTTTTAATTTATAATAAAAATCCATATGAAAGCTTGCTCCTCCACCAAGAATACAAAAAGCTAGCTCTAGACGGTGTATGAAAATATAGAGCAGCATATGCAAAATTAAGGAGGAGTTGAATTTTTGGCAGGGCGTTGTGCTATTTGGTATTTGGCATTATTAGATTTGGAATTATTTTTAATAGTGAGATATAAATTTTATTTTGTCCTTAATCAAATAATTTTTGTCCTCAATTAAATAATTTCTTTAACCAATCAAATAATTTTTTTAATTATTTTATACTTATTTTAATAATTCGATACATAAAAATAATTTTTTTATATCGTTTAAATGAAACAGATTAACTTAAAATTACTTTTCATCTAATATATCCAAACATAAATTTTTTTTTTATAATCGATGATAACAAAAAGTTTTTATACAATAATTAGTTATTAAAATAATTTAATTTTCACAACTATTTCAAACACATACTAAGTCTAGATTACATTTGATACACAATGGAGTGTGACACTTGCATAAAGTGGTTCTCTCATCTCATGTGTATCGAAACAATCTTAGCCTTGTAGCTCCCGAGCTTACTAGCATCATTCTTATTTTATTTCATGTGCTTTTAATTTATAATAAAAATCCATATGAAAGCTTGCTTCTCCACCAAGAATACAAAAAGCTAGCTCTAGATGGTGTATGAAAATATAGAGCAGCATATGCAAAATTAAGGGGTAGTTGAATTTTTGGGGTGGCATTGGGCTATATGGTATTTGGCATCATTAGACTAGTGAGTTTGTTTGACACGATATCTTTTACACTAAGATTGCAACCATATAACTCAAATGGCTATATGGTATTTGGCATCATTCTTATTTTATTTCATGTACTTCTAATTTATAATAAAAATCCATATGAAAGCTTGCTCCTCCACCAAGAATACAAAAAGCTAGCTCTAGACGGTGTATGAAAATATAGAGCAGCATATGCAAAATTAAGGAGGAGTTGAATTTTTGGCATGGCGTTGTGCTATATGGTATTTGGCATTATTAGATTTGGAATTATTTTTAATAGTGAGATATAAATTCTATTTTGTCCTTAATCAAATAATTTTTGTCCTCAATTAAATAATTTTTTTAACCAATCAAATAATTTTTTTAATTATTTTATACTTATTTTAATAATTCGATACATAAAAATAATTTTTTATATCGTTCAAATAAAACAGTTAACTTAAAATTACTTTTCATCTAACATATTCAAACATAATTTTTTTTTCTTATAATCGATGATAACAAAAAGTTTTTATACAATAATTATTTATTAAAATAATTTAATTTTAATAACTATTCCAAACATATACTAAGTCTAGATTACATTTGATACACAATGGAGTGTGACACCTGCATAAAGTGGTTCTCTCATCTCATGTGTATCGAAACAATCTTAGCCTTGTAGCTTCCGAGCTTACTAGCATCATTCTTATTTTATTTCATGTACTTTTAATTTATAATAAAAATCCATATGAAAGCTTGCTTCTCCACCAAGAATACAAAAAGCTAGCTCTAGATGGTGTATGAAAATATAGAGCAGCACATGCAAAATTATGGGGTTGTTGAATTTTTGGCATGGCATTCGGTAATATTAGACTAGTGAGTTTGTTTGACACGATACCTTTTACACTAGGATTGCAACCAAATAACTCAAAAAGCAAAATTAATTGTTTTGGTCCAACCTAAGTTTATATACCATCATTCATCATCTAATCAATGTGAGACTTTTTTTTCTCCTGACACACAAGACACTCACATGTGTGTTCCAACAGTTATTCTCTTCATTTCATACTAACAAATGCTTACCTAGTGAGAAGAAAAGAAATGATCTTCATATTCCAACAACCTAATTAAATCCTGAATAATGCTACATAGACATACTTACACATATATTATCTCACATCTATTTAGTTTTTACCATTTGATCATAATTAATCTCACTTCATTTTTTGCATACATATATTTTGATTCTGTTACTTACCTTGATGTAAAGAGATGTACTTCCAAGTAATGTATAAGAAGCATTATTGTTTAATCTTAGCATAAAAATAAAATCTTTTTTCCTGGTAGTACTAATGGATTCCATTGGATTATTTTCACCTGAAATCATTACCCATTTCACATCTCAAATTTGTTGCAGCTAGTGTTACCTGCAATTTATCAAAGTTGTAACCAGATGATAAACAAATGGAAGACGTTAGTATCTGAAAAGGGATCATGCGAGTTAGATGTTTGGCCGTTCGTTAATAGCTTATCAGGTGATTTGATTTCTCGTACGGCTTTTGGGAGTAGCTATGAAGAGGGAAGAAGAGTATTTCAACTCCAAAAAGAACAAGCTGAACTTACAGCCAAGGTCCTAGCCTCTGTTTATGTTCCAGGTTGGAGGTATGCTTAATTATATAGTTTCAAATTGTTAATTAATTAAGTTTCCTTCTAAGTTATGTGGTTTAGTGGCAAGAAACTTGCAGGGGATTATTATTGTTAAATGAATGCTCAATCCGTGGTAACCAGCTTCTTCATTGTAAATGTAGCTTCTAGTGTCAATAACAATAATGCTCTGCCAATAGGGTTGGTTCAACTACTAAGATCTAAAAATATCGATAAAAAGGTCTTACGAGTTTTATTAGTGGTCCTTTATTGTTAGGTCATCAGTAATTATTAATGTAGGCATACTCTCACTGCAAAATAGAGAAAGCTCCTCTCTTTCTAAACTTTTCTTTACTCTATATACATATATATATGCTTTATTTGTTTAATTTTCATCTCTAATAAAACGTCCAATAAAAGCAATGAACAAAGAGAAATGAGATAAAAAGAAAGCTCAATCAGAAGAACATTTAAGCTAAGACCCCTTTTCCTTTTTCTGTGTAAAGGTTTGTTCCAACTAAGGTGAACAAGAGGATCAAGGCAATTGAGTATGAAATCCGAAACGTACTTAGCGGAATTATTCAAAAACAGGAAAAGGCTATGAAGACAGGCGAAGCTCCAAATGATAACTTATTGGGATTACTATTGGAATCCAATCATAGAGAAATTGAAGATCATGGAAATAACAAGAATGTTGGAATGAATACTGATGATGTAATTAACGAGTGTAAGTTATTTTACTTTGCAGGACAAGAAACAACCTCGGTTCTGCTTAATTGGACAATGGTGTTACTAAGCAGGTTTCCCAATTGGCAAACACAAGCAAGAGAAGAGGTCATAGAAATTTTTGGCACCAATGAACCAGACTATGATGGATTAAATCGTCTGAAAATTGTAAGTATCAATTTCCATTTTGCTCTCTTAAAATAATAATTTAAGAAATGTAATAAAGTTCAAAATATAAGTCTAGGACAAACATGCTCTTTAGAAAACTTCTTCCTCCATTATATATAAAAAAAGGGAAAGAAAAAAAAAAGAAAAGAAAAGTAAGTAAACTTCAAATTTCTTAATAATTGGAATACTTTATTTGGTATTTTGATGGTCAGCCCCAAAAATCAAAAGCTAAAATCACTAGCAAATGGTTACGTGATACTTATAAGACCCTCTATCTTGCTATGTGCCCCTCCCCCCCTCTTAATTCATCCAAATCAAGTTTCCCTGCAACATCCCTTCTGTAAATCTCATTTAAAAGATTTATTCAATAATAAGAGATTTCGGTTGATCCAAAAACACTTAAGAATCTGTCTTATTTAATGTATTTTGATTGATATATTCAAAGGAGTATTTATGAGAATTAGAAAATGCCCCTGTAGTCAACTATTATAGTACTTCTCTGAAATTTGAGAGTAACAAGAAATAATATCTCTTACTTTGCTGAATGTTATGTCAATTAATAGTAGTTGCATGTGGCATTGTCACAGGTCACGATGATTTTGTATGAGGTTCTAAGACTATACCCACCAGTTGCTGCAGTTACTAGAGTCGTAAAAAATGAAACTAGAGTTGGAAATTTGACATTACCTGCTGGAGCACTTGCTACTATACCAATCATGTTGGTACACCATGATTCTGAACTCTGGGGCAATGATGCGAAAGAGTTCAAACCAGAGAGATTCTCTGAAGGAGTCTTAAAGGCAACAAAGGGTCAAGTTACATTTCTCCCTTTTGCAGGGGGTCCCCGGATTTGCATAGGCCAAAACTTTGCTTTGCTTGAAGCCAAAATGGCATTGTGCTTGATTCTACAACACTTCTCCTTTGAGCTTTCCCCGTCCTATGCTCATGCTCCATTCTCGGTTTTGACCGTTCAGCCTCAATTTGGCACTCCTATCATCTTACATAAGCTTTAGTCTGGATTTACGAGAAGAGGATATATACATTACTCTTCTACCTCATGTTGTGTGGCCTATAGTTAAATTTCCTCGAGGAGAAATACTATGTTCATAGAAAATCTTCTTGGGAAATATTATGTAATAATTATTCATGTACCTTGTGTGTTATGCTTGTTCCAAACTTTCTATTGTGTGGATTCTTCTTGAACATTAGAATCAACGGGGAGAAATGTCAGAAACGCAATTCTGCTACTAGGAGGAAATTTCTGAGCTCCCGTATGTAACTTGAGAACTTGGGCTAATAATAGAAGACCTTGTGTGTAATATTGGGCTAATATCCATATGTTCCAAACTTTCTATTGTGTGGATTCAGGTCACTCTTTTGTATGGGACTCATCAACATGCGCATTCACTCCTCATTTGAAACTAAAAATAAGACCCGAGCGTTGCTCCGTGCACCAAATATATATATATATATATATATATATATATAAAAACAAATCTAGTGAGAGGAGTTTTTATTGTAAGAGGGTGAGAGGAGTAAATCTTAGCCATACAATCATATATGGATGGTCAAGATTAAAAGTTACTTGGAGGTCATGGGACCACTTAAAAAAGTCACATGCATTTATGTTCTAATCTTGACCATTCATAAAAGATCTAATTGTCAAGATTCATTCCTCTCATCTCTCACAATAAACACTTCTCTCACTTAAGTAAGATCTTATATATATATATATATATATATATATATGAGAGAGGATCAACTTACTGTAGGTGTAAGTTTTTTTCTTTTACACTCATTTTCAACCATTAAATCTACTTTCATCTAATGGTTACCTTTAATGAAATAATCTCAATCATTAAATGAAAGTAGATCTAATAGTTAAAAATAAGTATAAAAAAAAATTTATACTGATGTAAATTGATCCTCCTCTATATATATATATAACTATTAAATTTTATTAATTAGTGCGTATATAAAGGGAATAATTATCAAACATTATTTTTGTGAATATTGTTATTTAAAATTCCTCTTTTCATCTTATGATGAAAGTTAAATTTAAAATAAAAATTCTAGGAAAAACTTTTTACAATTAATTATGACAAAAAAAAGTTCAAGAGTATTGAGTATTGACTAATAATAGATGACCTTATAAGTAACATTTTGAATAAAAAGGATTTACCCTTGTACTACAATATTTATTTATAACAATTGAATAAATAATCAAATATTTCACACAGAGTAAAGCTATTTATTTCCACTTAAGTTTCTTTCCAAATCTTCTTTTTTAATAACCTTTGAACTTTTTTGTTTTTTGGGTGAATAAAAAGAGGCCACAGGCCCGAACGACCCTTTGAACTTCAGATTCACTATTTGCTCTTTTTCCTTAGCCATGTCACCCAATTTCAAGTGCTTAAGGTCTTTTGTATTTTAATTTATCCAAAAGGAATGTTAACAACATAATTTTTAAATATTTTTTAATATTTATTTTATTATTATTTCATCTCATATATTTAACAAAGTTATTAAAAGAAAAATATTAACAATACTTATTTTTAGACTAATAATAAAATAAATATTAAAAAAATATCTTAAAAAAATATATTGGTAATCTTTTTCTTGTATAATTGAATGAGCAGCAACCTTTGATTTTTTTTTTTTGGCCTTTTCCTCCTTCTCTTCCATATTTTTTTTTAAAAAAAAGAGGTCTAGATTATAAATCTAGATGCAAAAATAGGCAAAAAAAAAAATGGTCAAGATATTAGAAAAGAAACTTGTCAAGAAATAAATTTCTTTTTGTCAAAAGCTTTATCAAACATTTTTCTTACTAAATAAAAATTTCCTATTCAATTTTTAAGATCAATTTTAGAAAATATCTAAAAATGAAAAAATTTAAAAATATTTAGAGTTTAATTTTAATATACTGAGTATAGAAAAATTTTACATTATCATCTAATAATATGTTGTTACATTATTTGATAAGTTTGACATCTTATATAAAGTTTAACTCATTAAATGAAGTAATAATACATAATTAGATCATAATATATTTTTTTTCAATTGACAGTATACTAAAATTATATTCAATTGTTGTAAATTGAACCTGAAAATAAACAGCAAACCTGTAAAGTCTGAAGCGTGCCAAGCACTGCCCTCAAGGATTATTTCGGTATATACGAAAATCCCCGTACAGCAGACTCTTCCTGTTTGACAGGGATCAAAGAACTGCAAGAGAGTAGAGCAACCCAGACGAAGTGGAGGAAAAGATGTAGAGGAAGAGCAGAAGTGGGGCGGCAGAAATTAGGGTAACCACAGTATGTAAAATAGAATTTATAGAAGCCATTTAAAAAGACTGTTGGCAGAGTAACGTTTAGAAATAAATTTGGCTGTTAAAAATTAAATGCTAATTATCTGCTTATTAATAGCTAATTGGAACGTTAGGAAACATATTTATTTGCCCGTTATGAAAACAGACCAAGTCAAATTTGAATTATTCAAAAACCTCATTTTCCGGGTAAGCTCCAAAAATTAATTAAATATTTGACAAAAGATCTGGGCTTCATGATATCACGCGCAGGGGGGGCAAATCGAGGATTTGCACTAGCCATGAGTTTTTCAGCCCAATCTTGTGTGCGCGAGCCCACCACTTTATTTGTTTCTTACAAAGCCCAAAACACAAGTTGAAATATAAACTCTTCAAAAACTTGCTTCCAACCAATGTGGGACTTATTCTTTTGAAAAAAACACATTTCACAACAATCCCCCACAATTTCAAAAGAATATTTAAAATAAAAACAAACAACAAAAAAATAGAATCTGGGTTACATCATTAGTGTAAACGTTTTCGAATCTGGTGTCTTCTGGACTATGAACCAGACCTAGATAAATAAAACTCTAACTTACAATGTAATTGGTGAAGATTACACTTCTATGAACCAAAACATTTTTCGTGTAAATTAGAATCCCATTTGATCACATCTACACTCTCACTTATCTCTTGTGTTAACGCTGTTTTGCACTTTTCGGCCATGTGCATGCCTGGTTGTTCATGAGTGCTCTAGAGACTATACCATTTTCTCATAGGAGCGGCCCCACTCCACACTCATATAGGTGATTTTATCAAGTGTATACTGCACTTTATACACCACTCATAAGGAATATGAAATTCATTAAAAGCATATAGCTTATCCTCACAATAAATGCAGTCTAACACTTCTCATGCTTCTCACACCATAGGATGGGACAGACACAGTGCTAGCAGTACTAACAAGTGACTTGTTATTACCCATATGAACTTCTTTCATGGGATCTCCACTCATAAAAGTCGGGTTACCATCACTGTTAGTTTCAAATTGGCTTAAGTCCCATTTCCCTCGATGTGGTATATATTAAGTTCCTTCCCAAAGGCTTAGTCAGAGGATCGGCCAAGTTCACTTCTGACTTCACATAATCAATGGATATAATTCCATCTTTCAGCAGCTGCTTTATCACTTCATGTCTCAACCTAATGTGTCTGTTTTTACCATTAAAGGTTTTATTACTTGCAATAGATATTGCCGCCTTGTTGTCACAATGCACAGACACAGAAGGGGTTGGTTTTATTCCTAATGGAATATTTTCTAAGAAATTTCTCAACCACTCGGCCTCATTACCGGTTTTCTCTAGAGCAATAAACTCTGACTCCATGGTGGATTTTGCAATTATTGTTTGTTTGGCTGATCTCCAAGTCACTGCACCACCACCAAAGGTGAACACATAGCCACTAGTGGATTTAATCTCATCTGAATCTGAGATCCAATTAGCATCATTGTATCCTTCTAATACAAGGGGAAATCCACTATAAACAATATCATAGTTCATGATACCTCTCATATATTTCATTAGTCTAGCTAAAGCGGCCCAGTGATCATTATTAAGATTATGTGTATATCTACTCAATCTGCATACAAAGCATACGCTATGTCGGTCGAGTGAAATTCATCAAATGCAGCAGACTCCCAATAATCTGTGCATATTGAGACTGGGCAACAGGATCACCTCTGTTTTTCTTTAATTGAGTGTTAGCATCATAAGGGGTACTCACAGGTTTGACATCAAAATGTCCAAACTTCTTTAGAAGTTTCTCTACATAATGTTCTTGTGATAGTATTATACTATCACACTTCCTTATGATTTTAACACCTAGAATTACACTAGCTTCACCCATGTCTTTCATGTCAAATTTAGATTCAAGAAAATATTTTGTTTGATGCACTATGTCATGGCTAGTACCAAAAATTAGCATGTCATCCACATATAGACAAATAATCACACATTCATTATTTACTAATTTCATATATACACATTTATCAACTTCAACAGAAGAAAAACCATCACAAATTAAAGTTTGATCAAACTTTTCATGCCACTGTTTAGGTGCTTGTTTTAGACCATATAAAGATTTGAGAAGCTTACAAACTTTATTTTCTTGTCCAGGAACTACACACCCCTCAGGTTGTACCATGTAAATTTCTTCTTCTAAATCACCATTTAAAAAGGCTGTTTTAACATCCATTTGGTGAATAACCAAATTATGTATAGAGGCTAAAGCAATCAAAACTCGAATAGAAGAAATTCTAGTTACAGGAGCAAAGGTATCAAAAAAGTCAACATTTTGTTTTTGAGTAAAACCTTTTGCTACTAATCTTGCTTTATATTTCTCAATTGATCCGTCGGGGTTATATTTCCTTTTAAAAATCCATTTGCAACCAATTGGTTTTGCTCTAGGAGGTAAATCTACTAAAACCCAAGTATTACATTTTGTAATTGAATTAATTTCAGAATTAATGGCTTCTTTCCAAAAATGTGCAACAGGTGAAGAAAAAGCTTCAGAAATAGTTAAAGGGTCATCATCAACAAGATATGTGTAAAAATCATTTCCAAAAGAAGTTTCTTTTCTTTGTCTTTTACTTCTTCTCAAATCCTCATATGAATCATTAGATAAATTTTGTACTGGAGTTTCAGAAATTTTTTCTAATTTTAAGGGGAAAATATGTTCAAAAAATTCAGCATTTTTTGTCTCAATTATAGACTTGCAATCAAGCACATCACTTTTTAAAACTAAAAATCTATATGCAGCACTATGATCCGCATACCCGATAAGCATACAATCAGAAGTCTTAGAGCCTATTTTCCTCCTTTTAGGTTCAGGTAACATCACTTTAGCTAAACACCCCCACACTTTTAAATATTTTAAGTTAGGCTTATAACCCTTCCATAACTCATATGGTGTTTTACCTATTTTCTTATAAGGAATTCTATTTTGTAAGTGACATGCAATTAATAAGGCTTCACCCCAAAGGTTATCAGGTGCATTAGAACTAATTAAAAGGGCATTCATCATTTCTTTTAAAGTCCTATTTTTTCTTTCAGCTACACCATTGGATTGAGGAGAGTAAGGGGGTGTGATTTCGTGAATTATTCCTTCTTTTTCACAAAAGTCATTAAATAAAGTGTATTCACCACCTCTATCTGATCTAACTCTTTTAATTCTTTTATTTAATTGATTCTCTACTTCTGCTTTATATACTAGAAACATATCAAAAGCCTCATCTTTATTTCTAAGTAAATATACTTTAGTGTATCTAGAAAAATCATCAATAAAAGTTACATAATATTTTTTACCACCTCTAGTCATAGTTTGTTTTAAGTCTCCTAAATCAGAATGAATTAATTCAAGAACTTCAGTTTTTCTTTCTACAGATAAACAGAATTTTTTAGTTATTTTTGATTCAGCACATATTTCACATTTGTTTAAGCATGTATGACTAAAACCAGAAATTAATCCAAGATATTTCATTTTCTTAATATAAACAGTACTAACATGTCCTAATCTAGCATGCCACATATCAATAGAGTCAATCATATACGCAGAAGAAGTAGCATTTTCATTAATTTTAGCAATATTGAGTACAAATAGGCCTTGATTACAATAACCCTTCCCTACAAGGACATTATTTTTTGTCATCACTATTTTGTCAGACTCAAAAGATACTTTAACCCCAACCTTTCCTAGCAAGGCCACAGAAATTAAATTTGCCCTTATGCTAGGTACATGAAGCACTTCGTTGAGAGCTAAAGTCTTGCCAGATGTGAGTTTCAGAAGAACTTTTCCTTTCCCAAGAACTTCGGCGGTTCGGGAATCACCAAGATAAACTTGTTCTTCTCCATCCCCCACAGAATTGTAGGAGGTAAACATATTTCTGTTTGCACAAATATGTCTGGTAGCCCCAGAGTCTACCACCCAATCATTCACATTGGCCATCAATAGAACTTGAGAAACGACCGCAGCAATTATATCATCTCCTTCGACCAAATTTGCGTTTGGCTTAGGAGGATTGTCATTTCTCTTCCTGTGTATGCGCATTGAGCCGCCCAATGACTGGCTTGCCACAAACGTAATGCTTTTCCTCCACTATTTTTGAAAGTGGGATTATTCACTCTTGGCACATAGTTTGGTTTATTGTAATCAGTCCTTTTGTTGGGTTTATGTTCGTACCTTTTCTTATTGACTTGTACCATATTTGCCCTTGAAGCCAATGCTTTTGCCCTTGCACCTTGATTTCGTTTACTCGTTCGTGTCCTCAATGATTATGTGAGTGATTAGATCAGCAAGGGACAGCTGTTTGTTTTTATGCTTGAGTTGTTGTTTGTAGTCCTTCCAAGTTTGCGGTAGTTTTTCAATGAGCAATCCTGCTACGAATTCATCAAGCAATGTGATGTTCTCAACCTTCAATTCTTCTAATAGCTTGTGGTATTGGTTGATTTGAGTCTTGATATCAATTTCATCTGTCATCTCTCATTGGTAGTAGTTCCCAATGACGAACTTTTGTTTGCCAAAGATCCTCGGCCAGATGTATTTGACAATCATAGACTCCCAAATTTTGTTGCTTTCCTTGTATGAGCAGTAGACATCGAACAATTCGTTAAATAATGTGGTTAGAATTGTGTGCCTACATACCTTATTGGCATAAGTCCAATTGTCAAGTGTTTTCTGATCAGTAGATGTGTCAGGCATTTGATCCGTGAGTGCAGTAGCAACGCCGTGCATGTCTAGAATAGAGTAGACACGCTCCTGCCATCTTTTGAAATTTTGTCCTCCGAACATTTCGATTTTGGAAACATCTGGAAATGGTTTGGCGTATGTAACTGCGGCAACAACCGGAGGTGGGTTTTATGGGACACCATTGTCGGGCCCGTTGTTGGTGAGAGAACAATGTTGTTAGTGCGTTTTGTGGTTCCATAATCCTTGAGATTGTTGTAAATTGAACACGAAAATAAACAAGAAACCCGTAAAGTAAAGTCCGAAGCGTGCCAAGCAACGCCTCAAGGATTATTTCGGTATATACGAAAATCCCCAGTCTGACAAACTCTTCTTGTTTGACAGGGATGAAAGAAGCTGCAAGAGAGTAGAGCAACCTGAGACGAAGTGGAGGAGAAGATGTAGAGGAAGAAGCGTGAAGTGGGCGTAAATTAGGGTAACCACAAAGTATGTAAAATAGAATTTATAGAAGCCATTTAAAAAGATCATTGGCGAGTAACGTTTAGAAATAAATTTGGTGTTAAAAATTAAATGCTAATTATCTGCTTATTAATAGCTAATTGGAACGTTAGGAAACATATTTATTTGCCCGTTATGAAAACAGACCAAGTCAAATTTGAATTATTCAAAAACCTCATTTTCCGGGTAAGCTCCAAAAATTAATTAAATATTTGACAAAAGATCTGGGTTTCATGATATCACGCGCAGGGGGGGCAAATCGAGGATTTGCACTAGCCATGAGTTTTTCAGCCCAATCTTGTGTGCGCGAACCCACCACTTTATTTGTTTCTTACAAAACCCAAAACACAAGTTGAAATATAAACTCTTCAAAAACTTGCTTCCAACTAATGTGGGACTTATTCTTTTGAAAAAAACACATTTCACAACAATTCAAATATTTATTGATATTTCTAACATTTAATTTTATTGTTTCAAATAAATCATAGAAAAATATAATGCCAAAATATATGAATAATATAATCATCAGCAGTGTAATTGACATAAACGAAAGTTTTACAGATATCTTACAGTTTAATTGTTTGGCATTAATATTATTTTATTATCTCTCTTCCTTATTTCTCCCTGTATTGGAGTAAAATAAAATAAATAATTCGAGCTGTGAAAAGTCTGTATTTACTTTTTTATTTCAACAAACTTTTTCCTATAATCATTATATTTTAACTAACTTCTCTCTATAATTATTATATTTTAACCGTAATTAAGGTCTCAACCACTTTTCTCAAATAAACATGTACCAACATATAAGTGGTTAGCTATAGTAAAAGTGAATTATAACTCATGTAAAATTTATTTATAATGTCAATAATTCAAATTATGAAATTATTACTTTGGAAAAATCACTATCTTTAATTTGAAAATTAATTTCACAATAACGTCTCTTAAAAAAACGTTAGCCAAAGGAAAAACAATCAACGTGCACTAACTCTAATTATTAGACCTTGCAAAGTGTGACCAAGTCTATCACCAATTTTCTGACATTATAACTCTAGACTTTAGTTGTGCCCCTAACATTCCTGCAAGGATTTTATGTATAGGTGGAGTTATTAGCATTTCAAAATGTTTTATTTACTATCTTTATATTTTTATTGTTATTTTACTTTTTAAATTTATTTGTATTTAAGTTTTTATTTTAAATGAAATTTAAAATCATTTTCTTTATATTATAGTTGTGTAATAATTATTTGGCGATTTTTATTTTTTTAATTTAATTACATACAAGTTTGTTAACTTTTCTACCAAAGAAAAGTTATAAAAATGACCAAATTAAATCAAGTTAAATGTTGATAAGTTCAACGTGTCTTTAGTCAAAGAATAATATTTTTTATACAATTAAAATATATACATCATATTTACATCATAAATTTATGTAAAAAATATCAAATTAAATTGTATATAACTTAACTTCTCTGTAAAATACATAACAAATTTATAAATAAATTAAATAAAAGTTGAAGTATTTTAATTAAATGAATAACGCTGTTGCTAGCCAAAAGTGCTTTTAAAAACTTTTTAATTCAATAGTAAAAGTAACACTTTGAATTATATTTTATTCTAATAATAAAAAATATCTTTGACGTGCACATTTCAAAAAAATATGATGACATTCATTATAATTAAAAATATGCATTTTTTATAAATAAAAATAATTTTCTTTTAATCACTGTATAAATATATTCTTTTAAGTATTTTAAAAATTATATAACAAAAAATAGTGATAAGCGTTTGTTACCAACTATATACATGATTAGTTAAAAAATAGTTTGTGACCTGCTGAAAAAATTATTTGCAACTAAATGAATAGTGATAGTATCATATGAAAAATATTCAAATAAATATTGTCACGTCCTTAATCTTAAAAAAAAGGTTTAAAAAAGTTAAATTAATCCTAACTATAGATGGACAACGATATGAAAATTGTTAATAAAAATAAGCTTGCTTTTTTAAAATGAAACCATTTAACGGTAATTAAGAAATAAGGATTTAAAATAGTTATAAAGGGGTGTAGATAGGTAAATAAAAGTGTTAACAGTCTCTCCCTTAATAAAGAATTGGATTTTTAAATAATTTAAATAAGAATAAATTTGGAAAGCAAAATAAGATTTTAAAAATGAGGAGTATAAATAAATAAATTGAAGTGTCAATAACTCTATCCTTTAAATATTGTATTGTTTATAACATTCTTTTATAATGTCTTTTCTAACCTTTTGGTTGTAAACATAATCCTCACTCGAAGTATTATTTCAATAACAGTTAAAAAGATATATAAAAAAAAAAAAGAAGGACAAAATATACTAATCTATTAAATATCACATGATTTCATGATTCCATCGGTTAAATTCACATTCTACAAAATACTATTAATTATATAGTATAAGTGTCCAAGACTTACACCAAATTATCCCATTATTCATTCAATTAAAATATATTTATATTTATTTAATTTATTTATAAAATTATTTTATATTTCACAAAAATATTATAATTATATATAAAATAATTTAATAATTTTTATATATTAATATATGATATAAATATAATGTACATATTTTAATATACATAGAATATTTCCCTACTACATAATCTTTTTATGGAATCTGTCTGATCCTACCCGTTATGCCAACCTCATGTATTATAGAGTAGAATGAGGAGAGATAGAGAAAGACAATCATGATACTCATTTATTTAACATTTATTCTCATATAATCTAACAAAATAATATATAAAAAATGTTAATCGTAATGATGTTCATGCTCGCTTTGGTTAGATTTGAGGTTCAATTTTTTTTTTTTTTAAATTTCTCTGCTGGTCTTTAATACAATCATTTGATTGAAGAATCAGTTTAGTTAAGTAAATAAAAAGTGGAATTAAGAGTGAAAATTCAAAACAATTGCTTTAATTTGTTTAATTAATATAAGAAAATAATATAATTCATTTTCACTCTTTTATCTTTAGTTGACAATATTATTTTCACTTTATTCTCTATGTTTTATTTTCTAATCATAGAAAAAAAAAAGTGTTGTAAAATGAATTTAATTTTATGGATATTAATTTAAAAACTTATCAATTAAGGTTTTCAATTTTAATAAAAAATATTTTAATAATATTTATTGATTAAAAATAAAAATTTAATTCATATATATCAAGTTAAATATTTTTATTTTATTTAAATTTTTTATTAATAAAAATATATTTTTACTAGCTCAATCAAATCTCACATTCACTTTTCACATATTAGCAAAGCTTGACATGGGTAACTTAGGTTATCGTGTATGAGCATAAATGTGTATTTGTAAATATCTTATGCATTAAAATTTATAAAAATGGGTGGTAATAAAATTTATTAATTTTTAATTCATCTAATCTATTTATATTAAAACCAATCAAGTCCATCTAATTAAAATAATATATCTTATTAGATTAGATCTAATGGATTAAATTTAATTATGGATGGTTAGTAATCCAACCAAAACATGTATTGAATATCCAATGGATATCCAATTAAAACTAATCCAATGGATATCCAATATATTTTATATTTTTTTAGAGAGAAAACATATTTTAGAGAGAGAATAAAATATTTTTAGAGAGAAAATTATTTTTTTTTTAAATAAGTGATTTAGATATCTATCTATCCAATCCATTAAAATAGATTAATAGATGGATTGAATATCCATCCATAAAATTAGATCATAGATGAATTTGATAATATTAAATATTTTATAATGAATCTTAAATGAATTAATAATTTATTTTGAATCCATCTATTACAATTCAATCCAAAATCACATCAATCCATCCATTTGACACTCCTTTTAAATTTTCAAAGATTAACTATTTATGATAAAAATCTAAATTCTCAAATAATGCTTCACTTTATTTATTTATTTATTTATTTTTATGCATTCAACTAAAAGCAACCTAAGCGCGTGCTATTACTTTGTTAATACGCCAGGAATTTGTGCCGAAAGTGCAAATTTTGTCATAAAGGACTGTTCTCACTTGTCGGTGGGTCATGGCGACAGAAAATGACAGAAAAGGAAATTAAGTAGTGAAAATGTGAAATAGAGTGAAGATTGGAATCCAAGGTGTCGTAATCTTACTGCCACACACAGCTACTTGCATCTTATATTTTTCACACTTACGTTAAGATTCTGTTATACTTATATACTCACACGTCCGTTCACTTTATCTGTCTATTAAAGTTAAGACTTCAATTTTAATGTAATATTAGGATAAAAGTTTTTAAATATATTAATTAATTATATATTATTATATGTATAATTTTTAAAATAATTATTAAGAGAGTTAAATATTTTTAATAATATAATAATATATTTATTATTAGATAATAGTGTAATTTTTTTACATTAATAATATATTAAAATTAAATCTTAAAATTAATATATATATATTAAAAAATTATTAAATATATTAAATAATAAAAAATATAATTTAACATGATTAAATTATCTTTTCTCTCACTTAATTAATATTTTTTCTCATCATTTATTTTCGTTAATCTCATGTTTTCTCTCCTCTCTATACTTGACAATGCAAAAGATACATATTTCACGAATTAATTAAAGTAATTGATTTTAAAAAATTATAAAAATTAATTAATATGTACTTATTAAATTTAGTAGAAATAATAAAAAATAAAATTAAAAAAATTAATAAAGATTCTTTAATTTTTAAAATATAAACATATAATATTAAATAAAACAAGATTTTTAAATAGAAAAATAAAAGTGGACGGAAGGGTAAATGTACACGCTTGTTCCTAGCATTATTCTATGGTTAAGATCCATTCAACCGCTTCAACTTTTGTGCCTGATATTTTTGCTTCCACTGTCCACTTTATTGCCCCTTATAATCACTCGCACTCACAAAGACACAATCATAGATTCGAACTAAAATTAATGGAGGTGTCCTCTGCAACCGCAGTATGCGTTCTCGGTGTGATAGGTCTGGTTCTCATATGGGTGTTGAAGTTGCTGAACTGGTTGTGGCTGAGGCCAAAGAAGCTGGAGAGGCTACTAAGAGAGCAAGGACTTCAAGGCAATCCATACAGGCTTTTGGTTGGGGACACGATGGAAATGTTTAAGATGATTAAGGAAGGTGCCAAATCTCAACCCATGAGTCTCTCCAATGATAAGGATGTAACACCCCATGTCTTCTCATTCATCCATCACACTGTCAACAAATTTGGTACCTCTCTTTCCCGCTTACTTAGCTTCTTAGTGTTACTGTTTTCTTCAATTTTCATTAACATCTTCGTTTATTGTGACTTAATTCATTAAATAATTATAAATTATCAATAATATGAAAGATTTCTTCTAATGTTTGCTGATATCAATGTAATCAAAGCATTTTTATCGAGTTGGGATGTCCACAGCCCACAGGCTTCCAAGTTTCATTGTTTTATCAATTCCTATTTTTGCTTTATATTTGAATTAGGTCCTCTTAGGTTGGTCTCCTCAATATTAATTTGTGATTTAAATAAATCATCTGCAAAGTTGCAAAAGTTCTTCAGGAAGCTATTGAATATTGATGAAGGAAATAAGCAAAGATGAGGTAGCAGACTGATTATTACAGCTGTCTTTACCATATATACTTTGATAAACAATAATGTTGTTTATTGTAGTACGTTTCCCCTTTCTTCATCAAACATTTGGACCTAGCACAGATATGAAAGAATACAAAAATGATGTTATTACATCATTTTTGTTTCAACATTAATTTTGACACCTCTTTTAGGTAGATATAATTAAGTAAAAGAAAATAAAAAAATATATGATAAATGATATTAAAAAATATATAATATATATATATATATATATATATTATTTGTAATAAGAATATCAACGCTGAAAAGAATATCTCCAGTCTCGTTATACAATATCAAGAAGACTTACAAAATCAAAATTGCAGACAAGTTTGTCGGTTTACTTTGGAGTATGAGTCGGAAAATTTTGAAATAATTCAGCCAGCTTTTTGTCAAATTAAAGTGGAATCAATCACACGTCCAAAAGTGAATAATAACACTAATTTATTATAATAAAACTTTTAAAAATAAAAAAAATGACTATTAAATATTTTCCTTAAATATTATCCCCCAGGCTCAGCCGCTGGTTCAAAGCTGGCACAAGGAGTCGAGATTCAAAAGCCGCGACGAGGGAAATTTTAGTGACTAAATAATTCTAAAGCAGCTATACCACTAACAATTTTCTATATTAAAAATTTCCCTTACTCTTGCTTTATTTATCTTTAAGTCTACCTGAGAACTAAAGTCATATAAGCACTCTTTATTTTTATTTTTTATTTTTGACTGGCATATAAGCACTTTTTAACATATATTAAACATATAACATTTTTAAACTAGAATTCTCTCTTCTAAAATTGGGCTGATTTGTATTTGTATATATATATATATATATATATATGAAAAAAAATACCTATCTTACAAAAAAAAAAATCATTCGTTGACGTGAAATTGATTTTGATTTATATATTTATTTTGTCCATCTTTTTTTGTTGCTGTATTGAAAGAGTATTACTTGATTATATGTTAGATAATTTATGCGAGGGATTATATTTATATTTATTCTCCAAATGTGTCCTAATTCATTACGAGTATGAAATTCACCTGATAACAAGAACAATCTGTAGGCAAGAATTCTTTTTTATGGGAAGGTCCAGTACCAAAGGTGATCATCACGGATCCGGAGCAAATCAAAGAAGTCTTTAACAAGAATTATGAATTCGAGAAACCCAAGCTAAGCCCTCTGCTCAAGTTATTGGGTAGCGGCCTTTTAAATTATGAGGGCCAGAAATGGGCCAAACATCGAAAGATTCTCAACCCGGCATTCTATTCTGAAAAATTGAAGGTTACTTAAATTTATGCTCTCACTACTTTACTGATTTGAGTTTTTAATTTCTTACAATCATGTTAGCAAGCACTTCACAATCAAATTCCAAGTTTTCTTTTTCTAACACGGTTTTTTTTCCTGCATGCTAATTAAATTCATTACTCCCATTATTATGCCTTCACTATGTGACAGGTTATGTTGCCAACATTTTTTCAATGTTGCAATGATATGGTGAGCAAGTGGGAGGGAATGTTGTCCTCAGATGGAACATGTGAAATCGATGTATGGCCTTTCCTTCAAGATTTTACTAGTGAGGTTATTTCTAGAACAGCATTTGGAAGCAGCTATGAAGAAGGAAGAAGAATATTTGAACTTCAAAAAGAGCAAGCTGGACTGATAATGAAATTACGAAATGTTTACATTCCTGGGTGGTGGTGAGACTTATGTTATACATATATGACTAAATTAAAGCATATTCTAGTTTTAAAATAAATAATTATCAGAAAACTAACAGATTTATGTCTATTTGTAGGTTGATGCCAACAGCTACCCATAGGAGGATGAGGGAAATTGATAGACTTATACAAGCTTCACTTAAGGGTATCATCAACAAACGAGAGAAAGCAATGAAGGCTGGTGAAGCCACCAGCAACGACTTATTAGGCATACTTCTGGAATCAAATCAACAAGAAATTCAAGGGCATGGAAACAACAAGGCTGTTGGAATGAGCAACCAAGAAGTTATTGAGGAATGCAATGCATTCTACCTTGCAGGCCAAGAGACCACTTCGGTTTTGCTGCTTTGGACAATGGTGCTGTTGAGTAGGTATCCTGATTGGCAAGCACGTGCGAGACAAGAAGTCTTGCAAGTTTTTGGCAACCAAAGGCCAGACCACAATGAGCTAAGTCGCCTTAAAATTGTAAGTGTGTCGCATGGTTTTCATTTCAAGAGAAATTCTTGCATGAAATGAGTATTTAAATTGGATGTATTAAGTTAATTACATAATTAATTATAAAAGATTATAGTAATTAATTATTAATTAACTAATTATTAACTAATTATAATAATTATTTATTAATTAATGATATAATTGGTTTAATGCACTCAACTTTGATGTTTCGTAAGACTCTTCACTTTAATGATGCTTATTAATTTTAAGCCCTTTTGGTATTGACTCCTGCCTTAACTTTATTTTCCCTAGGTCACCATGATTTTGTATGAGGTTCTAAGGTTATACCCTCCACTAATTTATTTCAATCGAACTCCTCAAAAGAATGTGAAACTTGGAAACCTATCACTACCAGCAGGAGTGCATGTTTCCCTGCCAATACTTTTGATGCACCAAGATCGTGATATTTGGGGTGATGATGCAAGAGAGTTCAAACCAGAAAGATTTTCTGAAGGAGTTGCAAAGGCAACGAAAGGCCGAGTCTCATTTTTCCCATTTGGATGGGGTCCTAGAATATGCATTGGGCAAAATTTTGCCATGTTGGAAGCAAAGATGTTCTTGTCATTGCTTTTACAACATTTCTGGTTTGAGCTTTCCCCGGCTTATGCACATGCTCCAACTACTGTTCTCACTCTTAATCCAAAGTACGGGGCTCATATCATTTTACATAAACTGTAATGTCAATGATGAAGTGTGCTTTAAACAAATTGCGTTGCTTTGTTAATTTATTAAATTTGTACTCTTATCCCTTTTAAAATTTTTGAAGTGTCGATTTTTATTTGTACTTCGGTTCCTATTTACCTCCTATGATAAGAATACATCAAAAGTATGTTTGTTAATTTTTCGAAGGATGTTTTGTGTTCTGTCAACACCACATCTCGCATTGTTTTATTATTTATTTATTTTTGCCGAAGGCTTTGTTTTTTATATTGCTCTTTTATTTGTATAAAGAAAATAAAAGGAGAAAGAGAAGAGAAAAATAAAAATCGAAAAAATAATAAAATGATAAAGAAATATAAAAAGTGAAAAAGGTAATATAATTTAAGAAAAGAAAGAAAGAAAGGCATATAAGCATGCAAAGACAAAATAATTAACACAATTATGAAAGAAAAACAAAAGCATTCTATGATGGGAAAATGAGGACGTAGAAAAGTAGAGATGAATAAAAGTTTTTGAAAACTAAACACCAAGAAAAGGAATTAGCTACTACTTGCTGCAAGTATGCAACTCTTGCTACTGCACGCGATAAAAAAAAGGGTGAAACCAGAAAGCCGTGACACTTACCATTGCAGCCGGACCTTGCTAGACACATCTCGGACATTTTGGATTCATCTAGTTGCATTCAACAATTTTTTTTTTTACTTTTATTATTTGAATTTTTATATCAAGATAGATAGGGAAAACCGGTATAATTAGATAAATGATAATATTTTATTATGTATACCCTAACTAATAATGCTAACTTTTAGAATATCCAGCCTCTCTAATTTATGTTTATGACATTTATAATAGATAAAAATACTTCAACTTTTATATAGTTAAAGCTGCAAACTGTCATTACCTAATAGCCCAGTTACAACCTCTCCTAATTTGCTCTCTCTTAAGTGATGCTTAACCTGAATAAGCAATAGCCTATTTATATATATAAAATAAAAAACCTTAAGCTTCTCTGACTTTAACTATATGAGACTTAGAGCAATTACACAATAAATTATCTCTTAAAGCAAGTTCCCAGATACCTCAACTAAATTTTGTACACTTTACACATTTTCCCAATTTTGACATGTCCGTTCATGCGATGTAATCTCTCCCAATGAAATATTATTGACATTGACAGTAGGCATATATGTAACATTGGGAACATATTGAATCCATCACTTTATTGAAGGAGGATCACCATTCCCTGGAACAATTCTTGTCCTTGAGAAAAAAAGTCTACTTCTCGAATTGTTCCAGAGAATATTTATCCTAATTCATTCGAAATGAATTTAGTAAAAAAAAAAACATTTTAACATGAGTGCAATCAATTGTAAAGTTAAAATAAAATTGGTTTTTTTTATAATAGCACTTTCATATCTTATACTAATTCATTAAATACAAATAATCTTCCTTAAAGTTCTCATTCTATTAAAAGTAATAAGAAAAGAAAATCAATGTGCCACTCACCATCACTACCATCCTCAATACCCCAATCTCAAATTCATCTAAATTATTTTGAAATGGAGTTTCTTCTTGCTTCTCTCCAAAACTCGTTATACAAATGTTAACAAATACATGCTTCTAGTGTCACTTATGCAAAGTCAATGGTCTTATGATTATCCTCTCAACTCTCCCAATCCTAACCTCATAGTTTCAATACAATTTTCTTCTACATAAAATTCCTGTACAATGTCATTATCATTGTTATTGTCATTCTTTTTTCTACTACTTTTAGTCTTCACCTTTCCCCTACTTGTCCACCATGGGCCTTCTTCCTAAAAATTTACTTAATAAAAATGTAGAAATTTCTTGTTTTGAAGTACAATACTTTAAGTCTTTCCTTTTTCTTATCATATCTCCCTTCCTCCAACTCATCATCATAAGAGGTGGAGTCATATTAACTACTCGTGCTTTCTATTATATCATCCACTTACAAATCTTATCATTATTCTCATCATTGTCACAACTAGTCAATGACAAAAAATAATCATCACAATAAACATCTTGAACTGCTTTTAGTCGATTTTTTTACCAAACTGTCACTGTTGGTAAAACTATTTATCGAAATGTCATTTTTTTTAAATTATTTATTAAATTGTCATTTTTTTAAACTATTTACCAAAATACCATTCTTTTGAAATAATATACCAAATTGCCACCCTTTTATTCTACGTGACATTTTTTAATATTTTCTAGCCAACCAGGATGCGCCAAGTAGGATACCGCATCCTGGTTGGCCATTACACTGAAAACTCCATTTAGGGTGGCGTAACCAAGCCACCTGCGCTACCCTTGTTGGCTCAACCATGACACGTGTCTTCTACCAGAGGCTTTGTTATTGTTAGTTGTTAGACACGACCCTATTTAACTCCACAATCGCTTACAAGTCCTTGTAAGTGCCAAAATGATTATCTTTTGCAAGACTAAAAGATAGGTCTTTCTAATTTGTCATTTTTAATGTAATAAATGTCATTAAATTTAGAAAAAATGAAGACAATGTAATAAATACACGATAGGATGTATGTTTAAAAAAAGCAAAAATGTTATTTCACATGGATTTAAAGTCGTAAAATCGCTTATAAAATGACATTCACCAATATTATTGTACTTGCATTTAATATGAGAGTATTAGACTACTCTATTAAAATTTTAACATGTGACAATATACAACTATATAATCTGTCATATTGAAATTTATTTTTTTAAATTAAATTTGAACCCGTTATAAAGTTATATGGAATAATACTTTAAGAATATTTTAGAATTTATTTCTTTTTCTAAAGCGAAATTGGTATGAGTCTTTTTTTGAAGACTTACCCAAGGATCGAACACATATTATTTCTTATGTAACAAATTTTAACTCTTCCAACACCAATGTTAGTTTCTAATAAACTCCTTATACTTTCATCTTTCGAATGATTATTCCAAAGTTTAATTAATCTATAAGTCTCCATATTTTTTTAAACAAATTTTTAACAAGGTTCTCATAATGTAAAAAATTATAAAATGATAAGTGGCTAATCTTGCAACTGCATAAGAGGAGTACATTGATATCAAAATCCAATAGAATTCATCACTCGATGGTAGATTGATGGTCATGCTCATCTCCATTTTGGAACAGTCAGGCTTAATCCTTCATGGTAGAAGAAGATTGTCAATTTTAACTATACTTGCTCTTTTAAATATTTAGTGAGTAAGATCTGAATCATCCCCCTCCCAAACTGTAATAATTTGAATTGAAGTGAAAATTTTGACAGAGTTTCTCCTAAATATTGGATCTCCCTAAAAGCACATGTACTTGTTTAATTCACCAGTTACCAAGATCTTAACAAAAAACTAAAACTGAGCAGCAAACATATTTAATTTAATAAGGGTACCAAAATCACAATAATCTATTATCAATGGTATTTTACACAAAATCACTAAATATAATGTTATCAACGTAATGATGTACTCTCCGGTAGGCATGTGAAATGTATGGGTTTCTGGGCGCCATCTCTCAACCAACGTAGAGATCAAGGAGTGATCAATGCTGCAATAGCCCATATGGGTAACCCCCAAGAAGCCAGCCTGCTGTAGATACGGAAGAATCGGCGCAGGGGGTCCATATGTTTCGTCTTTTGAGCACGTCTAACACGTAGGTGTCGGTCCTCATGTCCCTGCCATATATGCTGAGAAACATGGTACTCCTGTAACTCTAAAATCGAGCCGTCCTCTGGTCCGGGGTTTACACGGAATGTCATCTGTCAGTTGTATGCCAAACAATAACAACAATTACTGTCACTATATAGAAACATAATAAAATATGATGTGACCATATCATTACTATACTAAAATATAATATGGGAGAAATGAAGTTAACGCTAATAATTAACTAACATATATTAATAGTATTCGAATACAACATAATAGTTAGTGATACAAAACAATACAACTCTCAAATACACATAATTGCTAATACAAGATTCTGAACAATGAAAATATGTCCTAACTATTACTAGATGGCCCCACTCCATCATCTCTCAAGGAACTCGATTCATTGGCACGACATGTGCGAGAATTATGTCCAGGTTGATGGCATCTTGTACACGTCTGTCCTGGCCCTGCTTCGCGCCAATCCATCTCATTCTTGAGTCGGGTTAATTTTGGTCGACCTTTAGATCTAAGCAATGCACGATCTGGCACCAAAGTTATGTCAGGACCTGCAGGCCACCATGGTTCAGCCCGAACCAGTTCGAAATCAAACTCGTAAGCTCTGTAAATGCTCTGCATCCTGTAAACCATATGCACAAATCGGAATGGGTCAATTGCCACAGAAGCACACGCAGCAATCGCATGAGAGCATGAATAATGCAATGCTTGAAACACCCCACAGTCACACTGGCCTTCTTCCAGGTTTAAAGTATATGAAAGTCCACCCTGTTGTGTTACAGGGTTAAATGCCTCCTCAACCATGAACCTTGTGTTCTCTCTATTGTACCAGCGAACTTGGTGTGAACTGGCCTTTGCCAGGTTGACTCTCTAGTGCTTCAACAAGTCATCACTCCATTCCTGCCCAAATGTCATCAATTTTGAATTTGTCTTGTCTTTTCGATTGACAAAGTATTCTACTAACTTCGTATATGTCAATTAAATCAATGCAGTTATAGGCAGATTTCTGCTACCCTTCAACACTTTGTTGATGCACTCGACAAATTTGTAGTCATATGACCGAATCTGCCACCATCATATGTCAAACTCAATTTTTCTTTTGGAATTGCATTAATCCAATTTGCCATCTCCGTTGTAACTATCAGCTTCTCTAGCCTAGCATTAAACTTTATTGCGATTGGTTCATATCCTGATACAACAAATGAATTAGGTTGATATTAGAACATAACTATTATTATCATATATTAGATTACAAGTTGAAAATTGGAGTTAAAATTAAGTACCTGTGTTAATCAACCATCTCTTCAACTCTTTATTCTAGAATTTGGAGTTAAAATTAGAACCAATGTGTCGAATGCAGAATACATGATATGCATTCGGTGGCTGTCATCCAAGATGTTCATTTGCCATTGATTGTAAGATGCCTTTGTGTCGATCCGAAATCAAACACAAGCCCTCTTGTTGTGTGACATGCAATCTCAGGTGGGCTAAGAACCAACTCCAAGTATCCTTGGTCTCTCCCTCCACAATGACAAAGGCAATTGGTAGAGGTTTTCTATCTCTATCTTGAGTTGTTACCATCAACAACTTATGACGGTATTCGCCATACAAATGAGTGGCATCAATCTAAACAATGGGCTTACAATATCGGAAGCTAGCAACACATGGTCTAAATGTCTAGAATAATCGACGAAAGACTCTTTTCGAACGATCAAGTCGGTTATTCACAAAACATTCCTCGTCTTGCAATTCCACTAATGTGCCTTCCATGTCTCTTCTCATGGCTGCTAGCTATTTGGGTAACACCTCGTAAGATTTGTCTCAATCCCCAAAAACATTCACAATAGCCAATTGTTTTGCCATCCAAGCTTTTTGATATGAACCTTGGTAACCGAATTGGCTTTGAATTCGTTCAACAATTAAGGACACAGGTGCATCGAGTTTTGTTCTAACTAACTCCAATATGCAAGAGCAGATCATACGACTATCCAACTTTCGGTGATCTAATGACATAGTTGGGTTTACGCAACTGTGAAGTCTATTATATTTTGTAATTTGTCACGTATTCGACCTCTTGCTTTGTATGGCTCTAACTCTCCAATTACAACTTTCGTCAAAACTAGGGCTCTTAGCAGTAAGTTTTCGTAAATCAGAATCTTCAATCTTGTACCCTTGATGCCTGTGAATCGAATATTGTTTGAGAGCCAACTTCACGGCATCTTTTAATAAAAATTGCAAGCCAACATAGGATTCATCATTGATGCTCCAAGTCCCACGACTATCTAATTCAGACAAGTTATCAGGATTACTCAATGCATCCCAGTTGATTTGAGAAAACTGAGGGCATGGTGGCACAAACACAGATTCAGGTCCTCGGGCATAAACATGGATTGAGGAGCAACCGACAATGGAACTTGTAAATTTTCTTCGGCATTAAAGTTTTCTACCTCTATGTCAGTGTCTGAATCATCACCCTCAGCTACCTGTTCTTCATCTTCACTTGTCTCCCATATTGCATCTCTAACAAGTGGGTTATCAGCTTCAACTATTGCACCACCAATAATAATCATATTGCATGACTCAACTTGATTAGAAGGACCAACTTGAGCTTTGATTTCACCAGGAGCTTCAACATTTTCTTCCAGACCACTTGTTTCTACGTCAACATACAACTCCATCGAGGCCATGTTTGGAGTTTGACAGAAGGAATCTATCATGTACTTTACATCATCATCGTCTTCTGTTGGAAGACCTATCCATCTTTAAGGATTTAAGCATTGCGAACACCGATAGGCAACCTTTGACACATGTTGGTTTGCTTGGAGCCCCAACTTTGAATGAATCTTATTTTTAACCCATCCAAAGTCATATTGGTTGTGATCACAATAGGTCTAGAAGGAGGACCTTGATACATGACACCCTCTTCACTATCATACATTGTCACATTGAAGTAAATGTGCATATTCAGTAGTTTTGTCATGTTAATTCCACTTTTGAACAATAATAATTCAACACATATGTATTCAATATATTGAAAATCAATTACAATATTAATTGGACATATAACTAACCCTAACATATTATTTTATGTATAAATAACTTCCTAAATCCGGTTCATTTGAATTAAGTTACATTTACTAATTTAAAATATGTCAAGTACTCAACAAAAAAAATATATTCTATTCGATTACGTACAAAATAATAATTTATACAATTCAGATAACATATCATACTACTTCATTATTTATTAGACAATGAAAACATTAATGTATAATTAACCCTAACATAATATATAATAACATTAATTTATAATTAAAGCTAACATAATTAAAAATCAATCAACAAATAATAACTAAAATATTTAAACATTGAAAGAGATACTTACATATAAGAACGATCTGAATTTGCTCACAGATAGAGATCCAGACACCACTTCTAGTAAGAATTGAGTTCGTTTAGAGAGTTCAAAGCTTTTAGAGAGAAGAAATTTATAGAGAAATAGTGAGAATTAAAAAAATGGAAGTAATGACACGGATGGGAGGGGGGAGGGTGTATATAACCTGGTTGCGCCAACAAGGGTGGCGCATGTGCACTGGTTACGTCACCCTTGTTGGCGTTTTCAGTGTAATGGCCAATCAGGATGCGACAAGTAGGATGACCGCATCCACGTAGGTTGCGCCAACCGTGTAGGCGCAATCTACGTGGATGCGTCATCCTACTTGGCACATCCTGGTTAGACAAAAAATATTAAAAAATACCACGTAAGACAAAAGAGTGACAATTTAGTATATTATTTTAAAAGAGTGATATTTTGATAAATAATTTAAAAAAATAGTAATTTAATAAATAATTTAAGAAAATGACATTTTGATAAATAATTTTACCAATAATAATAGTTTGGTAAAAAACTGCTTCTAGCCACTCAATTTTATTCTCCAATTTCACTATCTCCATCCATCTCCATCCAAATCGTTTTGTAGAAGGATTTTTAGTCTACAACTACAACCAACAAATAAATATCGATGGAATGGCATTATCGTCATCACCACTAATACATCAATAAAATGGATGTTTTCACTTTTTATTCATATATGTTGATTTATCTGTCCTTTTTTTTTTTAACTTTGTATCATTGATATTGGTGTAATTTTTGTTCTTTCTGACTTACGTGTTTGTATAAATTTTTATAGATGAAGGAAGTGCACAATCCTTGTTTATTTGTTATCATTTTTAAAATATAAAGAATTTAAAATTCTCATATTTTTTAAAAAAATATGTTTCTTTCTTTAATTTTGGCTGTTTCATTTTAATTATAATTTTTTTAATCAAACCCCACAATATTCTCATTGTTAGCCTTGAAGGATCTTTAGTAAGACTAGCTATTACATAATTAGTTATACTTTAACTAGAGATTTAATATTTTATAAAAATCTAGTTATTGTTGTTGGTTAACTAAGTTGGTAAGGTCAGGGACGGATGTAGAAAATATTAAGTGAAGGGTTAAAATAATAAATTATATCATTAAATATAGAGAAAAAAATTTAAAATTAACAAATAAAGATGTATTTACTTTTAAATTATTTAGTATGTTAAAATCAAAATGCATTATTTTAAATTAAGAATAAATATATTCTTATTTGCTTCACTTTAGAAGAGTATTTATAAAATTTATGAAGATTTCGAAAGATTTATGAATAAAGTGAAAAAAGTAAAAGAAAAATATTTATATTATATATTAAATGTATCACAACAATAATTATCCTTTACATCATGATTCATAAGAAAAATAAATTTTTTTATATCTAAATTTTAAAAAAGATAAGAGAGTGAAACTAAAAGTGAGAGGAACTAATAGATTTATTATATAAAGATTAAAATTTTATAAAAAGATGAGTGAAATTATATATCAATGTATATAAAATAATCATGAATCACATGTAAAATACATATCGAGTATAAACCCTTTTAACTTCATTATTTTTATCTTTAGTATAATTATACTGACCTCTGCTGAGGTTAGTATTTGTAATATTGACATTCTTTTTGTTTGAGAAATACTCATACTTCTCTTGTTTTGCATTTTTAATGAAACTTTGAGTAATATTTATACATAAAATATGAAAAATATATGTAATTTCGTAAATAAAAAATGATATTGAAGTGTAATAATAATATATAAAATTAGAGATATAAATATAATTTTTAAATAAAAATATAATATAATAAATATTAATTTAATAAAAGATCAATATAATTATCTCTTCATCTTTTAATAAATTAAATTAAATTAATAATACTTATAAAAATAAATTAATGAAGAAAGGGCGGCCAAGCCCATGCCTGCCCCCTTTCAATCCGTCCTGGGTAAGGTCATACTTACAAATCACATTATCCCTTTGACAATATATTATTTAAAATAGCATGCTATAAACCTTCAACTAGCCTAATTTATTTATCTTCAGTAATGCGATTTTATTTGGACATTTTTCTCATACCAAAATATCCATATCACCTACCCTTAAACTGGGGTGCTACATCCCAGAATCACGTAAATTATCTACATTCAATAATTATTTTTATCAATTTTGGTAGAGTCTTCCCTAAAGCTAGGACAACTTATGCAAACTTAATTGACAAACTTTCATTTGACAATAATGTGCAATCAATACGAACCATATTTACGTACATTTTAATTACAAAACACTAATTTTAAAATTAATGTCAACTTCAAATCGTTAAAACACTAACCTCAACATAGACACCACTAACAACAAACTCAAATACTAACACCAACCTCAAGCTCTAGCACTTATATCAGCATGAGGAACCATAAATTATCAAGAACTAACCAATGAGAATGCTCAAACATTCTTCTCATTAACATACATAAAAATATACTATAAAACTATACCCATGAGGAATATATATATACATATCAAGATTTTTTAATTTTTTTTGTTAATCGTAGGAGAAAAAAATATAAAATTATAAAAATAAATTATACAAATTTCAATTAAATTTTATTAATAATTTTTTTATATTATTTTTCTTATAATTGACTATTTGAGAAAAAAAATAAAAAAATACTGATGCAGATGCTTTTGTCGGTACTGTAGCGCCAACATGAACGGCGGAATTACCAGCATAATATTCACACTGACAACCACAGCCTTCAGTATTCCCATAAGCAATGAATAAACCCTTCTTTTTTAAAAATAAAAATTTCTGTCAATAATTTTGTCACTGGTTGGCATAGTTTTTGTATTTGTCGGTAAATTACGTCGATGGTCCTCATATTTCTAAGTGTGCTTTCCCACCGCACCACAACTACAAGAGCCACCAAACAGCAGCCATGAAGCCGCACCACCTCAAACCTCCAACCAGGACGCACCACCTATAGCCTAAAAAATAAAAATCATCCACCAGAACGACCCTACACTCATTCGCACCTTGAGCCAACTCCATATACCTGAAACAAGTAACTGAGCTGCATAATACAATAAATTATTACATGCTACTAAATTATCATTCAGTTTTGTTATTTGTTCAATTTTTATATTTTAATTTTTTTAATTCATTCACAAATTTATTCTATATATCATAAAAATATTATAATTATATATAATTTGATTTGATATCTATTTCACATACAATTAATATAAATCTACCATATTTGAGTTAGAGAAAAAACATTTTCCATTACCATTTAAAATTGTTTCACTCTACTTATATTTTGATATTTTAGGGTTAAACACAAATAGGATTCACCACTCACTTTAATTCTTGAGTATATAATTGTAGGCGATGTTTTAAGAACATGCAATAATTATTCCACGAGTGAGAAAGTGTCAACACTAACCCTATAGTTGGATGTAGATAATGAGAGAAACAGAAAGAGAATGAGGAAAATAAAAATAACTTTCATTGTTTAGAAGTTTTAAAATATATGAGAAAAGAATTAAACATAATAAATCATTTTCATTATCTTTCCCTCAAATGCTCAACTTTTGTTTCCTCCCAAAATTGAGGTGGAATGGAAAAAACACATGAGTAATAAAGTTTCATTCCATTCCGTTAATGAAACTTCCAAATAAATAGAATAGGAACTATGTTCCATTCATTTCCTTTCATTTCTGTTCTATCCCCACCTATTTCATTCCGTTTCATTAATAAAAAAACATTCAAATACAAGGTAAGAGAATTGCTAAACAATTTTTGAGAGAGTCAAATTAGGGGTGTTCATGATTCGGTCTGACCCAATAACCCGACCTGAAGTTAATTTAGTTTAGTTGAGTTCTTAAATTTAGATTCGATATATATTTTTTTGTCGAGTTCGAACCACACTTCATGTCAACACAACCTAATCCGATGTTATATAATATATTAAAATTTATAATCTTATGAAAACTAATAATAAATTATAAGACTTTTTTACTTAGATTAATATTTTTTATTGATATAATTTATTTCAAAACATATATTATAAAATATCTCATAATTGTTTTATACTTTTAAAATTTGATATAATTATATATAATATTTAAATTTATATATTTTATCTTAAAAAAATTCAAGTCAGTCCAATCTCGACATGATTACTAATTGGGTCATGAACGAGCCAAATTCAATTAAAAAATATTTATCTCTATCAAAATATTAAGTCAAATTAAATTCAGCTCAACTCAATCCGTAAACACCTCTGAGATGAATTATTCCTCTCTGTGGCCATAATTTTTGGATTATGAAGAATGCTAACAAGATATTCTTTTAAATATTCTTTTTAATATTTATTTGATTATTAGTCTAAAAATAAATATTATTAATATTTTTTTAATAATATTTTTAAGTGTATGAGGTAAATTAATAGTAAAATAAATATTAAAAAATATATTACTGATATATTTTATACTGATTTAATTTGTATTGAGATATATATGTGTTGTGAATATCAAATAAAAGAAATTTAACGCTGCTCTTGCTGAAGGGCTTATCCGCTCACACATCCTCTAAAGCAAACAGGTTCATTATATACATATCTCACACTAGCTTAATATATTTTAAAGAATTAATTAATTTTCTTAAAAAATACTAATTTAAAGTCCGAACCTAAATATTCTTGAAAAATCTACGCTGTCTTAGTCTATATAATTATTGTTCGGTTTATTATCACTATTGTAAATAATAATCTAGGACCCTAGATTTTCTTTTGGGGGAAATACTAAGACCCTAGAGTTTGGATTTTTTTTTAATAAAAATATTTTGAAAATGAAAGGTTGCTTTATTTTAAATACAAGACATGTTAATGAACCGACTGTTATTTTTTCAGTTTTGAAAATGAAAGGTTGCTTTCTTTGCTTACGTATTAATGAAGAATACTCTTATTTTTCAGTTTTGATATTTTTTTCGTTTGAAATTGAACCGTGTGGTGTGTCCTCTCAAATATAGAAAAGATCTTATATCCTCTTCTGATCTTCCTCGATTACAACTATTTATTTCTAAAAGGAAAAAAAAAAAAGAGAGAGAATATTTAAAGATTGAATGACTGAGATGTTTCATAAATATATATATATATATATTCCTCTACAAATACGGAAGAAAGCCTTCTCAAATATAAATGCTGCCAGCCTACCACATGTCCAGTTAAAAAAGTAAAAGATAAAATTTATGTTTATTTTTTATGTTGATTATATTTATTTTATTAATTAAATTATAATATGTGTATATTTAAAAAATAAAAAATTAATAAATATATATCGTAATTTAATTAATAAAATAAATATAATAAATATCAAAAAACAAACTTAAATTTTGTCTAAAAATAAATTCTAATCACATTTTTCACACATATTTCTCACATTTTTATATATTACATAATAATAATAATATATGTGTGCCGAGAAAATGAGTAAACTTAGTTGAAATATAAAAAAGGAAAATTTTTTTCACACACTACTTTTTACACATCATTTACACATAGATAATTAATAATTAACATATAAATAATTTGTGATTAACATAATTTATGTAATAATTTTTTCTCTTCAATAATTATATCACATTAATATTTTTAATTATCATATAAACATATCAATTATTAATTATTTACATGTTAATTATTAATATATAAATTATGTATAAAAATAAATGTATAAATAACAAAATTAATAAATAAAAATCATATAAATATAAAATAATAAATAATTCTAACCACATATTTTTACTTACATTATTTTATATCTACTTTTTGGTCAATTTGCCATTCTTCCCAAACTTATTTATTAAATTGCCATCATTTTTAAACTATTTATCAAACTGTCATTGTTTTTGTCATATTAGAATTTTTTATTATTTTTTGTTCCACGTGACATGCGCCAATACGCGTGGCGCATCCAACTGGGATGCGCCAACAAGCGTGGCGCATTCAACTAGAATGCGCCAACACCTCTGACGTTTCCACGTGGAAAACACCACATGTGTTGGCACATCCTAGTTGGATGTGCCAGCATGTTAGCGCATCCCAGTTGAATGCGCTACGTGTATTGGCGCATGTCACGTGGAACAAAAAACAATAAAAAATTTCAACGTGGCACGTTATATGTGCAGGACACTTAACCCATTTCACGTGGATCTCTTAAAAATTGACGTCCAGAAACACATACAATTTATATGTCTATAAAAAATGCACCACAATATTGAGAGACATCAGTTTCAATTAGCTTATTTATAAGTCAAGTATTTGATTCTGATATATAAAATAATCGATGTGGGACTTTACTGTTGGTAAAATAAAGTAATTAAATAAGGCAACAAAATATATTTGTTCGATGTGAAACTTTATCTTACCACCACCAAAGTCCATTTATATCAATAACTATTTTATAGGTCACTATTTAAGATTTAATAATATGATTTGAATAGGATTTTAAAAAGACATTATTTGATATGATTAATAAATTTAAAAAATATAGAGAAACAGACATAACATCAAATTTTGAATATGCAATAAGAAAAAGAATAATGATTCCTGTACATTAACATCACCCAGAATAGTGGTAGTTTTTTTTGCTTGGATATTTTGAAGGTGAACCATAAAATGAGAAAAGGAGAGGGAGGAAAATGTTGAAGTCACCCTAGAAAGTGGAGTTGGAAAGTTTTGCGACGTGTGCAGGTTGTGATATCTATGGCAACCGTTAAGGAAGAAGAGGGAGGAATATGCAAACATTTGCTATAAATGATCAAGATGTAATACATTCAAAGATATTGAGGAAGAAAAATATCTTTTTGTAGAAGATCTCAGAATTTCTTATAAATTTCGTTGCCAAACACATGAAGACAATGGACATTTGTTTTAAGCTTTGGGGGCAATTAGTTTGGCCTCAAATTTCCTCACACCCAATGAACAAATATGTTTGGATTTTATCTCGTCACTATCAAAGTCCTACATCGAACAAATATATTTTATTATTTTACTTAATTACTTTATCTTATTACTACTAAAGTCTTACATCGAATAAATATATTTCGTTACCTTATTTAGTTACTTTATTTTGTCAATAATAAAGTTTTACATCGACTATTTTACAGATCAGAAGCAAATACTTAGCTTATAAATAAGTTAATTAAAACTGATGTCTCTCAATATTGTAGTACACTTTTTAGTAGACATATAAATTGTATGTGTCTCTAGGTGCCAATTTTTAAGAGATCCACGTGAAATGGGTTAAGTGCCCTGCACATATAACGTGTCACGTTGAAATTTTTTATTATTTTTTATTTCACGTGGCATGCGCCAATACGCGTGGCGCATCCAATTAAGATGCGCCAACACGTGGTGTTTTCCATGTAGAAACGTCAGACGTGTTGGCGCATCCTAGTTGAATACGCCATATGTATTGACACATCCCAATTGGATACATTATGTGTACTGACGCATGTCACGTGAAATGAAAAATAATAAAAAATTTTAATATGATAAAAATAATAGTAATTTGATAAATAATTTAAAAAAGATGATAATTTGATAAATAAGTTTGTGATTAAATTACCATTTTATATCTATACAACTTTTAAGAACTAATTATATTTAATTCCACCAAATAATTTTGCATACCTCTATAATCAGCCTTTTCATTTAAAAAATAATAGAGCTGTGAGCCAATGTTTGCTGGTGATATTGGCCCGTACTAAAGTCAGATTTTATTATTTTAAAACTTGCACGATTTCCTCGACGCGACGCGTCTTTTTCTGTTTTTCACACTTATATACTTTCTCCGATGTGTTTTACTTTCCCATTCCTTCCTTTCCTCAACAAAGACATAGTGAGAGTGTGTTCCAGAGACAACGATGGAGGTATCTTCCACAGCTGCAATCTGGGTTCTCACAGTGATACTAGCTGTGATTCCCATCTGGGCATGGCAGAGGCTGAACTCGTTGTGGCTGAGGCCAAAGAGGTTGGAGAAGCTTCTCAGAGCCCAGGGTCTTCAAGGCCATCCCTACAAGCTTTCAGTTGACAACCCGAAGCAATTTTATATGCTGAAGATGCAAGAAGAAGCCAAATCTAAATCCATTGGTCTCTCCAATGAAGTTGCACCACGTGTCTTCTCGCCTGCCCATCAAACTGTCAGCAAATATGGTACACATGTTGTTTCCCACTACCTTCCTAGCTAGTGTTAGTAGTGTTACCTGTATTTTTCTTCTAACACTAATGATTTCACAACTTAGAGTATATCTATACTATGTAATTAGATTGTTTGTTAAGACTTCTGTTGCTTCGATTCAAAGGGCAATGAACTCTTCCTTTTTTTTTGTAGAAAGAGATCCTTAAAAGGAAAATCAGAAAATTGCTAAACGTGTTTTGGCAGGGGTGTTGATATTCATTTGTGATTGGTTGCTTGAAATGTTTTTGTGTGCTTAAAAATTTATTCTTTTTTCAAGTATCTTTTTACTATGAGGCTTCTTTGGTTTCCTGGTGCATAGTATAAGAAGCTGATATACAATTATATTTATTTGTTTAGACAGAGTGTTATTCTTTTCCGCTCTATTTAAATCCAAGGAAGTGATGATAGGGGTGATACGGTGGCTGGAGTGGTTGTGGTGGGGATAGTGTTGGCGGTGGCAGTGGGAGTGGTGATGGTCGTGGTAGCAGGGGTGGTGGTGGAAGGTGATGCTCATGGCAGTGGGGTAAAGTGTTTACAATGACAACATGTTATGGTGGGGTTGTAAGTGGTGAATGATGATACTTTAGTTTCTTATCCTACCCATATGCTGTACGGTAAATACATGGTAAAAAAGAGTATTGGATGAGTTTATACTTTATACTATCAGATTGTAGGCACCAAACATTATATGAACTTGATGCTAATATGAGAAATCATATACATATAGTTAGTCCTCCTTAAGTTCAATCCTCAAATTCACTAGTTGTTAAAGCCTTTTCGATCAGTTGCTGATAACTAACGGATGTGCAGGCAAGAATTCTTTTTTATGGGAAGGTACAATACCAAAGGTGATCATCACAGACCCAGAGCAAATCAAAGAAGTCTTTAACAAGATGCAGGACTTCCCGAAACCTAAGTTAAATCCCATTGCCAAGTTATTGGGCACTGGTCTAATACATTATGAGGGTGAGAAATGGGCTAAACATCGAAAGATTATCAACCCAGCATTCCATTTAGAAAAACTGAAAGTAAGGTTATTGCATTAATTTATTCTTGCACTTCATAATCAAATTCTAATTTTTCTTTTTCTAATATGATTTACTCCATGCTTAATTTACAGGATATGCTGCCAGCATTTTTTCAAAGTTGCCATGACATGATTAGCAAATTGGAGGGGATGTTGTCGTCAGATGGAACGTGTGAGATTGATGTTTGGCCTTTCCTTCAGAATTTGACTTGTGATGTAATTTCTAGAACAGCATTTGGAAGCAGCTATGAAGAAGGAACAAGAATATTTGAACTTCTGAAGAAGCAGGGGTATCTTTTAATTGCAGGACGGTACAGGCCCATTCCAGGATGGTGGTAAGACTACTGTGTGTTTTTGGTATACTTGACTACTAAATTAAGCATGTTTTAGTTTTACCAGAAGTAAACTCAGCGTGAAGTTTATAAAGGAAAGAACTGATTACCATTTATTTCCAAGTAAATTAGTCTCTAATGTAACAAAATGTAAAAGTTGTTTTCTTTGTCTACATTTTAATGTGGACATATAAGGGATAAAGGTAATTAGAATGCTTGTGTAATATACCTGCCATTACCCTGTCAATATCACATTTTACTTTGGAGTGCTTGATGTCTACAAGTCCAAGGTCTCTGTAGTCTGAAGCATCTCATGCTTGTCAAAAAAACCATATGAACCCAAGATGTCTAAGTATTTAAGATATACTGATATAGTATATAAACTCAATAACAAATTTGCATAAGGATCTTGAATAATTATTAATTGCATACAGATTTTGATTTACTGTATGTCTCATCCCTAGATATTTGATATCTTTTTTTCAAAAAATTTTAGAAATTCAAGGGATCTGGCATACCAAATGACTCATGGGGAGTTGCTACTGCAAAGTTCATGTTGCTATACTATTAACCTATGTTAGTTACGAACAGATCTAACACTCATTAGCTAGTCCATGCCATCAAAATTAACATCAGTAGATATATATGTTTCTAGGCTTCTACCAACAACTACTAATAGGAGGATGAAGGAAATTGAAAGAGATATTCATGCTTTACTTGAGGGTATCATCAAAAAACGAGAGAAAGCAATGAAGAATGCCGAAGCCATCAACGACGACTTGTTAGGCATACTTTTGCAATCAAATCACAATGAAAATCAAGGACATGAAAACAATAAGGCTGTTGGAATGACCAACCAAGAGGTAATTGATGAATGCAAGCTATTCTACCTTGCAGGGCAAGAGACCACTTCAGTTTTACTGGTTTGGACAATGGTATTATTGGGTAGGTATCCTGAATGGCAAGCAAGTGCAAGGCAGGAAGTTTTGCAAGTTTTTGGCAACCAAAGTCCAAACTTTGATGGCTTAAGTCGCCTTAAAATTGTATGTATCACTTGGTTTCTCTTTGATGATGATTATTATAATCCTTTTGGGTGCTGACTACTGCTGTATAACTTTTTTTCCATAGGTGACCATGATTTTATATGAGGTTCTCAGGTTATACCCACCCGCAGTTTACTTCAATCGAGCTGTTCAAAAGGATGTGAAACTTGGAAACCTATCACTACCTGCAGGAGTACTGGTTTCCATACCAATACTTCTGATTCACCATGATCATGATCTATGGGGTGATGATGCGAAGGAGTTCAAACCTGAAAGGTTTTCTGAAGGAATAGCAAAGGCAACAAAAGGCCATGTTTCATTTTTTCCATTTGGATGGGGTCCTAGAATATGCATTGGGCAAAACTTTGCCCTATTGGAAGCAAAGATGGTGTTGTCATTGCTTCTGCAAAATTACTCATTTGAGCTTTCTCCTGCCTATGCACATGTTCCTACTACTATGCTTACTTTGCAGCCAAAACATGGGGCACACATCATTTTGCATAAACTGTAATATCAGTCGTACACTTGGATACTGAACTATCTTTAAGCATCCAGGAATGCATGTATGTTTACATCTAATTGTATTTGTAGCAGGAAGATATATAGTTAAGATAAAAAGCATTACTGGTTGATGCATAAGTAGTGATTTTATTTTAGTCTTAAGATATGTTTTTTGTGTTTTAAGCTTGATTTGGATTTAATTATGGGGCTATTGTATTGTATGGTTATGTTTGAGTGTTTCTCGTTGACATCTTCCTTTTACTTATTATTATTAATTATTAATATTAATAAAAAAAGCACTGTCGTGAATTCTCCAGGGTTCTCAGTACTTTGGTTCTATATCATTGGTGCACTTTAATTATTAATTTTTCTTTTATATTTCAAAAGAATAAAAAAATCTAACAAGTATATTAAAAAAAAATTGATACACAATGTAATTTTTTATACAATAATTTAACAAGTCACGCACTTTTAATAATATAGTAATACATAATTAAATAATAATATAAAAAATTTTACATCAAGTGTATCAAACTAAATTAAACCAGTTTAGTTAATTTGATTTAAATTTTTAGATTCATCGCATTAATCTTACCCAATTAACATCCCAGTAATTTTCGTCATGAGATTATAAAAGTAGTCCCATGGCAAAACAATAATAATTTAGTAAATAATTTAAAAATATTGTATTGCAATGATTGATTTAAAAAATGGTATTATACTATTATGTAATTGATTTAAAATTTCTTTTGTCACGGTGTCACCCAAACTCCAAAAGCTTGTGATTCTGACACAGGTCTCTTATTATTGTCTTTTGCATGCTTTCTCTGTTCGTTAACTTTTCCCTGCTTTCTTCACCCCAGCAATCACACACAAAGAAAAATGGAAGCAACATGGGTCACAAGTGCAAGCACAGTTGTCATAGTGATACTTGCTCTGATATGGGCATGGAATGTGCTGAACCGGTTGTGGCTGAGGCCATAGAGGTTGGAGAGGCTGCTAAGAGAGCAAGGGCTTCAAGGCAATCCATACAGGCTTTTGGTTGGGGACGTAAGGGAAATGGTGAAGATGGGAAAAAAAGCCAAATCCAAACCCATGAGTCTCTCAGACGATATAGTACCCCGCGTGTCCTCCTTTGTACATCAATGCCCCAACAAACTTGGTATGCGTATGCTTCCCACTCTTCTTATCTGCAAGTGTCTTCTATTTGCTTATTTGGGTATGTTCCTATTCATCCATGTTCTCGAACATTAATGCAGTGGAGTATATTTTGACCATGATTTTATTTTATTTTTAACATAATGTAGTTCACCAAAAAACAACATAAAGTAATGTTATTAATTTTTCATGGTTAATTTTCAAATTACCACCTATTTACTTGTGAACACTCAATTTTGACCGGGCACCCAATATAAAAAAAAAACACAAAAAAACAAAAAAACAAAAAAATAAAAAGTAAAAAAAAAATTGAATTAATTAAATGTCCATATTTATGTTTTTTTTAGGCCCAATTGTAAGCCTACTTTAAAAAAAAAAAAAAGAATGGGACAATGCATTTAATGTTTGGTGTCTGCACACGTAAAAGAAAAATGATGAAATAACCATGCATTAAATGCATTAAGGCTGCACAAGCAAAAAAGAAGAGGGGCTGAAGGGATTGAAGGAAAAAAAGTTCTGCTAGATGAAGCGGTGAGGGGCTCAAGGTGTAGAAAGACAGGGAGTCGTTTACGAAAAAAAAGAGAAGAAAATGTCAGCTGCAAAGTTGAAAAAAGGGGGGGAATTAAAAAAAGGAGGCCACCGGAGAGCTGGGGGTGGAGAGGAGAAAAAAATCTTCTGAGAAGCTCAACACAACACCATCCCATCTTCACCATCAACCTCCAACCACGCATACACCCACCAGAAACCACCATTTTTCCCCACAAATCACCAACTGTGAATGACTCTAACCATTTTCATCACTATCCCCCCACTTCACTACCACCACTAATCACCAACTTCATCATCAAGTTCATCTCCACTCCATCACACCTAACGTCCAGAACCCACCATTCATCCAAAAACCTACCTTCACCCATTATCCCTCAATCTTCCAAACCTCTCAACCGTGAATCTCCATCTCTCACCACCCTCACTCATCAATGTTAGTCATGGCAACCATTTACCCAAGAGGGGGGTGAATTGGGTATTAAAAAACTTTTCGCAAATGCTCTTAAAATAAATACAAATATTTAAGCTATTAAATAAAAGAGAAAGAATTGCGAGATGAAGAAAGAAAGCTTTAAGAACTGTAAATAAATAAATGTACAATAATATAAAATTGTATAAATAAATATGCAATAATATAAAATTACATAAAATAAAGATTGCACAAAATAAAGAGATAAAGAGAAGAAGAAGAAGCGAGCACGATATTTATCCTGGTTCGACCACCAACCACTTGTGGTCTACGTCCAGTCCCAAAAACATAGTTCGAGATTTTTCACTATATGTACAAGTTTCAATAGGTGCTTGCAACCTTTACATAAGAGAGCACTTTTCACACACAGGGAAACTCTACCCTTGTGCTAAAGTCTCAGCCTGCAGGGATACCTCACCCTTATACAAACCTTAGAGGGATACCTCACCCCCTTTACAAATCTTGAAAGATACCTCACCCTCAATGTAGAAGAACAGAAATATAGATGAAGAGAAACTCTCACTCAGAGTAAGTAATACAAATTGAAGCACTATAGAGCTCTCTAACAATATCTTAGGATTTTACCAAAAGAGCACAAAGAGAAAAAAAGAGAGAAAGTATGCAAACAGTATTTTAACACAGTTTAGAAAAAAAAAATTCAAGGATTAGTCTGTTTGCAGCCGTGAGGGAGGTCTCTATTTATAGAGCCTCTGATCAGAAAATTTCGCTGGAGAAATTGATTACATAATTAATGCATAATTCCGTTGCGTATCAATTTCAAAAACAGAAGCTGAAAAACGTGGGTTATTCGAATACAACACTGTGGTATTCGAATACCACTGATATATATATATATAAAAACGGTTTAAGCTTGAAGTATTCAAATGCTGTTATAAGGTATTCGAATACCTTTTATATCAGTGTATAAAACAACAAAACAGACCCATGTTATTCGAATACCATATCACGGTATTCGAATGCCTTTAGCTGAAAACACGTTTGTTAAAGCCTTTTAAAAGGGTGTATTCGAATGCCTCATATGGTATTCGAATACCTTAATAAAAAATACGTTGTATTCGAATGCCTCAAATGAGTATTCGAATACCTTATTAAAACCACGTTTGGGGAGGCTTTTTCAGAAGATTGTATTCGAATGATTCTTAGGTTATTCGAATGCTTTTATTTGAAAACATGATAAATACCTTTAGAAAACAGATTAGGTGATTTCTAATTTTCACAAACTCTTTGATTAATTTAAGAACCTTAATTTGGTTTGTGAGAAAACATGTTTTTAGATCTTTTGACTAAAACACTGAGATATCCTATGAGAGCTCTGTACAAAAAAGATCCTAAGTCCTAAAGGCTATACCGTTTAATCTTCCTTTGGACTTGGTCTTTGACATGACTTTGATGTTATCAAAACCTTCATGAGATATCCATTCACATTCTCCTTGTGTTGAGCTTAATTGAGATCTTTTGCTTTCTTGTTGCAAGCTCATTCTTGGTACTTGAACTATCCTACAAAGTATTGCTCACTTAAACAAGCATAGTTAGTCCAGAATCACAATTCAATATCTTCATATGCATGAATCATAAATGTATAACTCTAGTTAATTTAGCATGCATATAAAACTTTCATAGATACATCCAAATAAGATATTTATCAATTACTAATGGATATGCTCTATATAGGATGCAACAGAACATAAGCAACGTGTACTTTTTGTCTTGTATTTGTCATCATCAAAACTTAACATATAAAATCATTTGGGGCAATATTATTTATTCAATCTCCCCTTTTTTGATGATGACAAATCACCAAAGAAAAAAATGTTGAACAATATACAAGAATGAATTATTCATGTAAGCATATCAAATAATAAACATATCAAACAATAAGCATATCAAGCATAAGCATATCAAACAATAAGCATATCAAGCATAAGCATATCAAACAATAAGCATATCAAGCATATATTTTTCTTTCCAATTTTCACTCCCCCTATTTGACATCAACAAAAAGGCTTAGAAAACTTTTTCGCCCCCTTATAGATTCTACATATGATTCAATAATAGAGAGATGAAACAAGCATGCTTTCAAGATGTAAAAAAAAAAAGTATTCATGCAATACTTGTCATATTTTGGTACATCAATATTTAGCATATGATAGTAACAAGCTTAAGAAATTATGTCTAGCATATAATATCTTGTATACTACATGATAAATAAGTACCACTTGATATCACTTATTAGGATTTACAAGATATCCATATAAGGTCATGAAATTAAGATTTTCAAACAGGAAGATCATGCAACTTGTCACACATCAAGCATTTCTCAATGAAAGAATCAAAATATATGAAATTTAAGAAAGTTTACCTTCTTTCATTGATAGAGGGAAAAAGAACAAGAGATGATCTTTGTTGACATGTTAATAGTATTATCAATAAAACATTTCATGTCAAACAAGGATGTAAGTCAAAGGATATAACATATTTACCACTTGAAAATCAAGAGATATACCACTTGTTAGTTATAGGATATGAGCAACAATTTAAGAGATAAGCTCCCCCTCAGAATATGCATATTATCAAAATAATAGATAAAGGAAATATGTATGCGAAAATCATATAAGCACATTTCCTTAGAGAAAAGTAAGGCAAAAGATTTTTTTTATTTTTAATCCATCAATCAAAAAACATTTTTAAAACTTCTCCCCCTTTCAAAAAGAATTTTACAAGAGCACATTATATTTTTCAAAAGCATTTTAGAAAGGTAGAGATATTTTATATGAAAAGCATATATTCATTGAGATAGATTAAACCAAGTTAAAGAGCATAAGTACATCTCCTTGATGAAATATGTTATAGGAATTAAAGCATGTATAGAATTAATATCATTCACCCTAAATGCAATGACAAAATAGCAAGTTAATATCTAATTAGGCACTTTGTCAATGCTAAGCATACTTCTCATGTAAGGAAATCATCTAATCATTTTAAGATCAATTTATCAACAAGTATCATATAATTCATATCATATACCATAATAGCTTAGGGATAGAGATACTTATTGAGATAGATAAAGAGTGATGATCCTTCTTTATTGGTCCTTTAACTTTGAGCTTTCTTTCTTTGAATTCTCCATTCCATTGCACTAGAAGAAAGTCTTCTTTATCTTCCTCTTCATTTGAATTCTATTCAACTTTTCTCATTTATCTACATATGCTTGTATGTAAAAAATCTGATGGCTATATTTGAAACACATAGAGAGACTTGCAAAGCTAACTTTAAAAGTCCTCTAAAATATAGGTTAGCATCAAATATCATATAAGCCCATTTATAAGCACAATTCAGGTTGATATATAATTTTAAAGCATGTATCATATTATCAACCATGCAATATTAGTTGCATGAAGCACATATGCACTTGAATCCAAAAAAGAATATTTAAGCATTTTAAGGCATGATTCAAGAAATATATGATTATCATCAAAACTTATTTAAGCGTTTTTAGGCAAATAATGATCATGCAAGACATGTAAAGGTATAACATAACTCTCTACGTCTCCATATATCATATGATATCAAATTTAAAACATAGATAAGGATAATAGATTGATATCGCCAAAAGTGTACTCTTTGAATTTTCGTAGATGACTCTCACTTCCACTAACTTCCATGCTTCAAGCTTTCATGAAGGAATAGAAATTATTTGCACCCCTTTAAAAGTTGAGTCCTTTTAAACTTCACTATCCTCAAGTTGAATGAACTTATTCCATTTACATGTTTGCTTGAGGTAGTTGATACCCTACAAAATAATTCAAAGTACTTTCTTTGGTATCCATCAATTTTGGATCCATAGAGGTTAGTCAATATGCCAAACTCATAAGTAAATAAGCATTTAAAATAACAAATGAGTTTACAAGGGCAAAACATAGTTCATTTCATTGATCAAATTAACTAAGTACATATAATCATCAAAAGAATAGCTAATGGCATTTTTCATACATATCATTAAGTGCATATTTTTAGATAATGCAAACAAAGAATTTAGCATATATTGATTATTAATGCTAGGCAACATATACAATAACAAATGCAGCAGAAACTTTTAAAAAAGAAGCAGGGGTAGGAAAAAAACAGCAATAGCAGCAGGAGGTTAAAACCAAAAGGTGTAAAGATTAAAAACATGAGTAGGTATTTGAATAAAGCCCAGACCTCATGGTATTCAAATGCAATGATTGTTTAAGCTCAAAAGACGCAGCCTTCAGACAGAGGGTATTCGAATACCACACCAAGTATTCGAATAGATGGCCAAATTTGGCTTGGCTACTAAACGAAGGTATTCGAATGCTTTATAAAGTATTCGAATACTCCAGAGGAAAACTGAAACAGGAAGCCACAGGGTATTCGAATATCCCTGATGGTATTCGAATACTCACAGAAAAAGAAGAGAAGGCCAGAGGAGCAAGTATTCGAATACTTCATAAAGGTATTCGAATACTCCAGAGAAGCTGAGTGAAAACTGAGAAAGATCAGCCTCAGGGTATTCGAATGATCCTAAAGGTATTCGAATGCCTTAAACAAAAAGAACGTAAGTTTTCTCGTATAACAGCAAGGTATTCGAATGGTCTTAACAGAAAAATGCAAATTTGCACGTAAAACATTAATGGTATTCGAATGCCATGTGAGGGTATTCGAATAACTTAAGCAATAAATCACATATATATATCCAGAAAAAAGCATTTTTGAGAGACGAAAGTATACCTTTTGATGGAGTACCTGCAAAAATGATTTCGGGATAACTCCGACGCTCAAGTCAGTAAAAATTCAAGAAGGATGAAATTATAATTAAGTAATAAATTCAAATATTTAATCATATGTATGATTGATCAAAAACTCAAGCTCAAGGATATTCTCATTAGACATGTCATTTCAAGCATGGAGCTTACTTTATCTAGCATATTAATATGCAGAAGAATTTTCAAATAATAATTGCAAAGATTAAAAACAACCACGCAATTTAGCACTCATGCTAAAGGATGTCAAAACAATGAGCATACTTTTATCTAGCATATTAACGTGTAAAAACATGTTTAAGACATAAAGCTAGAAAAGTATAACACAAGTTTCACTTATCCAAGAATTGCAAGTCTATGCTTCATGAAGACAAGGAAATGAGCTTGAAATTATTTCTGGTCTTTGTACTTGGAGCAGCCACTTTCAAGATATCAAAGTCACTTCTTGACCTTCAAGTACACCTACAACACACTTTAATTTTTGACTTTTGGTACCCACATTTTCTTGGGTCCTTGTGTGTTAGTTTTCAAATATTAAACTATTATGCTCTCATAAAGATTAATTTTTCATAGTATGTAAATCGAGTACAATAAATTAAATAATTAAATACCATTAAGTACATAGTTGATAGCATGCTTATTTTCATGATATATAGACAATTTTAAAGCATATAAAGCATACATAAGCATTATAGACCCTTATGTACCAAGATATATATAACAAATTAATGAAATATATAATAGAATGAATATAATCATGTGTTAAACATAATATTCAACTTTTATCAAGTACACATGATTCTATTAATCAATTAAGGCCTATAAGGAATATACCTCAAATTTATTGACTTTGCATGTGAGTGTGCATAAGAGGTAAAAGCTTTTGATACCTTGGTCTTGGTAATCAAGGAAATACTTTTTCTTATCCATTGCTTCTCTTTTGGAGTCTTGAACTTTTGCAAGTTCTACATTTTGTACTTGAGAAGCTTTGGTTGAAGTCATCTTCCTTCTTTGACCAAAGTTTCTACCATTAGGCTTTGGAAGCATTCTCCTTGATGATTCCTCTTTATTTTGACTAATTTGTCCATCCTTTTGAGAAATATTCTGCATAATTGAAATACTAGGAGGACACTTTGGTACCCACTTCATTTTGGGTCCTTGAATATTAGTATTAGGGCCTTTAGGATTTTTAGGAACCCATATCATACAATTTCTCATATAAGGATTTCTTCTATAATTGCATAAATGAGAAATATGTCCTTGATGACCACAAAAATTATAAATAATTGAATTTAATGATGGCTTAATCATTTGAATATCATTTTTGAAAAACTTAAGCCTTTTGTTATTTTTATATTCTAAATTATTTTTGCCATAAGTCTTGCTTGAATTTTCACATGGAATAACATTAATTTTATTCTTATTAACAAGCATAGAATTTAAGCAATTACAATCATTAGCTTTGACAAATTCAGAATATAAGTCCTCAACTTAATTTTCTAAATTAATGCATTTTTCACAAGAAGATGATGTTTCATATTTCAAAGGCATTTCCTCATTAAGAAAAGCATATTCATTTTTTAAAGTCTCAATTTCATTTTCAATAGAGGAAATATTTTCCAAAGACGATAAGTTTTTCTTTTCTAAATTCAACAACCATCATACAATTCATTATATGCACTTTGCAACTCATCATAGGAAGGACTATAATTTAGTTTAGAATTATTTACCTCAAAGTCCTTTTTAGCCATATAGGAAGTAGTGTCAATTTCTAGGGTACTTGCCTCTTTAAGAGAATCACATTCTTCCTCATCAATTTTGTTTTGCCATGCCTTTTCTTCAAATTGAGCATCATTGTTACCAAGTGGCATTTGGCTCCCTTCAATAGTTTGAGCATCTCTTTGAGGATATTTTTCATGACAAGCTTCCTTCAATGACATTTGCTCTTCTTGCTTTCTATATACAACTTTATGCACAAAATCATTGTTAGCAAGATAAATAGCATTAAGAGCATCCCATATATCTTTAGCACTAGAGCAGCTTTTAATTTTAGCATAAACTTCATCATTCAAACTACTTCTCAAAATTTGCATAGTTCTAATATTTAAAAAAAAAACATTTTTTGTCAAAACTATTCCAAATTTGTTTTGATTTGTAAGTAAATCCATTTCGCACAATATCCCACAAATTCAAATCAATAGATTGCATATAAAACTCTATTCTAGTTTTCCAATAAACAAAATGCACACCATCAAAGAATGGTGGTTTATCAATTTCAAAACCTTCCATTTTGAAAAACTTTCAAGGTTGCTCACAAGTAAGGATCTTTAACTCTAAGCGGTTAAGCTTTTACCAGAGCACGAAGCTCTGATACCACTTGTTAGTCATGGCAACCATTTACCCAAGAGGGGGGGTGAATTGGGTATTAAAAAACTTTTTGCAAATGCTCTTAAAATAAATACAAATATTTAAGCTATTAAATAAAAGAGAAAGAATTGCGAGATGAAGAAAGAAAGCTTTAAGAATCAGTAAATAAATAAATGTACAATAATATAAAATTGTATAAATAAATGTGCAATAATATAAAATTACGTAAAATAAAGATTACACAAAATAAAGAGATAAAGAGAAGAAGAGCAGGCACGATATTTATCCTGGTTCGACCACCAACCACTTGTGGTCTACGTCCAGTCCCCGAAACATAGTTCGAGATTTTTCACTATATGTACAAGCTTCAATAGGTGCTTGCAACCTTTACATAAGAGAGCACTTTTCACACACAGGGAAACTCTACCCTTATGCTAAAGTCTCAGCCTGCAGGGATACCTCACCCTTATACAAACCTTAGAGGGATACCTCACCCCCTTTACAAATCTTGAAGGATACCTCACCCTCAATGTAGAAGAACAGAAATATAGATGAAGAGAAACTCTCACTCAGAGTAAGTAATACAAATTGAAGCACTATAGAGCTCTCTAACAATATCTCAGGATTTTACCAAAAGAGCACAGAGAGAAAAAAAGAGAGAAAGTATGCAAACAATATTTTAACACAGTTCAGAAAAAAAATAAATTCAAGGATTGGTCTGTTTGCAGCCGTGAGGGAAGTCTCTATTTATAGAGCCTCTGATCAGAAAATTTCACTGGAGAAATTGATTACATAATTAATGCATAATTCTGTTGCGTATCAATTTCAAAAACAGAAGCTGAAAAACGTGGGTTATTCGAATACAACACTGTGGTATTCGAATACCACTTGATATATATATATATATATATATATATATATATATATATATATATATAAATGGTTTAAGCTTGAAGTATTCGAATGCGGTTATAAGGTATTCGAATACCTTTTATATCAGTGTATAAAACAACAAAACAGACCCATGTTATTCGAATACCATATCACAGTATTCGAATGCCTTTAGCTGAAAACACGTTTGTTAAAGCCTTTTAAAAGGGTGTATTCGAATGCCTCATATGGTATTCGAATACCTTAATAAAAAACACGTTGTATTCAAATGCCTCAAATGAGTATTCGAATACCTTATTAAAAACCACGTTTGGGGAGGCTTTTTCAGAAGATTGTATTCGAATGATTCTTAGGTTATTCGAATGCTTTTATTTGAAAACATGATAAACATCTTTAGAAAACAGATTAGGTGATTTCTAATTTTCACAAACTCTTTGATTAATTTAAGAACCTTAATTTGGTTTATGAGAAAACATGTTTTTAGATCTTTTGACTAAAACACTGAGATATCCTATGAGAGCTCTGTACAAAAAAGATCCTAAGTCCTAAAGGCTATACCGTTTAATCTTCCTTTGGACTTGGTCTTTGACATGACTTTGATGTTATCAAAACCTTCATGAGATATCCGTTCACATTCTCCTTGTGTTGAGCTTAATTGAGATCTTTTGCTTTCTTGTTGCAAGCTCATTCTTGGTACTTGGACTATCCTACAAAGTATTGCTCACTTAAACAAGCATAGTTAGTCCAGAATCACAATTCAATATCTTCATATGCATGAATCATAAATGTATAACTCTAGTTAATTTAGCATGCATATAAAACTTTCATAGATACATCCAAATAAGATATTTATCAATTACTAATGGATATGCTCTATATAAGATGCAACAGAACATAAGCAACGTGTACTTTTTGTCTTGTATTTGTCATCATCAAAACTTAACATATAAAATCATTTGGGGAAAACTTATATCCACAATCAAACCATCACAACCATCTTCCATCTCCCATCAACCTCCCAAACACCTACCTTCCAGAATCCCCATCCTAACCAACTACTTCCAGGCCCCCACATAAGCCCATACTAACCTTCACTATTCTCCTAACAACCCATCCATCCCTCCATAGCAACCAAAAATCGAACCCACCAAGGAAGCGGACCAACAACCAACGTTCATCCTCCACTATCCTTCATCCTTCCTCCAAGCTCCAACAGTGAACCATCCCTCATCACCTGCATACCAAAGAACCACCATCTTCATCACACCCCAAGCCAACCCTCTGCCACACCATCGGCCACCCATAAAACCACCTTCAAACCTCAACAACACCGTGTCTTTCACCCTCTCTTCATCTCCATCACCAAATAACACCACCGTGACCTTCAAACGACCGTCGGACCTCAGAAACAAGCTCCCTACCGTCGAACCTCAACACCAGATCCTTCCCAACCGACCGTCGGACCTCAATACCATATCCCTCCTCGCACCGACCGTTGGACCTCACAGAAGCTAGATCCTTCCCCTCACCGATTATCGAACCCCACAAAACCAAATCCCTCCTCGCACCGACCGTCGGACCTCACAGAAGCCAGATCCTTCCCCTCACCGACGTCAAACCTCACAAAACCAAATCCCTCCTCGCATTGACCGTCGGACCTCAACACCAGATCCTTCCCAACCGACCGTCGGACCTCCAACACCAGATCCTTCAACCAACCGACCATCGGATCAGACACTAGATCCTTCAATCAACCGACCGTCGGACCTCCAACACCAGATCCTTCAACCAACCGACCGTTGGATCAGACACCGGATCCTTCAACCAACCGACCGTCGGACCACCAACACCAGATCCCTCTCCGTCGAGTCACCTCTTGCACTATCAGAGGTTTGAGCCCCATTTTTCTCTCCTTCGTTTGTTCTTTTTGTGTCTCATGTAGTGGCTTCCTCCAGAACTTGTCCGTTTTCTTTTGTGTTTTCAGAAATCTGAATTTTAACTTTGTTTATTGTTCTAGTCTGATATAAGAGAAAATAAAAAAAAGGGAAGAGAAAATTTATTTTTTTGGGCTGGGACTTAAGTTTTTTTCTGATGGGTTAGACTTGTATGGACTTTAGATGACTGTTTAAGCGTAGTAAAAAATGAAAAATAAAAAAAAATGATAATATATATATACAAAAATAAAATACTTAAATCTTTCAAAAAGAACAAAATAGGATTAACTGAGTTGTGATAACTTGTTAATCTTATTTTTTTTTCTCATAAGCATCTGAGTTGTGATAACTTGATGATTCAACGGGTGACGTCTCTAGCGCGACGCCGAGCTTTACTTATTCAAATTTTAATTTGATTAACTGAGTCGAGAAGACTTGTTAATTAAAATTTTTAATTTTTTTATATTATTGAAATCAACTAACCCACAAGTTTTTTTAAAGAACTACGTGACTTTGAGTTCCTCATTGCACCCGATGATACGTAGGAGCAGAATTTTATTTCTGTCAAGCCAAAATTAAATTTTCATAAATTTTGTGGTTTCTTTTTTTATAAATAGTTACAATGTTTTGCAAAAGGGGTAAAATGAATATTTTCAAGGATTGTTAAGAATTTGCACAATTAACTCAAGGTACCGTTTTAGAACGGGTGTGTTAGGGGTGCTGTGGGATTAAGTTTCCGCCCTTCCTTATCCATAACCGACTCTCGAATCCAATCTGGTTCCAAAGACCATTTTCAAAGAAAAGTTTTCTAATTTTTCCTAAGTTAAAATAAAATTGGTGGCGACTCCATTTTTTCATTTTCATTTTTTTTAAAATCTAATGAGTTGTTATCTTTCGCCGCGATCACGGTCGCGACAGATGGCGACTCCACTGGGGACACTTGAGAGTCAAGCCTATAAAAGTTGGTTATGTAAAATTTTTGGTGATCTTTATGTGTTTGTTTTACCTTTTTTTTTCTTTTTATTATTTGATGATTTATTATTATTATTATTTTTTTAGTGTTAATTGTTTTATTATTTAAACTTTAGGGTAGAAAACTTTTAGAGTTTGTTTTGTGTTTGTTTTATTTTGCAAGATATGAGTAGTCCTTAGGATTGTAAAGGTTTATACGCTCCCTACACCTACCGCACCTACACATTATTCACACACATTCGAGTGGGGCCCTATACACAGGGTTGAGTGAAGCCTAAGTTAAGTAGAAGTTGCGTAGTGGTAGCCATTTTGGATGTACTTCCTATTTGGTTATCGCGAAAACCTCATCTAGAGTGTGCCTTTTTCATGAATGTCCCACACCTAGTGGTTTATCCACTATTTCGTGGTCAACATTCTGAAATAGGACTTGGTTCTAGAGACCTCTAAACTAGAAGAGCCACCCTATGGAAGTTCTCACGAACCAGAAAGACTCTTAGATCCTTAGGATAGAATTCCCAAGTTTAAGGCCATCCCATTAGTACACAAAGGGAGCGCACTTTTTCTTTGTCTCTTCCTCATGCCATTCATTCTTGCATTAAAAAAAATCATCTTACATTTTCATTCCTAGCAAATAAAAAATAAAAAAATCTTCTTGATCTATCTATTCATTATGTCATTCATTTTTGCATAAAAAAAATAATACATCATTTTGCATTTTCATGTCATTCCTAGCATTCTAAAAAAAATCATACATTTTCATGGCATCCTTGGCATTAAAAAAATAAAAAAATAATAAATCATGCATTCTCAAAAAAATCATGCATTTTCATGGCATCTTTAGCATCCTAAAAAAAATGATATAAAAAAAATAAATCATGCATTTTCATTCCATGCATTTGAAAAAATGCTTTCATTTCATTCATCTCATCGTATGCCTGACATTAATCTCATTCATGTCATCTCATTCCTTGTATGATGTTATCGTGTTCAGCAACCATTGTGAATACCCAATTTTGTCTGGATCCTTAGAACTTAAAAAAAATAAAATAAAATAAAAATAATATTTATTAATCACCCTCATTTCTTTAATTTCTAATCCAGATCAAGTATAGCCCAATAGAAAATATGTTCTGGTCCTTTAGCTATTATGGCCCATTTTGTTTAAAGTTTCTAAAAAAAAAAAGAGAGCAACAAAGAAAAGGAACCAACGTAGCAGCAATGGCCCAAACACTTAAAAAAAAAACTTCAACGCAATTGAAAGAGACAAACAAGCAGCCAAGCAAACCAAGCCAAGAGCAAAAGGACGAAATGAACATTCTGGTGATAGCAAAAGAAAGGCAGAAGAGTGAGGCTAGAGATTTTGAAAATGAAACACTAATAAGGAGATGAAATAACTGCACCTCCTGTGACACTATGCAAAGGCAAGCAGATGAGGGCACAAGGTAAACAAAAAACAAGAAGGATTCATCAAACAGGAAAGGGAACAACGACCAAGGCTCTGCTATATACTGCTACACAAGTTGACCAAAGAAGGGGAAGCAGCGTTGAAAGCCAAAAATGGAGTTGAGAAAGGCTTGACATTCTGATTTCCCACAACTAAGGCTCAAAACAATTTTTGAATATAGTAAGAGGAAGCCAACTAGAGGGAGTGCAGAGTCAAAAAACAGGGAAGGTTCATCAAACTGGAAATTGAAAATGACCAATGCTCTGCTACCTAAGCTGTCCATGAAAAAGGAAGTGAAGCAAGTAAAGAAGAGGGGGATAGAAAGAGACTGCACAATCGACGCTCAGGCATGCCAAGCCAGAATCTCTTTATGCCTATAAAAGGGGACAATGTAAATAAAATGAGGGTTCTTTTTTTTGGTTCAGAGATTTCTTTAGTTTACAGTTTCTCTTACTAATCAAAAAGCTATTACTTGCTACTGGTGAGAAAACTGGGTATTAAGAGAAAGTGAGAAGTGAAATTGTAAAGAAAAAGAATTGAATAGAAAGAAATTTTCCAAGTGTTTTCCTGAAGCACGGAGGTATCTTGTTTTGTCTTTTTCTCTTATGCATGGACTTCCACCATTGTTGTTGCATCTAAGTTTCTGCATTATGTCTTTCTCTATATTCATGTTCTGATTCTCACCTACCAGCAACCACAATCTTCATCACACCCCCAAGCCAACCCTCTGCCACCATTCATCCAAAAACCTACCTTCACCCATTACCCCTCAATCTTCCAAACCCCTCAACCGTGAACCTCCATCTCTCACCACCCTCACTCATCAAACCATCAACCATCTTCAATCTCCCTTCAACCTCCTAAACACCTACCTTCCGAATCACCATCCTAACCAACTACTTCCGGCCCCCCACGTAAACCCATACCAATCTTCACCACTCCCCTAACAACTTATCCTCACCTCCAAGCCTCCAAACAGTGGCCACCATCATGGTTGCACCTCCATAGCCTCACCCATCTTCAACTTCCACAACCAACCTCACCACAACCCATTACCTCAGAACCGACCGTCGGACCTCAGAAGCCCTCACAGACTGTCGATTCTCACAGAAGCCAGACCCTTCCCCTCACCGACCGTCGAACCTCACAGAAGCCAGATCTTTCCACTCACCGACCGCCGGACCTCACAGAAGCCAGATCTTTCCCCTCACCGACCGTCGGACCTCACTACCAAATCCTTCCTCGCACCGACTGTCAGACCTTAGAAACCAGACCCTTCCCAACCGACTGACGGACCTCAAACCCAGATCCTTCCTCACACCGACTGTCAGACCTCAGAAACCAGACCCTTCCCAACCGACCGTTGGACCTCAAACCCAGATCCTTCCTCGCACCGACTGTCGGACCTCAGAAACCAGATCCTCCCAACCGACCATCGGATCTCAACACCCCCAACACGATGCCTCACGTTTTCGTTTTCCCCCTTCAGAGACTGAAAGCCTCTTTGTTTTTTCCCCTCCTTATCAGAAGCTACGAGCCTCTATTTTCTGCTTTCTTTTTATTTTTTATTTTTTTAGTAGCATGTATGTTTTAAAAAAGGGAAACTTATAACAAAAAGTATAATAAAAGAAAAGGGTTCTGCTGGGTTTGGCTTCATGGTTATATTTTTTTTTTGTGATCCAAGGCCTTCTTTTGAGTTTGGGTAACATAGATAAATAACAATAGTTATGTTTTTTTCGTGAGCTATATCTATAAATTTAATACATCTAAATAGTAATAATAATGACAATAAAAAATCATCTTAGGATTTATTTGGATTTCGTTTAACTTGTTACATGTTTTTTTTTTTTTTTTTTTTTTCTTTAGCTTTGTTTATCATATTTGTTATTACTTTTTTTTTCTTTAGCTATTGGTTTTTTTAAGAAAAATAAAATAATTAAACGTTGTTGAGAAATTATAAAATCGGATTAGCTGAGCTGTGACAATTTGTTAATCTCTTTTTTAGGAATCATTTAAGTTGTGACAACTCGATGATTCATAAAATATTTTTTTCTTCTTTTAAATTTTTTATTTATCTGTTCTTTTTTTAAATGATAAAATAAATATTTTCAAATGTTATAAAATTCTGCACAACCAATTTAAGGTACTATTTTAGAAGGGATGTGTTAGGGGTGCTGTGGGATTAAGTTTCCGCCCTTCCCTATCTATAACCGACTCTTGAATCTAATTTGGTTCCCAAGACCATTTTCAAAGAAAGGTTTTTCAATTTTTCCTAATTTAAATAAAATTGGTGGAGACTCTATTTCTTTTTTCTAAAATCACAAAGAGTTGTTATTTTTCGCCGCGATCTCGGTCGTGACAGATGGCGACTCCACTGGGGACATTTGAGAGTCAAGCCTTTGAAAGTTGATTGTGCAAATTTTGTAACTTTTATATGTTTGTTTTACTCCTTTTGTTTTTGCTTTATTTTTGTTTTGTTTTTCTATTTTATTTAAATTATTTATTGATCACCTTAACTGTGATTCTATTTTATCATGCAAACCTTAGGATAGAAGATTTTGGGAATCTTGTTTTGTGTTCGTGTTATTTTGCAGGATGTGAGTAGTCTCTAGAATTATGAAGGTTTGTATGCTCCCTACACACACTACACCTACACGTTTATCACATACATTCGAGTGGGGCCCTATACCCGGGTCTGAGTGAATCTTAAGTTAGGTAGATGTTGCGTAGTGGTAGCCATTTTGGATGTACATCCTGTTTGGTTATCACGAAAACCTCATCTAGAGCGTACCTTTTTCATGAATATCCCGCACCTAGTGGTTTACCCACTATTTGTGGTCAACATTCTGATATGGGACTTAGCTCTAGAGGCTTTTAGAATAGTAGAGCCACCCAATGAAAGTTCTCACGAATTAGACAAATTTTATAGATCCTTAGGGTAGAACTCCTCAAATTTAAGGCAAATCCTTCAGTAAGTAACAAAGGGAGCGTACCTTTTCGTTATCCTTAAATTTATCTGTCATTGCATTTAAAAAAAAAAAAAAGAAATCGTACTTTGTATCCTTGCACCATGTTTTCTTTGTAATACTCTAATCTTTTGTCCTTCCCGAGGCAGATTTGTTAGAGAACCGTTAGAACTCAACCAAGATTTGACAGTGAATATCTTTGATAAAAAAGAATATGGGATTTCTATCCCATATTTCACTGGAGACTTAATACTTTTGAACGAGACGTTCTGGGTAATAGTCACAACAAACAATATCAAAGATACTCATTTCAAATTTACTTAGTGTAAAATCACTAACGGTCCTCTAACAAATAATGAACATAATCACTGATCTTCTAAAATTTTTAGGTAAAAACTTTGAACCATTGCTTGTCCTCGAAAAATGCAGATTGCACAAACCTGGGCCTAAAGAACTAGATCACAAACTAGGCTACAAGAGATGCCAAACTCAGAAAGAAACTTAAGTCAAGAGATGGATGAAATGAGAGAAAGAATCAATACAATGACAGAAGGACAATCAAGGGTCGAAGATTTACTGAGACAGTTAACTGAGACCCTTAGAACAACAAATGGAACATCTGTCGGCACTAGGGTAAATGCAAATGCAAACAACAATGTGAATGAAGAGGGTGATTCCATGAACGAAAATCATGAAGGGGAGAAAAATAATGTAGAAGTAACTCATGAACAACCGGTGAAAATATTCCTGAACAGCAACTCCGAAAAAGAAAAATTAAGAGATGAATTGATTGGAAAGATGCAAGAGCAAATTAAAGCTATGCAAGGCCCTAATCTGTATGGCTCAGTCGGAATCGATGAACTATTGCCTGAGGTTGAAGTTAATATTCCTAAAGACTTCAAAGTACCAGACTTCGCAAAGTATGATGGGAGCACCAATCCAAAGTTTCATTTGAAGACTTACATCACCAAAATGGCCATTTGGTCATAGGATCAAAAGTTCCTAATCAATTTCTTTCATGAGAGCATGACCGGGTCGGCCCTGGAATGGTACATGCAACTTGATCATTCAAAGATTTCTTGTTGGGATGATCTGACAAGTCTATTCTTAGAGCAATATCGATTCAATATCAATACCGCGCCTGTGAACACCCAATTTTGTCCGGGGCGTTTTGTAAATAAAAAAAAGATAAAAAATAATAATCTTTCAACCCATTGGCCTATTAACCCATTAACCCGTAACCCATAAACCAACCCGTTAACCCATAACCCGTTAACCCACAACCCATCAGTTATCCTCACACTTAAACTCATCACTTATCCTAAACCAACCTATCCTAAACTAACCATTACTCATCCTACCACAAACTTATCCTAAACCAACCTATCCTAAACTAACTCAAACTCATCCTACCACAAACTTATCCTAACATAAACCCATCCTATCTCAAACCCATCCTAAACAAACTTATCCTAAATCTCCTATCACTTATCCTAAACAAACTCCTAATCACATTCTAACTCAAACACCTCAGCCTAATCCTCTCCTATAAAACACCTAACCCATACATCAGAACATATACTAAGAACCTGACATACTCTCAGCCTAGCCTCACTTACACACTTCTGCCTACATAGCCATATTATTCTCTCCATAGCAAATTTTGGCAACAATTAGCAAAACACCCTCTCGCCACGAAGTCATCACCTTCCTCTGCCAAATACCCCTCTGTCACGAAACCACCACCAAATCCTCCATTAAACCAAGCCTCCATCATTCCACAACCAGCTGCCCCTTCACCGTCGAACCACACCGCCCAACCACCTGATCTGGTGACCATCAAAGCCCAGCACCACCGCACGCCGCTCGTTGCGCGAATCACCGTGAAAAGGCGAACCTGCGCTGCACCGGTCGTCCCACGCACAGATCCGAGCCCGTCGAACTCCAGGCGTCACCACCGTTAGGGTCGTCGAGCCGCTCCTCCCTCCTCTCTCGTGCTCCGCCCCGTGACCACCAGCATCTCTGTTCTCTCGTAAGAAAAAAAAAAATGTTCCAAAGCAAAAAGAAAACCCCTCTTCGTTTTGCTTTTCGTAAGGCCCCAATTATTTTTTTTCGATCGCTTTTTTCTTTTTTAAGTAGTAGGGTCATTGGGCTAAAAAAATGGTAAAAGTAAAAATAAAACAAAAATAATTTATTTCTTTAAAAATAATAATAATAATAATATGGGTTATCGAGTTATGACAACTTGCTAACCCTTGTATTTTGTAAACGTCTGAGTTGACAAATTGATGGTTTACATTATTATTATTATTATTATTATTATTATTATTATTATTTATTATATTTAAATTATTATCATGTTTTCAATTTTTTAAGTTAAATCGCTAATTGATAATCTTAAATAAAAATTTCGTAACAAACTTGATGAATAATGGGTGACGTCTCTAAGCGTGGCCGCGAGCTTCACCTATTCAATCCTTAATTTGATTAATCGAGTCGCGACGACTTGTTAAATCAAATTTTTTTAAATAATTAAAAATAAAATCAGCCATTATTTGATAATTTTAAATAAAAATTTTGTAACAAACTTGATAATCAATGGATGACGTCTCTAGCGTGACGCGACCTTCACCTATTTAATTCTTAATTTGAATAAGCGAGCATGACGGCTTGTTGATTCAAATTTTTAAAGTTATTTTTTATAATAAAATCAACCAACCCGAAATATTTTTTAAAGAACTACGTGACTTTGAATTCCTCATTGCACTGAGGATACGTAGGAGCGGAACTCCAATTCTGTCAAGCCAAAAATTAAATTTTCATAATTTATTTGTTTATTTTATATTTTTTTTACGAAAGGGTAAAACAAATATTTTCAAGAATTATTAAGAATTTGTATAATTAATTTAAGGTACCGTCTTAGGATGGGTGTGTTAGAGTCTTTGTGGGATTAAGTTTCCATCCTTCCCTACCACACATAACCGACTCAATTCAATCTGGTTTCAAAGACTATTTTTCTTGGGTTTTCCAATTTTTCCTAATAAAAAAAATAAAATTGGTGGCGACTCCTAAACTTAATTAATTTTAGTTTAAGTTGCTATTTCGCCGCGATTAATACGTTCGTGACAGATGGCGACTCACTTGGGATACTTGAGAGTCAAGCCTATACAAGTTGGTTATGCGAATATTGTGATCTTTATGTATTTGTTTTACCATTTTTTCATTTTTTTATTTGATTTTTTTTATAGTTAAGTGTTTTATTATCTAAACTTTAGGGTAGAAAACTTTTGGAGTTTGTTTGTTGCTTTGTTTTGCAGGATATGGGTAGTCTTAAGATTGTAACTATTTATATGCTCCTTACACCCACCGCATTTACACGTTTATCACACACATTCGAGTGGGGCCCTATACCCGGGTCTGAGTGAAGCCTAAGTTAAGTAGAGGTTGCGTAGTGGTAGCCATTTTGGATGTACTTCCTGTTTGGTTATCGTGAAAACCTCATCTAGAGTGTGCCTTTTTCATGAATGTCCCACACCTAGTGGTTTACCCACTATTTCGTGGTCAACATTCTGAAATAGGACTTGGCTCTAGAGACCTTTAGAACAGAAGAGCCACCCAATGAAAGTTCTCACGGATCAGAAGGACTCTTAGATCTTTAGGATAGAGTCTCAAGTTTAAGGCAATCCCATTAGGACACAAAGGGAGCGTACTTCTTCTTTCTTCATGCCACCCATTCTTGCATTAAAAAAAAAACTTAAAAAATACATTATCTTGCATTTTCATGTCATTCCTAACATTCTTAAAAAAAAAAATCATCTTGCATTCCTAGCATTCTTAAAAAAAAAAAATAATCATGCATTTTCATGACACTCATAGCATTCTTAAAAAAAAAAAAAAAAAAAAAATCATGCATTTTCATGGCATCCTTAGCATTTTTTTTAAAAAAATAAATCATGCATTCTCATAAAAAAATCATGCATGGCATCCTTAGCATTTTTAAAAAAAAATTTAAAAAATAAATCATGCATTCTCATAAAAAAAAAAATTTTCATGCATTTTCATGGCATCTTTAGCATTCTAAAAAAAATAAAAAAAAATAAATCATGCATTTTCATTCCAAGCATTTAAAAAATGTTTTCATTTCATCTTATGCATGACATTAATCTCATTCATTTCCTCTCATTCTTTGTATGATGTTACCGTGTTCAAGAACCATTGCACGATTAAGGAAAGAAGACACCAATCAAACCCGTGTTCACAATACAAGGGCTCAAACAAAGTTGCTTGCGGTGATGGCAAATTGAAAATGAAGGCGGGAACCTAAGTTTGGAAATGGATGAAGTGAAAGGAAGGATGAATGAAGTGACGAGTCTCAAAGAAGAATGGAGGAAATGTTGTTAGCCATGAGGAGACCTCACCTTGATGGGGCACTTGGAAGTACAGGAGTAATCGGGGCACATTCGCACCCACCGAATATTACTTCCATGAGGACAAACCCGGTACTACTTGAGATACCTTTTGTGAGAGGAACCTCAAACACTACATCAGTAGTAATTCCTATTGGAGAAGGACATCATTCATTGGAAAGTACTCAAAATGAGGTCCATGGTAACACCAAGTTCACGTGGGAACCACCACATACGTCCATTCAGATGCCAACTGGATTTCCTACCGGTAATGGGCACATAACTGTTCAGAATGATAAGATGAAAGAAGAGTGGATGGGAAAGATGGAGGAGCAAATCAAGGCGATCAAGGGTCCTAGCACCTACGGTCCTCTTGGGATAGAAGAATTGTGCCCTACTGCTAACATCATCATCCCTAAGGATTTTAAAATCCCAGAATTTGTCAAGTATGATGGGAGCACCAACCCCTTTTTCCATCTAAAAACTTACATTACCAAAATGTCCATTTGGTCTAAGGACTGAAGTTTCTCGTCGCTTCTTTCATGAAAGTTTGACTAGGCACTGCTTTGGAGTGGTGTATCCAACGGACCTTTCGAAAATCTCCTCTTGGGATGATGGCAAACTTGTTTATGGGACAAGATGTCGGTTTAATCTAGATACAAATTTCAACCCGAGAGCAGTTGGGAACACGACAGAAGAAAAATGAGGAGACATTCAAGCAATATGCCCAGAGGTGGAGAACTCTCGCAGCTCAAGTACAACCGCCATTAACTCTAACAGAAATGTGCTCATACTTCTTGGGGACTTTAGGAGCTCCTTATATTGGGACAATGGTAGGTACTGCTTACCAAGACTTTGCTGAATTAATTGCTGCCGGAGAAAGGATCGAAATGCTGGTAAAGGCTGGCAAATTGCCAATTGGCAATAATGAAGGTAGTTTCAAGAAGGGGTTTCCCACTAAGAAAAATGAGCCAGAAGTGAGTTATCTGCAAAACCAACAACCTTCACAGCCTCGATATTCGCCATCCTACCCTGTATACCGACCACCCCCATATAACCCAAACACTTACCCTTCTGCATCGTCCCATCTACCTGGCCTAACCGCCTCTCCCATGAATGCACCTCAAACCCAGCTACTCCAAATCAACAATGTTCCTGTACCTCAACCATACGCTCCAACCCGCCTAACCTATAACCAATATCCATCTGCACCTCCACAAAATTACCCGCAACCTCGGCCAAACTTTCAAAATCAAGGTCGTTTTCGTCCCCAAGGCCTACCTCCTTTCCCAAGATTGTCCATTTCAAATGCAGAGTTATTCCAAAGGCTCTATGATGCCCATTTAATTTCGGGGAGTCCTGTGTGCCCTATGAAGTCACCATTCCCGAGTTGGCATAACCCAAATTTGACTTGTAAATTTCACATGGATGCTTCTGGGCATTCCATTGAAGACTGTGAAGCTTTTAAGACAGCAGTGAGGAAGTTAATTGCTTATGGGAAGCTTGATATCCAAGAGGAGGCTGGACTCGATATTGTCAACAACCCAATTCCTAATCATGGTGGAAGGAATGAGGTAAATGCTTAGAATAGTTGATCAAGGTAATCTCAGAAAGTTCAACTTAGAGGTGGTTTATAAACAATACCTTAGAGTCCTCCAACACTGGGGAATTTCTAAGCGACTGGTATTCTGATTTGTTTATCAAGTAGTTACCGTGAAACGATGGTTTAATTGTATCAACCCTATGCTTGTTCGATCAATAAAATCATTTGGGTTTTGAACTTATGATAACTTTCTTGAAGCATTAATGTAATAAATTTGCATGGGTACATTGTTTCTTTTCTTTTCCATCACATTATATTTCTTGACATTTATGATGTTTCATTTTTGTAAAGTGTATTCCTTTTATCCAATTCTTGGCAATCCCCAGTTTGGTAGATGTCAATAAAGTCCTCGATTGCAAGTGTCTTTTGAAAGAGAAAAAAAAAAGAAAAAAAAGAAAAGAAAAAAGGATCAAAAAGGAAAAAGGGAGCAAAAAAGTAATCACTTGGTGCGCACTATCTTTTTGGTCTCAAAATTAAAGTTTTGAAAATAAACAATCATGATTTGAAAATGAAGACTGACAATTTTTCTCTATCTTTTACAAAATTTCATCATTTTTATCCATTGCTACCCTTTTGAGCTTGAAAATTTCTTTAATAAACCTTGGATAAGGATCACCCCTACACTGGGGATAGTACAAGACAAAGGTTGATTGTCATGGTGACTATTTTGAAGTATAATAAAAAAGGAAGAAAAAAGTGAAAGGGGAAGAAGTAAAAAAAAAATGATGAAAAAAACAAAAAAAAAGAAAAAGAAAAGAAAAGAAAAAAAACAGAAAAACAAAAAAGAGAGAAGGGAAAGAAAGAAGAAAGAAGATAAAATTAAATGGGGAAGAAATGGAGAACAATAAAAGAAAGGTGTGCTTAAAAGTGCAAAGCAGTTGACAAAGTTCAATTTTGAAAGTGCAAGGATCCTTAGTCCCATCCAACCCTTAAATATTTGAGCCTTATATCTTTTCTTTCATAACCTCTAGCCTTGGCCACGTTACAAGCCTCAAAAAGTCCATTCTGATCAATGAAGGATTGTTGTCATTTTCATTAACTTTAATTTTGAGACAAATGTTATGCTTATCCAAGTATCTAGTTTATTGCTCCTAAAAAAAAAGAGGAGAAGGAGGTACTCGTCAGTCTTACACCGGGGTAAATCTTTTAGTCACTAGGGTGAGTTTCTATCCTATTCAATTCAGTCCTAAACTGGGGCAAATTTCTCTTTAGTTCAATTTAGGCCTCATACTAGGACAAGTGTCTACCCTGCTTGATTTGACTCTAAACTGGGGCAATTTCTTCTTTTCCTTGGTTCAATTGACCTACACTGGATAAATCTTTCGGTCACTAGGGCGAGTTTCAGTCCTATTCAATTCAGTCTTAGACTGGGGCAAATTTTTTTCTTTGGTTCAATTTAGCTTGATGTAGATGTTCAGCAGAAGAAAATCATTGGTCATAATGTCTAGTGAGCAACTAAAGATTGTTTTCATGAGGATCAAACCAATTCATATGGGGTCAACACTTTTTTGAATCTCATACCATCGTTTGTGTCTTTTTCCATATATACCCTTTGGTGTAGTCAAACTTCCAAGGTCAATTTAGAAGTTGTTCACTTAGTCAATTCCTGTTCTGTTGTACTTTTGAATAAATGTCTATCTATTACGTAATGCTTCAGGTAAGGTGAACATAAGTACAACATTATGATTGGACCATCTAATGGCAATTCCTTGATGAACAATTCAGACTGAAAAGAATTTAGAAGTTCCAATTAAAAGGAAAAATGATATCCCAGGGGATAATCCAGAAATAAGAGGTACCTAAGCAAAAAGGAAAAAGAATCCGTTAGACTAAAAACTCGAAAGGGCGGTTTAAGCAAAAACTAGGGCAAATAAATAGGAGGATGACCTGAAGCCCCTTGAAAAGTTCACCAAACTGGGGCAATTTTGTTCAATTGGTCATACTGGGGCAAAATTTTTGAAGGATTGAAGAGAAGATATGAGTAATCAAGCAGTTGCAGAGAATCAATTGGATGAGAGACAAAGTTAAATCATTGGAGTAAAATTTTCTCTCAAGGACTCAAAAAGCAAGGGTTCATGACAAGAGATGATCATTTCATTCCTCAAAAGGAGAGTTGAGATTGGCAAACAAGGAAAGAGAAAGAAGAAGAAAAAGGAAAGAAAGGATGAGGACCGGTTATCGTGTCCAATGGGCTAAAGCACGTGAACGAGGGGTTTGATTGGTCAAAGCTTTCCAAAGTCGTCCTTGGTTCAAATGATTTTTTTAATAAAATTAAAAAAAAGAAAAAAGAAAAGAAAAAAAAAAAAAGAAAAAAGAAAAGAGAGAAAAAAAAGGAGAGAAAGAAAAAAAAAAAAAAAGAGAGAAAAAAATAATAAAAGAAAAAGAAGATCGTTTTGGGTCAAGATGCCCATTGTCTTTAAAATTTGTCTTTTGGGACTCTGTTGCCCATTGTCTTTTAAATTTCGGGACTCTGTTGCCCATTGTCTTTTAAATTCTGGGACTCTGTTGCCCATTGTCTTTTAAATTCTGGGACTCTGTTGCCCATTGTCTTTTAAATTTTGGGACTCTGTTGCCCATTGTCTTTTAAATTCTGGGACTCTGTTGCCCATTGTCTTTTAAATTCTGGGACTCTGTTGCCCATTGTCATTTAAATTCTGGGACTCTGTTGCCCATTGTCTTTTAAATTCTGGGACTCTGTTGCCCATTGTCTTTTAAATTTCGGGACTCTGTTGCCCATTGTCTTTTAAATTCTGGGACTCTGTTGCCCATTGTCTTTTAAATTTTGGGACTCTGTTGCCCATTGTCACTTAAATTCCGGAACTCTGTTGCCCATTGTCTTTTTTAATTTCGGGACTCTGTTGCCCATTGTCATTTAAATTTTGGGACTCTGTTGCCCATTGTCTTTTAAATTTTGGGACTCTTTGCCCATTGTCATTTAAATTTCTGCCACTGATTGCCCATTGTCTTTTAATTTTCGGGACTCAAGTGTTGCCCATTGTCATTTAAATTCAGGGACTCGATTGCCCATTGACTTTTAAATTCAGGACTCGATTGCCCATTTTCATTTTAAGTTCATTGAGCGCATCGGCTCCATGCATTTCATGCATTTTAAATTTTCATCTTTTGCTTTTGAGTGCATCGGCTCTGTTTTTACTTTTGAGCGCATCGCTCCTGTCTTTTGCTCTTGAGGGCAATCGCTCCTGTCTTTTTGCTTTTGAGCGCATCGGCTCTGTCTTTTAAGTTTCTATCATTGAGCGCATCGCTCTTTGCATTGTTTTGTTTCTTTTCGCTCCCGAACAAAATTGAGTTCATGTCTTTACTGTTCCTTACCATGATAAAATGAAAAACTACGGTTATTCTTTTTATCTAGTAAGAAACAAGTAAAGAGGGCAACCATGAACACCCAATTTTGTCCGGCGTTTTGTAAATAAAAAAAGATAAATAATAATAATCTTTCAACCCATTGGCCTATTAACCCATTAACCCGTAACCCATAAACCAACCCGTTAACCCATAACCCGTTAACCCACAACCCATCGCTTATCCTCACACTTAAACTCATCACTTATCCTAAACCAACCTATCCTAAACTAACCATTACTCATCCTACCACAAACTTATCCTAAACCAACCTATCCTAAACTAACTCAAACTCATCCTACCACAAACTTATCCTAACATAAACCCATCCTATCTCAAACCCATCCTAAACAAACTTATCCTAAACCTCCTATCACTTATCCTAAACAAACTCCTAATCATATTCTAACTCAAACACCTCACCTAATCCTCTCCTATAAAACACCTAACCCATACATCGAACATATACTAAGAACGACATACTCTCACCTAGCCTCACTTACACACTTCGCCTACATAGCCATATTATTCTCTCCATAGCAAATTTTGGCAAAGCAATTAGCAAAACACCCTCTGCCCACGAAGTCATCACCTTCCTCTCGCCAAATACCCCTCTCACGAAACCACCACCAAATCCTCCATTAAACCAAGCCTCCATCATTCCACAACCAGCTGCCCTTCACCGTCGAACCACACCGCCCAACCACCGATGCGCGACCATCAAAGCCCAACACCACCACCGCCGCGCTGTTGCGCGAATCACCGTGAAAAAGCGAACGAACCCGCATTGCCCACCGGCCGTCGTCCCACGCACGGGGATCCGAGCCCGTCGAACTCCAGCGCGTCACCGTTAGGGTCGTCGGAGCCGCTCCTCCCTCCTCTCTGGTGCTCCTCCCCGTGACCAGCCGCATCTCTGTTCTCTCTGTAAGAAAAAAAAATGTTCCAAAGCAAAAAGAAAACCCCCCCTCTTCGTTTTGCTTTTCGTAAGGCCCCAATTATTTTTTTTTCTCGATCACTTTTTTTTTTTTTTTAAGTAGTAGGGTCATTGGGCTAAAAAATGGTAAAAGTAAAAATAAAACAAAAATAATTGATTTCTTTAAAAATAATAATAATAATAATATGGGTTATCTGAGTTGCGACATGACTTTAACCCTTGTATTTTGTAAACGTCTGAGTTGCGACGAATTGATGGTTTACATTATTATTATTATTATTATTATTATTTATATTATATTTAAATTATTATCATGTTTTCAATTTTTTAAGTTAAATCGCTAATTGATAATCTTAAATAAAAATTTCGTAACAAACTTGATGAATAATGGGTGACGTCTCTAGCGTGACGCTTCAGCTTCACCTATTCAATCCTTAATTTGATTAAGCGAGTCGCGACGACTTGTTAAATCAAATTTTTTAAATAATTAAAAATAAAATCAGCCATTATTTGATAATTTTAAATAAAAATTTTGTAACAAACTTGATAATCAATGGATGACGTCTCTAGCGTGACGCGACCTTCACCTATTTAATTCTTAATTTGAATAATCGAGCACGACGGCTTGTTGATTCAAATTTTTAAAGTTATTTTTTATAATAAAATCAACCAACCCGAAATATTTTTAAAGAACTACGTGACTTTGAATTCCTCATTGCACTGAGGATACGTAGGAGCGGACTCCAATTCTGTCAAGCCAAAAATTAAATTTTCATAATTTATTTGTTTATTTTATATTTTTTACGAAAGGGGTAAAACAAATATTTTCAAGAATTATTAAGAATTTGCATAATTAATTTAAGGTACCGTCTTAGGATGGGTGTGTTAGGGGTGCTGTGGGATTAAGTTTCCATCCTTCCCTACACATAACCGACTCCCGAATTCAATCTGGTTTCAAAGACTATTTTTCTTGGGTTTTCCAATTTTTCCTAATAAAAAAAATAAAATTGGTGGCGACTCCTAAACTTAATTAATTTTAGTTTAAGTTGCTATTTCGCCGCGATTAATACGGTCGCGACAGCGCCTACCCGAGAACAACTAGGGGCAATGCAAAAAAGGAATGACGAAACTTTCAAGCAATATGCTCAAAGATGGAGAATGTTAGCAGCCCAAGTTCAACCATCATTGACTCCATCAGAAATGAGTTCGTACTTTATGGGGACCCTAGGAGCACCTTTTATTGGGCTGATGGCAGGCGCCGCCTACAGAGATTTTTCTGATCTAATTTCAGTTGGAGAAAGGATTGAGAATCTTGCAAAAGAAGGAAAATTACCTACTGGAAATACAGAAAGTAATTTTCCTAAGAAGGTGGCACCAACAAGGAAGAAAGAACCAGAAGTCAGTTATGTGCATCAACAAAACTCATGTTTTCCTCGTAATCCATAACCATACCTTTCTTATCAAGCCCATTCACTCGCTTTTCCAGCTTACCAGACTTCATACCAAGTTAACAATGTTCCCTCACCATGTCCCGTCTATACCAATCGTTCTCCCGCACCTCGAAATCTGGGAAACCAAGGGTATGCTCGACCCCCGTCAAATCTACCCCATTTTCCAAAGTTGCCAATCTCCAATGCTGATTTGTTTCAACAGTTGTTTGATGCACATTTAGTTACATGCGTTCCTTCTCGCCCTATAGTGCCCCCATTTCTAGCCTAGTACAATCCCAACGTAACTTGCAAGTTCCATATGGATAACCCAGGACACTCAATTGAAGATTACGAGGTATTTAAGACCATAGTGAGGAGATTGATTTCCTGCGAAAAGCTGGACTTCGAAGAAGAGAAGGGACCTAGCATTACTAGCAACCCAATTCCAAATCATGGGAAAAGGATTGTAAACGCATTAGAAAAGGAGAATGAAGGACTTCAAAATGTAGAGGATGTCAAAACTCCTATGAAGTTAATATTCCAAGGTCTTGTCCAAGCAGGCTATTGTTCCTCAGAAGCCTTGGGTGATGTAGGGATTGAATATGATACTAAAGCTTATTGTGAATACCATATAGAGAAGGGACACGATATTGAAGGTTGTCACGAGTTTAAGACTCGGGTACAAAGATTCATGGCTTTGGGGGTAATAGATGTTACTTAAGCAAGAGGGTTCGCAAAAGAGATAGATATTATGGAGCGTCTAGTCCTCAAACTCCCGCGTACTAGCGAAGTTCCAGATTCCCAGAAGCTGTCATAGCGATAAAGAAGCCTACACCTTTTCCCTATAGTGATACACATGTTGTGCCTTGGAAGTATGATGTCAAGGTAAAGACACAAAGTAATATAGGACAAACCGCTTCAACCCCCATTGCTCCGATAGCAGAGCCCGCACAAGCAGTGTCAAGCGTCGTGGGCATAGGAGGGATCATAAGAAGCGGCAGGTGCTACGGCAAGAAGATAAGACCGGGAAAGGAAAAGCAGGCTTCATAGAAACAAAAGAAGATGATAAAGAAGAATTCCTAAAAATCATGAAGCAAAGTGAGTATGATGTGGTAGAACAGCTCAGAAAAACTCTAGCTCAGATCTCTCTATTGTCACTCATCATGAATTCTGAACCTCATAGCAAAGCACTGCAGAGAGTGTTAAATGAAGCCTATGTGAAGCCGGATGTTACCCCAGAAAACTTAGTGAACATGGTAGACCCAGTAAGGCACATCAATGTGATCCTCTTCTCGGAAGAAGAAGTGGTACATTCAATAGGGAATAACCCATGTGCTTTGCATATCACGTTGAAATGTTAGGGGTATATAGTCGCAAAAGTTCTGATTGATAGGGGTTCTGCCTTGAACGTCCTCCCGAGGACAACCTTGTCCCAGCTGGCTATGAGTGTAGAAGACCTTAGGCCTCAAGAAATGACAGTGCGAGCCTTCGATGGAAGGAAAAGAGGAATTCTGGGAGAAATGACCCTTCCACTTAAGATAGGCCCGAGCTGCTTCCAAGTATTGTTTCAAGTAATGGATATTGAGCCTACATATACTATGCTTTTAGGAAGACCATGGATCCACGCTGCTGGTGTTGTTCCCTCGACCCTGCACCAATGCCTGAAATACATTGAAAATGGATGTCTGGTTACCATTCGAAGGGAGGAAGAAATCTTACTGATGAAGCCTACTTCAGTGCCTTATGTTGAAAACACAGAGCTGGAGGTGGAAAACTTCCTACACAGTTTCCAGTTAGTGGAATCGAAGGCAAAGAAGGATGAGTTGTCCTCTAAAGATGTTCATCAAGTTGTGACTCGCATTATGACCAATAATGGTTACCAAGCCGGAAAAGGTTTAGGAATTCAGCTGCAAGGAACCAAGTCTATGATCACCCTGCCAGAGAACAAAAATAGATATAGTCTGGGATATGAGGCACCTTTGGAAGGCATGATGAAGCACAATTTAGTTCTCAGTGAAGGAAAAAGGGAGAATGAAGTGAAAAAGACGATTCCTCATCTGAAGGAGACATTCCCCATCCCTGCCGAGGTTATCAATAGAACCTCCAATCATCAGGTCCGGCTGATCATTAACAATGTAGACGAAGACTCCGGAGAAGACCATGTTATCCAGCCTGCTGCCAACTTGAAACCTCTGAACAATTGGCGATCTGAGGCATTAATGGATGTGATTATTATAAAGTAATTGTTTAGTCGTGATGTTATCTTAGACTTTTGTAATGCTGAATTTATGCTAACTCTTGTCGAAGCTTTAATGTAATGAACTTGTGTGTGTTTCCAGTATGATTCTCTGCTCATGTTATCTTTCATCAAAGTTTCAATGCAATGACCTTGTGTGTTTCTTAATTGATTCACTGCTTTAGTTCTTTTCTATCTTTGATTTACGCCTTTTGCTTAGCCTTGTCCAATTACCATATTTTCTTTCTGTTTCCAATCGGGCATAAATAAATCTTCCAGGGACTTGGGTCTGGTAAAGGCATTGTCCTATGAAAGAATGCCTGAAGGCTCAAGGATGGATTCCTATTCAATGATGGATATAGATAACTATGACTCAGATGAAGATAGGAACGCCACTGAGGAGTTTGCCAAATTGGTAGAAAGGTCGGAAAGAGACTTCAGCCTGGATGAGGAAGAAGTAGAGGTGATCAATATGGGAATCGATGAAGACAAGAAGGAGTTGAGGTTAGTGGATAACCCGGGACGTGAAAGCATGATCAAGTTATTCAGAGACTACATGGATGTATTTGCTTGGTCTTACCGAGATATGCCAGGGCTGGATCCGAGCATAGCTTCCCACAAGATTCCTCTATACCCCAATATTGAGGCGAAAAAGTAGAAATTAAGGAGAATGCACCCTGAAATGTCTTTAAAGATCAAAGAGGAAGTCACCAAGCAATTGGAAGCAGGTTTTTTAGAAGTATCAAGGCACCCAGAATAGGTAGTAAATATCGTCCCCATTTCGAAGAAAGATGGAAAAGTCAATATGTGTGTAGACTATAGGGATTTGAATAAAGCTAGCCCTAAAGATAACTTCCCCTTGCCTCACATTGATGTCCTTGTCGATAATGCAACAAGAGGTCATAGATTCTCTTTTATGGATGGTTATTCTGGTTACAATCAAATTCTTATGGACACAAGTGATAAAGAGAAGACCACATTTATCACATCATGGGGAACCTTTTGTTACACAGTCATACCATTCGGATTGAAGAATGCTGGGGCCACCTATCAACGTGCCATGGTTGCTTTGTTCCACGATATGATGCACAAAGAAATTGAGGTATACGTGGATGACATAGTTGCTAAGTCCAAAGAAGGGGAAAGCCATGTGGTAGTGTTGCAAAGGTTATTTGAAAGACTCGGAAAATAAAAGTTGAGACTAAACCCGACAAAATATGTTTTTGGTGCATCGATTGGAAAATTGCTTGGTTTTGTTGTTAGTAAGGAAGGAATCAAAGTGGACCCTGATAAAGTCAAAGTAATACAAGAGATGCCTGCTCCCAAGACTGAAAAGGAGGTAAGAAGCTTTCTCGGGAGACTGAATTACATCGCTAGGTTCATAGCCAACCTGACCAGCACTTGTGAGCCAATCTTCAAGCTACTAAAGAAACAACAACCAGGAGAATGGGATGAACACTGTCAGGAAGCTTTTGAGAAGATAAAAGCTTACTTGCAAAGTCCTCCTATTTTGGTGCCACCTACACCTGGTCGTCCTTTGATATTATACCTCACGGTATTGCAGACATCCATGGGAGCAATGCTAGGGCAGCATGATGAAACAAGAAAAAAAGAACAGGTCATTTACTATTTGAGCAAGAAGTTCAATGAGTGCGAGTCTCGCTACATGACAATCGAGAAGACATGTTGTGCACTGGCATGGACGTCTAGAAGGTTGAGGCAGTACATGTTGTACTATATGACTTGGCTTATCTCAAGAATGGACCCGATAAAGTACATATTCGAAAGCCTTCATGTTTCCACACGAGTCTCCAAGTGGCAAGTGGTTCTTTCTGAGTTCGACATAAAGCACATAACTCGAAAATCTATCAAATGGAGCGTAGTTGCAGATCACTTAGCTGAGAACCCACTCAATTACAAGCAACCTGTGACTTCTGATTTGCCTGATGAGGATGTTTTAGCAGTTGAAGAAGAAGAGTCAGATGAAGAGGACATGTGGAAGATGTTTTTTAACGGAGTAGTCAATATGTATGGGAATGGCATAGGTGCAGTGGTCACATCACCAAGTGGGAAGCAATACCCAGTGGCCATCAAGTTAGAGTTCGATTGCACCAATAATGTTGCAGAGTATGAAGCTTGTGCTCAAGGGTTAAAGGTTGCAATAGAATTGGGAGTGAAAGAACTACAAGTATATGGAGATTCAGCACTAATAATTTATCAAGTGAACGGAGAATGGCAGACTAAAGACCCCAAGTTGATTCCATACCAGAAATATTTGATGCAGTTGATCGAGAAGTTTAAATGGATCACCTTTTCGCACTTGACTCAGGATAAGAACCAGTTCGCAGATGCTCTGACAACTTTGGCTGTAATGACCAATCTGAGTATTCATGCTAACGTGCAACCCATCCGAATAAGGGCAGAAAGCGAACCAGTTTATTGTTCTAATGTTGAGGAAGAAGAAGATGGTCAGCCCTGGTTCCATGACATCATGCAGTACATCAAGTTCAGAGAATACCCATCAGGGGCAAATGAGACAGACAAAAAGGGCATCCGTCGGCTTTCCATGGCCTTCTTTTTGAATGGGGAAATACTATACAAAAGAAACTATGATGGCACACTCTTCAGATGTATAAAAGCTAAGGACGCTCTCACCATCTTAACAGAAGTTCATGAGGGAATATGCGGAACGCATGCCAATGGTATCATGATGGCTCGTCAGATCCTACGATATGGTTATTACTGGTCCACTATGGAAGCTGATTGCATAGAATATGTTTGAAAGTGTCATAAATGCCAAGCGTACGCTGATCGCATTAATACACCACCCATTCCATTGCATAATATGGTGGCACCCTAGCCTTTTTCAATGTGGGGAATCGATGTTATTGGGCCAATAAACCCGAAAGCTTCCAATGGCCATAGGTTTATCCTGGTAGCAATTGATTATTTCACCAAATGGGTAGAGGCCGCTTCCTATGCCAAAGTCACTCAAAAAGTTGTCCTTAAATTCTTAAGGGTAAACATCATTTGTCGGTATGGAATTGCAGAAAGGATTATCACAGATAATGCCCCTAACCTCAATAGTGCAGAAATCAAGAATCTATGCGAGAGGTTTAGGATCAAGCATCACAATTCTGCTCCTTACAGACCCCAGATGAATGGTGCAGTAGAAGCAGCAAATAAGAACATCAAGAAGATAGTAGCCAAAATAGTGGTCAACTACAGAGAATGGCATGAGATGCTCCCCTATGCTCTCCACGCTTATCGCACTAGTATCCGATCCAGCACTGGGGCAACACCATTCTCCTTGGTCTATGGTATGGAAGCGGTTTCCCCCATAGAGGTCGAAATCCCATCTTTAAGAGTGTTGATGGAAGCCGAGTTAAAAGAAGCTGAATGGGTAAAGACTCAGTACGAGCAGTTAAACATGATTGAAGAAAAGTGATTAAAAGCTATCTGTCATGAGCAACTATACCAAAGAAGAATGACAAGAGCTTTCAACAAGAAAGTGCACCCTAGGGAGTTCCAAGCAGGTGATCTGGTTTTAAAGAAAAAACTTCCAAACCAAGAGGACGCTTGAGGGAAATGGGCACCGAGTTATGAAGAGTCGTATATCGTTAAGAAGGCATTCTCTGGAGGAGCCTTAGTTTTAATAGATATGGACAGAAATGAATTGCCAAGACCGATAAATGCTGATGCAGTCAAAAAGTTCTATGCCTAAAAAAAAAGAGAAAAAAAGAAAATAGCCCGTTAGGTTGAAAACCTGCAAGGGCGGCCTAAGCAAAAGTTAGGGCATCTAAATTAGGCAAAAAGTTTAAAGTCAGCAGAGGTTCTCCTAGGAGATGTCACCTGAAGGGCTTACCTAGACAGTATAAAAGGAGACAAAAAAAAACTAGGGCATTTTTAAGTGGCGATGGAAGACAAAACTGGGGCAATTTTAAAAGGTGATTGATGGAAGAGAGCTCGTGTCACTGGTGGTTGTAATATCCATCTGAGAATTAAGACCTATCTAATGAGAAGAAAGGAATCCTAACTAGGGCAATTGTCTGTCACCTTGCCTTTGTATCATCCTTTTGTACTATTTGCCTTTACATGCTTTTGAACACTCAAATAAATGAAAATACTTTCCTTTCTTCTCTTTTATTCTTCATCTTTCTTTGTCATGTTCTTTTCTTTTATATTTGTGAAGTCACACATGTTTATCACAAAATGCTTCGATAAGAAGGAATATAAATTCAGTATCATTGATTTAGCAATTTGATGGCAATCCTCTAACTAATGAGTTAGATCAAGAATGAATCAGAAGGTTCAAACGAGGCAAGAAAAGCTCCCAATACGATTCGCAATGTTAAGAGGGAAACTACGTACCTGATGAGCAAACTCAGAAGTAAAGTAACTCCAGTGTCCGAGGATCCCAAGGAACTCGAAACAAGTTGATAAGCCCTGGTTTGCGAGAGCCTACGCCCGAGTTTGATACATCAAAATTTTTTGAGGAAGCAATTAGAATCAGGTATGCAAGAGAAAGGTTTTGGCATAATGTTTTCAATCTTTTGATGTGATGTTGAGTTGCAGGAATGTACGTTGTAACATCTTGCCATAAGCTGCAACAACTTATGAAAAGTGACGTCTCTGGCTTTTGCGCCAAGCTTCACTATAAAAGAACAGCAAAACAAAAAAATCTTTTCGGGCCACGCCCACTATCCTTTTAAATTTCTGGGCCAAGCCCATTGTCTTTTAAATTTCGGGCCAAGCCCGCTGTCTTTTTTAATTATTGGCCAAGCCCACTATCTTTTAAATTCTAGGCCAAGCCCACTGTCTTTTAATTTTCTGGGCCAAGCTCACTGTCTTTTAAAATTCTGGGCCAAGCCCACTGTCTTTTTAAATTCTGGGCCAAGCCCACTGTCTTTTTAAATTCTGGGCTAAGTCCACTGTCTTTTAAATTAGGCCAAACCCACTGTCTTTTAAATTCCAGGCCAAGCCCACTGTCTTTTAAATTCCGGGCTAAGCCCACTGTCTTTTAAATTCCGGGTCAAGCCCACTGTCTTTTAAATTCCGGACCAAGCCCACTGTCTTTTAAATTATGGGCCAAGCCCATTATCTTTTAAATTATTCGTCAAGCCCACTGCCTTTTAAATTCTGAGCTAAGCCCACTGCCTTTTAAATTTCGGGCCAAGCCCACTGTCTTTTACCATTTCCAGTAATAAAGTCACCCAAGGTCTTTTAAAATTCAAAAAAAAAAATTTCTTTTGTAATCAATAAATGTCAACTAAGCTGTGACAGCTCGTTGACAATGCAGTGACGTCTCTGGCTTTACGCCGAGTTTCACTTTGGTAGGATTAACGATGTTGTGATAACTCGTAAATCCATGTTTTAGCTCGCTGGTTTCTGGGTGGTGTCTTTGCCTTGTCCACTCACCTCATCCCACACATTGCTGGACAAAATTTAAGTTCACGTCTTTACTCGTTTCTTACGACGATAACATGAAAACTATGGTTGTTCATAGTCCCTAGTAAGAAACAAGTAAAGCGGGGCAACTGTGAACACCTAATTTTGTCTGGATCCTTAGAACTTAAAAAAAATAATAAATAAAATAAAAATAATATTTATTAACCACTCTCATTTCTTTAATTTCTAATCCAGATCAAGTATAGCCCAATAGAAAATATGTTCTGGTCCTTTAGTTACTTTGGCCCATTTTGTTTAAAGTTTCTAAAAAAAAAAGAGCAACAAAGAAAAGGAACCAACGTAGCAGCAATGGCCCAAACACTTGAAAAAAAAAACTTCAACGCAATTGAAAGAGACAAACAAGCAGCCAAGCAAACTAAGCCAAGAGCAAAAGGACGAAATGAACATTCTGGTGATAGCAGAAGAAAGGCAGAAGAGTGAGGCTAGAGATTTTGAAAATGAAACACTAATAAGGAGATGGAATAGCTGCACCTCTTGTGACACTATGCAAAGGCAAGCAGATGAGGGCACAGGGTAAACAAAAAACAAAAAGGATTCATCCAACAGGAAAGGGAACAACGACCAAGGCTTTGCTATATGCTGCTACACAAGTTGACCAAAGAAGGGGAAGCAGTGTTGAAAGCCAAAAATGGAGTTGAGAAAGACTTGACATTTAGATTTCCCACAACCAAGACTCAAAACAATTTTTGAATATAGTAAGAGGAAGCCAGCTAGAGGGAGTGCAGAGTCGAAAAACAGGGAAGGTTCATCAAACTGGAAATTGAAAATGACCAATGCTCTGCTACCTACGCTGTCCATGAAAAAAGAAGTGAAGCAAGCAAAGAAGAGGGGGGGTAGAAAGATACTGCACAATCGATGCTCGGGCATGCCAAGCCAGAATCTCTTTATGCCTATAAAAGGGGACAATGTAAATAAAATGGGGGTTCTTTTTTTTGGTTCAGAGATTTCTTTAGTTTTCAGTTTCTCTTACTAATCAAAAAGCTATTACTTGCTACTGGTGAGAAAACTGGGTATTGAGAGAAAGTAAGAAGTGAAATTGTAAAGAAAAAGAATTGAATAGAAAGAAATTTTCCAAGTGTTTTCTTGAAGCACGGAGGTATCTTGTTTTGTCTTTTTCTCTTATGCATGGACTTCCACCATTGCTGTTGCATCTAAGTTTCTGCATTCTATTTTTCTTTATATTCATGTTCTGATTCTCACCTACCAGCAACCACAATCTTCATCACACCCCCAATCTTCATCACACCCCAAGCCAACCCTCTGCCACCATTTATCCAAAAACCTACCTTCACCCATTACCCCTCAATCTTCCAAACCCCTCAATCGTGAACCTCCATCTCTCACCACCCTCACTCATCAAACCATCAACCATCTTCCATCTCCCTTCAACCTCCTAAACACCTACCTTCCAGAATCACCATCCTAACTAACTACTTCCAGGCCCCCCACGTAAACCCATACCAATCTTCACCACTCCCCTAACAACTCATCCTCACCTCCAAGGCTCCAAACAGTGGCCACCATCATGGTTGCACCTCCATAGCCTCACCCATCTTCAACTTCCGCAACCAACCTCACCACAACCCATTACCTCAGAACCGACCGTCGGACCTCAGAAGCCCTCACCGACCATCGAATCTCATAGAAGCCAGACCCTTCCCCTCACCGACCGTCGGACCTCAGAAGCCCTCACCGACCGTCGAACCTCACAGAAGCCAGATCTTTCCCCTCACCGACCGCCGGACCTCACAGAAGCCAGATCTTTCCCCTTATCGACCGTCGGACCTCAACACCAAATCCTTCCTCGCACCGACTGTCGGACCTCAGAAACCAGACCCTTCCCAACCGACCGACGAATCTCAAACCCAGATCCTTCCTTGCACCGACTGTTAAACCTCAGAAACCAGACCCTTCCCAACCGACCGTTGGACCTCAAACCCAGATCCTCCCAACCGATTGTCGGATCTCAACACCCCCAACACGATGCCTCACGTTTTCGTTTTCCCCCTTCAGAGACTGAAAGCCTTTTTTTGTTTTTTTCCCTCCTTATCAGAGGCTACGAGCCTCTGTTTTCTGCTTTCTTTTTTTTATTTTATTTTTTTAGTAGCATGTATGTTTTAAAAAAGGGGAACTTATAACAAAAAAGTATAATAAAAGAAAAGGGTTCTGCTGGGTTGGGCTTCATGGTTATATTTTTTTTTTTTGTGATCCAAGGCCTTCTTTTGAGTTTGGGTAGCATAGATAAATAACAATAGTTATGTTTTTTTCGTGAGCGATATCTATAAATTTAATACATCTAAATAGTAATAATAGTGACAATAAAAAATCATCTTAGGATTTATTTGGATTTTGTTTAACTTGTTACATGTTTTTTTCTTTTTTTTTCGTTAGCCTTGTTTATCATATATATTATTACTTTTTTTTCTTTAGCTGTTGGTTTTTTTAAGAAAAATAAAATAATTAAACGTTGTTGAGAAATTATAAAATCGGATTAGCTGAGCTGTGACAGTTTGTTAATCTCTTTTTTTGGAATCATTTAAGTTGTGATAACTCGATGATTCATAAAATCTTTTTTTTCTTCTTTTAAATTTTTTATTTATCTGTTATTTTTTAAATGATAAAATAAATATTTTCAAATGTTATAAAATTCTGCACAATCAATTTAAGGTACTGTTTTAGAACAGATGTGTTAGGGGTGCTGTGGGATTAAGTTTCCGCCCTTTCCTATCCATAACCGACTCCCGAATCCAATCTAGTTCCCAAGACCATTTTCAAAGAAATGTTTTTCAATTTTTCCTAATTTAAATAAAATTGGTGGCGACTCTATTTCTTTTTTCTAAAATCACAAAGAGTTGTTATTTTTCACCGCGATCTCGGTCGCGATAACCATTGTGCGACTAAGGAAAGAAAACACCAATCAAACCTGAGTTCACAATACAAGGGCTCGAGCAAGACTTGCAATAATGGCAGCTGAAAGAGAAGGCAGAAACTTGAGTATGGAAGTTGATAAGATTAAAGGGAGGATGGATGAAATGACAGAGTCTATGAGAAGGATGGAGGAAATGTTGTTGGCCATGAGAGAGACTCTCACCTTGATTGGGGCTACTGGAAGTACAGGAGTGACTAGGGCACATCCGCACCTACCAACTATCACTTCCATGAGGACAAACTCTGGGATCGCCATTGAGATTCCTGTTGAGAGGAGGACCTTGAGTACTGCACCGCTAGTGATTCATATCGAAGAAGGGTGTCTTTCTTCAGAGGATACTTGAAACGAGATTCATGGTAATGCTGAATTCACATGGGAACAACCACATATGTCCATCCCAGTAACAACAGGATTTCCTGCTGGGAGTAGTCATGCGACAATTCAGAAGGATAAGATGGAAGAAGAATGGAAGGAAAGGATAGAAGAGCAAATCAAAGCGATCAAGGGCCCTAGTGCTTATGGACCGCTTAGAATAGAAGAACTGTGTCCTACCATGGATGTCGTAATCTCTAAAGACTTCAAGATTCCTCATTTTGCCAAGTATGACAGGAGTGGTAACCCTCGGTTTCATTTGATCAGTTATGGAACCAAGATGGCTGTTTGGTCCAGGGATGATAAGTTCCTCGTTAGCTTTTTCCATGAGAGTCTTACAGGCCCCGCTTTAGAGTGGTATCTTCAATTAGACCGCTTTAAGATTTCTTGCTGGACGGAATTGGCTGATCTATTCATGGATCAATACAAGTTCAACTTGGATGCAGCTCCTACCTGGGAACATTTGAGCTCAATGCAAAAGGAAGATGAGGAAGCCTTCAAGCAGTATGCCCAAAGATGGAGAGCTCTCGCAGTACAAGTGCAACCACCGTTGACGTTGACAGAAATGTGCTCATATTTTCTAGGGACTCCGGGAGCTCCTTATATTGAGACAATGGCAGGTGCCATTTATCTAGACTTTGCTGAGTTAATAGCTGCTGGGGAGAGGATTGAAATTTTGGTAAAAGCAGGTAAATTGTCAACTGGCAATGATGAAAGTAGTTTCAAGAATGAGTTTTTCCTCTAAGAAAAAGGAATCAAAAGTGAGCTACATGCAAAACCAAAATTGGAAACCCACCATCTTACCCTGCCTACACTGTTTGCCCTCTATCAACTGGAAATCTCTGAACAATTGGCGATCTGAGGCGTTAATTGATGTGATTGTTATCTTAGACTTTTGTGGTGTTGAACTTATGTTAACTTTTTTGAAGCATTAATGTAATGATTTTGTATGGATCCAAGCATATCTTGTTTCCTGTCATTTTCATGGTCTTTCAGGTCATTTTATTGTTCTCTTGTTTATTTAAGATGTCTTCCTTTTGTTTGAACCCCGTTGGACTCCAGTTCTTAACAATCCTTACTTTGATAGATGCCAGTAGTCATAAGGTCCGCGTGCGCAAATGCCATTTGCAAAAAAAATAAAAATAGAGCAAAGAAATAATCACCTGGTGTGCATTATCCTTTTTGTCTCTGAATTAAAATTTTTGAAAATGAGCAATCAAGATTTGAAATGAAGATTGACCATGTTTCTCTATCCTTTATAAGAATTCATCTTTTCATTATCAATCGATGTCCCTTTTTGAGCTTGAAAGTTTTCTTCAATAAACCCTGGACAAGGATCACCTCTACACTAGGGGATGACACAAAGCAAAGGTTGATTGTCATGGTGGCTATTTTGAAGCATGATGAAAAAAATAGAGAAAAAAAATCATGAAGAAAAAAAAAAAAAAAAGAAAGAAATGGAGAGCAGTAAAAGAAAAGTGTGCTTGAAAGTACAAAGGCAATTGACAAAGTTTAACTTTGAACAATGATCCTTGGTCCCATTCAACCCTTAAACACTTGTTTGAGCCTTACATCTTTCCTTTCATAACCCCTAACCTTAGCCACGTTACATGCCTCAAAAAGTCCATTCTGATCAATGAAGGATTGTTATCATTTTCACTAACTTTAATTTTAAAACAAAGGTTATGCTCATCTAGGTATCTAGTTATTGCTTTTAAAAAAAAAAGACTTACACCTGGGCAAGTTGCTACCCTGTCCGAGCTGGTCCCACACTGGGGCATTCTTCTCCTTAGTTCAATTTGACCTACATCGGGACAAATCTTTTGGGTCACTAGGGCGAGTTTCTGCCCTATTCAGTCCTAGACTGGGGCAAATTTCTCTTGATTCAATTTAACCTACATTGGTGTAGCTTCGTGACTCACACTGGGGTAATTTTTGCTCACAAATGACATACTCTGAGCCAAATTCCTTTGATACCCTACATGAGGGCAGATTTTTGTATATACCTGATAAAATAATAGTCATGATGTCCAGTTGTCGAGTCTAGATCAATCACGTCCATACTGGGGCAAAAAAAAAATCTTTTGACTTTCTTGTTATTCTACTTCTTGTATCTTTACCCTTTGTAAATAATACCCTTTCTGTAGTCAAACTTCCAAGAACAATCTGAAAGTTATTCGTTTCTTCTCTATTGCGCTTTTTGAATTCACGAGTGTCTGTTACGTAATACTTCAGGTAAGGTGAATATGAGTACAACACTATGATTTAACCATCTAATGATAATCTCCTGATGAACAATTCAGATTGAAGAGATCTTGAAAATCCCATTTGATGGAAGAGGAGGTACCTTAAAAAAAAGGAAAGAGAGAGAGACAGGAAAAGCTCGTTAGGTTAAAAACCCGAAAGGGCGGTCTAAGCAAAAGTTAGAGCAAAAGAAAAAATGGAAAAGAGCCTGTAGTCTGAAAACCCGAAAGGTTGGTCTAAGCAAAAGTTAGGGCAAATAAATGGGTAAAATCTCAGAGAAAGTTGGCCTGAAATGCCTTGAAGGGTGCACCAAACTGGGGCAATTTTGAATTGCATTTGATCAGCTACACAAGGGTAATCTCATTTGTACTCAGTTGGCCATACTGGGGTAAAATTTTTTGAAGGATTAAATAGAGATGTGTTGAAGGAAGTAGCAACAGAGACAGTGATTGAGTTATCAAGTAGTTGCAGGAAATCAATTAAATGAGAGACAAGGTTAAATACTAAGGCAAAATTTTCTCTCAAGGAATTAGCCAAGCAATGGTTCATCTCATTTCTCAAAAGGAGAGCTGAGAGTGGAATCAAGAAAAAAAAAGAAGAAAAAGAAAGAGAGGAAAGATCGAGGTTATCAGGTCCAACGAGCAAAAGCATGTGAACAAGGGTTTTGATTGGTTAAAGTTTTCTAAAAGTCGCCGTTGGTTCGAAGGTCTTTTAATAAAACTAAAACAAAAAGAAAAAGAAAGAAAGACAAAAAAAAAAAGAAAAAGAAAAAAAAGAGAAGAAAAATCCTTGTGGATCAAGATACCTTGCCTTTTTAAATATCTATTTTTCGGGAGCACAGTAGCCCGCCTGTCTTTTAAATTCCGGGACTCAGTTGCCCATCTGTGCATTTTATTTTCTGTCATTTCTTTTGAGCGCATCGGCTCTGTGCATTTTAATTTTCTGTCAATTCTTTTGAGCGCATCGGCTCCATGCATTTTAATTTCTGTCTATTTCTTTTGAGCGCATCGACTCCATGCATTTTAATTTCTGTCTATTCTTTTGAGCGCATTGGCTCCATGCATTTTAATTTCGTTTGAGCGCATCGGCTCCATGCATTATAATTTCTGTCTATTTCTTTTGAGCGCATCGGCTCCATGCATTTTAATTTTTTGTCAATTCTGTTGAGCGCATCAGCTCCATGCATTTTAATTTCTGTCAATTTTTTTGAGCGCATCGGCTTCATGCATTTTAATTTCTGTCTATTTCTTTTGAGCGCATGGGTTTCATGCATTTTAATTTTCTGTCAATTCTGTTGAGCGCATCGGCTCCATGCATTTTAATTTCTGTCTATTCTTTTGAGCGTATCGGCTCCATGCATTTTAATTTCTTTTGAGCGCATCGGCTCCATGCATTTTAATTTCTGTCTATTTCTGTTGAGCGCATCGGCTTCATGCATTTTAATTTTCTGACAATTCTGTTGAGCGCATCGGCACCATGCATTTTAATTTCTATCTATTCTTTTGAGCGCATCGGCTCCATGCATTTTAATTTCTTTTGAGCGTATCGGCTCCATGCATTTTAATTTCTGTCTATTTCTGTTGAGCGCATCGGCTCCATGCATTTTAATTTTTGTTGAGTGCATCGACTCCATGCATTTTAATTTCTGTCAATTATTTTGAGCGCATCGGCTCCATGCATTTTAATTTCTGTCTATTTCTGTTGAGCGCATCGACTCCATGCATTTTAATTTCTGTTGAGCGCATCGGCTCCATGCGTTTTAATTTCTGTTTATTCTTTTGAGCGCATCGGCTCCATGCATTTTAATTTCTGTTGAGCGCATCGGCTCCATGCGTTTTAATTTCTGTTTATTCTTTTGAGCGCATCGGCTCCATGCATTTTAATTTCTGTTGAGCGCATCGGCTCCATGCATTTTAATTTCTGTCAATTCTTTTGAGCGCATCGGCTCCATGCACTTTATTTCTTTTAAGCGCATCAGCTCTATGCATTTTAAATTCTTGTCATTCTTTTGAGCGTATTGGCGCTTTGCATGTTATTTCTCGCATTTGTTTTACATCTTATGCATCGTCGAACAATATTGAAATTCATATCTTTACTCGTTTCTTGTGACGATAATATGAAAACCACAGTTTTCTTATTATCTAGTAAAAAACAAGTAAAGAATGGTAACTGTGAACACACAATTTTGACCGGGCACCCAATATAAAAAAAACACAAAAAAAACAAAAAAAATAAAAAAAAAAGTAAAATGAAAAGTAAAAAAAAATAAATTAATTACAGGTCCATATTTATGTTTTTTTTCTAAGCCCAATTGTAAGCCTACTTTTTATAAAAATAAAAGAGAATGGGGTAATGCATTTAATGTTTGGTGTCTGCACACGTAAAAGAAAAATGATGAAATAACCATGCATTAAATGCATTAAGGCTGCGCAAGCAAAAAAGAAGAGGGGCTGAAGGGATTGAAGGAAAAAAAGTTCTTCTAGATGAAGCGGTGAGGGGCTCAAGGTGTAGAAAGACAGGGAGTGGTTTACGAAAAAAAAAAGAGAAGAAAATGTCAGCTGCAAAGTGGAAAAAAGGGGGGAATTAAAAAAAGAAGGCCACCGGAGAGCTAGGGGTGGAGAGGAGAGAAAGATCTTCTGAGAAGCTCAACACAACACCATCCCATCTTCACCATCAACCTCCAACCACGCATACACCCACCAGAAACCACCATTTTCCCCCACAAATCACCAACTGTGAAGGACTCTAACCATTTTCATCACTATCCCCCCACTTCACTACCACCACTAATCACCAACTTCATCATCAAGTTCATCTCCACTCCATCACACCCAATGTCCAGAACCCACCATTCATCCAAAAACCTACCTTCACCCATTACCCCTCAATCTTCCAAACCTCTCAACCATGAATCTCCATCTCTCACCACCCTCACTCATCAAACCATCACAACCATCTTCCATCTCCCATCAACCTCCCAAACACCTACCTTCCGTAATCCCCATCCTAACCAACTACTTCCAGGCCCCCACGTGAACCCATACCAACCTTCACTACTCTCCTAACAACCCATCCATCCCTCCATAGCAACCAAAAATCGAACCCACCAAGGAAGCGGACCAACAACCAACATTCACCTCCACTATCCTTCATCCTTCCTCCAAGCTCCAATAGTGAACCACCCTCATCACCCGCATACCAACAACCACCATCTTCATCACACCCCAAGCCAACCCTCTCTACACCATCAACCACCCATAAAACCACCTTCAAACCTCAACAACACCGCATCTTTCACCCTCTCTTCATCTCCATCACCAAACAACACCACCGTGACCTTCAAACGATCGTCGGACCTCAGAAACAAGCTCCCGACCGTCGGACCTCAACACCAGATCATTCCCAACCGACCGTTGGACCTCAACACCAGATCCTTCCCAACTGACCATCAGATCTCAACACCAAATCCCTCCTCGCACCGACCGTCGGACCTCACAGAAGCCAGATCCTTCCCCTCACCGACTGTCGAAGCCCACAAAACCAAATCCCTCCTCGCAAGCCCACAAAAACCAAATCCCTCCTCGCACCGACCGTCAGACCTCAACACCAGATCCTTCCCAACCGACCGTCGAACCTCCAACACTAGATCCTTCAACCAACCGACCGTCAGATCAGACACCAGATCCTTCAACCAACCGACCGTCGGACCTCCAACACCAGATCCTTCAACTAACCGACCGTCGGATCAGACACTGGATCCTTCAACCAACCGATCGTCGGATCACCAACACCAGATCCCTCTCCGTCGAGTCACCTCTTGCACTATTAGAGGTTTGAGCCCCATTTTTCTCTCCTTCGTTTGTTCTTTTTGTGTCTCATGTAGTGGCTTCCTCCAGAACCTGTTCGTTTTCTTTTGTGTTTTCAGAAATCTGAATTTTAACTTTGTATATTGTTCTAGTCTGATATAAGAAAAAAAAAAGGGAAGAGAAAAAAAAAAAATTTTGGGTTGGGACTTAAGTTTTTTTCTGATGGGTTAGAATTGTATGAACTTTAGATGACTGTTTAAGCATAGTAAAAAATGAAAAATAAAAAAAATGATAATATATATATACAAAAATAAAATACTTAAATCTTTCGAAAAGAACAAAATAGGATTAACTGAGTTGTGACAACTTGTTAATCTTATTTTTTTTTTCTCATAATCATCTGAGTTGTGACAACTTGATGATTTAACGGGTGACGTCTCTAGCGCGACGCCGAGCTTCACTTATTCAAATCTTAATTTGATTAACTGAGTCGAGACGACTTGTTAATTAAAATTTTTAATTTTTTTTATATTATTGAAATCAACTAACCCACAAGTTTTTTTAAAGAACTACGTGACTTTGAGTTCCTCATTGCACCCGAGGATACGTAGGAGCAGAATTTTATTTCTGTCAAGCCAAAATTAAATTTTCATAAATTTTGTGGTTTCTTTTTTTATAAATAGTTACAATATTTTGCAAAAGGGGTAAAATGAATATTTTCAAGGATTGTTAAGAATTTGCACAATTAACTCAAGGTACCGTTTTAGAATGGGTGTGTTAGGAGTGCTGTGAGATTAAGTTTCCGCCCTTCCCTATCCATAACCGACTCCCGAATCCAATCTGGTTCCAAAGACCATTTTCAAAGAAAGATTTTCCAATTTTTCCTAAGTTAAAATAAAATTGGTGGCGACTCCATTTTTTCATTTTCATTTTTTTTAAAATCTAATGAGTTGCTATTTTTCACCGCGATCACGGTCGCGACATTACTAATTTTAGAACATCAAACCATATTGTAAGAGTCTTTGTGAAGTTGAGTAACATCAAACCATATTTTATATCCCTTTTCTTACTACTCTCCTCCATAAAAAAATGAGTTACTTAAGAACATATATTTTCACAAATGTTTGACAATATACATTGCATAGTATAGGAGGGAATTGCCTGAATTTGATTCTTATCCAGTTGTGTTGTATGGTAGTAGAGCCAAAAGCTGCAAAATTTGCCGTCTTTTCTACAAGCTAATTCCATCCTTATGCCTTTTTCAGAAGTTGATTTTGAATATGTTATAAATCACTTAATGATATGACGCTGAAACTGAGACATTTCTTTTATCATTCTAGACATAAATCAGTCCATATGTGGTTAGATTCCCTCGTGTGGTTGATACTGCTACCCATAAGTATAGTCATTGGTTCTATCTATCAAGTCCATATGCTCTGACATGGGCATGGTGGGGTGACAGAATTGTTACATAGAACCACATTAGTTGACAATTCTAAACTTAAGAGACTAAATTATAAAAAAAAAAAAGTTACAGAACCAAATTAAAAAAAAATAAAGATAAGGGATCAAAATATCCTTTTTACCTTATTTTTTCAGTAAGTCTGAAAAGAAATGGTGCTATTATGTACTCTTTGCAATGAATAGCCTTTTAGCTTAGCAGAAGAACGAATTTGTTACTGCCAGCCTATGAAGCACAGACACAGACACGGACACGGGATACGACACGGACACGGATATAGGGACACACTAAATTCAAAAAATTATAGGATAGACACAATATATATATATATATATATATATATTACAAAATTTAAGAAAAAAGATTCATAATTCATTAATATTGTTTCTATAAATTTAAAGATTTATAATATCTTAGTATATCTCATATGTACCAATATTTGCTACCTAGTAAGTACCTCCTAAAAAATATGGAGCATAATTTCTATTGACGTTTTCTAAAAAATTTTCTAAATCAACTTCTCATAATATAACTAATCATGTATAAGTACATTTGCATCTAAAAAAAATTAACTAGAGGAAATATTAGTATGAAGCAAACTTCGGTGACGATGAAGTGGACAGTTTGGTACGAGTAGAGGTAGAAGGAGCAAATGATAATAATAATGTGTAAAATGATAAAACTTAAAAGTCTAATAATTGCGTGTCCAAGCTGTATCCTAGACGTGTTTAAGCATGTCCAAGACCTGTCTAAGTGTGTCCGAAATGTATCCATATTGAAAAAAATAATCTTTTTAATTGGATACATTCAGACACGTAAGACACATGTGTCATATGAGTATTCCCATGTATCTGATACAGACACGTGTCTGACACGCAGACACGGCACATAAACGGCGTGTCCGTGCTTCATAACTCCGGTCCAACAAATAAAAAGAAATGAAAAGAATTTTATCGCCTTTTTACATAAAAGGAAAGTAAGTCATATCTTAGTATCTTACAGCAAGCATAATTTGAGCCTCTCATCTGGGCCTTTGGAAGAAGTCAAGCATTTCACCCATAATATTATGGATAGAATACGCAGCTAATCATTAGAATATTACTTGTTCATACTTTAGACTGTAGTTTCTTCATTATTTGTTTGTAATTCATGTCAATTCTATATAGCACACATAGAAAATGCCCATTCTATTCAATTCTATTATTCGTTTATTTTTTATCACTAGTTTAAGTCTTCTAAAGTTGCTTATGACACATGGTATTATCTGGTTTGAACCAGTACCATGGGAGATGATCACAGATCCTCAGCTAATCAAAGATGTATTTAACAATATCCACAACGTCAAAAATCCTAGTATAAATCCACTTGTTAGGTTACTAGTTACTGGTCTTGTAAGTCATGAAGGTGAGAAGTGGGGCAAGCACAAGAGGATTATCAACCCTGCATTCAATTTAGAAAAATTGAAGGTTACTTTCCCTTTACTGGCTATAGCTCTAGTTAGATCAACTTGTGTGTTTGTTAGAAACACATTTCAGAGATTCACTTTGGAATTTGATTGTGATTTTTTATTTTTTATTTTTTGCTTTGTAGAAAAAATTACTTCCCCTGAGAAAAGCGTTGTATTCCTACCAAATAAATAAATAAAAGCATTGCTTATATGCTTAGTTTGATAAGCATTGTTTATCAAACTAACCATTGTTTATGTTCTTCATGTTTAGGTGCTTTGTTTGAAACAGGGAATTCTAACTCTTCTTTATTTCTTTATTCCACCACAGATTATGTTACCAGCATTCTTCAAAAGTTGCAATAATATGATTAGCAAATGGGACGGAATGTTGTCTTCAGATGGATCATGTGAGATGTATGGCCTTTCCTTCAGAATTTGACTAGTGAAATTATTTCTCGGACAGCATTTGGAAGTAATCATGAAGAAGGAAGAAGAATATTTGAACTTCAAAAAGAACAAGCTGAGCTTATAATGAAAATCAGATTGAAAGTTAACATTCCTGGATGGAGGTATGACTACTCTGTATATGTAATATATGTGATGAATAAAGCAGGATCAAGCTTATTAAAGTAGTGGTATTTAATCGAAGTAAGCTTACCGTAATTTTATACAGGATACAACCATTAGCAAATAACATTTATCATTAAGAATCTACGAAATATGTTTCATACGGCACCCAATTTACCGAATATTTTGATGGGAAAAAGTGGTATCTCAATTGCAAAAGTAAAGTTCTAGTTGTTGGAAAACCAGCCTACGTTAACTACTGACAGACCGACTACTCAATGGCCAGTTGATATCGGCAAGTGCACTTCCTTCATGTCTTTATAATGACCAGGACTAGTTATGTTTATTTGTAGGTTTCTACCAACTAGTACCATAGGAGGATTAAGGAAATTGACAAAGATATATGTTATCAGCAACAAATCACCCAACAAATCATTCAGGATTATCTTTATTTGTTGCTGATCTGATTCTGTTATTATTATTAGGATATGATTTTATTTATTGATATTGATAAGATTTCATTATTATATATTCCCTTTTTAGATTAGCTTTATTTCAGTCTTTTATTTCTCCTTTGTAATCCTATTTAATCAGCTTCTGTAAATCAATTGGATACATAACATTATTCTACCAAATCATTCTCCTTTGTGTTTCTTTACATGGTATCAGCCTAAAATTGATCCTTCATCCTTTGAGCTTTCATGGCTGCCATTAATCCTCCCAACCTCACATCCCCATATTATCTTCACCCATCTAACCACTGGTTACACAGTTTCTTGATGGAGATAATTACCCCACTTGGAGCCGCGCCATCACCATGGCACTAGAAGCAAAAAACGATGAAACCCTATATTGATAGGATTTCATTGATGGCACCATTTTTAAACCTGAACCAAATACTCCTGATTTCTCTAATTGGGTTCATTGCAATAGTATGGTTCAATCTTGGCTTGTTCATTCTACTATTTTGACCATTGCAAATTCCATCCTTTGGATCAACAGTGCGCGTGACATCTGGCTTGATCTCTTTACTCGATTCAATCAAAAAATGCACCTCATATTTTTGAAATTCTACTATTCTGACTCTTTTAAAATTTTCATTCAGTAGCATTTCTATTGTTAAATGTTTTGAATTAGTTCATTTTGATGTTTGGGGACCCTACAATAAACCTCATTCCTCTGGTGCAAAATTCTTTCTTACTTTGATTGATGATTTTTCTAGACGTACATGAGTTTTTCTTATACAACACAAAAGTGAAGTCAATACCATCATTCCTCATTTTTTTAAAATGGTTGAAAAACATTTTCAAACACATATTCAAAAAGTGCAAACTGACAATGCATGTGAATTTTTCAACTCCCAAACTACTCTGTTTTTTCAAGTCTTGGGGGTCTTGCAACAATCAAATTGCCTCAAATTTTTCTCCTTCTATGCCAATACTGCTGTTTAGTGACAACCAGTCTGTGCTTTATATTGTCTCAAATCCGGTATATCACGAACGCACTAAACACATAGAGATCGATTGTCACGTTGTTCGTGAACAAATTTAATCTGGCCTGATTAATACTGTGAAGGTCAATTCTACAAATCAAATTGTTGATTTGCTCACCAAGTCCTTGGGCAAAGATCAATTCCTACGGCTAAAGAGCAAGATGGGGTTATCCACCTTACACACCCCATCTTGAGGGGGAGTGTTATCAGCAACAAATCACCAAACAAATCAATCAGGATTATCTTTATTTGTTGCTGATCTGATTCTGTTATTATTATTAGGATATGATTCTATTTATTGATATTGATAAGATTTCATTATTGTATATTCCCTTTTTAGATTAGCTTTATTTCAATCTTTTATTTCTCCTTTGTAATCCTATTTAATTAGCTTCTGTAAATCAATTGGATACATAACATTATTCTACCAAATCATTCTCCTTTGTGTTTCTTTACAATATACCAGCTTCACTTAAGGGTATGATTATCAAAAGAGAGAAAGCACTGAAAGCAGGTGAAGCCACTCAGAATGATTTATTAGGCATACTTTTGGAATCAAATCACAAGGAAATTCAAGAACATGGAAACAATAAGAATGTTGGAATGACACTTCAAGATGTAATCGAGGAATGCAAGCTATTCTATTTTGCAGGGCAAGAGACCACTTCCAATTTGCTTGTTTTGACAATGGTGTTATTGAGTAGGTACCTTGATTGGCAAGCACGTGCAGGGAAGAAGTCGTACAAGTCTTTGGAAACCAAAAACCAGACTTTGATGGGCTAAGTCACCTTATGATTGTAAGTATGTATTATTCTCTTGAATCTTGGTAGTGAATAGTACGCCCTTTTTGGTGCTTTCTATTACCATAAATCTTTTGCAATAGGTCACCATGATTTTGTACGAGGATCTCAGGCTATACCCACCAATAATTGTTACTGCTCGAACAGTTCATAAGGATATGAAACTTGGGAACAAGACATTACCTGCACGAGTGTAGGTTTTATTGCCAATAGTTTTGGTTCACCATGACTATGAACTTTGGGGTGAGGATGCAAAGGAGTTCAAACCAGAGAGATTTTCTGAAGGAGTTGTAAAGGCAACAAATGGCTAAGTGTCATTTCTTCCATTTGGATGGGGTCCTAGAATATGCATTGGGCAAAACTTTGCCCATGTTGGAGGCAAAGATGATGGCTTTGTCAATTATTCTGCAACATTTCTGTTTGAACTTTCTCCGGCCTATGTTCATGCTTCAGCCACTGTACAAACTCTTCAGCCACAATATGGTGCTCATATCATTCTACATAGACTGTAATAAAAAAAGAAAAAAGAAAAAGCTCTTAATGTATGATTTTTATCACTCAGCACTGCTTTGAAGCTTAATTACATTCCAAGACCCCTTTTGGATACCATTGTATGTTTGATTTCGTTTACATGGCTATTCTGAATCACTTAATTAACTCCTTGTTGAGCTTCTCAATTTTTCCTAAAAAGAGATAAAGCGAGTCAAAACTCAAAAACGCTGGTGAGAATAGAAAAGAATAAAAAAGAGAACAAAACCAAAAGTGGATGGTTAGCCACTTAATTTCCTCAAATTTGAAATCAAGATGGTTAGCTACTTTTTAATGCTAAATTAAGATCTTAACAAACTTTCATTTATGTAAGTTTGGATAGATTCTGGCATGCTTTAGTATAATACACTCTATAACTCAATTTTTTTTTTTACAAATTATTCACGTAATTTTAGTCAGAAGTGTTGGTCAAGTAATAAAATTTTCCCAAAGTGATTATTTGAATTCCTAACATTATAGATAATATTCACTTCTCTATAACTCAAATTCTACTTTGAAGTTAATTTGGCAAAAAAAATAAAATAATGAATTTTATATGAATAAGTTGGAGTGTATATATATATTTTGTGAGAATATACATGATTTTTTCTTTAATTTAAACATATGTAATATGTAATATGGTGCGAGAGTCATGTTATAAGAAATAAAAATATAAAAATAAAAATAATGGATCTTATATAAATAATAGTGGTTAGTATTACATTTATAATTGCCTTTCTTTCTCTCACTTGACATTTTCCTCTTATATTAGTGAGTAGAAAATTCTAATATGTATGAAATACTCTTTAACATATGTCTTTAGAGTATTTGGTAATAAGACCCAAGAAATAAAAAACTATTAAATAAGAATAAAAGTATTTCATATCTTGATAATCCAAAAGTATAATTACTATATTTTCTTTTTAAAATAATTAAGACGATAGAGTAAAAGATTTTATATTTTTCCTAATTAATGATATAACGTCACTAAGAAAACTAAATAGAGATAAATAATGCAACTCACATACTTATATATACTAACTTTATACATATACATATTTTATTATTTAATTATATTTCTACCTCATTTTTTATATATTTTTACTCTAACTGTGCCATGTCATTAAATGTGAGATATGTGAGGTGGAATATGATATGAGAGAAGCATTGTTAATGGGTTTTTTTTATGGAAAGCTTGAATGTCTATATGCCTGAGCTTACTACTGTTATCTTTTTTAATTTTTTGTAGATTAAATCTTTTTAAAGGTCGTTTTACATTTGGAAAAAGATTATTATAAATTTCTTTTAACGGTATATATATTAATATCAAATTTAATAAAAAAATAAATATAATAAATAATATTTAAAAAATATAAAAAAATTATATACATTATTAATATAAAAATATCATTACTATTTTACGGTCAACAGCGTCAATGGAGTTTTCATAATCACTGGTTTTGACATGATATTATTATAAGTTTGGGTAGTATTTATACTTTTGTCCTACTTTTACTTATATTGTATTTGAACCCTAAACTTTCATTTTTTACTTATTAGTCCTTATTATATGTTTTTGGTTAAAATCGTTATCTTCTCAAGTGGTCTGGTGGTTGGAAACAGAGATGACCGGTGGTGAAGGACACTTGAGATTCACCATTAACCTTGTGCTCAATGGCCAAGTCCTCCGATGTAGCACCAACACCATTATCGTCAACAACAGCAACGAGATTTGATGCACCGGAATCGCCGTCAGCAGCAACAGGCTCGCTTCCGCTAACAAACTCGCCGGAGCCGTCACCGTCGACCTTGCCACCAACATCACCATTCAATTCAATGTATCAAACACAAATAAGAACACAATCAGATCAGAACATAGCAAGAATGCAAGGAGATCATATTTGCTTACTGAGATGCGAAGTCGGATCTGGTCGGCGCCGAATGGGTGGCACGGCGACTTCAGGTGGCAGCAATTTGGTGGTTCCAGCGTGGAGGACGTGGGTGACTGGTTTGTTGTACAGTGGCTCACTGCCGGCTTAGATCTATGCTAGTCGATGATGACTTTGGAGCTTGGAGGTGAAGTTATGGGTCTGTTGTAGAGGGGTACCTGAGTCTTGGGTGATGGTGATTTGTAGGGTTAATAGGTGAAAATACTGGGTGTTACTGATCATTTTACAAATGCTGAACATCATTTTTTATATTAGGAAGGACTTTCATTATAATTAACAATAATACCTGTTATAAAAGATATTTGTAATAAATACAAGCCATTGACCAATATTCATTAAAAATCAATGACAATAACTAGTGACAACCTCAGAAATTTTAGGGAGCAAGCGTAAACAAAATGCACAAGTAAAAAGAAATTTCAAATGAATTCGAAAAAATTATATTGACACAAAATAATAAAATATTAATTTACAATTATTATTTTTATACAATGATCTTTTTATTATTAATATTATTAAATTTTTTTCTATATATATGAATAATCTTAACTGTTAATCACATAGAATGAAGTTTGAAAAAAATATTAGATAAATTTTAATTTCTATTATTATAAATTTATTCATTATATAAAGACAAAATTTAAAATATAAAGTGAATAAAAATGATAAATAACTATAATGAATAATAAAAAATTCTAAAAATAAGTGGGACCATGTGTCCCATTCTTTTATATATATTCTTGTAAGAATTTGGATTTTTTAATTTTTTTCATTCAACTAATTAATTATAAGAGAGAAAAAATATAAAAAAGTTATTAATAAGATTTAATTATTAGTGTAAATTTTTTTTTTTTTTTTTTTTTTTTATAATTAACTACTTAAGAAAAAAAAATTAAAATGATTGAAATCTACTTCCGTCCCTCACTATAATATTAGTGAATTTGATACTTCCCTGACTTTGAAGAGTATGGCAAAACGACCCATTTTTAAAATTTCAGTTTGATGATATATTCTTGTTTTTCACCTATACATAACAAGAAGTTTTAAATGCTTGTAATTCTCTACAATATATTCTTATTTTTTACCAATATATAAAAATAAGATATTACTAAAGAGAAATGAATGATCTCTTATTAAATTTTTACATGATGAAATCATGGAAAAAAAATAAACATAAAGATTTAAATTATATAATCTTATTAAAATTTGTAGAATTATGTATTGAATTTTTTATATCTATCTTTCTTTTATCATAATCTTATTATATGAAATTTTCCATGAAATATCCATTTGCGTACCAAAGTAAATGATCCATACGTCGGCTTCGAGAAAGGTCCACACCATATGTCTTGATCGGGAGCTGTGGAGATGGTGGTTTTTTCAATTTCAGAAGAGTAGAAGGATAGTAAGAAAGAGACAAAAATATTAAAATAAGGTGTTTTAATTTTCATAAGAATAAAAATAAAAGTCAAAAAAAGAAGAAAACTATAAGAAGAAACAACAAATGAAAAAAAGAAAAAATAACATAGAAAAAAATTATTAAAAAATAATGACACATTTATTTTATTAATTCTGATATTCTTATAATTAATAATATATATATTATTTTTATATTTTTTAATATTATTTATCATATTTATTTTTTTATTATATTTTTTAATAAATTTGATACTTATAAAAAAGATTAATAATACATACATTTTTTTATAATATATGATGATCTTTTTCTTATTCCATATTCGCTGTCTTTGCATCCTGTTGTGAAGTAAAAACATGAAACATTAATTTATCAAAATAAAAATAATAATGTATCAATACGTCGTTAAATACAAATATTAAATTTATATTGAAAAAAGAAATGAAATATTAACTCATGAAAATATTAAGAAAAAAATCAAATGCTAAAACTTCAAATTTAATTTACAGACATATTTATTTGTGGCAGTGTCTTTCGCTTAGTGGTCTACACTCTTCACTCGAGCAAACACGGATAGAGAAATGGAAGAAGCAAAATGGGTCACAACTGCAGGCATGGTTGTCACAGTGATAATTGCTGTGATAGGGGGATGGAAGGTACTGAACTGGCTGTGGCTGAGGCCAAAGAGGCTGGAGAGGCTGCTAAGAGAGCAAGGCCTTCAAGGCAACCCATACAGGTTTTTTGTTGGGGATGTTAAGGAAATATTGAAGATGCGAAAGGAAGCCAAATCCAAACCCATGACTCTTTGTGATGATATAGTGCCACGTGTATTCTCCTTTGAACATCAAACTCTCAACAAACATGGTATGCCTGTGCTTCCCACTCAATTCTCTTGTCTTCTATTTGCCTATTTATGTGTGTATGTGCCAATATGTATTTATTTTGTTATTTCGGTATCAAATAGAGATTAAGTTGGGTGTTTAAGTATGTCCCACTCATAGTCATGGGCATGGTCATACAAGGGGTCAATAACTCAAATTTGGATATGAATTTGGTTGGAACAAGTTTAAAGGGATATTGTTATGAAGGTTGAAACCGCCCAACCCCTTTGGATGAACAAAGGGTCTGTACCCATAGGTTTTCAAAATTTTGACTTTGAGCAATCCTCCATGCTTGATTTGCCAATAGAGCCAGTTCAACCCTTTTGCTCTGATTGCTGGTCTACCAACTGATCGATTGTATAGCCATTTTGTCACCACTTTCCTCCATAGAAAATGATTAGCCACTTGAAAGCACATGTTTTTACGAAAGTTAGACAATTGGCTTTGCATAGCATGGAATTGCCTGAATTGGATTCCCATCTGTACATGTTTTAACAATTTCAATTTTTATTCTGGGTGGTATATGCCAGCTGTAATCATTAAAATATTACATTTTCATACTGTAACCTTCTTCATTATTTGTTAGTAAGTCATGTAAATTTGAAATAACACACATGGAAAATACACATTCTTGTTGATTCCTTAATTCGTTTATTTTTTATCATTAGTTTAAGCATTCTTATAAAGTTTGATGACACTTGGTATGCAGGCAAGAAGTCTTTTATCTGGTTTGGACCAACACCAAGGGTGATCATCCCAGATCCTGAGCTAATCAAAGATGTATTTAACAAGAACTATGACTTCCCAAAGACTAGTGTAAATCCGCTTGTCAGTTTACTAGCTAGTGGCCTTGTAAACTATGAGGGTGAGAAGTGGCGTAAACACAGGAGGATTATCAACCCTGCATTCAATTTAGAGAAATTGAAGGTTACTTTCATTTTACTGGTTTAGCTCTTGTAAGATCAACTTGTGTGCTTTTTATAAACAATTCTGAGAAGCACTTTGGAATTTATTTGTGTGTTTTTTTTTTCTTATTAGGAAAAATTACTTCCCCAAGAAAGTCATTCTCTTATTTAAGTGCTCTGAATGTTTATGTGCTTTACAAGCAACATGTACTTTTCATGCAACATAGTATAATTTTATAAGAAACATGCTCTAAATGTTAATGTGCTTAGTTTGATTCAGAGAATTTTAACTTGTTATTTCTTTATTCCTCGGCAGATTATGTTGCCAACATTCTTCAAAAGCTGCAATGCTATGATTAGCAAATGGGAGGGAATGATGTCTTCAGATGGATCATGTGAAATGGATGTATGGCCTTTCCTTCAGAATTTGGCTAGTGATGTTATTTCTCGAACAGCATTTGGAAGTAATTATGACGAAGGAAGAAGAATATTTCAACTTCAAAAAGAGCAAGCAGAACTTACAATGAAAATTTTAATGAAAATTTCCATCCCTGGATGGAGGTAAGGCTACTCGGAATATCAGATATGCATGATGAATAAAACAGGATCAAGCTTATTAAATTAGTTTTATTAAATTGAAGCAAGCTTCCCATAAAATTGTGATTGTAAGATGTGGTATTCTGGTATCTCAATTGCAACTTGCAATAATAAAGTTCTGGCTGTTAGAAAACCATGTTAAGTATTGACAGAACAACCACTCAGTGATCAGTTGATATAGGAAAAGGCACTTCCCTCATGTCATTATTATTACATGGACTGATTATGCTTATTTGTAGGTTTCTACCAACTAGTACCCATAGGAGGATGAAGGAAATTGACAGAGATATACAAGCTTCACTTAAGGCTATGATTAACAAGCGAGAGAAAGCAATGAAGGCAGATGAAGCCACTAAGGATGATTTATTAGGTCTACTTTTGGAATCAAATCAGTCAGAAATTCAGGAACATGGAAACAATAAGAATGTTGGAATGACACTTCAAGATGTAATCGAGGAATGCAAGCTATTCTACTTTGCAGGGCAGGAGACCACTTCCGCTTTGCTGGTTTGGACTATGGTGTTATTGAGTAGATACCCCGATTGGCAAGCACGTGCAAGGGAGGAAGTCTTACAAGTCTTTGGGAGCCAAAATCCAGACTTTGATGGGCTAAGTCACCTTAAGATTGTAAGTATTGAATTGTTCTCGATAATGAATACTGTGCCCTAGTTGGTGCTTACTATTACCATAAATCTTTTGCAATAGGTCACCATGATTTTGTACGAGGTTCTCAGGCTATACCCACCAGTAATTAGTGTTGCTCGAGCCGTTCATAAGGGTATAAAACTTGGGGACCTGAGATTACCTGCAGGAGTGCAGGTTTCCGTACCAGTAATTTTGGTTCACCATGACTGTGAACTCTGGAGTGATGATGCAAAGGAGTTCAAACCAGAGAGGTTTTCTGAAGGAGTTTTAAAGGCAACAAATGGCCAAGTTTCATTTTTTCCATTTGGATGGGGTCCTAGAATATGCATTGGGCAAACCTTTGCCATGTTGGAAGCAAAGATGGCTTTGTCAAATATTCTACAACATTTCTCGTTTGAGCTTTCTCCGGCTTATACGCATGCTCCTACCACTATAATCACTCTCCAGCCACAATATGGTGCTCAAATCATTCTACATAAGCTGTAAATTTATATGAAGAAAAAAAGCTCTTAATTTACGATGTTTATCACATAGCACTGCTTGGAAGCTTTATGTTTGTAAAACTTACTTTTATACTGTCATATGTTTGATTACATCTACATAACTAAACTGAATCGCTTAACTAACTGCTTGTTGATCCTCTCTCACGTCTTTTGAGATAAAAAGATATCCAAACTCTTGTTTGGATAAGGATGTGGTATGGATATAAGCTTCTCACTGTTCTTATTGATATAGATACATCTTTGATTTTTTTATTATTTTTTTCTTCCATCACTTTTTACACTTTTTTATACTATTAATTATACATATTTTTTTATTATTTTTTTCATTTAATCACAATTCTTAAAAATTATGTGAATAGTAATACTCTTAAAAATGAGGGTAAGACTAACATTTTTCATATAGATAATAGTTTGAGTGTTTGAGTATGTCTCATGCACATGAATTATTATTATTATTATTGTTATTATTATTATTAATAGGTATGAAGGTTGAAACCGCTCCTCTCTTTAGCTGAACAAAGGAATTGTTTAGGTTAAAAGTCTTTCAACTTATTATTCAATCCTTACTTTGTGAGTTGAAGTATTTTTTAACTTAACTCAACTCACGAATTTAATTCAACTCGTATTTTGTGAGTTGCGTTAGGTCAAAATAAGAGGATTTGCAAGTTAAACTTGTTGGACACCCTTACTTGCTGTAATGGGAAAAAATGAGAGATATAAAAATTAACTTATTGCTGTGAAGATAGTTAAATTGTGTCACTTAAAATTGCAATTGCCATGTCATTATTACATGAAATGCAACTTTATGCTGCATATATTGCATTTTAGAAGCATAATACATAGTTACAATGGGCCTCTTTGGTTACGATTTTTAAAGTTGTTTCCTATTTTTAAAATTGAAAGAACAAAAATACTTATTTGGGTGGCTGATTCTTACTTTTAGTTTTTAATATTATTCTCGAGAGGTAGATTCTATGATGCACCGTGTTATGTAAGGGTGCACAGTGCATCGTTGAAAGGACCGGCAATTGGAAGTGAGTCAGCGCTAAAAAATTGGTTGTGTGCTTTTACAAAGGTAACCGCAAAATTATACAATTACAATTCCTCACCATTTTATGTGCTGGCAAGGCCCACATTTATAATAACCTGCTCTTTAATTTTATTTCAGTGCAGGTGGATCATCACATTTATCATAGTTTTTTTAACAAGTTCTTTAACTGTGTTGGGGGAACAATAAAAAAAGAGTCCACAATTCAGCCTGATGGTTATTAGTTTGTTGTAGGCCACATTATTACTATTAACCGCTTTCAGTCAAATCTGAACTGTGATCTAATTTTATTTTATTTTTAACTTCTGATGCATTTCTTTACCAACAAAAAATATTAAAATGTTTATGCATTTATAATCATCTTAGACTTAACAGTCATCATATCGGTCCAATATAAGATGAATTCTATTTTAATCATTGGACTCTTCACTTTTACAGTCATCTTATCCCTTTTGTTATTTGCGAATTCAAACAATACAATTTAAATTATGTCACTCTTCTTCTGGTTAAAGATTGAATTTGCATTCCATATATATAGGTTGTTGCAGTGAAAGCTTTCACCTAAAACAGCCATATTCTTATTTTCCGTTGGCGCTATGTTTCGGATCTTGAGTGCCTAAAAACTTTGATTGTCATTTGTCCCAATAAATCTATGGAGGTTTAATACATCGTATGAATAGTACTTCTAATAGCAAAACCCCAATCTCCTGTAAGCTAATGCGCATTGAGGTAGTCGATTTGCTTTCAATCTTGTTTATTGGTCGTAATTTATGTCTTAGGGAATGACCTCAATTTAGGGTTAGTAAAAGTACTATCGTGAATTCTTCAGGGTTCTTAGTACTTTGGTTCTATATCATTGGTGCACTTTAATTATTGATTTTTCTTTTACATTTCAAAAGAAAAAAAATCTAACAAGTATATTAAAAAAAAAATTTTGATACTCAATGTAATTTTTTTTATACAATAATTACTTTAAAAGTCACGCACTTTTAATAATATGATAATATACGATTAAATGATAGTATAAATTTCTTTACATCAAGTGTATCAAAATTAAACTTAATAAAATTATATTTCTCACATTTAGTAATTTATATCCTGCACACCACCAACTATGAATGTTTGTCCTTGGTTATCATTTTTTTTGGTAATGCTTAATTACTGTTTCGTACTAGGATTTTGGGTTCAGGGCCATCACAACTAGAATACCCGAATTCAACAAGTGGCTATCTCGTCCTTACCAGATGACCACCATATCTTTTAAAAGGTAGATAAAAATATGATCATATCTCTCCAAATCAGGTATTAATGGGCAAAATCCTTTCAATCCCTAGATTATAGAGAATTAGAGATCACCACCTCCAAAGGTTACCCATTAGACTGGTATACTCCTACTATATAAAATGATTCAAGCCCTTAGGTATGGATCTTCACTCTCACACACTTGCATATTAGTGCCACTTTTAACTTGAGAGATTCCAAAGTCTGCTGCCACACCAAGGTCAGGTTCTCCCCTACCTTTAATTTTGGGATAAAACATTGGGTGACGTTTTCAATGAACCTAAATAGATAGAGAGCATCAATGCACCCAAAAAATACTGGTAATAGCCAGTTTCTCCAGTTTCTATGCATTTTATATTTTAGTCCTAATGCAAATTTTATTACATTTTAGTCCTCTAGATTTTATTTTGGTTTATTGCCTTTTAATCTTTCTTCTTCTTCCCCAAATCCTTTCATCCCAGCCACCTAATCCACCTGAATCACTGTGGACCACCACGCGGGCCGCACGTGACTGTCGTTGCCAGCCACCTCATTGAGTCGTCGCTCCACCACCGTTGTTATGGCTAAATCACTTGAGCCCCACCACCACGAACCTCCATCTCCACTCTTAACAACCACCCACCAGAGTCACTTCGTCATCCCTAAACTGTTGGCTACGAGCTTATGACCCACCACCACCCAAACACCTTTGCTCCAACCATTCAGATGCGTGTCGTTGACCCAGCAGCCACCACCATTCTACGCTGCACACCACAGTTCCAACATTCAGCATCGCGCCACCACCAGATCCTGTCAGCCGCAGCTCACCCAAGCCAGATCCGACAACCTTGGAACCATCGAACCTGTACCTGAAGAACCCGCGTCGTATAATCACGACTAGATCTGGCAACCCCGGAATCGTAGAGTCGCATCGCACAACCTCGACCAGAGATTTGCCGTTGCAGCCGTTTGACCCGTACGCGGACATCCTCATCACGTCGCGCCGCTCCACCAGCCATTCCGCCATCCTGCTTGAACCGCGACCTCCATGCCCAGATCTGACCTGAACCCACATTTTCGCAAGAGCCCAGATCCTGTGCCGATGCACCCCTCTCCGTCCACGCACTAGCGCGCTACGCCTTATTGGGCCATCAACTCTGATCGCCCCTCTTCGACCTAGATCCACCCCAAATCGCCGGATCCAACCAAGCCCAGCAAGAGCTTTTGTGTCAGGGAGTAGTTTGTAATTATCTATTTTCATCAAGTAACATCTTCAATAGGTAGTCCTTCTTTAATCTCAATCATTCATATTGTTTTCTTCACATCTAATAGGTAAAATGCTTGGAGCATCAATGCTCAATACTTTGTTAGGAGTATTGTAAAAGCCTCCAAAACATTGGCTCTATTTATTGGAATCAAATAAATTATTGTTACCAGATTCACTCTCTCCCCCTTATCCCGCGAACCAATTTGTGTGTACTAGACCTAGGGGTGGAAATAGGTCAGGCTACCCGTCAGGGGCCTATGGCCTGGCCTACCTGAGGCCTGACCTGGTCTAACCTGTTTACTAAATAAGTTAGGTCAAGGCTTTTTTAAAAGTCCGTTTAACTAAAAATGTCAAGTCTCATGCCATCTAATAAGCCTTTTAAATTTGGCAGGCCGACCTGATCTAACCTATTTAATTATATATAATATAATATATATTATTATTATAATTATAAATTATAATTATAATTATTAATTTATTATAATATATTAATATATTTTTTAATTAAATTTTAATAAAAATCAAGAACTAAAACTTTAGCTAGTAAGTTAGAATAAAAATAATATATTTATTAATATATTTAATGTAATATATTTATTAGAATAAAAATAGTAAGTTAACACTCACCCTCAACTTTTATAGATGCTCACTAATTTCTTACTCTGATCTGTGGTCAATGTGGGACTTGAAAGATTAGAATAAGAAAGTGAGCAACTTGGTATATCTCTAAGTCCCAAATCTATCAAAGACTAGAGTAAGAAAATTGTGAGTATTTATAAAATTAGAAAGTGATTGTTAAATTATAATAAAAACCTATTGACTTTGAGTAGGCTTGTTGGCTTATTTCAAGGCTTAGGCCTGTTAGCCTATATAAAGACATATTAACTTATTTAAAGGTAGGTCTGTTAGTTTATTTAAGACATTTTAACCTATTTAAAGGTAGGTCTGTTAGCCTATGTAAAAGTCTATTGGCCTATTTAAAAATAGGCCTGTTAGCCTATTTAAAGGCCTCATTGTAAAGTAGGATTTTAAATAAGCTTTCAGGCCAAGTAAGACTTTTAAAAAGGTCAGGTTAGACCTTAAAAATTAGTCTATTACAGGCTCACAGATCAAGCTCGGACCTTATAATTAGGAAACAGGTCAGGCCTGTTTAAGCCAAAGTCTAACCTGATCTGACTTGTTTCTACCTCTAACTAGACCGCATTAATTTTGTGATCAAGAACGCTATGCTACGCAATCTAGTTCGTTGAAAAGTGGCATGGCTGAAAGCAATACGTTGTGGCCATGACTGAAACTCTAAGGCTATTAGGGAGGAAGGCACCATTGGAGAGAAAGGAAAATTAAAAAATGAAAGTATGAAACCTAAAATGGAACGGATCGTTACAAACTTCAATTTTTGGTTTTTTTATTTTTATTTTTTTTATAAAAAAAACTCAATAAAAGTTGGGCTATTTGTTATCACATGGAGCAAAGTCACGTGGAGAAGAGGAAGAGTCCAAGTACTCTAAATGCACTCAAGTGTAGGGGTGTTCTTGGATCAGTTTGAATCGGTTTTGAGGTAAAAAATCATCCGATCCAAGTAAGGTAAGTATCATCGGTTCGATTTGAATTGGATGAATTTCAATAGTCAAATCGATCCAATTCAAACCAATTTTAATCGGTTTGGATTGGATTGGATGATTCGGTTTTTGTCCAATAACATAATAAAAATACATTCTAAATAAAAATAATACACAACAACAATATAATTCAAATTCTAAACTACAAACCATTCATAAAGTCATACAAATCCTACAAACAAATAAAATTTAGCAATAATTTCAAAGTTCAGAATTTAAACAAATAAAATTGAAATGACAATTTAGCAATTTAATTTTCTAATTTTAGCAATTACAACATAAATAAAAAAAAAAGTGAAGTGAAGTGTGTGTCTCAATAAAGTGTTGGGGGGGAATAGGCCATTGGGCCAATGGGGGGATAGGTTTAGTTAGGGATATTTAGGTAATCTTAAGTTTAAAATCGGTTTGGATCGGTTTGAATAGGTTTTATAAAATTGAACCAATCTATTTCAATTTTCATCAGTTTTCAATTTTTTTGGATCCGTTTTTGATTTTTTTTTGGATTGGTTTGGATGTGAACACCCCTACTCAAGTGGGCTTGCACTATTTTTCACACCCCTGGCTTACAAAACACAAAATTAATTAATTTTTGGTTTTAAAATATATAAAACAATATAATAAAACTCACCTTTTTAATTTTTAATAAAAATATTTTTAAAAGATCTCTTTTTTCTAAACATAAAAAAAAATTCAAAACACATATGGTTAATATAATTTTTTTAACAAATATACACATGAAATTGCAACGTAGCTAGTCTATTGTTATTGTTTTAAGTGACTTATTGGGCACCAATTTCAATAAGAAAATAATGATGTTATATTATTTTTTATTTTTTATTATTTTTTATCTTATTTTTTAATAATTTTGATTAAATGAAAAAAATAATAAAAAATAATGTAATCAATAATATAAAAGTAATATAAAAATAATGTAAAAAAATATAATGAAAAAATTATAGTTAATTCCAAGATACCATGTAACATGTACCAAAACTTACCGCATTCCTAATAATTATATAGTGCTTATTTGGTTCCTGGAATTGAGCATGAAATTAGAGTTTAAAATTGAAATTAGATATCTTAATTCTAATTTTTATGTTTTGAATGTCATTTAGAATTGAAATTTTAATTCTATAAATTAATTTCATGAAATTAAAAAATAACTATATTAAATATTTCTCAATTCTTAAACTATATATTTTAGAATTATCAATTTCATAACTTAAAAATTAAATTCTCTCTCCCTCTCTCAATATTTATTTATGAACAATCATATTTATTGAGATTCTATAATTATATAATTTTTTATATTTATATAAAAATTATTATAATAGCTATTTATTTTTTTTTAAAAAATTCATGAAAAATTTCTTTATGAAAAAATAACTATCATATTATAAAAATATTATTGTATAAATATTTTTATTAATTTTAATTTTGTAAATAATTTTTTTATATTTTATATCATATTTTTAAATAATAAAATTATAATTAAATTTAAAATTATAATTTTTTATTTTAATTTTTTGACAATCCAAATATAAAATTTAAAATTTTAGATCACTTCTAATTCTAAAAAAAAAATTAAAATTATATTTCAATTCTAATTACATTATATAAACGGACCCTAAAATAAATTTTTATTCCCTACGCTACTATTTCAACCATGATTCAAACACGAAGGTAGGCCTAGATGAACCAAGAGTAGAACTAAAATGGCGTTGGAATCGTTGAAGGTTCCAGTGCCATGTCCCACCTTGGAGAACGAGTTTCAGCTGTCAGAGTTTATCATGGCAGAATGCATGCCGCCACCTCCCGTATTAGCGCAGCCTGCCACCGCGGTCTAGCAAGGACCTCCACCACCAGACTACCAAGTTCTCCTTACCCTTATTCATTCCCAAAGCCGGCAAGTTAATGTGTAAGTTAAATATACACATTTTGTACTTGTTTTGATATAAATTTAAATGTATTTTATACTATATTCGCGCCTATTTCATGCCTCATCATACACACAAGACCCATAATGGTGTATGCGTAAATAAATCATGGACTTGCCATCAAGACTCGCGTCATATCATCTTTCTTGTTGAGGAACTCTAACAGCATGACATTCTGGATCCCCCTAACTGGTCTCCAAATCTTGATCATGCATGGTGTTGCCCAAAGCAATTTGATTGAATGGGTGAATAGAAAGAAAGAAGGCAAGAACCGTTCTTGAATTGATTACTAGACTCCCCATCGCTGCCACTGTTTCATCAGCAGACATTCAGTTTCAACCTCCTCCACCGATCAACAAGGTCATCTGCCATCCCTCTCACACCCTACTCCAAAGTCCAAACCTCTTACTCACAAGAAACGTGGACCACCATTTGAAACCCAACATTTCAAAGAGAAACCCTAGCAGAACCTAGGTGGCTTTTGCACAATATTTATGTGCACTTTATGCGTAATTTAATACTGGTAAAAGAAAAATAAAATAAAATTTATTTTAAATTATTTTAACAATTTAAGTGATTTTTTTATGTTATAAAAAATTCATATAATTCTCACTCTTTGTATTTTTTAATTTACAATTTTATTAATATCCTTTCTCTGTAAATTTTAAACAAAGCTTTTTTTAATATAAAATTGATAATTAATAGTGCTAGTAATTATTTATTTTCCCACTTGAAATAATTTTATATTTAATTTGATAACTCATTAGTAATTAGTCACAATAGAAGTAAATTATAACATTAAGGATTAAAACTTTAAAATCATCTTTTTAAAAACATCTTTATCTAATCATCACTCTAATTTAAAATTGCATGAGCAATCAAATGTATAAAAAAATATGCTATTAAATATATATCAAATCAATTTTATACAGAATAGAAAATAGATTTTGAAGAAGCCCCCTCTTTTGTTCTCTAAACCAATTACTGTAGGCGCCGTCCACTTTTTGACCCTCCCGAGGGAAAAAAAATTGGGGTAATTTGTATAGATGAATATTATTTACACATCTTTGTATTATACATCTTCCTTTTATACCTTCTTTTATGAGAAAAGAAAAAAAAAAGATAAATTATTTTTTTTTACTAAATTTTCATGTACTACCGTGCCAATACATCTGACATATAATTTAAGTGGATTCTATTGTATAAGTTGAAAAAGTAATTTATATGGGTGTTCAGGGTTTATTTGGTTTAGATTTGTGAAAAATAAATCTAAATCGATTAAATTTAATTAATTTGATTTAGTTTTATAATTTTTTTAACTCAAATTGAACTAAACTAAATTAATTTAAAATGAATTGGTTTGATTCGAATTATTAGATTATTCATTTAAAAAAATTGTTAACAAAACAAAACAAATAATACAATAAACTAAACATAATAAAAAGAATAAATGAATTGTCAACTAAACAAATAAAATGAATATAACAATAAAATAATTTTTATCAAAATAGAAACTACAAAAAATAATAAACTACACATGTATAAAGAAAAAAAAAAGATAAGATACAATTACGGTTATAAGATAAAGTTAGAACACGATAATTCATTGATTTGGTGAGTGAATTAGTATGTTAGTTGATTTTCTAAGGATGTTGAAATGAGAAATGAAATAAAAAATTTAATTTTAACTTAATTAAGATGCACAATATAAGTAATAAGTATTTATAAAAAAATATCAAGTCATTGGTTTGAATAATTGAATCATCATGTGTAAAATCACAAATTTGAAAATTAAACATAGAGAATAATTTTTATCAAGTTTAATTTAATGTAATCGATTACCTAAATCAAATCGAATTAATTTAATTAATTTGATTTAAATTTTTGAATTCATCCCATTAATCCAAACCAATTAACATTGTAGTAATTTTCGTCATGAGATTATAAAAGTAGTCCCATGGCAAAACAATAATAATTTAGTAAATAATTTAAAAATATTGTATTGCAATAATTGATTTAAAAAATGGTATTATATTATTATGTAATTGATTTAAAATTTCTTTTGTCACGGTGTCACCTAAAGTCCAAAAGCTTGTGATTCTGACACGGTCTCTTGTTATTGTCTTTTGCATGCTTTCTCTGTTTTTTAACTTTTCCCTGCTTTCTTCACCCCAGCAATCACAGAGAAAGAAAAATGGAAGCAACATGGGTCACAAGTGCAAGCACAGTTGTCATAGTGCTACTTGCTCTGATATGGGCATGGAAAGTGCTGAACCGGTTGTGGCTGAGGCCATAAAGGCTGGAGAGGCTGCTAAAAGAGCAAGGGCTTCAAGGCAATCCATACAGGCTTTTGGTTGGGGACGTAAGGGAAATGGTGAACATGGGAAAGGAAGCCAAATCCAAACCCATGAGTCTCTCAGACAATATAGTACCCCGTGTGTCCTCCTTTGTCCATCAATGCCCCAACAAACATGGTATGCCTATGCTCCCCACTCTTCTTATCGGCAAGTGTCTTCTAGTTGCTTATTTGGGTATGTTCCAATATCTATTCATCCATGTTCTCGAACATGAATGCAGTGGAGTATATTTTGACCATGATTTTATTTTATTTTTATCATAATGTAGTTCACCAAAAAACAACATAAAGTAATGTTATTAATTTTCAAATTACCACCTATTTACTAATTTTAGAACATCAAACCATACTGTAAGAGTCTTGGTGAAGTTGAGTAACATCAAACCATATTTTATATCCCTTTTCTTACTACTCTCCAGTCTCCTCCATAAAAAAATGAGTTACTTAAGAACATATATTTTCACAGAAGTTTGACAATATACATTGCATAGGATAGAAGGGAATTGCCTGAATTTGATTCTTATCTAGTTGTGTTGTATGGTAGTAGAGCCAAAAGCTGCAAAATTTGCCTTCTTTTCTACTAGCTAATTCCATCCTTATGCCTTTTTCAGAAGTTGATTTTGAATATGTTATAAATCACTTAATGATATGAAGCTGAAACTGAAACATTTCTTTTATCATTCTAGAGAATCTAGACATAAATCAGTCCATATGTGGTTAGATTCCCTCCTGTGGTTGACACTGCTACTCATAAGTTTAGTCATTGGTTCTATCTATCAAGTGATCAAGTCCATATGCTCTGACATGGGCATGGTGGGGTGACGAAATTGTTACATAGAACCACATTAGTTGACAATTCTAAACTTAAGAGACTAAATTGTCAAAAAAAACAAAGTTACAGGACCAAATTAAAAAAAGGAAATAAAGATAAGGGATCAAAATATCCTTTTTGCCTTATTTTTTCAGTAAGTCTGAAAAGAAATGGTGCTATTATGTACTCTTTGCAATGAATAACCTTTTAGCTTAGCAGAAGAACGAATTTGTTACTGCCAGCCCAACAAATAAAAAGAAATGAAAAGAATTTTATCGCCTTTTTACATAAAAGGAAAGTAAGTCATATCTTAGTATGTTACAGCAAGCATAAATTGAGCCTCTCATCTGGGCCTTTGGAAGAAGTGAAGCATTTCCCCCATAATATTATGGATAGAATACGCAGCTAATCATTAGAATATTACTTGTTCATACTTTAGACTCTAGTTTCTTCATTATTTGTTTGTAATTCATGTCAATTCTGTGTAGCACACATAGAAAATGCCCATTCTATTCAATTCTATTATTCGTTTATTTTTTTATCACTAGTTTAAGTCTTCTAAAGTTGCTTATGACACATGGTATTATCTAGTTTGAACCAGTACCAAGGGAGATGATCACAGATCCTCAGCTAATCAAAGATGTACTTAACAATATCCACAACTTCAAAAATCCTAGTATAAATCCACTTGTTAGGTTACTAGTTACTGGTCTTGTAAGTCATGAAGATGAGAAGTGGGGCAAGCACAGGAGGATTATCAACCCTGCATTCAATTTAGAAAAATTGAAGGTTACTTTCCCTTTACTGGCTATAGCTCTAGTTAGATCAACTTGTGTGTTTGTTAGAAACACATATCAGAGATTCACTTTGGAATTTGATTGTGATTTTTTATTTTTTATTTTTTGCTTAGTAGAAAAAATTACTTCCCCCGAGAAAAGCGTTGTATTCCTACCAAATAAATAAATAAAAGCATTGCCTATATGCTTAGTTTGATAAGCATTGTTTATCAAACTAACCATTGTTTATGTTCTTCATTGTTTTATGTGCTTTGTTTGAAACAGGGAATTCTAACTCTTCTTTATTTCTTTATTCCACCGCAGATTATGTTACCAGCATTCTTCAAAAGTTACAATAATATGATTAGCAAATGGGAGGGAATGTTGTCTTCAGATGGATCATGTGAGATGTATGGCCTTTCCTTCAGAATTTGACTAGTGAAGTTATTTCTCGGACAGCATTTGGAAGTAATCATGAAGAAGGAAGAAGAATATTTGAACTTCAAAAAGAGCAAGCTGAACTTATAATGAAAATCAGATTGAAAGTTAACATTCCTGGATGGAGGTATGACTACTATGTATCCGTAATATATGTGATGAATAAAGCAGGATCAAGCTTATTAAATTAGTGGTATTTAATCGAAGTAAGCTTACCATAATTTTATACAGGAAACAACCATAGCAAATAATATTTATCATTAAGAATCTATGAAATATGTTTCATATGACACCCAATTTACCAAATATTTTGATGGGAACATGTGGTATCTCAATTGCAACAGTAAAGTTCTAGTTGTTGGAAAACCGGCCTACGTTAACTACTGACAGAACACCTACTCAATGGCCAGTTGATATCGGAAAGAGAACTTCCTTCATGTCTTTATAATGACCAGGACTAGTTATGTTAATTTGTAGGTTTCTACCAAGTAGTACCCATAGGAGGATTAAGGAAATTGACAGGGATATACAAGCTTCACTTAAGGATGTGATTATCAAAAGAGAGAAAGCACTGAAAGCAGGTGAAGCCAAATAGAATGATTCATTAGGCATACTTTTGGAATCAAATCACAAGGAAATTCAAGAACATGGAAACAATAAGAATGTTGGAATGACACTTCAAGATGTAATCGAGGAATGCAAGCTATTCTACTTTGCAGTGCAAGAGACCACTTCCAATTTGCTTGTTTGGACATGGAAACCAAAAACCAGTTTGATGGGCTAAGTCACCTTAAGATTGTAATTGTGTATTATTCTCTTGAATCTTGGTAGTGATTAGTACGCCCTTGTTGGTGCTTACTATTACCATAAATTTTTTGTAATAGGTCACCATGATTTTGTACGAGGTTCTCAGGCTATACCCACCAATAATTGTCACTGCTCGAACAGTTCATAAGGATACGAAACTTGGGAACAAGACATTACCTGCAGGAGTGCAGGTTTTATTGCCAATAGTTTTGGTTCACCATGACGGTGAACTTTAGGGTGAGGATGCAAAGGATTTCAAACCAGAGAGATTTTCAGAAGGAGTTGTAATGGCAACAAATGGCTAAGTTTCATTTCTTCCATTTGGATGGGGTCCTAGAATATGCATTGGGCAAAACTTTGCCATGTTGGAGGCAAAGATGGCTTTGTCAATTATTCTGCAACATTTCTGTTTGAACTTTCTCCTCCCTATGCTCATGCTTCAGCCACTGTACTAACTCTTCAGCCGCAATATGGTGCTCATATCATTCTACATAGACTGTAATAAAAAAAGAAAAAAAGAAAAAGCCCTTAATGTATGATTTTTATCACTCAGCACTGTTCTGAAGCTTAATTACATTCCAAGACCCCTTTTGGATACCATTGTAAGTTTGATTTCGTTTACATAGCTAAACTGAATCACTTAATTAACTCTTTGTTGAGCTTCTCAATTCTTCTTAGAAAGAGATAAAGCGAGTCAAAACTCAAAAAGCTGGTTAGAATAAAAAAAAAAAGGGGGGGCAAAACCAGAAGTGGATGGTTAGGCACTTAATTTCCTCAAATTTGAGATCAAGATGGTTAGCTACTTCTTAATGCTAAATTAAGATCTTCCAAACTTTCATTTATGTAAGTCTGGAGAGATCCCGGCATGCTTTATGTATAATATACTCCATAACTCAATTTATATTTTCGACAAATTGTTCACATAATTTTGGGTCGAAAATAATGATCAAGTAATAAAACTTTGTGGAAGTGGTGATTTTAGAATTCAAACTCTTAGTACTATAGATAAGATTCATCTCTCTATAACTCAAATTTTACTTTGAAGTTAAATTGGCAAAAAAAAAGTTAATGAATAGAGTAATGTTTTAAGAAAGAAAAATATAAAAATAAAATTAATGGATCCTATATAAATAATAATGATTAGTATTATAATTGCATTTCTCTCTCTCCCTCTTATCATTATCATCTTATATTAGTGAGTAGAAAATCCTGATATGTATTAAATACTCCTTAACATATGTTTTTAGAGAACTCGATAACAAGACCAAAAAATAAAACACTATTAAAGAAGACTAAAAGTATTTCACATCTTGATAATCCAAAAGTATATTTACTAATATTTTCTTCTTTAAATAATTAACACAATAGAGTAAAGGATTTTATATTTTTTCTAATTAGTGATATAACGTCACTAAGAAGACTAAATAGAGATAAATAACGTAACTCACATACTTGTGTGTGTGTTTATATATATATATATATATATATATATATATATATATATATATCACTTTATATTTATACATATCATATTATCTAATTACATTTTTATCTTATTTTTTATACATTTCTACTCTAACGCTCTCATATCAATAAATGTGAGAAATGTGAGGTAGAATATGATGTGACTCGTGTGAGAGAACCATTGTTAAATGAATTTTTTTAAAAGCTTGAACATTTTTATGCTTAAGCTTACTAGTGTTATCTTTTAATTTTTTGTAGCTTAAATCTTTTTAAAGAGTCATTTTACAGTCCTCATCAGCGCCAACAGAGTTTCCATAGTCACTGATTTTAACTTGATATTATAAGTTTTGGTAGTATTTATACTTTTATCCTACTTTTACTTATATTGTATTTGAACCCTAAGCTTTGATTTTTTACTTATTAGTCCTTATTAGATGTTTTTGGTTAAAATTGTTATCTTCTCAAGTGTCTGGTGGTTGGAAACAGAGATGACTGGTGGTAAATGACACTTAAGACTCACCATCAAACTTGTGCTCAAGGTCCAAGTCCTTCAATGTAGCACCAACACCATTATCGTCAACAACAGCAACAAGTGTGTGTGTTTATATATATATATCACTTTATATTTATACATATCATATTATCTAATTACATTTTTATCTTATTTTTTATACATTTCTACTCTAACGCTCTCATATCAATAAATGTGAGAAATGTGAGGTAGAATATGATGTGACTCGTGTAAGAGAACCATTGTTAAATGAGTTTTTTTAAAAGCTTGAATATCTTTATGCTTAAGCTTACTAGTGTTATCTTTTAATTTTTTGTAGCTTAAATCTTTTTAAAGAGTCATTTTACAGTCCTCATCAGCGCCAACAGAGTTTCCATAGTCACTGATTTTAACTTGATATTATAAGTTTTGGTAGTATTTATACTTTTATCCTACTTTTACTTATATTGTATTTGAACCCTAAGCTTTGATTTTTTACTTATTAGTCCTTATTAGATGTTTTTGGTTAAAATTGTTATCTTCTCAAGTGTCTGGTGGTTGGAAACAGAGATGACTGGTGGTAAATGACACTTAAGACTCACCATCAAACTTGTGCTCAAGGTCCAAGTCCTTCAATGTAGCACCAACACCATTATCGTCAACAACAGCAACAAGATTTGATGCACTAGAATTACCATCAGCAGCGACAAGATGGCTTCTGCTAACAAACTCGCCGGAACCGTCACCATCGATCTTGCCACCAACATCACCATTCAATTCAATGTATCAAACACAAATACGAACACAATCATATCATAACATAGTGAGAATGCTAGAAGATAATATTTGCTTATTGAGAAGCGAAGTCGGATCTGGTCGGCATCTAATGGGTGGTGACAGAACCAAGAAGGGGGGTGAATTGGATCTATATAGTTCAATAACAAAAAATTTAAATAATTAAACAACAATTACAATATAAAGACAAGTAAAATTGAAAGTAAAGAGGAAATGATTGAGAGAAATGTATAAATGATTTTTAAACTGGTTCAGCCATAATCCATGACCTACATCCAGTACCCAAGCAAATGCTTGAGATTTTCTTTACTTGTCGAATCTTCTCTTACAAAGACTCCGACAAACCCTCCTCTACCTTAACCTCAAGGTAGAGTAATAATGATTTCTTTCACCAATGATAACACCAAGCCTCCCTCTACTTCTACCCGAAGTAGAATATCCTTACAATGATTTCTTTCACCAAGGATACCACCAAATCTCCTTTTACTTCTACTCGAAGAAGAATAACCTTATAATAGTTTCTTTCACCTTTATGCTCTTATAAAATGAGTTACAATGGATTCTAAAAATAAACTCTCTCTTTAGAGTGGATATACAAGTTTAGAACTAACTAGGAGGAGGAAGACGAAAATATCAAACTTTTAGCAATTTCTCACTTTTGATTTGAGCAAATGGTTGTGTGTTCATCTTCTCCAAGACTTCCTATTTATAATAGAAATCTTCCTCATGTTTTTCTAACTGTTGGAGATGGAGAAAATTAGGGAAAAACAATCTCAAATTTGTGGTAATTAATTCCATGTAAAAAACATGTAGTTGCTCCTTCTGTTCTAATAGTTGCTCCTTTACTCAGTAGTTGCTCTAATAATCGCTCTTTTTCTCTGGTTTGTGTATGATAGCATATTATTCAAAATTTTGACCGTTTGAACATTCATTTACACTTAAAAGAGATTGATCCAATTATAAAATAATATAAATGATTTATCTCTAACAATAATGAAAATGAAATAATGAATAAGGAAATGCTTTATAGAAAAATCAAATTTAAAAACTTTACTTCTATACTCAAATCAATCAACTCAACAAATTTCCTACAAAAATCTTTCATCATCAAAACTTAAACTTAACAAGTGGCACAACGACTTCAGGTGGCAGCAATTTGGTGGTTCCAACGTGGAAGATGTGGGTGGTTGCTTCTGGGGCAAGGCAAGGGTGGTAGCTGGTTCGTCAAGAAGCTGACAATGGCACTGGTTTGATGTACAGTGGCTCACGGCCGGCTTAGATCTATGCTAGTCGATGATGACTTTGGAATTTGGTGGTGAAGTTATGGGTCTGTAGTAGAGATGTACTTGAGTCTTGGGTGATGGTGATTTGTAGGGTAAATAGGTGAAAATACTGGATATTACTTATCATTTTACAAATGCTAAACATCATTTTTAATATTAGAAAGGACTTTCTTTGTAATTAACAATAATACATGTTGTAAAATATATCTGTAATAAATACAAGCCATTGATCAATATTCATTAAAAATCAATGACTATAAAATTAGTGAATTTCGATACTCCTTTGACTTTGAAGAGTATGGCAAAACGACCCCTTATTATTGTTTTTCACTTATGCATAACGAGAGGTTTTAACCGCTTGTAAGTTCTCTACAATGTATTCTTGTTTTTCACCAATAGATAAAGATAGGATATTACTAAAGAGAAATGAATGATTTCATGTTAAATTTTTTTATGATAAAATCATGTAAAAAAAAGTAAATACAAAAATTTAAATAGTATAATCTTATTAAATTTTTGTAGAATTATGTATTAAAATATTTATGTCTATTTTTCTTTTTTATAATCTTATTATATGAAATTTCTCACGAAAGTATCCATTTGCGTACCGAAGTAAATGACCCATACGTCGGCTTCATGAAAGGTCCATACCATATGTCTTGGTCGGGAGCTGTGGAGTTGGTGGTTTTTACAATTTCAGAAGAGTAGAAGGATAGCAAGAGAGAGACGAAAATATTAAAACAAGGTGTTTTAATTTTCAGAAGAATAAAAATAAAATTCGAAAAAAGAAGAAAGAACAAATAAAAAGAAAAAGAAAAAATAACATAGAGAAAAAAATTAATAAAAAAATAATGGCACATTTATTCCATCGACGTGCCAAAAACTTCGCTGTCTTTGCAACCTGTTGTGAAGTAAAAAACATGAAACATCAATTTATAAAAAAAAAAAGTATCAATACATCATTAAATATAAATATTAAATTTATATTTAAAAAAGAAATGAAATATTAACTCATTATAAAAAAAATCAAATGTTAAAACTTAAAATTTTATTTTCAGACATATTTATTTGTGGCAGTGTGTTTCGTTTAGTGGTCAACATTTTTCACTCGAGGAAACACGGATAGAGAAATGGAAGAAGCAGGATGGGTCACAACTGCAGGCATGGTTGTCACAGTGATAATTGCTGTGATAGGGGGATGGAAGGTGCTGAACTGGCTGTGGCTGAGGCCAAAGAGGCTGGAGAGGCTGCTAAGAGAGCAAGGCCTTCAAGGCAACCCATACAGGTTTTTTGTTGGGGATGTTAAGGAAATATTGAAGATGCGAAAGGAAGCCAAATCCAAACCCATGACTCTTTGTGATGATATAGTGCCACGTGTATTCTCCTTTGAACATCAAACTCTCAACAAACATGGTATGCCTGTGCTTCCCACTCAATTCTCTTGTCTTCTATTTGCCTATTTGTGTATGTATGTGCCAATATGTATTTATTTTGTTATTTGGATATCAAATAGAGATTAAGTTGGGTGTTTGAGTATGTCCCACTCATAGTCATGGGTATGGATGAACAAGGGATCAATAACTCAAATTTGGATATGAATTTGGTTGGAACAAGTTTAAAGGGATATTGTTAAGAAGGTTGAAACCCCCAACCCCTTTGGATGAACAAAGTGTCTGTACCCATAGGTTTTCAAAATTTTGACTTTGAGCAATCCTCCGTGCTTGATTTGCCAATAGAGGCAGTTCAACCCTTTTGCTCTGATTGCTGGTCTACCAATTGATCGATTGTATAGCCATTTTGTCACCACTTTCCTCCATAGAAAATGATTAGCCACTTGAGAGCACATGTTTTTATGAAAGTTAGACAATTGGCTTTGCATAGCATGGAATTGCCTGAATTGGATTCCCATCTCTACATGTTTTAACAATTTCAATTTTTATTCTGGGTCGTATATGCCAGCTGTAATCATTAAAATATTACATTTTCATACTGTAACCTTCTTCATTATTTGTTAGTAAGTCATGTAAATTTGAAATAACACACATGGAAAATACACATTCTTGTTGATTCCTTAATTCGTTTAATTTTTATCATTAGTTTAAGCATTCTTATAAAATTTGATGACACTTGGTATGCAGGCAAGAATTCTTTTATCTGGTTTGGACCAACACCAAGGGTGATCATCACAGATCCTGAGCTAATCAAGGATGTATTTAACAAGAACTATGACTTCCCAAAGCCTAGTGTAAATCCACTTGTCAGGTTACTAGCTACTGGCCTTGTAAACTATGAGGGTGAGAAGTGGCGCAAACACAGGAGGATTATCAACCCTGCATTCAATTTAGAGAAATTGAAGGTTACTTTCATTTTACTGGTTATAGCTCTTGTAAGATCAACTTGTGTGCTTTTTATAAACAATTCTGAGAAGCACTTTGGAATTTAATTGTGTTTTTTTTTTCTTATTAGGAAAAATTACTTCCCCAAGAAAGTCATTCTCTTATTTAAGTGCTCTGAATGTTTATGTGCTTTACAAGCAACATGTACTTTTCATGCAACATAGTTGTATTTTATAAGAAACATGCTCTCAATGTTAATGTGCTTAGTTTGATTCAGAGAATTTTAACTTGTTATTTCTTTATTCCTCGGCAGATTATGTTGCCAACATTCTTCAAAAGCTGCAATGCTATGATTAGCAAGTGGGAGGGAATGATGTCTTCAGATGGATCATGTGAAATGGATGCATGGCCTTTCCTTCAGAATTTGGCTAGTGATGTAATTTCTCGAACAGCATTTGGAAGTAATTATGACGAAGGAAGAAGAATATTTCAACTTCAAAAAGAGCAAGCAGAACTTACAATGAAAATTTTAATGAAAATTTTCATCCCTGGATGGAGGTAAGGCTACTCGGAATATCAGATATGCATGATGAATAAAACAGGATCATGCTTATTAATTTAGTTTTATTAAATTGAAGCAAGCTTCCCATAAATTTCATACAGGAACCAAGTAAATATTATTTATCATTTTGAATCTAAGAAAATTATTTTACAGAATTCCCAATTTACCAAATAGCAAAAATTGTGATTGTAAGATGTGGTATACTGGTATCTCAATCGCAACTTGCAATAATAAAGTTCTGGCTGTTAGAAAACCATGTTAACTATTGACAGAACAACCACTCAGTGATCAGTTGATATAAGGAAAGGCACTTCCTTCATGTCATAATTATTACATGGAGTGATTATACTTATTTGTAGGTTTCTACCAACTAGTACCCATAGGAGGATGAAGGAAATTGACAGAGATATACAAGCTTCACTTAAGGCTATGATTAACAAGCGAGAGAAAGCAATGAAGGCAGGTGAAGCCACTAAGGATGACTTATTAGGTCTACTTTTGGAATCAAATCAGTCAGAAGTTCAGGAACATGGAAACAATAAGAATGTTGGAATGACACTTCAAGATGTAATCGAGGAATGCAAGCTATTCTACTTTGCAGGGCAGGAGACCACTTCCGCTTTGTTGGTTTGGACGATGGTGTTATTGAGTAGATACCCTGATTGGCAAGCACGTGCAAGGGAGGAAGTCTTACAAGTCTTTGGGAGCCAAAATCCAGACTTTGATGGGCTAAGTCACCTTAAGATTGTAAGTATTGAATTGTTCTCTTGATAATGAATACTATGCCCTAGTTGGTGCTTACTATTACCATAAATCTTTTGCAATAGGTCACCATGATTTTGTACGAGGTTCTCAGGCTATACCCACCAGGAATTACTGTTACTCGAACCGTTTATAAGGATATAGAACTTGGGGACCTGACATTACCTGCAGGAGTGCAGGTTTCCTTACCAGTAATTTTGGTTCACCATGACTGTGAACTCTGGGGTGATGATGCAAAGGAGTTCAAACCAGAGAGGTTTTCTGAAGGAGTTTTAAAGGCAACAAATGGCCAAGTTTCATTTTTTCCATTTGGAGGGGGTCCTAGAATATGCATTGGGCAAACCTTTGCCATGTTGGAAGCAAAGATGGCTTTGTCAAATATTCTACAACATTTCTCGTTTGAGCTTTCTCCGGCTTATACGCATGCTCCTACCACTATAATCACTCTCCAGCCACAATATGGTGCTCAAATCATTCTACATAAACTGTAAATTTTTATGAGGAAAAAATGCTCTTAATTTACGATGTTTATCACATAGCACTGCTTGGAAGCTTATGTTTGTAAAACTTACTTTATACTGTCATGTGTTTAATTACATCTAATTAAATCACTTAACTAACTGTTTGTTGATCCTCTCTCACGTCTTTTTAAAAAGAGATAAAAAGGTATCCAAACTCTTGTTTGGATAAGGATATGGTATGGATATAAGCTTCTCACTCTTCTTATTTGGATATAGATAATAGCTTGAGTGTTTGAGTATGTTGCATGCACATGAGTTATTATTATTATTATTATTAAGGTATGAAGGTTGAAACCCTCCGATTCTTTGGCTGAACAAAGGGTTTGTATATGTTAGAAGTCTTCCAACCCACTGCTCAATCCTTACTTTAAGTATTTTTCAACTTAATTTACAGACTCAATTCAACTCGCATTTTGTGAATTGTGTTAGGTCAAAATAAGAGAGTTCACATGTTGAACTTGTCAGACACTCCTACCTAATGTAATGAAAAAAAAATGAGAGATATAAAAACAAACTTAATGATGTGAAGAGAGGTAGATTATGTCACTTAAAATTGCAATTGCTGTGTTATACTGTTACATGAAAATGCAATTTTATGCTGCATATATTGTGTTTTAGAAGCATAATACATAATTACAATGGGCCTCTTTGGTTACAATTTTTTAAAGTTGTTTCCTATTTTTAAAATTGAAAGAACAAAAATACTTATTTGGGTAACTGATTCTTACTTTTAGTTTTTAACATTGTTCTTGAGGGGCAGATTCTATGATGCACCATTTTATGTAAGTGTGCATGGTGCACCGTTGAAAGGATCGGCAATTAGAAGTGAGTCAGCACTAAAAATTGGTTGTGCGCTTTTATAAAGGTAACCCCAAAATTATACAACCGCAATTCTTCACCATTTTATGTGCTGGCAAGACCCACATTTATATTAACTTGCTCTTGAATTTTATTTCAGTGCAGGCGAATCATCATGTATATTTATCATAGTTTTTTTTTTAACAAATTCATTAACTGTGTTGGGTGAACAATAACAAACGAGTCCATAATTCAGCTTAATAGTTATTAGCCCATAGTAGGTCACATTATTACTACTAACCGCTTTCAGTTAAAGTTGAACCATGCTCTATTTTTTTTTTAACTTCAGATGCATTTCTTTACCAACAAAAAAAAGTGTTTATGCATTGACGGCCTAACAATCATCTTATTGGTCCAATGTAAGATGAACTTCATTTCAATCATTGGACTCTTCACTTTCACAGCCATCCTATCCCTTTTGTCATCTTCGAATTCAAACAATACAATTTAAATTCGGTCACTCTTCTTCTAGTTAAAGATTAAATTTGCATTCCATATAGGTTGTCGTGGTGAGAGCTTTCACCTAAAACAGCCAGATTCTTACCTTTCGGCGACACTATGTTTTGGATCTCAGGTGCCTGAACTTTGATTGTCATTTGCCTCAATAACTCTATGGAGGTTTAATACACCGTACGAACAACATTTCTAATAGCAAAACCCTAGTCTAATGTATGCCAATGCGCATTGGGGGTAGTCGATTTGCTTCTGATCTTGTTTATGGGTCGTAATTTATGTCTTAGGGAATGACCTCAATTTAGGGTTAAATGGACAAACCTTCATTATTTTAACAATTTTATTTATTATTTATTTTTTCCTCTATTCACTAACCTTACTTAATTAGCATGATTATTCTTTAATTTGCTATAACCATCGTGCTGACATTGATGTTAACTTCAATCATTTTGCAATTACAATTTTTATAAGGTCCATTTTAAAACTTCCATTCACAATATGCTTATACTTTTGGAAAATGATGATCCTGCATCTCTTTTAGAGGTATAGGTACTATGCACACCCCTTTTAAGAGTGTGTAATTGAGAGAGAGAAAGTGATAAGAAAAAGTAAATATGATGAATGGTATTAGATGAGGTGTAAAAAGAGGTGTATGCACTGTTTGTGGTAAGAATATCAGAGTTGTATACTTTTACATCAGGTCCTCGATTGTTTATTATTGTCGTTGATTGGATTTTGTGTAAAATTAATGGCTAGATCTTAAGGTGCATCCACGCACCTTAACCAACGGTGCATAGAAGACGACGTCGTTCTCAAGAATATCAATTTTAAAACTAAGAAACCGGAAACACATTATAGATGTAGTGGGTGTTATTGTGCATTCTGTCAAGTTTGGGTGTACCATACACCCAAATTTTTACCTGCAACAAGAAGTTTTTTTTTATAGGTTGGCTTCTTTTTTTTTTACAGTTGATTTTTTTTAGACCACCATTATCAGTCGCCGCTGGCCACTGGCACACCACCGGCCGCCACCACCGGCTCACCTCATGTCGCTGCCAGCCCACCTCTGGCCACCGCCGCCGGCCCACCTCCGGTTGACTACTATCACTTTTTTAAATATACACAACTGTATAAATAATATCAGTTAAAATTATATCAGTCTTTATATTTTTTCATAAATAACTGTGTATACTGAAATTTTTTTCTTAAAACTATAACTATTGAAAAATCTTATAAATTTTAACTAATAATATTTATACAGTTATACAACCTAAAAAAACTGCAAGTGTCTGGTTTTCCTAAAATTATAACTGTGTTTGTTAAAATTTTTATAAATTTCAACTAATAATATTTATACAGTTATATAACTTAAAAAAATAACAGTGGTCGGTGATAACCGACAAACAAATCTGATAATGGCCTACCAAACACGACAAGAAATGGTGGTAATATGTAAAAAAAATATAAAACTAAAACTTAAAAAAAAATCTACTTAATAAGTTTCTTATAATTGATCTAAATTATTAATTTATTTTATAAATAAATCAATAACTTAGATTTTTAAGTGTATCATACACCCTCCTTTGGAGGGTGTATATTAGACTTAGCCTCATAGATGTTCTATAACTTTTGTTCGAAAACTAGGGCCAATTCTACCATGCATTATATAAACGGACCCTAAAATAAATTTTTATTCCTTACGCTACTATTTCAACCATGATTCAAACACGAAGGTAGGCCTAGATGAACCAAGAGTAGAACTAAAATGGCGTTGGAACCGTTGAAGGTTCCAGCGCCATGTCCCACCTTGGAGAACGAGTTTCAGCCGTCAGAGTTTATCATGGCAGAATGCATGCCGCCACCTCCCGTATTAGCGCAGCCTGCCACCGCGGTCTAGCAAGGACCTCCACCACCAGACTACCAAGTTCTCCTTACCCTTATTCATTCCCAAAGCCAGCAAGTTAATGTGTAAGTTAAATATACACATTTTGTACTTGTTTTGATATAAATTTAAATGTATTTTATACTATATTCGCGCCTATTTCATGCGTCATCATACACACAAGACCCATAATGGTGTATGCGTAAATAAATCATGGACTTGCCATCATGACTCGCGTCATATCACCTTTCTTGTTGAGTAACTCTAACAGCATGACATTCTGGATCCCCCTAACTGGTCTCCAAATCTTGATCATGGTGTTGCCCAGAGCAATTTGATTGAATGGGTGAATAGAAAGAAAGAAGGCAAGAACCGTTCTTGAATTGATTACTAGACTCCCCATCGCTGCCACTGTTTCATCAGCAGACATTCAGTTTCAACCTCCTCCACCGATCAACAAGGTCATCTGCCATCCCTCTCACACCCTACTCCAAAGTCCAAACCTCTTACTCACAAGAAACGTGGACCACCATATGAAACCTGAGATTTCAAAGAGAAACCCTAGCAGAACCTAGGTGGCTTTTGCACAATATTTATGTGCACTTCCTTCATCCCTCTCACACCCTCTCACTCTTTGTATTTTTTAATTTAAAATTTTATTAATATCCTTTCTCTGTAAATTTTAAACAAAGCTTTTTTTAATATAAAATTGATAATTAATAGTGCTAGTAATTATTTATTTTCCCACTTGAAATAATTTTATATTTAATTTGATAACTCATTAGTAATTAGTCACAATAGAAGTAAATTATAACATTAAGGATTAAAACTTTAAAATCATCTTTTTAAAAACATCTTTATCTAATCATCACTCTAATTTAAAATTGCATGAGCAATCAAATGTATAAAAAAATATGCTATTAAATATATCTCAAATCAATTTTATACAGAATAGAAAATAGATTTTGAAGAAGCCCCCTCTTTTGCTCTCTAAACCAATTACTGTAGGCGCCGTCCACTTTTTGACCCTCCCAAGGGAAAAAAAATTGGGGTAATTTGTATAGATGAATATTATTTACACATCTTTATATTATACATCTTCCTTTTATACCTTCTTTTATGAGAAAAGAAAAAAAATAGATAAATTATTACTTTTTTTACTAAATTTTTATGTACTACTGTGCCAATACAACTGACATAATTTAAGTGGATTCTATTGTATAAGTTGACAAAGTAATTTATATAGGTGTTCAGGGTTTGTTTGGTTTAGATTTGTGGAAAAATAAATCTAAATCGATTAAATTTAATTAATTTGATTTAGTTTTATAATTTTTTGTTTAAATTGAACTAAACTAAATTAATTTAAAATGAATTGGTTTGATTCGAATTATTAGATTATTCATTTAAAAAAATTGTTAACAAAACAAAAACAAATAATACAATAAACTAAACATAATAAAAAGAATAAATGAATTGTCAACTAAACAAATAAAATGAATATAACAATAAAATAATTTTTATCAAAATAGAAACTACAAAAAATAATAAACTACACATGTATAAAGAAAAAAAAAGAAGATAAGATACAATTACAGTTTATAAGATAAAGGCTAGAACACGATAATTCATTGATTTGGTAAGCGAATTAGTATGTTAGTTGATTTTCTAAGGATGTTGAAATGAGAAATGAAATAAAAAATTTAATTTTTAACTTAACTAAGATGCACAATATAAGTAATAAGTATTTATAAAAAATATCAAGTCATTGGTTCGAATAATTGAATCATCATGTGTAAAATTACAAATTTGAAAATTAAACATAGAGAATAATTTTTATCAAGTTTAATTTAATGTAATCGATTACCTAAATCAAACTGAGTTAATTTAATTAATTTGATTTAAATTTTTGAATTCATGAATTAATCTAAACCAATTAACATTGTAGTAATTTTCGTCATGAGATTATAAAAGTAGTCCCATGGCAAAACAATAATAATTTAGTAAATAATTTAAAAATATTGTATTGCAATAATTGATTTAAAAAATGGTATTATATTATTATGTAATTGATTTAAAATTTCTTTTGTCACGGTGTCACCTAAAGTCCAAAAGCTTGTGATTCTGACACGGTCTCTTGTTATTGTCTTTTGCATGCTTTCTCTGTTTTTTAACTTTTCCCTGCTTTCTTCACCCCAGCAATCACAGAGAAAGAAAAATGGAAGCAACATGGGTCACAAGTGCAAGCACAGTTGTCATAGTGCTACTTGCTCTGATATGGGCATGGAATGTGCTGAACCGGTTGTGGCTGAGGCCATAAAGGCTGGAGAGGCTGCTAAAAGAGCAAGGGCTTCAAGGCAATCCATACAGGCTTTTGGTTGGGGACGTAAGGGAAATGGTGAACATGGGAAAGGAAGCCAAATCCAAACCCATGAGTCTCTCAGACAATATAGTACCCCGTGTGTCCTCCTTTGTCCATCAATGCCCCAACAAACATGGTATGCCTATGCTCCCCACTCTTCTTATCGGCAAGTGTCTTCTAGTTGCTTATTTGGGTATGTTCCAATATCTATTCATCCATGTTCTCGAACATGAATGCAGTGGAGTATATTTTGACCATGATTTTATTTTATTTTTATCATAATGTAGTTCACCAAAAAACAACATAAAGTAATGTTATTAATTTTCAAATTACCACCTATTTACTAATTTTAGAACATCAAACCATACTGTAAGAGTCTTGGTGAAGTTGAGTAACATCAAACCATATTTTATATCCCTTTTCTTACTACTCTCCAGTCTCCTCCATAAAAAAATGAGTTACTTAAGAACATATATTTTCACAGAAGTTTGACAATATACATTGCATAGGATAGAAGGGAATTGCCTGAATTTGATTCTTATCTAGTTGTGTTGTATGGTAGTAGAGCCAAAAGCTGCAAAATTTGCCTTCTTTTCTACTAGCTAATTCCATCCTTATGCCTTTTTCAGAAGTTGATTTTGAATATGTTATAAATCACTTAATGATATGAAGCTGAAACTGAAACATTTCTTTTATCATTCTAGAGAATCTAGACATAAATCAGTCCATATGTGGTTAGATTCCCTCCTGTGGTTGACACTGCTACTCATAAGTTTAGTCATTGGTTCTATCTATCAAGTGATCAAGTCCATATGCTCTGACATGGGCATGGTGGGGTGACGAAATTGTTACATAGAACCACATTAGTTGACAATTCTAAACTTAAGAGACTAAATTGTCAAAAAAAACAAAGTTACAGGACCAAATTAAAAAAAGGAAATAAAGATAAGGGATCAAAATATCCTTTTTGCCTTATTTTTTCAGTAAGTCTGAAAAGAAATGGTGCTATTATGTACTCTTTGCAATGAATAACCTTTTAGCTTAGCAGAAGAACGAATTTGTTACTGCCAGCCCAACAAATAAAAAGAAATGAAAAGAATTTTATCGCCTTTTTACATAAAAGGAAAGTAAGTCATATCTTAGTATGTTACAGCAAGCATAATTTGAGCCTCTCATCTGAGCCTTTGGAAGAAGTGAAGCATTTCCCCCATAATATTATGGATAGAATACGCAGCTAATCATTAGAATATTACTTGTTCATACTTTAGACTCTAGTTTCTTCATTATTTGTTTGTAATTCATGTCAATTCTATGTAGCACACATAGAAAATGCCCATTCTATTCAATTCTATTATTCGTTTATTTTTTTATCACTAGTTTAAGTCTTCTAAAGTTGCTTATGACACATGGTATTATCTAGTTTGAACCAGTACCAAGGGAGATGATCACAGATCCTCAGCTAATCAAAGATGTAGTTAACAATATCCACAACTTCAAAAATCCTAGTATAAATCCACTTGTTAGGTTACTAGTTACTGGTCTTGTAAGTCATGAAGATGAGAAGTGGGGCAAGCACAGGAGGATTATCAACCCTGCATTCAATTTAGAAAAATTGAAGGTTACTTTCCCTTTACTGGCTATAGCTCTAGTTAGATCAACTTGTGTGTTTGTTAGAAACACATATCAGAGATTCACTTTGGAATTTGATTGTGATTTTTTATTTTTTATTTTTTGCTTAGTAGAAAAAATTACTTCCCCCGAGAAAAGCGTTGTATTCCTACCAAATAAATAAATAAAAGCATTGCCTATATGCTTAGTTTGATAAGCATTGTTTATCAAACTAACCATTGTTTATGTTCTTCATGTTTTATGTGCTTTGTTTGAAACAGGGAATTCTAACTCTTCTTTATTTCTTTATTCCACCGCAGATTATGTTACCAGCATTCTTCAAAAGTTGCAATAATATGATTAGCAAATGGGAGGGAATGTTGTCTTCAGATGGATCATGTGAGATGTATGGCCTTTCCTTCAGAATTTGACTAGTGAAGTTATTTCTCGGACAGCATTTGGAAGTAATCATGAAGAAGGAAGAAGAATATTTGAACTTCTAAAAGAGCAAGCTGAACTTATAATGAAAATCAGATTGAAAGTTAACATTCCTGGATGGAGGTATGACTACTCTGTATCTGTCATATATGTGATGAATAAAGCAGGATCAAGCTTATTAAATTAGTGGTATTTAATCGAAGTAAGCTTACCATAATTTTATACAGGAAACAACCATAGCAAATAACATTTATCATTAAGAATCTATGAAATATGTTTCATATGACACCCAATTTACCAAATATTTTGATGGGAAAATTTGGTATCTCAATTGCAACAGTAAAGTTCTAGTTGTTGGAAAACCAGCCTATGTTAACTACTGACAGAACAACTACTCAATGGCCAGTTGATATCGGAATGAGAACTTTCTTCATGTCTTTATAATGACCAAGACTAGTTATGTTTGTTTGTAGGTTTCTACCAACTAGTACCCATAGGAGGATTAAGGGAATTGACAGGGATATACAAGCTTCACTTAAGGGTGTGATTATCAAAAGAGAGAAAGCACTGAAAGCAGGTGAAGCCACAAAGAATGATTCATTAGGCATACTTTTGGAATCAAATCACAAGGAAATTCCAGAACATGGAAACAATAAGAATGTTGGAATGACACTTCAAGATGTAATCGAGGAATGCAAGCTAAGTTTCATTTCTTCCATTTGGATGGGGTCCTAGAATATGCATTGGGCAAAACTTTGCCATGTTGGAGGCAAAGATGGCTTTGTCAATTATTCTGCAACATTTCTGTTTGAACTTTCTCCGCTCTATGCTCATGCTCCTACCACTATAATCACTCTTCAGCCACAATATGGTGCTCATATCATTCTACATAGACTGTAATAAAAAAAAAAGAAAAAAAGAAAAAGCTCTTAATGTTTGATTTTTATCACTCGGCACTGTTCTGAAGCTTAATTACATTCCAAGACCCCTTTTGGATACCATTGTAAGTTTGATTTCGTTTACATGGCTAAACTGAATCACTTAGAGTGTGTTTGGAATGAATAAAAATAAGAAATGAATTGATTTGATTTGATTTGATTTGAATTGATTTGATTTGATTTAGAAATCAAATTTTGTGTTTGAAACTTTAAAAAAAAAATAAGATTTGAATTGATTTAGAAATCAAATTTTGTGTTTGGAATTCATTAAAATGAGAATTGATTTAATTTAATTTTATTATTTTACATTTTAACCCTTATGAGAAGTTGTTAGAAATAATTATTAAGGGTAAAATAGTATATTTATTTCAAATCCTAACAAATCTTATCAAATTTGATAGAATTTAAAAAATAAAAGGAATGAAATCTATAAGATTTTAAAAATCAAATCATTTCCTATTTTTTAACATTCCAAACATTAAATTTAATTAAGTTTGATTTACAAATGAAATCATTTCTTATTTTTTTGCATTTCAAACACACTCTTAATTAACTCTTTGTTAAGCTTCTCAATTCTTCTTAGAAAGAGATAAAGCGAGTCAAAACTCAAAAAACTGGTTAGAATTAAAAAAAATAAAAAAGGGGGCAAAACCAAAAGTGGATGGTTAGCCACTTAATTTCCTCAAATTTGAGATCAAGATGGTTAGCTACTTCTTAATGCTAAATTAAGATCTTCCAAACTTCCATTTATGTAAGTCTGGAGAGATCCCAGCATGCTTTATGTATAATATACTCCATAACTCAATTTATATTTTCGACAAATTGTTCACATAATTTTGGGTCGAGAATAATGGTCAAGTAATAAAACTCTGTCAAAGTGGTGACTTTAGAATTCGAACTCCTAGTATTATAGATAAGATTCACCTCTCCATAACTCAAATTTTACTTTGAAGTTAATTTGGCAAAAAAAAGTTAATGAATTTTACGTGAATAAGTTGGAGTGTGTGTGTGTATATATATGTATATAGTGAGAATATACAAGATTTTTACTTGAATTTAAACATATGTAATATGGTATACAAGAGTCATGTTTTAAGAAAGAAAAATATAAAAATAAAATTAATGGATCCCATATAAATAATAATGATTAGTATTATAATTGCATTTGTCTCTCTCCCTCTTAACATTATCATCTTATATTAGTGAGTAGAAAATCCTGATATGTATTAAATACTCCTTAACATATGTTTTTAGAGTACTCGATAACAAGACCAAAAAATAAAACACTATTAAATAAGAATAAAAGTATTTCATATCTTGATAATCCAAAAGTATATTTACTAATATTTTCTTCTTTAAATAATTAACACGATAGAGTAAAGGATTTTATATTTTTTCTAATTAGTGATATAACGTCACTAAGAAGACTAAATAGAGATAAATAATGTAACTCACATACTTGTATGTGTATATATATATAACTTTATATCTTTACATATCATATTATCTAATTACATTTTTATCTTATTTTTTATACATTTTTACTCTAACTCTGTCATATCAATAAATGTGAGAAATGTGAGGTAGAATATGATGTGACTCGTGTGAGAGAAGCATTATTAAATAAGTTTTTTTTGTGAAAAGCTTGAACATCCTTATGCTTGAGCTTATTAGTGTTGTCTTTTAATTTTTTATAGCTTAAATCTTTTTAAAGGGTCATTTTATAGTCCTCTTCAGTGCCAACAGAGTTTTCATAGTCACTGATTTTGACTTGATATTATAAGTTTTGGTAGTATTTATACTTTTATCCTACTTTTACTTATATTGTATTTGAACCCTAAGCTTTGATTTTTTACTTATTAGTCCTTATTAGATGTTTTTGGTTAAAATCGTTATCTTCTCAAGTGTCTGGTAGTTGGAAACAGAGATGACTGGTGGTAAAGGACACTTGAGACTCACCATCAACCTTGTGCTCAAGGTCCAAGTCCTTCAATGTAGCACCAACACCATTATCGTCAACAACAGCAACAAGATTTGATGCACTAGAATTACCGTTAGCAGCAACAAGATGGCTTTCGCTAACAAACTCGCCAGAATCGTCTCTGTCGATCTTGCCACCAACATCACCATTCAATTCAATGTATCAAACACAAATACGAACACAATTAGATCAGAACATAGTGAGAATGCTAGAAGATAATATTTGCTTATTGAGATGTGAAGTCGGATTTGGTCGGCGTCGAATGGGTGGTGACAGAACCAAGAAGGGGGTGAATTGGATCTATATGATTCAATAACAGAAAATTTAAATAATTAAACAACAATTACAATATAAAGACAAGTAGAATTAAAAGTAAAGAGGAAAGGATTGAGAGAAATGTATAAATGATTTTTACACTGGTTCAGTCATAATCCGTGACCTACATCCAGTACCTAAGCAAATGTTCGAAATTTTCTTTACTTGTCGAATCTTCTCTTACAAGAACTCCGACGAACTCTCCTCTACCTTAACCTCAAGGTAGAGTTATAATGGTTTCTTTCATCAAAAATACCACCAAACCTCCCTCTACTTCTATCTGAAGTAAAGTAACCTTACAATGATTTCTTTCACCAATGATATCACCAAATCTCCCTTTACTTTTACTCGAAGAAGAGTAACCTTATAATAGTTTCTTTCCCTTTATGCTCTTATAAAAATGAGTTACAATGGATTCCAAAAATAAACTCTCTCTTTAGAGTAGATATACAAGTTTAGAACTAACTAGGAGGAGAATGACGGAAATAACAAACTTTTAGCAATTTCTCACTGTTGATTTGAACAAGTGGTTGTGTGTTCATCTTCTCCAAGGCTTCCTATTTATAATAGAAATCTTCCTCATGTTTTTCTAACAGTTGGAAATGGAGAAAATTACGGAAAAATAATCTCAAATTTGTGGGAATTAATTTTATGTAAAAAACGTGTAGTTGCTCCTTCTGTTCTAATAGTTGCTCCTTTACCCAGTAATCACTCTAATAATCACTCATTTCCTCTGGTTTGTGTATGGTAGCATATTATTCAAAATTTTGACCGTTTGAGCATTCATTTGCATTTAAAAGAGTTTAATCCAATCATAAAGTATTATAAATGACTTATTTCTAATAATAATAAAAATAAAATAATGAATAAGGAAATGCTTTATAGAAAAATCAAATTTAAAAACTTTCTTTCTATACTCATATCAATCAACCTAATAAATTTCCTACAAAAATCTTTTATCATCAAAACTTAAACCTAACAGGTGGCACAACGACTTCAGGTGGCAGCAATTTGGTGGTTGTTTCTGGGGCAAGGCAAGGGTGGTAGCTGGTTCGTCAAGAAGCTGACAATGGCACTAGTTTGATGTACAGTGGCTCACGGCCGGCTTAGATCTATGCTAGTCGATGATGACTTTGGAATTTGGTGGTGAAGTTATGGGTCTGTAGTAGAGATGTACTTGAGTCTTGGGTGATGGTGATTTGTAGGGTAAATAGGTGAAAATACTGGATATTACTTATCATTTTACAAATGCTAAACATCATTTTTAATATTAGAAAGGACTTTCTTTGTAATTAACAATAATACATGTTGTAAAAGATATCTGTAATAAATACAAGCCATTGATCAATATTCATTAAAAAACAATGACTATAAAATTAGTGAATTTCGATACTCCCTTGACTTTGAAGAGTATGGCAAAACGACCCCTTATTATTGTTTTTCACTTATACATAACGAGAGATTTTAAACGCTTGTAAGTTCTCTACAATGTATTCTTGTTTTTCACCAATAGATAAAGATAGGATATTACTAAAGAGAAAGGAATGATTTCATGTTAAATTTTTATATGATAAAATCATGTAAAAAAAAGTAAATACAAAAATTTAAATAGTATAATCTTATTAAATTTTTGTAGAATTATGTATTAAAATATTTATGTCTATTTTTCTTTTCTTACAATCTTATAATATGAAATTTCTCACGAAAGTATCCATTTGCGTACCAAAGTAAATGACCCATACGTCGGCTTCATGAAAGGTCCATACCATATGTCTTGGTCTGGAGCTGTGGAGTTGGTGGTTTTTACAATTTCAGAAGAGTAGAAGGATAGCAAGAGAGAGACGAAAATATTAAAACAAGGTGTTTTAATTTTCAGAAGAATAAAAATAAAATTCAAAAAAAAAAGAAGAAAGGACAAATAAAAAGAAAAAGAAAAAATAACATAGAGAAAAAAATTAAAAAAAAAAATAATGGCACATTTATTCCATCGACGTGCCAAAAATTTCGCTGTCTTTGCCACCTGTTGTGAAGTAAAAACATGAAACATCAATTTATCAAAATAATAATAATAATAATGTACCAACACATCATTAAATATAAATATTAAATTTATATTTTGAAAAGAATTGAAATATTAACTCATCGAAAATATTTAAAAAAAATCAAATGCTAAAACTTAAAATTTTATTTACAGACATATTTATTTGTGGCAGTGTGTTCCGTTTAGTGGTCAACATTCTTCACTCGAGCAAACAGGGATACAGAAATGGAAGAAGCAGGATGGGTCACAACTGCAGGCATGGTTGTCACAGTGATAATTGCTGTGATAGGGGGATGGAAGGTACTGAACTGGCTGTGGCTGAGGCCAAAGAGGCTGGAGAGGCTGCTAAGAGAGCAAGGCCTTCAAGGCAACCCATACAGGTTTTTTGTTGGGGATGTTAAGGAAATATTGAAGATGCGAAAGGAAGCCAAATCCAAACCTATGACTCTTTGTGATGATATAGTGCCACGTGTATTCTCCTTTGAACATCAAACTCTCAACAAACATGGTATGCCTGTGCTTCCCACTCAATTCTCTTGTCTTCTATTTGCCTATTTGTGTATGTATATGCCAATATGTATTTATTTTGTTATTTGGGTATCAAATAGAGATTAAGTTGGGTGTTTGAGTATGTCCCACTCATAGTCATGGGTATGGATGAACAAGGGGTCAATAACTCAAATTTGGATATGAATTTGGTTGGAACAAGTTTAAAGGGATATTGTTATGAAGGTTGAAACCCCCAATCCCTTTGGATGAACAAAGGGTCTGTACCCATAGGTTTTCAAAATTTTGACTTTGAGCAATCCGCCATGCTTGATTTGCCAATAGAGCCAGTTCAACCCTTTTGCTCTGATTGCTGGTCTACATACTGATCGATTGTATAGCCATTTTGTCACCACTTTCCTCCATAGAAAATGATTAGCCACTTGAGAGCACATGTTTTTACGAAAGTTAGACAATTGGCTTTGCATAGCATGGAATTGCCTGAATTGGATTCCCATCTGTACATGTTTTAACAATTTCAATTTTTATTCTGGGTGGTATATGCCAGCTGTAATCATTAAAATGTTACATTTTCATACTGTAACCTTCTTCATTATTTGTTAGTAAGTCATGTAAATTTGAAATAACACACATGGAAAATACACATTCTTGTTGATTCCTTAATTCGTTTATTTTTTATCATTAGTTTAAGCATTCTTATAAAATTTGATGACACTTGGTATGCAGGCAAGAATTCTTTTATCTGGTTTGGACCAACACCAAGGGTGATCATCACAGATCCTGAGCTAATCAAGGATGTATTTAACAAGAACTATGACTTCCCAAAGCCTAGTGTAAATCCACTTGTCAGGTTACTAGCTACTGGCCTTGTAAACTATGAGGGTGAGAAGTGGCGCAAACACAGGAGGATTATCAACCCTGCATTCAATTTAGAGAAATTGAAGGTTACTTTCATTTTACTGGTTATAGCTCTTGTAAGATCAACTTGTGTGCTTTTTATAAACAATTCTGAGAAGCACTTTGGAATTTAATTGTGTTTTTTTTTTCTTATTAGGAAAAATTACTTCCCCAAGAAAGTCATTCTCTTATTTAAGTGCTCTGAATGTTTATGTGCTTTACAAGCAACATGTACTTTTCATGCAACATAGTTGTATTTTATAAGAAACATGCTCTCAATGTTAATGTGCTTAGTTTGATTCAGAGAATTTTAACTTGTTATTTCTTTATTCCTCGGCAGATTATGTTGCCAACTTTCTTCAAAAGCTGCAATGCTATGATTAGCAAATGGGAGGGAATGATGTCTTCAGATGGATCATGTGAAATGGATGCATGGCCTTTCCTTCAGAATTTGGCTAGTGATGTAATTTCTCGAACAGCATTTGGAAGTAATTATGACGAAGGAAGAAGAATATTTCAACTTCAAAAAGAGCAAGCAGAACTTACAATGAAAATTTTAATGAAAATTAAAATTTTCATCCCTGGATGGAGGTAAGGCTACTCGGAATATCAGATATGCATGATGAATAAAACCGGATCATGCTTATTAATTTAGTTTTATTAAATTGAAGCAAGCTTCCCATAAATTTCATACAGGAACCAAGTAAATATTATTTATCATTTTGAATCTAAGAAAATTATTTTACAGAATTCCCAATTTACCAAATAGCAAAAATTGTGATTGTAAGATGTGGTATACTGGTATCTCAATCGCAACTTGCAATAATAAAGTTCTGGCTGTTAGAAAACCATGTTAACTATTGACAGAACAACCACTCAGTGATCAGTTGATATAAGGAAAGGCACTTCCTTCATGTCATAATTATTACATGGAGTGATTATACTTATTTGTAGGTTTCTACCAACTAGTACCCATAGGAGGATGAAGGAAATTGACAGAGATATACAAGCTTCACTTAAGGCTATGATTAACAAGCGAGAGAAAGCAATGAAGGCAGGTGAAGCCACTAAGGATGACTTATTAGGTCTACTTTTGGAATCAAATCAGTCAGAAGTTCAGGAACATGGAAACAATAAGAATGTTGGAATGACACTTCAAGATGTAATCGAGGAATGCAAGCTATTCTACTTTGCAGGGCAGGAGACCACTTCCGCTTTGTTGGTTTGGACGATGGTGTTATTGAGTAGATACCCTGATTGGCAAGCACGTGCAAGGGAGGAAGTCTTACAAGTCTTTGGGAGCCAAAATCCAGACTTTGATGGGCTAAGTCACCTTAAGATTGTAAGTATTGAATTGTTCTCTTGATAATGAATACTATGCCCTAGTTGGTGCTTACTATTACCATAAATCTTTTGCAATAGGTCACCATGATTTTGTACGAGGTTCTCAGGCTATACCCACCAGGAATTACTGTTACTCGAACCGTTTATAAGGATATAGAACTTGGGGACCTGACATTACCTGCAGGAGTGCAGGTTTCCTTACCAGTAATTTTGGTTCACCATGACTGTGAACTCTGGGGTGATGATGCAAAGGAGTTCAAACCAGAGAGGTTTTCTGAAGGAGTTTTAAAGGCAACAAATGGCCAAGTTTCATTTTTTCCATTTGGAGGGGGTCCTAGAATATGCATTGGGCAAACCTTTGCCATGTTGGAAGCAAAGATGGCTTTGTCAAATATTCTACAACATTTCTCGTTTGAGCTTTCTCCGGCTTATACGCATGCTCCTACCACTATAATCACTCTCCAGCCACAATATGGTGCTCAAATCATTCTACATAAACTGTAAATTTTTATGAGGAAAAAATGCTCTTAATTTACGATGTTTATCACATAGCACTGCTTGGAAGCTTATGTTTGTAAAACTTACTTTATACTGTCATGTGTTTAATTACATCTAATTAAATCACTTAACTAACTGTTTGTTGATCCTCTCTCACGTCTTTTTAAAAAGAGATAAAAAGGTATCCAAACTCTTGTTTGGATAAGGATATGGTATGGATATAAGCTTCTCACTCTTCTTATTTGGATATAGATAATAGCTTGAGTGTTTGAGTATGTTGCATGCACATGAGTTATTATTATTATTATTATTAAGGTATGAAGGTTGAAACCCTCCGATTCTTTGGCTGAACAAAGGGTTTGTATATGTTAGAAGTCTTCCAACCCACTGCTCAATCCTTACTTTAAGTATTTTTCAACTTAATTTACAGACTCAATTCAACTCGCATTTTGTGAATTGTGTTAGGTCAAAATAAGAGAGTTCACATGTTGAACTTGTCAGACACTCCTACCTAATGTAATGAAAAAAAAATGAGAGATATAAAAACAAACTTATTGATGTGAAGAGAGGTAGATTATGTCACTTAAAATTGCAATTGCTGTGTTATACTGTTACATGAAAATGCAATTTTATGTTGCATATATTGTGTTTTAGAAGCATAATACATAATTACAATGGGCCTCTTTGGTTACAATTTTTTAAAGTTGTTTCCTATTTTTAAAATTGAAAGAACAAAAATACTTATTTGGGTAACTGATTCTTACTTTTAGTTTTTAACATTGTTCTTGAGGGGCAGATTCTATGATGCACCATTTTATGTAAGTGTGCATGGTGCACCGTTGAAAGGATCGGCAATTAGAAGTGAGTCAGCACTAAAAATTGGTTGTGCGCTTTTATAAAGGTAACCCCAAAATTATACAACCGCAATTCTTCACCATTTTATGTGCTGGCAAGACCCACATTTATATTAACTTTGCAATTTTATTTCAGTGCAGGCGAATCATCATGTATATTTATCATAGTTTTTTTTTTTTTAACAAATTCATTAACTGTGTTGGGTGAACAATAACAAACGAGTCCATAATTCAGCTTAATAGTTATCAGCCCATAGTAGGTCACATTATTACTATTAACCGCTTTCAGTTAAAGTTGAACCATGCTCTAAATTTTTTTAAACTTCAGATGCATTTCTTTACCAACAAAAAAAAGTGTTTATGCATTGACGGCCCAACAGTCATTCTATCAGTCAAATGTAAGATGAACTTCATTTCAATCATTGGACTCTTCACTTTTACAGTCATCCTATCCCTTTTGTTATCTACGAATTCAAACAATACAATTTAAATTTGGTCACTTTTCTTCTAGTTAAAGATTAAATTTGCATTCCATATAGGTTGTCACGGTGAGAGCTTTCACCTAAAACAACCAAATTCTTACCTTTCGGCGACGCCATGTTTTGGATCTCGGGTGCCTGAACTTTGATTGTTGTTTGCCTCAATAACTCTATGGAGGTTTAATACACCGTACGAACAACATTTCTAATAGCAAAACCCTAGTCTAATGTATGCCAATGCGCATTGGGGGTAGTCGATTTGCTTCTGATCTTGTTTATGGGTCGTAATTTATGTCTTAGGGAATGATCTCAATTTAGGGTTAAATGGACAAACCTTCATTATTTTAACACTTTTATTTATTATTTATTTTTTCCTCTATTCACTAACCTTACTTAATTAGCATGATTATTCTTTAATTTGCCATAACCATCGTGCTGACATTGATGTTAACTTCAATCATTTTGCAATTACAATTTTTATAGGGTTCATTTTAAAACTTTCATTCACAATATGCTTATACTTTTAGAAAATAATGATCCTACACCTCTACCTCTTTTAGAGGTGTAGGTACCGTACACACCCCTTTTAAGGGTGTGTGATTGAGAGAGAAAAAGTGATAAAAAAAAATAAATATGATAAATGATATTAGATGATGTCGCAACCGGGATCGCGACGGGACGACCGAAAAAAGATAAAATATCAATGGAGTCGCCACCAATGTTTATTTAAATTGGGAAAACATTAGAAAAACCTTTTTATCAGGAAAACTGATCTTTTGAAAATGAGTTTGAGTCCTGAGTCGATTACGATAGGGAAGGTGTTAGCACTATACCTATCTTGCCAAAGAACGACTTATGTTAGTTGTGCAAATTTTAATAATATCAAATATATTTATTTTAACCCTCTAAACAAAAGACTTTGTAATTATTTATTATTTTTTCATTTTTTATTTTTGAAAAGAAATAAAAGAAACAACCCAATTATGAAAATTTATTTTTTTGGCTTGATGAGAAATGGATTTATGCTCCTACGTATCTCCTGGTGCAATGGAGAACTCAAAGTCCGTAGTTCTTTATAAAATAAGTGTGGGTTGGTTGATTTTATTTAAAAAAGATTTTTTTGAAAGTGAATCCATTCTTGCACAGGATTCAAGTTAGTTTGCTAAATACTTCAATAAACCCTTATGATCCAAATGACATTGAAGATAGCATCCGCTATTCAATCACCATCATTAATCATTGCATTAATTTAAAGACCCCTTTTTTATTATTATTATTTTTTATTAAACAAAAAAGAAACGCACAAGAACAAATAAGTAAACACAAACAACACATTGTCATATCACAAACTAAATGAATACAATAAATGTATATAAAAAAATCAAATTAAATACAACAACTCAAAACAAATTCCATTATTATTTTTTTTTAAACATCAATTTTTTATTTAGAAACAAACACTATGCCTTAGCTTAGCTTTTGTTTTTTATTCTAATTTTTTATTTTTCGTATTTTAATTTTTATATCATTTTTTATCCCTTTTTTATCATTTTTATTTTTATCTTTTAACAATTCTTAGCTCCATTTAAAGAAAAAAAAAAAACAAGCACAGGATAGTGGATCTTTCCTTTTCTCTTTTCTTTTTAAAACTTTACTTAAGCCCAATTGAAAAGGAATAGTTAAAAAAAAGGGTGATAGCTACGTTAAAAATAAGAATAACAAAAAAGGTAGAATAAAAAGGAAAACAAAAGGTTAGAAAAGGAAAGAAATAACAAGGAGACAAATGCCAATTAAAAGGAAGAGACTTTTGGGTCTCTGTAAGTGAAAAACGACGCAGGGAGCAAAAGGAAACAAAGGGGGAATAGTAAAAAAAAGGTGATAGCTACGTTAAAAATGAGAATAATAAAAAGGTAGAATAAAAAGGAAAACAAAAGGTTAGAAAAGGAAAGAAATAACAAGGAGACAAATGCCAATTAAAATGAAGAGACTTTTGGGTCTCTGTAAGTGAAAAACGACGCAGGGAGAAAAAGGAAACAAAGGGGAGTTAGGGGGCGGCTCACAGTGATGCACCAGTTGCGTGCTTGGCTATTTCGCTGCGAGGCAGCGTGGTGAGGGGCCGCGCGGGTCGCGGGCGCGTAGATCTGGGTGTTTTGGTATGGGTGGCGCGGCGGCACGGTCTGGTGGGGCTCGGATCTGGTCCGCGGTGAGGGCGCAGCGGTGCGGTGGGGGTCGCGGTGGAGTCAGCGGTTTTGGAGGGATGATGGTTTTTGGGTAGTTGTGGGTTGAAGGTGAGATGGTGGTGACTCACTGAGTTGACTCGGTTATGGGTGATTAGATGGTGTTGGCTTTTCACGTGAATGGAGGTTGGAGATGGAAGTAATGAAAGGTGGTTTTTGGGTGGTGATGGTGGCAAAGGAAAATGGAAGAATGTGATGGTTCTGTGGTGGCTTCTGCGGTGTTGCTGCTGGTTTGGAGGTTGAAGGTAAGGGTGGTTCTGTTTTGGGTTGCAGGAGGGTATTGAAGGATCAGAATGATGAAGGTGGACGTGTGGTTATGGAGGGGCTACGTTTTTGGAACTTGGTGTTGTTGGTGGTAATGAGGGTATGGAAGCTTGAGGGTGATGGTTGGATGAGGTTCTGTGCAAACGTGAATGGAGTTGATAGGGAGAAGGGTTGGTTTTTTTCTGAGAGCTAAGGTGTGGTCTCTGCCTGTTGGAGAAAAAAATCTCAACCCCTGCTTGCCTTCTCCTTTGCTCTTTTATCTGAAAAATCTGGAGACTTCCCCCTGTCCAAGGTGGAGAGGCTGCCAGGTTGACCCAGCTTGGGTCACTCTAACACTTCCTCATTTATGCTTGCTGCCCTCTGCTCCAAGCTCCTCCTTCTCCAATGCCTGCTGCCCTTCCCAAACCATGATAGGCAGCTCCCCAAGGTGTGCAGGAGTGCTGAAGAGCCAGCTGACACACAGCCATGCAAAGCTGCGTTTTTCTTTTTATTTATTTTTGTTTTTTTTGCTGTAACAACAGGAGGGATTTCTTTTGTTTTTTGTCTCTTTTTTTTGTTTTCATTATATTTTTATCTTTGTTTGTACAAATAAACTAAACTAGAGTAAGAACTGACCAAGAAAACAAAATGCTCACAATATTGCAATTAAACATTAATCATTAATTAAGACAAAAATTTTATGGACAAAATTAGGTATCAACAATTGCCCCCATTTGCTTCATATTTAAAATAAATGGGAAGCAAATGAATTGATTTAATTTTGTCCATGAAAATTTTCATTTCTTGCTCCTTTTATTCTTTTTTTTTTAGAAAGCAAAATGACGCAAAAGCGAAGGACATTAAACGAGGGAGAAAGTTCGCGGAGTCGGGCATCCGCGGAGGCTTGACAGAAAATTTAAAGCAAAAAGATAAAAAGCTTACGGAGTCGGGTATCCGTCGAAACTTGACAGAAAACTCAAAACAGAAAGGACACAAAGCTTGCGGAGTCAGGTGTCCACTGAAGCTTGACAGAAAACTTAAAACAGAAAAGATACAAAGCTTGCGGAGTCGGGTATCCACTGAAGCTTGACGGAAAAGAAAAAGCTTACGGAGTCGGGTATCCGTCGAAACTTGACAGAAAACTCAAAACAGAAAGGACACAAAGCTTGCGGAGTCGGGTGTCCACTGAAGCTTGACAAAAACTTAAAACAGAAAAGATACAAAGCTTGCGGAGTCGAGTATCCACTGAAGCTTGACGGAAAAGAAAAAGCTTACGGAGTCGGGTATCCGTCGAAACTTGACAGAAAACTCAAAACAGAAAGGACACAAAGCTTGCGGAGTCGGGTGTCCACTGAAGCTTGACAGAAAAGAAAAAAGCTTACGGAGTCGGGTATCCGCTGAAGCTTAACAGAAAAGAAAAACTTAAAACAGAAAAGACACAAAGCTTATGAGTCGGTATCCGTTGAAGCTTGACAAAAACTTAAAACAGAAAAAAAAAAGCTACGGTGTCGGGTATCCGCCGAAGCTTAACGGAAAAGAAAAAAAAGCTTACTGAGTCGGTATCCATTGAAGCTTAACAAAAACTTAAAGCAAAAAGATAAAAGCTTTGAGTCGGCCTGCATTATCCGCTTCAAGCTAACGGAAAACTTAAAGCAAAAGATAAAAAGCTTGAGTCGGATATCCGTTTCAAGCTTAACAAAAAAAAAAAAAAAAAAAAAATGACAATGGGCGCGGGGACCCGAATTAAAAGACAATGGGTGCGGGGACCGAAACTTAAAGACAATGGGTGCGGGGACCCAGGAATTAAAAGACAATGGGTGCGGGGACCCGGGAATGAAAAGGCAATGGGTGCGGGGACCCGGAAACTTAAAGACAATGGGTGCGGGGACCCGGGAATTAAAAGACAATGGGTGCGGGGACCCGGGAACTTAAAGACAATGGGTGCGGGGACCTGGGAAACTTAAAGACAATGGGTGCGGGGACCCAAGAATTAAAAGACAAAGGGTGCGGGGACCCGGAAACTAAAAGACACTGGGTGCGGGGACCCGGAAACTAAAAGACAATGGGTGCGGGGACCCAGAAACTAAAAGACAATGGGTGCGGGGACCCTAAAACTAAAACAATGCGGGGACCCTAAATTAAAGCGATGGGTGCGGGGACCCTAAACTAAAAGACAATGGTACGAGGACCGGGAATTAAAGCGATGGGTGCGGGGACCGGAAACTAAAACAGACAACGGGTACGAGGACCGGAATTAAAGCGATGGGTGCGGGGACTCTAAACTAAAAGACAATGGATTGACTTTGTAAATGCATGTGATGGCAGAGATGGTGCATGATGTAATGGATGCATGGTGATGCAATGGATGTGATGCTTGAAGGCAATGCATGTGATGCCTGAAATGATGCATGTGATGCCTGAAATGATGCATGATGCAATGGATGCGTAATGATGCAATGAATGCCCTACTGTAGGGATTCTCATGAACAAACTGAGTAAGCAAATCTTGTTTTTTTTTAGTTTTTTTTTCATCGGAGCTTTGGTTCCGCAACACTTAAGGACTTTTTCCCACAGCAGGATTGTGATTGAACAGCAAAATTCGTTGATTGGCCTTATGATTTGTCTGATCATTCTTTCTTTTCTCATCAGCACTTAAAGGGCCTCGAGCCAGAACACTTTATGCAATGGGCCTTTAGCCTAAAAACTCATGAAGTGGGCCTTGAGCCCAAGAATTTGTACAATGGGCCATGAGCCAAAGAAGTGAATGAACTTGAGGAACCAAACGCTTCTTGGAAAACTTTGACCAACCAAACTCATATTCAAAAGGGATCATTGTTGAATTTCTCATCATTAAATATGGCTTGTGTAGAAGCTTGTGACCTTCTTTCCCCAAAGGTTCTTATTCCCAACGGACACACTTCAATCTGAATTATCCATTGAGGATGTCATTCTCTTCATCGATTGAAACTTTAGAGTTCCTTTGACTTGAGTTGTTCAACAAGAAGCTACCATTAGATGGTTGAATTGTACTATTGTGCTTATGTTCACCCAACCTGAAGCATCATGTACCAGATATGCATGGATTCAAAAGTACAACATGAAAGAGATTTACTACCTGAGTGACCTTTTTGATTGATTTTGGGAGTATGACTACACGAAGGACATTTACAAAGGATAAAAACACTAGTGGAATAGTACAAAAGTCAAGAGGTTTTTTTTTTTGGACCCAGTTTGGATGTGATTGATCTTTACTTGACAACTGGACATCATGACCATTGTTTTATCGTATCTACAAAAATATGCCCCTCGTGTAAGGTATCAAATGAAATTGACTCGGGTATGTCATTTGAGAACGAATTTGTCCCAGTGGGGAACTTGAGTTTTTTTTTTTTTTCGAGTAAGGCCAAATAAAACTAGACAAATTGCCCCGCTTTAGAGCCGAATTGAATAGGGTAGAGACTTGCCCCAATGTAGAGCCGATTGAACCAAGATTTGCCCTAGTTTGGAGTTGAATTGCACAGACGTAGACTTACCCCAATGTAGAGCCGATTGAATCAAAAGATTTGCCCAGAGAGGCCAAGTCGAGCTAAAGAAGAAAACAAAATTGCCCCAGTGTAGGGTCAATTTGAACAGGGTAAAAAAATTTGCCCCAGTGTAAGTTACTCTTTTTTGTCTTATCTTCTTTTTTTAGACCGCCCTTGTGGGTTTTCAGCCTAACGAGTTTTTTTTTTTTTGGAGCAAAGAATTAACTCATAACTTTTTGTCTCGAAATTAAAACTTGTGAAAATAAAAGCAATCACTCATTGATCAGATTGGACTTTTTAAGGCTTGTAGTGTGGCTGAGGTTAGGGGTTATGAAAAGAAAGATATAAGGCTCAAACAAGTGCCTAAAGGTTAAGTGGGACCAAGGATCCTTATTCAAACTTAAACTTTGTCAATTGCTTTTGCACTTTCAAGCACACTTTTCTCTTGTTGTTCTCCATTTTTTTATTCATGTTCAAACTTGAACTTTGTCAATTCCTTTTACTTTCCGCCTCTTTCGCCTTTTCTTCCTTCTTTTCTTTTATACTTCAAAATAATCATCATGACAATCAACCTTTATTTTGTGTCATCCCCAGTGTAGGGGTGATCCTTGTCTAGGGTTTATTGAAGGAAACTTTCAAGCTCAAAATAGGATAACGAAGGATAATGGCAAGATGAATTTCTTGTGAGAGAAAGAGAAATATGGCCAATCTTCATTTCAAATCTTGATTGCTCATTTTCAAAAATTTTAAATTTGAGACAAAATGATAATACCCACCAAGTGAGTATTTATTTGCTCTTTTTTTCTTTTTTTTTTTTGTTTTTTTGTTTTTTTTTTGTGTGCAAAGAACACCTGCACTCATGGGTCTTACGACCACAAAACTTTCCAGAATGAGAGTCCTATGAGATTCGAACCAAAAGAAAGCAAGTAAAGAGAAGAAAGAAAATGACAAGAAGATCTGGCAAGAACATGAGTGTCAAGAACATAGGAAAAGGAAACAAGGTAAACTGAGATCCACACAAATTCATCACATTAATGCTTCAAGCAAGTTTACATAAATTCAGCCCGAATGGTTTTAATGATTGAACAAGCATGGGGTCAGTACAATCAAACCATCATTTCATGGTAACAACTTAGTAAACAAATCAGAATGTCAATCACTCAGGAATTCCCAGTATTTGAAGAACTCTAGGGTACAGCTTCATTCTTGACGGTTAGAAAAATGAATCACCACTTTGTCAAACTTTCTAAGGTTACCCCGATCAACCATTGTAAACATTCGTTCCTATTGCGGATGTGTAGAAACCTCGACAATGCTTGGTGATTTAGGTAACCGTTGTAGTCCATGAGTTTTTCTCAAGTCCCATTTAACTCATTCGACTTGAAGTCCACCCTCGCCGGTTCAACATTCTTCATACTTGCCTCGTCCGTCATTCATTTGGTGCGCTCTTCCCTTTTTCATTTCCCTTTCAATCATTTCACCAATTACCACGATGTCTCGAAAAATTTGTCGACACACTTCCAATCATATGATCATAGAATGGCGCATATAGTGTATCAGTGAACATAGCAACCATCTCCTTCTCTCGACAAAGGGGTTCTACTTGCGCAGCCATTTCCCTCCACCTCTGAGCATATTCCTTGAAGGTCTCAACATCTTTCTTAGACATGCTTCGTAATTGCATTCTATCTGGTGCCATGTCCATATTGTACTTATACTGCTTTACAAAGGCATCAGCTAAATCCTTGAAACTCCTTATATGGGCACGCTCAAGATGTGTGTACCAAATCAAAGCTGCCCCAATTAAACTGTCTTGAAAGAAATGGATTAACAGTTTATCATCGTGAGCTTGTGAAGCCATCTTGCGAATGTACATTGTCAAGTGATTCTTTGGACAAGTAATCCCCTTATATTTATCAAAATCTGGGACCTTAAACTTTGGGGGAATGACAACGTCAGGGACAAGACAAAGCTCAGTAGCATCCTTGAGGCCATAACATCCTGCTCTTTTAATGACCCGTATTCTCTCTTCCAAAGTTTCAAACCTCTTTTTGAACTGAGGATTTTCAGCAAAAGAATTCAATGGGTATTGAGGCATGACAGTGGGGACAAAATGTTGTACTGGTAGAGTTCCACTAGTACCTGGGTAATGGGCATATGGTTGGGTTGTACTCAATGAGTTTGAAGCAGGCATGCCACTGTCAAGGGAATTAGCAACCCATGGTGCTACGAAGTTGGAAGGGAAGCCATATGGTGGGATGAAGAAAGGGAATGGGTGCTGTATTGGTGGGGTTCCATTAGCATTCAGCCGAGTGACTTGAGTTTGGGTAAAGTTCAACAGGTTTGAATTCGGTGTCACTGTTGGCATGCTATTACCAGGGGGATTTGTGGTTAATGATGGTACATAGCTGGGATGAAAGCCATAAGGAGGGAAGGGTGGCACTTGGGTTTCTGAGAACTGGTGACTGAGGGTTGAGTGGTGAAACGGCATCACAACTCTTTGAGGATTGAAGCCTTGGTATTGCAAACGGGTTGGAGAGAAACCAGACAGTGAGGAGGTGTGGCCGGATGTCTTTCATTTGCCACTGAGGGATTTCTATTTGTGCTCCTTCTATTTTCCATGGATTGTAGCATTTCCATCATCTTGGACACTTGTTCTCTGAGCTGATTCACCTCATCCTTCAACTCTTGAGTTTGATTTATTTCATCCATGATCTTAGCCTGGGAATGATCCTGTAAGGGTGTCGCGGAAGCAATTTTTCGTTATAGTGCCCATTTTTGCTTGATGAAACATGATGTGAATATGCAATTATCAACATTGATGAACAAAATTGGCAACATGCATGCATGCAAAGTATTATGCAAATGAAATTTTTTATTTTTTTTTATTTTTTAAAAAGAATGCTATGAATGTCACTAAGAAGGCAAAATGATGTATCTTTTTCTTTTTTTCCCTTTTTTAGAGTCGAATGCGATGAAAATGCAAGATGATATTTTTATGGGGATGTAATGCAAATGTAAGATAATGTGATCTTTTTTTTTTATGCTAAGAATGCTATGAAAATGCAAGATAATGTATATTTTCTTTTGTTTTTGAATGCTAAGAATGCTATGAAAATACAGGATGATGCTTTTTGTTAGGAATGTTATGAGAATGCAAGATGATGTTTTTTTTTTCTTTTTTTTTTTTTTTTATGAATGCTAAGAATGTAATGAAAATGCAAAATGATATATCCTCTTTTTTTTTTTTTTAGCAAGAATGAATGACATGAAAGATAGATGAATAATGGGAAAAAAAATGCTAGGAATGAAAATGCTATATGATGTATCATTTTTTGTTGATTTTTTTTTTTTGCCAAAAAGAATGCAAAGATGAATGACATGGGAAAAAGACAGATAAAAAGAAAAGTATGCTCCATTTGTGTCCTAATCAGTGTAACCTAAGGAGATGGATGACTCTAATTTTATGTCATTATGTTCAATCTGCTAATGCAAGGCTTTTCAGACGATCTATATTCTAAAAGTCATGGTCCCAGATTGCCCTATCTCGAAAGATAAGAATCCAATTCATGAATTAATCACAAGTAGGGATGAACCTCTCAATATGACTAGTCCATGATACTGGTAACAACTGAGTGGTGTCTCAACAAATGTCAAGTGAGCACAAGGCTCCTCAATAACAAAAGTCGAGACCCTCCTACTCCTGGGTTCGCACGTACTCGGGTATAGAGCCCAAAAAGTGTGTGAGGTAAGTGATTAGTGACGTGTGTGAAGGAGCATAAAACCCGTATAAAAACTTAAAAGACAAAAATACCCTAACCAAAGAAAACATATATACAACAACCCAAGAATCGCCTACCCTAGGGTTTTAACAATTAAGTACAAAGTATATATACAAGTCACAAGATACATGGAATAACGCTATCGAGATATTTACATAAAAGTACTAAATAAAGTACATTTACAAATAAATAAAAACAAGAACAAAGACAAAGAGGGTAAAATAAATAAATAAAAGATTATTAAAAATTTGCACAACTAACAACAACAACTTCCGACTCTCTTTTAGAGTCGCCATTTGTCGCAAATCGGATCGCGACGGACGACCGAAAAAAGATAAAATATCAATGGAGTCGCCACCAATGTTTATTTAAATTGGGAAAACATTAGAAAAACCTTTTATCGGAAAACCGGTCTTTTGAAAATGAGTTTGAGTCCGTGAGTCGATTACATGAGATAGGAAGGTGTTAGCACCTATACTTTTACTGTTCCAAGAACGGTACCTTTATGTTAGTTGTGCAAATTTTAATAATATCAAATATATTTATTTTAACCCTCTAAACAAAAGACTTTGTAATTATTTATTATTTTTTCATTTTTTATTTTTGAAAAGAAATAAAAGAAACAACCCAATTATGAAAATTTATTTTTTTGGCTTGACAGAAATGGATTTCTGCTCCTACGTATCTCCCTGGTGCAATGGAGAACTCAAAGTCCCGTAGTTCTTTATAAAATAAGTGTGGGTTGGTTGATTTTATTTAAAAAAGGATTTTTTTGAAAGTGAATCCATTCTTGCACAGGATTCAAGTTAGGACTAGGCTACTCAATAAACCCTTATGATCCAAATGACATTGAAGATAGCATCCGCTATTCAATCACCATCATTAATCATTGCATTAATTTAAAGACCCCTTTATTATTATTATTATTTTTTATTAAACAAAAAAGAAACACACAAGAACAAATAAGTAAACACAAACAACACATTGTCATATCACAAACTAAATGAATACAATAAATGTATATAAAAAAATCAAATTAAATACAACAACTTAAAACAAATTCCATTATTATTTTTTTTTAAACATCAATTTTTTATTTAGAAACAAACACTATGCCTTAGCTTTTGTTTTTTTTTATTCTAATTTTTTTATTTTTCGTATTTTAATTTTTATATCATTTTTTATCCCTTTTTTATCATTTTTATTTTTATCTTTTAACAATTCTTAGCTCCATTTAAAGAAAAAAAAAACAAGCACAGGATAGTGGATCTTTCCTTTTCTCTTTTCTTTTTAAAACTTTACTTAAGCCCAATTGAAAAGGAATAGTAAAAAAAAGGGTGATAGCTACGTTAAAAATAAGAATAACAAAAAAGGTAGAATAAAAAGGAAAACAAAAGGTTAGAAAAGGAAAGAAATAACAAGGAGACAAATGCCAATTAAAAGGAAGAGACTTTTGGGTCTCTCGTAAGTGAAAAACGACACAGGAGCGAAAGGAAACAAAGGGGAATAGTAAAAAAAAAAAGGTGATAGCTACGTTAAAAATGAGAATAATAAAAAGGTAGAATAAAAAGGAAAACAAAAGGTTAAAAAAGGAAAGAAATAACAAGGAGACAAATGCCAATTAAAAGGAAGAGACTTTTGGGTCTCTGTAAGTGAAAAACGATGCAGGGAGAAAAAGGAAACAAAGGGGAGTTAGAGGGCGGCTCACAGTGATGCACAAGTCGCGTGCTTGGCTATTTCGGCCGCGAGGCACAGGTGAGGGGGCGCGCGGGTCGCGGCGCGTAGATCCGGGTGTTTTGGTATGGGTGGCGCGGCGGCACGGTGCGGTGGGGCTCGATCGGTCCGCGGTGAGGCGCACGGTGCGGTGGGGGTCGCGGTGGGTCGGCGATTTTGGAGGGATGATGGTTTTTGGGTAGTTGTGGGTTGAAGGTGAGATGGTGGTGACTCACCGAGTTGACTCGGTTATGGGTGATTAGATGGTGTTGGCTTTTCACGTGAATGGAGGTTGGAGATGGAAGTAATGAAAGGTGGTTTTTGGGTGGTGATGGTGGCAAAGGAAAATGGAAGAATGTGATGGTTCTGTGGTGGCTTCGTGGTGTTGCTTCTTGGTTTGGAGGTTGAAGGTAAGGGTGGTTCTGCTTTTGGGTTGCAGGAGGGTATTGAAGGATCAGAATGATGAAGGTGGACGTGTGGTTATGGAGGGGCTACGTTTTTGGAACTTGGTGTTGTTGGTGGTAATGAGGGTATGGAAGCTTGAGGGTGATGGTTGGATGAGGTTCTGTGCAAACGTGAATGGAGTTGATAGGGAGAAGGGTTGGTTTTTTTCTGAGAGCTAAGGTGTGGTCTCTGCCTGTTGGAGAAAAAAATCTCCACCCCTGCTTGCCTTCTCCTTTGCTCTTTTATCTGAAAAATCTGGAGACTTCCCCCTGTCCAAGGTGGAGAGGCTGCCAGGTTGACCCAGCTTGGGTCACTCTAACACTTCCTCATTTATGCTTCGTTCTCGCTCCAAGCTCCTCCTTCTCCAATGCCTGCTGCCCTTCCCAAACCATGATAGGCACTCCCAAGGTGTGCAGGAGTCTTTGAAGAGCCCGACACACGTACCATGCAAAGCTGCGTTTTTCTTTTTATTTATTTTTGTTTTTTTTGCTGTAACAACAGGAGGGATTTCTTTTGTTTTTTGTCTCTTTTTTTTGTTTTCATTATATTTTTATCTTTGTTTGTACAAATAAACTAAACTAGAGTAAGAACTGACCAAGAAAACAAAATGCTCACAATATTGCAATTAAACATTAATCATTAATTAAGACAAAAATTTTATGGACAAAATTAGGTATCAACAGATGATATGTGAAAAGAGATGTATACACTGTTTGTGGTAAGAATATCAGAATTGTATACTTTTACATCAGGTCCTCGATTGTTTATTATTGTCGTTGATTGGATTTTGTGTAAAATGAATGGCTAGATCTTAAGGTGCATCCATGCACCTTAACCAACGGTGCATAGAAGACAACGCCGTTCTCAAGAATATCAATTTTAAAACTAAGAAACTGGAAACACATTATAGATGTGGTGGGTGTTATTGTGCATTCTGTCAAGTTTGGGTGTATCATACATCTAAATTTTTACCTGTAACAGCAAGTTTTTTTTTATAGGTTGATTTTTTTTTTTACAGTTGATTTTTTTAGGCCACCATTATCGGTCACCGCTGGCCGCCGGCACACCACCGGCCGCCACCACCGGCTCACCTCTGGTCGCTGCCAGCCCACCTCCGGCCACCGTCGCCGGTCCACCTCCGGTTGACTATTATCACTTTTTTAAACATACACAACTGTATAAATAATATCAATTAGAATTATATCAGTCTTTATATTTTTTTATAAATAACTGTGCATACTGAAATTTTTTTCTTAAAACTATAACTGTTGAAAAATCTTATAAATTTTAACTGATAATATTTATACAGTTATACAACCTAAAAAAAATTACAAGTGTCCAATTTTCCTAAAACTATAACAGTGTTTGTTAAAAAATCTTATAAATTTTAACTAATAATATTTATACAATTATATAATTTAAAAAAAAACTAACGGTGGTAGGTGGTAACAAACAAGCGTCAGATAATAAATTTCTACCAATCAATCACAATAGTGGTGGTAGTATGTAAAAAAAAAATAAAACTAAAACTTAAAAAAAAACTTGAAAAAAAAACTTACTTAACAAGTTTCTTATAATTGATCTAAGTTATTAATTTATTTTATAAATAAATCAATAACTTAAATTTCTAAGTATAAGAGTGTATATTAGACATAACCCCATAGATGTTCTATAACTTTTGTTCGAAAACTAGGGCCAATTCTACCATGCATCTTGGGATGTTATGGTGCACAATGCACCTTGTATTTTGCCTACAATTATAAGTTTGGTTGCTTTTTAACCTGTTTTAAACATTTAATAGAAAGTCCTTCTGTTATTTATATTTTAATCCATTTAACTATGATTTTTTGCATTTTAGTCCTTCAGACTACTAATCCATCACACAGTTACCCCATCGCACAATCATTCCATCATCAAGGAAATTGCTGTAGACTTTCCATCACCACCCTAATCAATTGAGCAATGGGCATTAGCTCAAATAAAGGCTTTGACCGCAGATTATACTTATCCTTAGATTGCAGCAGATATATAATTAGGAATTCTAAGCTATTTTTATCTTTGGTTTGGAAGTTAAATAACTTCCCAAAAGACAATTCTCTTTGGTCGATGGTGCAAATATTTCATGGCATGGTCCAGTAGAAACTCCTCCACCTCCACAGCTCTGGCTATGAGGGTGATTTGTAGAAAGGACAATAGCGAAATCCTTCATTGTCCTCCTCTTAACACCCAAAAAACTAAAAAAAATAAACTTGAAATGCAGAACTTATGCAATTGAAATTTTATTCATTAGTTTCAAATTCCTTCACATTTCCTACATAAGCTCGTAGAATCAAGGGATGGGTGAAAATGAACCTTTTGGGGGCAGAGGTGACCTAGGGTAGGGAAACGTAAGCCCGTAAAGGGACAAGATGCGGAAGATTTGATTTTGGGGTCGGAATGAAGGACCCATTTGGATGCTGAGAAGGATGAGGTGGAACGATGAGGAGGTGTTGTCTCTGAAAATTTTGGAAGGAAAGGAGTGCCTTAAGACCTCAGGAAGCACATCAGCATCGATTGAACTTTGAGTGGAATTATAGGATAGAATCACAGCAAGGAGCTTTGTTAGCAGAGCTCCAACACTGCAAGACAAGTTGGACAAGGAATGAAGAACTGACCAAAGGGCTGTGCCACCGACGGTGTTAAGATTACAAGAACTAATCTGTCTGTCAAATGCCCTTTTTTAATTTCCAAAAGCTATGCCGAACGTGCTTTTTTTTTTTTTAAGGACTAAGCATATAAATTTTAACTTTCACAAAAAAACTTCTTTAATAAGTTGCAGGTAACCGTTTTCAGCCCTTGATGCAAAAGTCCTCATAATCAATGGTTATAATTTCCAGGTGCATCTATGCAACCCATTCTTGTAAGGTACATGGGAATAGAAATCCTCTATACCATTTTCTTGTTCCCATCTCAGTCTCACCGATAAAAATTTGCCAACTAAGAATAAAAATAACACATCATATATTAAAATTTTAACGTATGTTTGTCATTGTCATTATCTTTAGGTCACTTCTCCGTGGAACACAAAATATGTGTCTATTGATGATTGTTTTTTTAGATAATTTTAATTATTTTTAATATTTTTTTTAATTGTCTTAATTCTTTTTTTTATTGATGTAGTCAATTATCTATTTTTTTTTTAAATGATAACTTATTCTTTTTATTTCTCTTTCTTTTTGGTTTGATTTGTTTTTATATAATATCTTAACTTTTCACCTAATTCTTTGAGAGCTTCTATTGTTATTTGGATTCGACTTTCCAATTCCCTTTGTCTTTTTCTATCTATTCTATTCATTTTTTTTATCTATTTTAACTTTTATTTTTTTTATTTTACTACTTTTCGTACCATATCTGATACTAATTCATATTTTTTATTTGTTCAATAATTAAGTCTTTTCTTGACAAATAATATGAATCTCCTTCCATAGCATCATTCATTTGCTTATAATTAATTACCATTCGTCTTTTTTCTCTTTTAATTTTATTATGATTTTTAACATAAAATACTAGTGAATAATGTTTACTTTTTGATGGTCTTACTGATTTTTTATCTTCTATTTCTTTAATATTCTTGACAAATTCATCTCTATCTTATTTTGTATAAATTATAGGTTTACATTTTATTTATTTTGTTAGATCTTTTAATTTTAACTCATTAAGTTTCGCATTTTTATTATTAATTTTTGGATCTAATAAATTTTCACTACATGTTTTATCTAAAAATTTTTCAATATAAGCTGAGATTTTTCTTCCTAGTTCTAAATTAATTAATATATGACAAATTTTCCAGCATACAACCTCAACAATCTCACCACGTTTTAGTTTGTTAAAGTCTGATTGCTTTTTAGAATATATACATTTAGAGAAGTGTATAATTGAAATTTCTATAATTTCGCGTAATTGGTTATTCTTTATGTAGGGTGTCTTAAGTGATATATGTTCTAGATATTGACAAAACGGAGAATATAATCATAAGAAATTATTTCTTAGGATTATGTCTAGACTAGTTTCTTGTTGGTATATAGTTAGGACAATAAATATTTTTTGTTGAATTGTTAAAGTAATTCGTTTGACTACAAAATATATAGGATGTATTGATCCATCTGCAAACTGAATTTTAAGGGTTTTTCTAATTTTTCTCATTTTTCAAATAATATTTTTGTTGCTAAACAAATACTTGCTCCCGTATCTATATATGCTTCTGTTTCTTTATTACTTTTTTCAATCTTAATTTTGATATAAGTACTATTCAGCTTCTGTTTTTTCTGAAGATAATTCATTTTCAAAGTATTCATATATACTATCTTCAGTATTACTTAATTCTTCTTCTAATGGTTCTAGATTATATATTTTATATACCCTTTTTAATAGTTTTGTTTTTTCTTTGTATTCTGCTTTTTTTGCGTTGTAGATATTTATTTGCATAGTATCCTTCTACATTACATATCTAACACACACTTTTCTTTTTTTTCCTTTTGGACAATATTTCTTGGTATTTGCCTTCTTTTTCTAAAGTATTTTCTTTTAGTATTTTTATAAGCTCTTTTTTAGGATAAGTTTTTCGTATTTTGATTTTCTTTTATAATATCTTCTCTTTTTTGTTGGTGATTGCATCCATAATTTCTTGGATTTTTAATTTATGGTATATCATGGCACATTGAATTTTTTTTCTTATTTAATTGTTTAATTGTTTCTCGTTGAATGCATTGTTCACTTAAAGTATGGTAGAGTACTTGTATAATTCCTCCAAATGTTTGAGATGTTTCCATTGGTTGAGTTTGCCAGATAGCTCTAATTTTAGTATTGAGTGGATATGGTAATTTGTCTATAAAGATGTCTATATATATTGGTTTAGTATCATTATTTAATTGATAATAATATTTTTTATATTCACATATAAAACTATCTATATCACACATATTACATATTTGTATTTTATTTAAATGTGCTTTAACTTTTTCATGTAGAAATCTGTTTACTTCGTTACTATGTTCTATAGTATTATATCCTATAAATTATTGATAGATTAAATGCATTATGAATTTAGCAAATTCTTGATTATTTTCTACATTTCTTGCATACTGATACCAAGTTTCATCATTGATACTTATGAGAAATCTCTGTACATTTCTTTCTGTTTTATATACTAAAAGATTCTTAACATCTAGTAGACTTAATCCACTAAATCTTTCATCTGTTGCAATTAATAATGTCATTTCATTAGTCCATTGGAATATTGTTTTTTCTTTATTTCTTACACAATCAATGTTTAATTTATTTTCAATCCTAAAACTTTCATATCGAGGTTTAAATTCTTCTTGAATTTTAGTCCATCTCCCATCCTTTCTGGCGTATCCTTGTCTATACATTGTTTCCTTTTCATGTTTATCCTAATATTATTCTGGTTTATTCCAATATTCATTTCATTTTCGTTTAGTTTTTGTTCCACTTAATTCTTTTCTTTCCATAAATATTTCATCAAAGTCTGATTCAAAGTTTGTTGTACTATAATTTAATATTACTTCTTCGTTTTCTTTTTTCATTTCTGTTTGTTTTACTTCTTGAATTTGTTTGTTTTCATCTTTAATTATTTTTAGTTGTTCTAATAATTATTAGATTTCCTCAATATCATTTGATTTCTTTAGTAAATCTATATATTCATCTTTTATCATCTTCATGAAGTTATTAGGTTTAGAAATTTTGGAATTTCTTATTCTATTTTTTCTACTAATTTTAATTCATTTGGTTTTATTCTTATTAAATTTTCTAAATCCTTTTTTTTTGTTAGGGTTCTATTGTTTTACTCATCTTCTAATAGATTTTATAATTGTAATATAATTTTTTCAAATTGTTTAATACTTTTATCTTCATCAATTTTTTTCCTTTATTTATATTATTAAACATATTTTTTATATTATGTATTTCATTTATTCTATTTTGCATTCAATCAAATATACAATTAACAATTCTATTGATATTTTGTATTAATATAATTATATTTTTATTAATTTCTTTCATCATTTCAATTAATTCTTTATTCATTATTTTAATTTCTTCTATTATTCCCATTATTTTGATTTAACTTTATCTTTTATTTGTTTTTTATATCTAATTTATTTTATTAGGTGCACGGTGCCCTGGGCCACCAGAGATTCCACCTTATCTTTATCACCGCGTTTTATGTTCTCTCCCTCCTCTCTCTTTTCTTTCTTTCTGACAATAACCACCTCCTCATCACAAGACGCAAATCTGCACATTAACCCCAAATCAACCTCCAATCAAACATCAGCACCACAGATCCACCATCGCCACAAATCCACCATGGTCTCCCTCCAGATATGCATCACCGCCAAACCCTGAATCTACACCTGCAACATCAACCTTTTAACAGAGATCAGAACCCAAAATCCACCGCAACCTATCCTTGCAATGATCCAACTCTAACACAGCCATCAGGTACCCGAGCCACCACCAACACCAGAAATCCCCTTGCCTCCATTGACCCAACAATCTCAGCCTTGTACCACTGTTAAGAGAGCTGTCTCTCCATTTAGCCGCGCTATCGTCCTTACACCACCGTTGGGAACCCACCCATGCACCCCTACTCCATCTCCTGCATTCCTTCGTCAAAGACAATGAATAACAATCTTTTGGTCTTTTTTTCATTTCTTGTCTATTACAAAATGTAAAATTGGCTTAAAAATTAAGTTAACTACAATGTAAAAAGTGCATATAATAGGTTATAAACTATAACTTTATTCGTCCGATCAAAATATTTTAATTTTTATTTAATTTTTTTATAAATTTATTTTATATTTTATAAAAAAATTATAATAACATATAATCTTATATAATATTTTTTACACATAAATATATGATCAACATATAATAAACATATTTGAATTGGAATAAAATTATTTTTTGATTACAAAATAAAAACCAAAGAAAAAAAGAAAAATAAAATGTTGTACCAAAAGCTAAAAATGAAAAGCAAAGAGTTACTGTTTAAATATGCACAAAACGAGAAAATAGAAGTATAACATCGTAAAATTTCAATAGATGATAAATTAAATGAGATGTTATTTATTTTTTTAGATGACAAATTTTTATCAATATTCTTACTATAAATAATATATATATATATATTTATATTTCTTTTAATATTATTCATTTTATTTATTTACATTCATTTAAAATAAGTATAAAAAAATATGAAAAAAAAAATGATGTACTACGTAATAAAGTAGGACAGAAGAAAGATTTCTATCCAAGTGCATGGAAGACGTCACCTGAAACTAGATAAAAGGCCGGTGGCAATTTTGTAAATAAAACAATTCATTAATGGCATTTTCTTAATAAAAGCATAGTCATCTCTTCTAAACTCAGCTGCATCCACAACCAGAATAAAACACAAACCTGCATCTTCCAAAATTAGTTGAACCATCTTTAGGTATCCCACCTTGTTCTTAGCTCACCATCATGTATATTTCTAAGTTAAATTCGTTTTATTGTGTATTCGGGGCTTTTGTGGATAGTGAAATTTTTCAAGGTTTTGAATGGATCTACATAGATAAGTTGAGATTTCCTTTGGGTTGTTTTGTGTACCCCAATCTCAAGATTTCCTTTGAAAGTTGAGATCGACATGGACGTCGTGCTTGACTCGTTTCTCAAGTGTGCCAGCGGTTGTGCTATATGACGATGCCTTATTGTCTCCGTCAAAGGTACCCACACTTGGAGATGCTAAAGTTGAAAGAAACCCATCAACATTCTTCCCCATTTCTTCTATTCTCATGCGCAATATAATTCAGTTTTGGAAAAAATTCCCAAATGAGTTTTATTTTTATTTTTTTGTTTTTTTCATTTTAAAATGTGTTTCAGAAAAAAATTCAACCAAACGCATTTTTTTTTTATGATTTTTTATATGAAACTTGATTTTAAATTGTCTTATAGATATGATTTCAAGAATGAAAATACAAAAACTGATCCAAACAGGTCCAATGTTTCTTTTAGAATAATTTTGGGAAGGGAGCCCGTAAATTTTCCACCTATTGCGCTCACTCCAATTTCATATCACACTTAAGAGTTTAGATTGTTTTTGTATTTGATATATTATTTTCAAGGGCAGGTGGCTGGCTAATTTCATTGTTTCATTGCCTTCATAGTTAATTCATATCTGTCAAAGACTTGTACAGCTAGCAAGAATGGATTTAAGCCGAGAAGATGTTGAAAATAGGGAAAAATGGTTTTGTTTGGCTTGATAAACAAGTTTGACATTATCATTTTCGCATCTGATTAACTATTTGTCAAATTGCTTTAACAAAAAACTTATTTATAGTTTTAAAATAAATTATTATTTAAATAAATTTGTCTAATGATTAATCAGCAAACTAAGATGTCCAACTTGTTTATCAAACCGAATTAAATTGTCATTTTTCCTAATATAAGTCTTGAGACCACATGATAAAGCAGGGTAGCATTAGCCACCAATCTGCATTGGTATTACCTTCCTGTGCAAACATGATCAGACTTGAGAATTCAATCCCGCTAAGGAGCAGTCCTAGAAAGAAAGGTGAGAGTCTAAAGCCAGCTTCCTCTCATTCTCTTGACCCCTTTAGCACCCGCTGATCTTGATAGGGTCAACTTTGATGTTGCCTAAGAAAGGGAAACCCATGCCTGGGTGGATGTAGAAGGATTGATAAACTTTGGCCATTCTTAAGTGTGATTCTTGGGCTTTGGTTCATAATTTGAAAGACTAGACTAGCCACAGGACAGGTATAACTCCAATCAATTAAGAATAGCTTTGGCAATTTTGGCAAACAAGAATATTCCATGCACCATTTGCATCTATGCATTGACGAAGATGTGAGGATATCTCTTCTAGTCCTCCCTCTCATTAGTGCTGTTAGAGATAAAATAAAAATCATTCATTTGTCTTCACCCAACAACTTAAACTTTTAAGAGAATTAATTTAAGACATGATATCATAACTTTTACAACCAAATGGTTTAGAGTTCAATTATTTCCGTCTCATTTTTTAAAATAAAAGTTGAATTTCAGCCTATATTAAAGATGAGCCTTTGCAAGTTTGCATTATCCATACTTCAAGCCAAAGGGCTCTTGCGCAATAGTTATGAGTGCCAACCAGGGTTTTCTTTCAGCTCACTTCTAGAAATAAGACAGCGAAGGGTATGATACTGAACAAGTAGAGACGAGATCAAGAGTTTATTGGCTCAATTGTATTTTTGCACAAATGTAATGCTGCACACTATCTTCAGAAAATACAGAAGAAAAGGAAATGGAAAAGAAATAACAAATTTCATTTTCTTCCGTCTCCCGTACTGTGTTGAAGAATCAAGTACAGAAAAAGGGGGGAAAGACTATACTATAGACGTGTTATGATACAATAATGGAATATAATTTTTTCACAGTACTCTAATTTTGCAGGAAGCTGCAAATATATAAAATGATGAGGTATGTTCTGTTTTTCCTTCAATGTCTATATCAGTAACCCAAAAGTAGCTCTGCATGGGGAAAGCATTAGAAGGATTTGCTGGAAATTCTTGAAATGAAAAAAGTTTCATTGTCAAGGCACTCATCCTTATATCAGGACCAAAGAATTCAGCTCAAGAATGTGTCATCTGCATGCACACACTTATGCAATCCGTTGAAGATTGTATGCCACCATATCCTCAAGAGCTAAACGATACACGGTCTGAGGAAGGCATTGGAGATTTTGAATAGCAAGATCAGCTTTCTCTTTTGCCAAATCTTGTGCTCTTTCAATTCCACCACAGATCTTAACTAACTTTATGGCCTCATCAAGGGAACCAGTCTCACTAAATTCAGACTCAATGATATCCCTCAATTTGGGTTCTTTCTCCAATGTAAAAATTACTGGCGCGGTCAGGTTACCTTTGGCAAGGTCACTGCCAGAAGGCTTTCCCAATTGCTCTGCTGATTGTGTGAAATCTAATATGTCGTCCACAATTTGGAAGGATAGACCAAGGTTCCTTCCATATTCATACATTTTCTCAGTGATGCTGCTGTCAGCGCCACTAAAGATCGCAGCTCCTTTTGCACTGGCAGCAATCAAGGAGGCTGTTTTATAGTAGCTCTTGATTAGATATTCGTCAAGTTGAACATCACAATCAAACAAGCTAGAAGCCTGTTTTATTTCACCACTTGCAAAATCTTTAATCACCTGTTACAGCACCTAAAAGTTATGCAAAACTTTTTGCATGTTCTTTGTAAAACCAACAGCAGAAACTTAAAAATAGCAAATGGAAATTATGCAGGTCGACACAACCACTGAATTCAAGAGAATTAATCACTTGTAGGATAATGATTTTTAAACATGCAAGTAAAAGGTGAAGATATCTTAAACAGGTATGCTGACGGAACTCACCTGGCTTATAAGTTTAATAACTTCAATGTTTTCAAGGTTGGCGAGATACTATGATGACTGTGCAAACATGAAGTCTCCAGCCAACACTGCCACTCTTGTTCCAAACAGTTGATGAACAGTTTCCTTCCCTATAAATGCACAGCATCAATATTTAGTTCAAATGAAGTGAAAATGAAACTAGCTGAGGAGTCAGAAAAGAAGAAAAGCAGGATATAGAATGGCAATAACAACACTCCAAAGAGACATTCTACTAGAGCTTGCTTTATGTTATTTAGGTCTGGCATAGTTTCATTAGGAGAAGAGAATATAAGAAACACCAGCAAGAGCTAAGATACACTCCATGTTGCTAATAATAATGAAGTGCAAAATAACCAAAATAACCTTACTATATGTGCAAAATTGTTTCATGGCATGCATCTTCTCCAATACCAATAAGATATATAATCATAAATCTAAATTGATGTCAATAAATTAAATGGATACTTCAATACAAGGATCAATGGCATACCTCTTCGTAGGTCACTCTCATCTAATACATCATCGTGTATCAAACTTGCAGTATGAATCATTTCAATTATCTCTGCTAAACGTCGATGCTTTACAGTTAGTTCCCTGGAGTCAAGCATTTCAGAATGAAGCTTCCAACTCTTTATCATCATAAGCATATAACTTACTGGACAGGCTGAGTGTGTGTGTGTGTGTGAGAGAGAGAGAGAGAGAGAGAGAGTTATATACTTCAAGCCAAGTAGTTGTGCTGTTGCCCTTGACACCAAGAACACCAGAGCTGGTCTCATCCTCTTCCCACCAGCACTAAAGATCTGCTCAGCTGCAGACGTTAAAACCGGATTTTCTGCACCTACAATCTATCAGAACATATTCATCAGATGCTTAGCATTCGCAAAGTAAAAGAAACTACAAAACAAGCAGGTTCAGCAGGCACTGAGAATACTGAGCACCAATTGACAGGATCAACTACCTTATAAAAAGGTCTACAGCTCAAAACTTGAAGTCAAGACTACAAATAAGCATGCTATGCATTGAGGCCTATTAAGTGGGTAGTGACCTCAGTTGAAGTAATAACAAATTAGAATGGTATTAGAAAATGATCCAATCTCATAAAAAGATAAATAATTTAATCTAATAATATTTATTCTCAAACATCATAATTTGTAAAATGGAATCAAGAGAATAAGAAACATGGTGCTGATATCAAACAGAGCTAAAGTAAGGAACTAACTTCTATGATTTCAAAATATTCATTGAAAGTTAACAATAATTAGTATAAAAAAGTGATGAGTTGAATCAATGAACAAGGAATATCATTCAAGTGCTTATGAACAATGGAATACCTGCTTTTCTACCCATGCCCCATGTTTCATACTGTTCAAATTTTTCTGGTAGCATCATTCATTGTTAAACTACACGAAATATCACCAGATTGGAAAGGAAAAATTATATGTCAAAACCAAGTAGTTGGCACAACAGCACACAGCAAGACTCCCAAAAGCATTTACTTACCGACAGAAGATTTTTATTGAGCGTTTGTAGGTCATCAGCTACCACTTCAAACAATTGAGATGGCGAAATGGGTGTATGAGTATCTGAATAATTCTTCAAGTCCAATCCTGCTGTAAGGTCTTGAATTGCTTGAATTCCCCCTATGCAAACCAAAACTTTTAATGCCTAGTTCCATTGCTATGACTAATATCAGTGTTCATTCAAACTAATAAAATGAAGCAACTCCAATACTGTAATACACGTTTTTCTGATATAAAATCTTATAGTTATATTATACCATTCACTTTAGGCTCTACAGTCTTGGTCGAAGAAAGTCGACATTGAGTGCTCCTCCTCTTACAGCGAAACGATTTACGAGTTGTGTGGCTTCTGGACCAACCTTTAGAATTCACCTTTGCATAATTTACCACTGTATAGCTGTCAAAAGAAGCATTGGAAGTGCAGCCACAAGCAACCAATTTTTTTCCAGCAAATTCAAGGCTTTTGCTTGTCATTGACATCATTCTGAGCCAAAACCAACAAGAGCTCAATTTCCCGTTATGCAGACACAGCAAGTTGCAGCAATGGAAGGAAGGGACAAGTTGAGTACTTCAAAGTTATGGTAGAAAAGAGAACAAGAAGAAAACAAAAAAGGGTTGTCCTGGTTCACAAGTTGTCAAGTTTCCCTGTCCAAAGAAAGAACAGAAGTGTGATTGTATGTGTGGATCCACAGAGACCACATAGGACTCCCAAGTTTCTTATCGGCTGGAGAAAGAGGTGAGAGTTATATCTATCACTCACGGTTGTTGATTGGAATATTGATTAAGGTCTTTATAAAGAGTCAGAGGATGATAACGTACACATCTCATATAGTCACGTCACCTCAGAGTTGTATGAGGTGACAGAATAAAGAATGTACTAATATAAAAAATGAAATGAGATGAACAATAATTAAAAAGTAAAATTTATATAAATATAAAATAATATATTATAAAATAATGTGTATAAATATGTATTTAGTGTTATTTGAAATTAAAATTCCAGTAAAAAAATATATTATAACTAATAAAGACGGCTCAATGTTGGTGCCATTGGCCCATGGCAGTTTGATGTGTTCAAACAAGAACCGTGAACAGAAAAACAACTCATTTATCGTTATAGTATAAATAAAAGTAATTTTTTTAAAATATATATAACTCAAAAAATAATTATAAAATAGTATAAAATAAATAATATATAATAATAAGTCAAGCCTGAAAATCATAATTTATATCTGATTATTTTTTATTATTTTTTAAGATAAGTCTTGATATAAATCATAACTTGTTAATTAATATTTTTTTATTATGACACAATAAAATCGTATCTAAGAGCTACACTTTATTTTTTTTTCTTAATTTCAAGTATCGTGACTTAAAGCCACAACTTGCATACGTGTTAAAATAATATCCACCCAGAGCTCTTCATTTTTTCCAAAACTTCGAAAGCTACATGAACTACACCTCTTTGACAAAAACCATAAATTACAACATTAAAACAATGGCTATTGAGAGGCTGGTTTTTATAACACAAATTACTAATTAACTTGAGAGCTATAAAGCATAGATACAGATATGATACGGAATACGATATAGATATAAATATTAAAATATATCAAAATTTAAAAAATTATATGATACGGATAAGATATATATATAAATATAATTATAAAATTTAAGAAAAATATTTTATAATTCCTTAATATTATTTTTATAAATTTAAAGATTTACAATATCTTAATATATGTTATACGTATTAATATTTGCTACTTAGTAAGTTCTTCCTAAAAAATATAAAGCATAATTTCTATTTATATTTTTTAAAAAATCTCCTAAATTAATTTTTCCTAATAGAACTAACAATATACAAATATATGTGTATCTAAAAAAAATTAACTAGAGAGAATATTAGAATGAGACAAGTTTCGGTGACGACAAAGTAGACGGTTTGATACGAGTTGAGGTAAAAGGAACAGATGAAAATAGTAGTGTGTGAAAAGATAAAACTTAAAACTCTAATAGTGGCGTGTCCTAAAAGTGTTCAAGCGTATCCGAGACGTGTTCAAGTGTGTCCGAAACGTGTCCAAACTGAAAAAAAAAATTCTTTTTATTTAGGCACATTCAGACACGTAGGACACATGTGTCATACGGGTGTTCCCATGTGTCTGACACGGACCGTGCTTCATAGCTTCAGAGCAACCTCATCAGAACCAACTTTACAAAGTCCATGAATATAAGTAGGAAAAAGATCATCATACATTCCTTTTAGGTAAGGGTGCACATGGGTCGGGTTGGGTCGAGTTTGGGGAAAAAAATTCAAACCAATTAATTCTATTCGGGTTGGATTGGATAGGGTTGCTCAAAATTTTTTCTGGTAACCCGAACCAACTTAATTACAATCGGGTTAGTAGTCGGGTTGTTCATATTTCATTCAGAGTTTTCAGTATTTTTTCTAGAGAAATTTTGGAAATAAAAATCAAGTGTTGAAAACACAGAGTCATAATTGAAAATAACTTAAACTTGTTATTTCTTACCCTAATACACTCTCTCTCCAATACCTCTCTCCTTCAAGCCATCACTTTTGCCCCTGGGTTTGCTGGCTGCCACTGTGCATCTTCTTTATCTCACATCTCTGAGTTCTGGAAGATCTGAATCTTGACAAGATCTACATGAGGTTCAACACTTCAATGAACGGATCTACGAGGTCTCGCGCAATCGAGACCCAGAAACGTCGCACCAACGTCGCACCAACGTCGCCTACACCTAGATCTGCCTCAAACCCGTGCCGCTAAGACCGGATTCGTAAGCCACCGTCGCAGGTCCGCCTAGAAACGCCGCATCAGTCATCACCACGCACCACCCACGCAAGAACGGACTAGAATCGTCCATCTTGCCATGCAGTCCACGGGCCGGACCGCCATCACACTCCAGAGCCACCGGAAGCCAACCGTGATCCAAGCACCATTGTCCTTTGTCCCTGCCATTGCTGCTTGGTTGGCACCTCAAGGCTCAAACTCCATTTTTTCTTTTCTGTTTCATTTTGTGAAAATGAGTGCTCGGGTAAGGAAGAACCGAAGAAGTGAAGAAATGAAGGAAATATTTAGGCAAAACGACGTCGTTTCTAAGGTAGTCGGGTAGTTAGGTTGGGTCTTCGGGTTAAATTTCTGAACCCGTCACCCGAACCAATGAATGAACGGGTTGTTCAGGTTGAACCCGAACTGACCTGATAACCTGAACCAATCTGGACATTTTATATTAGGTTGGGTTGGGTTAGTCGGGTCATCGGGTCTGGTTGGACCCACGTGCAGCTCTACTTTTAGGGATGTATGTATTGTTGACACTTTTTTTAAGGGTGCTCGATTTATTGAGAGAAAATAATAAAAAGTACTATATGTATTATTAAAATAGTAAGTATGATGAATAGTATTGATAGGAGTATGAAAAAAAAAATACATTATTAATAATAAGAATATCAAAACTGATGTAAGGACTATATGTGACAACAGTTGCCATTTCCCCACTCCTATATATTTTCCCTAAAATCTCAGTAGCCCTTCTAATATCTGCATCCTGCCCAAGATCTCTTCTACAATAAAAGTTCATCATAATCTATAGGTGTAGATATTTGGTGATGTACCAGAGTCTTTCAACTCCTCAAGAAAAGGTCTTATAAACTCCACTCTATTTGCTTCTACCAAGCATTTCAACAAGAAATTGCAAGACATTATATCAGGTTCAAGCCCAATATGCTTAGCACTCACAAACACATCGAGCGCATTTTCAAACATAGAATTGGATGCAAATACTTTTATGAGCATATCAAACACAACAACTTATCTTTCCACATGGTGGGGTGAATCTAGCAAAGTCGAAAACAATTGGAATGTGTCATACTTGGCCTCGTTACGGTATCCAACAATATCTCTAAGTAAAGCAAACACTTCTAAACGCATCCCCGCCAAAGCAACTGTGTGAATGATAATTCTAAAGGAGTTGATTGAATAAGAAAACCCATGACTCTTAACCCAATTCCCAAACCTTAATTCTCTTGCAGCCTTCAAATTCAATTATTTAAACACCCTAACCACTAAAGGAAACAACTTGCTTTTTGTTCCAGGAACTCGGGCTCTTGAACTATTTATCCCAAAATTGGCATCAAGTTTAGGACTTTCACCAAACATTTGGTCTTCGAACATCAATGCCAGAGAAGAAGCAGCAGAATACAGTCTAAACAAGTAGAAAAATTAAACATCCTGTGCAAGTTATGGTTCAAAGTCACAACACTTGAAATAAAAAAAAAATAGAAGTGGTGATTATTAACTATGATTTTAATAAAAAAAATTAAGTCGTGCTTGAAAGACACAATTTTATTGTGTAAAAAAAAATTAACAATTAATAAAGTATGATATGTATCAATGATTTATTTTTAAAAATTATTAAGAAAATAATTTGATATAAGTCGTAGTTCTCAATCACAATTTATTATTTAGTTTATATTATTTTAATAATTATTTTTTAAAATATACTTATTTATAATTAATAATAATAATAATAATAATTATTATTATTATTATTATGAACATATAAAATGTTATTTAGGTGACAATACTGTTACTGCCGCTCTTTGTTTATTCCCAAAATCCTATCAGAGTCCTTTTTGCTTGCTTCGACGAAGAAAGGTGCATGGAGAAACATTATTCATGTATAAAGCACCAGCTTTGTTGCGTCCAAGAAAGAAAAGTGCGATGATGAAGTGAAAAGGAAAGTAGGAAACAATGAAAAAGTACATCTGGCCAGGAAAACACGATGCCCAAGATGGGGAAAATGGAAGAAAGGTTGTTGTAAAAATGAAAAGTTTGCACGATTAGCTTTTTATCGGGCTTATCAATTGAAAAGTAAAAGGCAAAACGAGCTTAAACTGTCAAACTACCATGAATCCTTTGAATTTGATGAACAACATAAACTGGCTTCTAAATAACAAGAAAAAAAAATAAAAAAAAAAAATAAAAATGCAAGTGCTAAACGCCTTATATGAATCTTTCACAAAATATATCACTTATTTATCTAAAACTCATATTTGTGGAGCCATAAACCCACAAAAAAGTAATTCTAAGTTTCAATTCAACGGTTGAGAAACCTTTTAAATGTCATATATATGAACTCATCGGAAACCATTTGGGAAGAGGGTAACCTCTAAGATTGGTGGAAGATTAGTCTCACAACAAACTTCATAAGACTCCAAAAAAAGGAAAATCATGTAGCTATAACTTCTTAAGCAATTTTTCATCCTTCTTCATTCCTTCTTGTGTTTTAACCACAATTATTAACATTTACAAGAAACTAGTAATTAAATTGCAAGGGCAAAACTTGATTTTATTTAGTAGCATAGTACATTAGTACATGGCCACAGGTTGAGATTAACAACCTAATTTAAATTCAAGTCCATTACCAGAAGATTACAAAACCACCACCAAATGCACTACTAAATATTGCCTCCAGGAAGCAGATCCACTTTAGTGCATACTCCAATTTCTACCGGTAAATGCAGCTACCATAACCTGCAATTTAAATTGACAAAAAGATCCTTTTAGCACAAAGTCATGGCAAACTTTTACATTGGTTTCAACACTTAAACCAATCCAATTCTTCATTCATAATGTGACTTACTAGGATCAGTCACCACAACAAGGCCAGAGCCTCTGAAATCACAATTCCAGTGGTTTCTTCCCCTAGACTGATAATAGAGATTCATTGCTACGGAGGCGTGGTTGAAGAGATTATCAGGGGCAAAGCAAGGGCAGCCTCTCTGCAGGATCCGGCAATCAACTTGAGAGCAGGCATAATTCATGTTAGCCAGAAGGGTAGCCTGCTCTGATGAAGGCTTAGCTACACACCAAGTTCTCTGTGATTCCATTAGATAAACATTCCAATATCAGGAAGAAGATCATTTATAACTCAAATCGATCCCCAAAATGTGTGATTGCAAACACACTCTATGTTAATTCATTTTAAGGCAATTGAGGAATTTGGTTATAGTTACCTGTCCATTAACCATAATCAGATTCCCTCCTGCATATGAAAAAAAGGGGAGGAAATATAAGTCCTGTTAGTTTGTAATTTGATCACACCTACTTGCAATGCACTATAGTAAGGGGTAAATCCAAGAAGAGAATTATATTACTAATACTGGACCAATGTACAAAAAAGAAATATGTTCCTTGAGATCAATTATCAAGCAGCAAGTACAGGATATAGCTGATGCAACTCAATGCTACAGCAATACTTTAGATATTAACCAAGAAAAAAAAAAGTAAGAATTCCAATTTTGTCTATTGAACCTTCTAGAATTAGTAAAACCCAGTATAGATCTGAAAGCTAGGCTGAGGAAACCCATCAAAATGAACACATTGTGAGTAATGATGCTTGTCAGTAGTAGAATTGGCTGTGAAAAGCGAAAATTCAAATGGAAATGGTTCATATCATGCAAGAAACTGATGACAAACCCAACACAGATTCCTCATTCCTGTAATTACCAAACCTGTTTGAAAAACCAATGTGTATGGCTTGTCATTACCATTGAACAACAACCCAAATTGTGACCCAAAGTTCTCTTTTTTCTTGAAAGAGCTTGAAACAAAAATTGAGACATACCTGATGCGAGAGATAAGAGCAGAAGGAAAAGAAGAGCAGGCACTTTAGGCATGGTTATGCTGCCTGAACTAGTCCTACTAACTGCTGTGAAAGTGATTAAAGCAGAATGATGTAGAGGAAGAGAAGAAAGAGTAAGTGTGGATAGTTTTGAAGATCAGAAAGATGGAACCTTTTTAAAGGGTGCAAGACTGCGAGGCCAAGCTTATAATAAAGCTTAGGTAAGCAAAACGGCTGACCTTTTTTAGCTAAATGGTGAAAGTTGAAATTCAATTTCCGTGTAACTCAATATATAATTATGGGAATGATAATCAACAGTAAAATGTAATAAGTCGAATGTGTACTTAAGTACGACTTACACGTAAATAATTTTTTTATTATATTTTAATAATAAATCGTGCTTTTAAAGTGTGAGTTATTTAATGATAATTTTTTTTATTATATTTAACTAAATTGTGACTTTCATTCATGCTTTATCTTATAATTTTTTTAATTAAATTTTATTTACTTTAATTTTTTTATTATATTGTCTGAATCATATAATATTTGTAAATAAATATTTACTCTAATAACAAGATTAGCGATCATATGATTTGAAAACGTATAAAGATTATTATATTCATAAATATCACTAATATTAACAACAAATAAACAATAAGAAAGGTCTTATGATGACATATATTAATTTAAGTAAAAAAAATTTCATATCAATAAATATATAAAAATTATAATAATAAAAAATATAATTAATATTCTTAATAAATATCTCTAGTAGAGAAAATTAAATCAGAATAGGTTGAGTTTGATATAAAATATTAATGATAGAAAAAACTTGAAAAATAATTAAATATAAAACAACAACAAAAGAAAATAATGAAATTTATAAGTACAAACTTATCAAGTCACGATTTATTATTAAAATAAAAAACTTAATAGAAAGTCATGGATGATACTCACGATTTCATATAACATTTAAAAAAGAAATCATGGATAACACTTACTACTTCATATAATATTTAAAAAAAAAAGTCCTAATTCACACACAATTTACTTAAATTAAAATTAAAAATAAATAAATAAGTCCTGCATTGAGAAGCAAGACTTAATCAAAATATAATAAAGTCAAATTCAATTTTTTATACATTATTATTTAACTTACACTATTTTAAAAATTAAATTTTAATTTATATCTATATAAAAAAATTCATTTTTAAAATACACCATTGTGTAAAAAACCCAAAACGGCTACATTAACAGCAAACAGAAATTACAGAGACGTTAAAAGACATGGGATCACTCTCTGGTTGGGACCCGCACTTGATTGTGACCAACTCCATTGGCAGTGTCTTGGCTTCTGGCTTTAAACTGTCAATTATTGGAAGGCTTCTGGCTTCTGGCATGCAATCCACGAGGTAGTTCAGTTGTTGGCAAACTGAAATTTATGTATGCACATATTATGAGTTTCCTTAATTCAACACCTAAAATACAATATGTCTATTATATTTACTCACATATATACAGTATAGATCTCACAGTCATACACATGGTATAATGGAGCATGAAACCACATCCACATTTTCCCTTTAATTTAGCGTAAGAATTTGAAACTCTTTAAAAGCACCTTCTTCATTTAATAAAATAACAATGATATTCACAGACTCATTTTATTTCACCACCACTGATGCAAGGAAGGAGTAGTGAGGTCGCATTTTCCGTTTAAATATTTTTTATTTAAAATTCGCGTTTCCTCATATAATATTTTTTTATTAAAAAATGGCATATAAAGTTTGAATTTATGATAATATGGTTCTTACAAATTATTTAAATCTCATATAATTAATTCACTTATAGTGATTTATACATTATTTTATTTTAACTAGTATACTGTAGCAGCTTGGTGTGAGTTTATTATTAAATGAAGTAATATAAAATAAAAATCAACCATACACATTAGGATAGAAATAGCTAGCAGGATATAATGCACATCCTTAGTAAAAAAAATGACAAGTAACTTGCATAAAGAGAAAATATTTCTTATTTTATTATTTTTATTTTTTGACAATCTCTTATTTTATTATGAGATTCCGGAAAATAAGTGTTGAGTGGGCAGAATAAAATATTAAAAAATAATTTAAAAATAATTGCGTTTATTATTTATTTTATTTTACTCAATGTAATGTATAATTCTATTAACAATTTATTTACATATTTTAAAAGTCACATCACATGTGAAGGTTACGTTCTAGAATTTTCATAACACTAAATCAATACAAGCTAAAATTTTGAGATCAAAATATTGAGAAGTACTTACGTGAAATAATATTCGCTTTATTTTAGGTCGCACAAATTAAATTATAATAAAATTAGTCTTGCACATATTAAAATATAGATGAAGTTTTGCTAGTTTATATAAGTTGAAGGGACAAATTGAGTTCCAGAATTTTTTATACTTTCAAAACCTTATTTATATATCCCAAATTCCAAGTTATAATATTCCTCAAAAATAACTCTAGACAGTAGACACTAGCCTTTTTTAAATATAAAAAAATAATCAACCTAGCATAATTTTTTTTTATCTTACAAGATATCTCCCCACACTTTGGGTGTTAGACAAAACGTAGCATAATTTTTGTTTATATAAAATGTGTAGAGGGCCAAAATAAAAATATAAGAATATCAAACATAAATTAAACAAAGTTTTTTGTACCAATAAGTATAAAAAAAATTGAATTAGGTGGGGGTGGGGCTCCAGCTTGTCCCCTTAATTAGATTTGTTAATGTAAAGATTTTTTACATTATCAACTAATTATGTATTATCACATCAATAAAAACATTTGACTTTTATATTAACTGCCTCAAAAATTTTACATATGATAATATATGATTAGTTATTAGTGTAAAAAAATTTACACTAACAATGCATTAAAATTAAACTCTTAAACTATTTATTATATTTGAATCAAATTATTGAATTTCATGGTTTCAGAGTAGAGGGAGATGAGAGAAATGGAAAAAATTTGTATATTGATAGAATGAAGAAGCTGAAAAATACAATAAGTAAACTTGACTTATATAGCCAACTAATCCAAGTAAACTAACTAATCATTAAAACTAATTCTAACAAACTCTAACTAATTCTAACTATTTTAACAGCCCCCGCAAGCTGGAAGGTGTACATTACACTTCTAGCTTGGGATGACCAATACAAATACATATCCAAAGCTCTAAATGCTTAACCACCTTACAAGGCAGAAGCTGCAAATGCTTAACCACCATATAAGGCAGAAGCTCCAAATCAGCAAAGCCAACAAAGGGCAAAAGCTTAACCATTAAGCAGAAGCCACAACTCAAGGCTTAACCACTTAACAGAAGCAAGAATGTAGCCATCAATGCTTAACCACCACCATGGGCAGAAGCTTACAACAAAAAACAAATATCAATGCTTAACCATCCATGACAGAAGTTCACATCAACACTTAACCATCATGGACAGAAGCTTACAACAACAACAAAAATATATCAAAGAAGCAAATCACCAAACAGTTGGTGTACAGAGAAACTTAAAAACATTGGAAATATATCTTGATCAAATCAAAGAACCACGTGAAACCAGATAATCGACCAGCTTTGATCATTTCATCCTGATTTTGAATGAGCAATTTAACTCGTTCAATTGGAGCAGCAGCCGTCTTAGATACAGCAGCAGTCACTCCTCCCATGAGAAAATCCACTAAAAACGCAAATACAGGCAGAGCATGCACAATTGAAGCTACTAAAAATTCATCAAGAAATCTCTGAGCAAACACATCAAATTCGCAGTGATACTTAGCTGTGTAATCAGAACCAGAGTTGCCAAGATAATTCACAAGTTTCACAGCAAAGCAAGAGTACCATGGGAGATGGAAGAACCAGATCTGAAAGAGAACAGATCACAAGTGCAGAGAGAGAGAAAAAAAAATAGGCAGTGAAGTTGAATCTGAGAGAGGCTGAAGAACTGCTGATATGGTCGAGTCTCCGACAAGGTCACCATCGTCGCCATAACTGACACAGGAAATCGCCACAACAACGGCGACCGACGACCGGTAATCGCCTCCCACGGCAGAACACGGTGGCCCTCGCGAAGGAGGTTGAGGACCGAACAAGAACACCATCGTCGTGTTAAGAACAAAACACCAGTTCCTCGCCAAGAATCATGCAAGATGTGACGGTGTAACAGCCAAAAGAGGCAGGGAATCGCTGCATCTGCAAAGCTTTTGTCGCGATCTACGCTGTGTTCACCGATTCTCCAACATACCTCGGTACGGTAGATCTGAGGCATCAGGCTTTAGATCCATGGAAAAACATGGAAAAACCATCATCGGCGTGTAGATCTGGATCCGATCCATACAGATTTGGCCACCATAAGCCACACTGAGATAAAGCAAGAACAAGATTCGGAGTCGTAGAAGAAGAGAAAGAACGTTACGGCTATGGACATGGTTTATGCGCTCAAGAGGCAGGGAAGGATCCTTTATGGATTTGGAATCTGGAGGGGAAAGGAAGAAGATGGAGAAGAATTTGCAGATTTTTCTCAGGAAAGTGTAAAAGAAAAAAAGGAAAATAAACTAAGAAAGGGAAAAGAAAAGAAAATGCAGCAGAAGAGTATTCAAGGTGGGTGGAAAGGCTCTGATACCATATTAAATTTCATGGTTTCAAAGTAGAGGAGATGAGAGAAATGGAAAAAAATTATATATTGATAGAATGAAGAAGTTAAAAAATACAATAGGTAAACTTGGCTTATATAGTCAACTAATCCAAGTAAACTAACTAATCATTAAAACTAATTCTAACAAACTCTAACTAATTCTAACTATTTTAACACAAATCTTGCCTTTTGTATATATAATATGATTTATTATTTAAATTTATTATAGAATTTAATTTTGATGCATTGTCAATATAAAAAAGTTTTATATTGTCATCTAATGATGTAATGTCAAACTTATTAAATGATATGATAATATATCATTAAATAATAATGTAAAACTCAATGCATCAAAATTAAATTCTTTATTATTTGAAGAGCTTATTTTTGTTAATGCTGGGTCTATACACTATTATGAGGGCCTTACTACGTAGCCCGAACGCTTGAACTCGGATGGTACGTATAGTGTTAAAAGGGTTGGTTAGTTTTACTTTGTGGTGGGGTCTACTCGCCATGCCTAATCCATTAACACCCAGTCCGTCCGGATTCGGGCTGTATAATCCATGCGTTTTAGTTTTTTCCTTATTATAAAAGTAAAACCTGCTAAGAACACAAGGACTAATACATATTATTTGATTATAATTAGATTCATATTTTTTATTCTACAAAACTACATTATAATTTTGCCACTTAAGATATGAGAAAAAAAGTGATGTTTACTTAACTTATTTGCATAAAGACTGACGTGACACAGCCGGATTGCTTCATTTGTAATTATCAACATCTTTTGCTTTCTCATCCATACCTTATTATTATTATTTTTACTTCCAATTTGTATACATTATTTTGTTTCCTTTGTTCAGTTCTTCGTGGTTTGCACTTGCCACTCGCCTGCAAAATCAACAATGCATAACTGTATTTAAAAATATGTTTGGTTTGAAGGAGTAATGACTACATTTGTGAAGATTATGTAGTATAAAAAAATAAAAAATAAAATATTTTTTTGGTTAAATTTAAACGCCAGCTCAGAATGTTAGACTGGGATTAGTTTACAAATAACTTCTAGCATTTTTTAAATATTAAACTGGAAACGGTAAATCTTCAATTCTGCTGGTAACTGGTTTTATAAAGAATAATAATACTTTTGCATATCAAATTGGAGGGCCAGCATAGCTACAGTGGAACTGTTTATTGAGATACACTAAAATTTGTTTGAAGTGTTAAAAAGTTTCTAATGTTGCTTCAGATGTCCCCTAGTTGGTTTTGCTACATTAATAAAGGAAGAAATGTGAAGAGTTGCTTTTCTGAACTTTACATTCAATTAAATTAATACCTGTCTATTAGGTCACGTGGCAACTTGTGTGCAATCACAAGAACTAGGTAATTGATGTACAGATTCTGCAAGTTAAAAGGCCATGGAAGACATGCACGGAACAAGAAATTTATTCAATGGATGGTATATATTTTGGCAAATAAGGAAACTTAGATAAGATTTTGATTCACTAAAACGAAATACATATATCTCTGATTTTATATTGCACCCCTGCAATTGTAGATTTATAAACAGTAGAAAAAGTCAGGAAACAAAGATCTCTGAAATTAAACATGAGTTCTTAGGCATTAAATTTTGTTTATATCTTTGGATGACACTGTAAACAATTAAAAGAATTTCTTGCAAACAATTCAAGATATGTATGATGATATTAAAATTAGTATGAGAACACTAGGTAGGATCACAGAAAATTTTCTTATAACTATAAGACTGCACTAAGGGTCAACTTTGAATTATTATATTTTTACCTTGGTCTTGAATGTAGTTATTATGCATATCTAAGAGCCGGTGTCACAATGCATGCTTTTTGTATATTATATAGTCTTAGTTTGAGAGTCAAGAAAGGAAATAAATGACAAGTTAGAGTTATGAAGACGAGCTTTAGAAGAACATGACTTCCATCTAAGTAGGAATAAGACGGGGTATATGAAATGTAAGTTCAGTAAGAAGCGTGCTAATACTAGCTTAGCAGTGAAAATTAGAGACCATATCATACCACAAGTCACACGGTTTAGGTATTTTAAATCTATTATACAAAATGTTGGAGAGATAGAGGAAAATATAAACCATAGGATTCAAGTTGAATGGATGAAAATGATGAGTGTTTCAAGAGTTATTTGTCATAGAAAAATGTCTCTCAAGCTTAAGGGTAAATTTTAATGCACAATTATAAGACCTGCGATGTTGTATGGTATTAAATGTTGGGTAATAAAAAGTCAGTAAGAACATAAGATCAGTGTCGCTGATATGAAGATGTTGCGCTGGATGTGTGGTCATACAAGACAAGATAGGATTATGAATGAATACATTAAAAAAAAAGTAAGGGTAACATTTATTGTGGAAAAGATGAGAGAATTTCGCTTTAAGTGGTTTGGACATGTAAGGAGAAGACTTTTAGAAATCATTGTAAGAAGAGTAGATCAAGTGGAAGATAGCTCAATAGTTAAAGGGAGATGGAGACTAAGAAAGATTATAGGTGAAACGATTAAAAAAGATTTAAATTTGTATGACATTTCTAAATATTTAGTTTATATGATAGGGTACAATAACGTCGTTTGATCTATGTAGTCGACTCCATCTAGTAGAAAAATGCTTGATTATTGTTGTTGTTATAAGATGACAATGGCATGCTGCCTAACTTAGACTAAGCGGGGATTGCAGCAAAACTAGGTTTCAGGGGGCTAGTAAAATGTTTATATTTCGATTGGGAATCTTTCTGCATGTGCTGTTAGGTGTTAGTGATTCTAGCATGAAACAGGTGATTTCGATCGGTGAAGTCAATTGTCAATTTTGAAGAGTGATTCTTACACACACACACACATATATATATGTATATAAACAGAATGGAATTCGAGTAGTAATCATAAGTACACACACACATATATATAAACAGAATGAAATTCGAGTAGTAATCATAAGTTCATAACAGGAAAGAAAATTTTCATAGCCATTAATGTAATGAAGAAACATCACCTGATGTTGGCATATCTCCACCATTGATTTTATGCATACTGATTTAAATTTTAAATTACTAACTTAAAATCAGTTGTAGCGATGATTATAGAACACATTTATTGATACTCGCATACAATAGTTCTTGGACCAAAAGTACTTATTACATGTCACAAGTGACAAATCTAAAAAAATTCATTTAACTTTCGTATAATATGCTTATAATTGAAGCTCTTTTATATATATATATATATATATATATATATATATATATATATATATATATATATATATATATTATGTCAAATAATCCATCCGAGTATGTTGTTGTTGTTCTTCTTCATCTTCTTTTTCAGGCATAACCAGACCCCAAGCATTGGAGGGAGGCAACCTCAAGTGGGAATGTGTGAGAGCTGGCATATTGAAAGGACACAACTGTACCAACATCTATAGGTAGCCCGTTGTTCACGAGGCAGTAATTGTTGCCCACAACCTTGAATATGTTAGGGGCGATTACCTTCTCTCAGGTAAACGATCCACAACTGAGATGAATTTGAGCTACTTTACAATTTGTGGGACAGTAGTTCAAGACACGAACCAAGTGGACTGGAGTTCCACTTGGCATCTCACCAACGGGGTAATCTTGTGTTACATGAACGAAACTCTTCTCGCATTCTGTTGAGTCATCATCTGCTTCCAGCCCATCATTTTCTGCTTTGCAATTAACAGCAGAATGAGAAAACCACGTGTTTCATATAAATTTTTCATGTCAAATTTTCGTGTGAATTAGCATTTTCTAAAAGGATTTAATTAGATTTGTGTATTAAGCTTAAGCACGAGAATGGGATGGTCCAACTGGTTTGAATGTAAATTGGACACTTCAACCATTATGGTTTAGACTCAACCGAATTCATGGTCATATCACTTTAGATAAGTTAAAATTAATTAAAATCAGTCAAAACCTATTTCAACCGGTCAGTTTAATTGATTAAGCCAACTGATTATTAAATTTTTCAAAAAAAATCACCTTTCATATATATTTTATATATTTCGTATGGTTGCATATCATTATTTGTATAACATCATTAGATTTGACGAGTCAGTTTATATGGTTGAACCAATTGAATTTAAACTAGAAGTCTTATTAGTTTATTGTTTGGTCTAATTGTAACTATATTGATATTTGATATTAAAAATACATTAAAAAAAGTACCGTATTGTACACCAAATAATACAGTATGTTGATACCTAATTTTGTCCATTAAATTTTTATCTTTGTTGCTTAACCAAAAGCTAATAATTGTGTTAAATGATGCTTAATTGTGATATTTTGAACACATTTACTTTCATCTTTTTTATTATTATTTATTATTTAAAAACTGATAAATGATAAAAAAAATAATAAAAAATATTTTCTCTTCTTTCCTTTCCTTAAAAACAAGGCAAAAAAAAAAAAAAAAGAAAAAAAAAAAGAAGAGCAGGAAGCCGAATTCAGCAGTTCTGTCTTGAAACAAATGTCCCTTGTTTTGTCTTTTTAGAAGGCAGGAATGCAGTCCATGGTAAAGCACAGCAGACAAGGAGTTTACATTAAATTGGGTTTGCTAGATTAAAATACACAGTGAACAAAACACTTTCAAATTGGCAAACACCAGATTAGAAGAAAGCCAGCTGTGACTTCTCTCCTTCCAACCATCAGATCAATTTCTAACATAAGATTGGGCATTAAAAAAAATGAAACAAAGAAGAAAAAAATGAGAAATGATGACAGAATCATGGAACAGGAAATGGTAGCAGAATTGACTTAGTCTACTTCTCTACGAAACCAAGAGAGTTCTAGAAAGAAGAAGGGAGAGAGCCATTTTTCATCAAGAACAAGCCCTCCAACGTGCCTCAACCACACAGCAAAAAACTCATCTTCCTCCATTAACCAAAAAACAAACAGCAAGCCAACCCTTCAACCCCATTCACATTTGCACACACCCTCCACTCTCATCTTCAACCTCCATCTTCACCCTCAACCACTAGAATCCACTATCTTCAACCTTCCACCATCAATAACCTCCCATCCAAAATACCACTTTGCGGCCATCATCCATAACCATCATCTCCACCATCTTCAACCCACTCTTCAAACCCGTCATCCTCAACCTCCAAACATCCCCTCAACCACCGTGAACCACTTTGTTCCACCAAACCGTAAAAACATCCACCACCCACCAAAACCACCATCAAAACCACTTCACCTCCATTCTTGCCAAACACCCCGTAGCCACCTATTTCCAACCAAAACAGTGACCATCCTCACTCACCATCATCCTCACAGCCAAACCGAAAACCACCATCTCCTCCAATCGTCACCACAACCTGCAAGTCTTCCACACCGTGCGCGACCCACGCGCATCACCGCATCGGACCACGTCTAGCCACCACCCGCGTCGTCCTCTACTCTGCTGCGTCCTGCCTCAGGCCACCGTGCGCGACCCACGCGCATCTCCGTCTCGGTTCTCGATCCACTGTCGTCGTGTCGCACGCCGTGAGCCCCTCTCTCCCACGCTTCTCGTTTTTCCTCACCCCTCTCAATCTTTCTTTTCTCTTCTCGTTTTGATTTACGTAACCCGATCTATCGTTTTCTTCTTTTTTTTTTTTTTTTTTCTTTTTTTTCTTTTTTTTTCCTTGATGGGCTAGCAGGCCCGTTTCCGTTTTAAAACTTTTTTTTTTCTTCTTTCTTTTTTCTTTTTTTTTTTCTGGTAATGCTAAAATAGAAAAAGGGGTGGAATATATAAAAAAAAGGATCAAAATATGTTTTGTGTTGTAGGATTTAGTCATTGTTTGACGATGTTTATTTTACTTAATGGTATATTTTATGTTGTGTTTTGTGATTAATGAAAAATAAAATAAAATAAAAAAGGAAGCAAAAATGGGTAAAAAAAATCTAAAAAAAAAAAAAATAAGTTTTGCTTTGGGTTGTCTGATTTGTGATGTTTATGTTTAATCTTCTTTAGTTACCTGGCTCGTGGAAGCTTGTGTTTATTTGTTTGTCTTCGTATATTTCTTAAAAGAAAAATAAATAAATAAATAAATAAAAATCTTTTAATCCACGCAATGACCAATGATGATGATTGAATAGCGGATGCTATCTTCAATGTCGTTGAGTTCATAAGGGTTTATTGAGTAGCCTAGTGCTGCATTGAATCCCGTGCGATGATGATTTGTTTTCAAACAAAATTCCTTTTCAAAAATTTCTTTCTTAATTAAAATCAATCAACTCATAATTATTTTCTAAAGAACTACGTGACTTTGAGTTCTCCATTGCACCAGGAGATACGTAGGAGCAGAAATCCATTTCTGTCAAGCCAAAAAAATAAATTTTCATAATTTGGTTATTTCTTTTATTTCTGTCCAAAAAATAAAAAATGAAAAAATAATAAATAATTACACAGTCTCTTGTTTAAAGGGTTTAAAATAAATATATTTGAGATTATTAAAAATTTACACAACTAACTTAAGGTACCGTTTATGGAATGAGCAGTGTAGGGTGCTAATACCTTCCCTACACAATCGGCTCCGAATCCAAACTCATTTTCAAAGACCGCTTTTCTGATAAAAGGGTTTTTCTAATGTTTTCCCAATTTAAATAAACATTGGTGGCGACTCCATTGATTTTATATTTTTTCGGTCGTCGTCCGTCCGTTTAATCCGGTTCTTGACAAATGGCGATTCCACTGGGATTTTCGGAGAGTCGGGCTGTTGTTGTTAGTTGTGTAAATTTTTAATAATATTTTATTTATTTATTTTACCCTCTTTGTCTTTGTTCTTGTTTTCTTATTTGTTTGTAAATGTACTTTATTTAGTACTTTTATGTAAATATCGATAGGATTATTTCATGTATATTATGGCTTGTATATATATATTTGTACTTAATTGTTAAAACCCTAGGGTAGATGATTGCTGGCTGGCTGTTGTATATATGTTTTGTTGGTTAGGGGTATTTTTATCTTTTAAGTTTTTGTACGGGTTTTTATGCTCATTCACACACGTCACTAATCACTTACCTCACACACTTTTTGGGCTCTATACAGTCTGTGCGAACCCGAGGAGTAGGAGGGGTCTCGACTTTTGTTATTGAGGAGCCTTATGCTCACTTGACATTTGTTGAGACACCACTCAGATTGTTACCAGTATCATGGACTAGTCATATTGAGAGGGTTCATCCCTACTTGTGATTAATTCATGAATTGGATCCTTATCTTTCGAGATGGGGGTAATCTGGGGACCATGACTTTTTAGAAGATAGATCTGTCCTGAAAAGCCTTGCATTAGCAGATTGAACATAATGACATAAAATTAGAGTCATCCATCTCCTTAGGTTACACCTGGTTAGGACACAAATGGAGCATACTTTTCTTTTTATCTATCTTTTCCCCATGTCATTCATCTTCGCATTCTTTTTGGCAAAAAATAATAATTTTTTAACAAAAAAAATGATACATCATATAGCATTTTCATTTTTCATCTATCTCTCATGTCATTCATTCTTACTTTAAAAAAAAAAAGATATATCATTTTGCATTTTCATTACATTCTTAACATTCATAAAAAAGAAAAAAATATCATTTTATATTTTCATGACAATCCTAGCATCAAAAAAGTGAAAAAAAAATATCATCTTGCATTTTCATAACATTCCTAACAAAAAATACCATCCTGTATTTTCATAGCATTCTTAGCATTCAAAAACAAAAGAAAAATATACATTATCTTACATTTTCATAGCATTTCTAGCATAAAAAAGGAAAGATACATTATCTTGCATTTGCATGACATCCCCATAAAAAATATCATCTTGCATTTTCATCGCATTCCTGACTCTAAAAAAGGAAAAGAAAGAAAAAGATACATCATTTTGCATTACCATGACATTCATAGCATTCTTTTTAAAAATAAAAAAATAAAAAAAATAAAAAATTTCATTTGCATAATACTTTGCATGCATGCATGTTGCCAATGTTGTTCAGTCAATGTTGATAATTGCATATTCACATCATGTTTCACCAAGCGAAAAAATGGGCACTATAACGAAAAATTACTTCCGCGACACCCTTACAGGATCATTCCCAAGCTAGGATCATGGATGAAATAAATCAAACTCAAGAGTTGAAGGATGAGGTGAATCAGCTCAGAGAACAAGTGTCCAAGATGATGGAGATGCTACAGTCCATGGAAAATAGAAGGAGCACAAATGGGAATCCCTCAGTGGCAAACGAAGGACATCCGGCCACACCTCTTCACCTGCCTGGTTTCTCTCCAAATCTTCTGCAATACCAATGCTTTAATCCTCAAAGAGTTGTGATGCCGTTCACCACTCAACCCTCAGTCACTAGTTCTCAGGAAACCCAGGTGCCACCCTTTCTACCATATGGCCTCCCTCCCAGCTATGTACCATCATTGACCACCAATCCCCCTGGTAGTAGCATGCCAACAGCGACACCAAATTCAAACATGTTGAACTTTACCCAAACTCAAGTCACTCGGCTGAATGCTAATGAAACCCCACCAATACATGGGTCGTTTTAATATGGACCAGTCGGTCAAGGGTCCATCCATGGTCCTTGTTTTATGGGCCATTTGATTCATTGAATATGAAATGGATGGCTACAAATAAATTACTGGTTAACTATCAATTAGGTAAACAGCAGAAGTGAAATATTTCAAAACGACCCTTAATAGAAATGAAATTATTGTGATAACCCTTCCTGGCCTTGCTAAAGAGTAGACGAGAAGTCTGTATGGCTCAGAGGATCACGAGCTCCACCAGCAGCGAGGCATAAGAACTAATCTGCATTCTTTGGTTTGTTAATACGTAAACCCCCAAAGATCTGAAGGTAGCTTGTGGATATCAGCCACGTCGTTGGCAATATCGCCCACTGGATCTACTCTTGAAAGGGTACAAATTTTTGTGCTTCGAGTGCGTGATTCATTAGAATGCTTTGCTTCTTTTGTTGTCTTTTTTCTCTAAATACAATATGCAAGTTCTTCACTTTTTCCTATTTAGAGTGTTTTTGCTTCTCCCCCATTTCATGATTTATGCTTAAGGTGCCGAGTAAATTGGATTCAGATGAAGTAACGGTTGACACTGGCATTGGTGGAGGGTTTTTTTGGGTTTCCACTTTGTGTTTTTGTCCATTGCATCTATTACGCCAATTCATCTGTTTGCCCCTTGCTTAGATTATCCAACTGGGTTACTTTCTAAATTCACTAATAGGTTGGTTATGTATGTGATTGAATGCCTTCATGATTCATTTGTTTGAAATTTCTTCTTGTTAGTTGTCTCAAAATCCTGACAATGTCTTCATATTAATCAGTCAACTTGACTGAATTTTAAATATTTATCATAGAAATATTGGCGGCTAAATATGGTTTTCCTCTACTTTATTTTCCTGCAAACGAAGCCTTAAGTGCCGCGTGTGAGCACTTTTACATGTGTTGATTTGCTTGAATTGTTTTAAAATGCCTTTCTGTAGTGCCTTGCAATTTTATCTTTGTTCTTTTCTTAGTTGAGTTGCATTCTAATTGAATAGTTCAACCTTGCTTCGTTGACCATTTAACACAGTTTTTACTGTAAATATTACCTTTCACAAAGATGCATGGTGCTAAAGCAGACTAAACTAAAACAGATTTCTTCCAACTTAAATGAGCTGCCTTATATAAAGCTTAGAGTTGATTTCTATTGTGGAAACAACAATTTTAACCGGTTAAGCTCAATTTATATCTTTAATAGGACCCCTCATATGAAATTCCTTTGAGTTTGAAGGATGAATAAAGCACAGGCCTTGGACTACATTGTGCTCTTTGATACCATGTCTAGGAACTAATCATACTAAAAGCCTAAGCTATCAGGATAAAGCACATGACTTATTTTGATTTCATATCTCTAACATTTTCTTTTTCTTGCTGTTGTCCTTATTGTTATATATTTATTTTTCTATCTTCCTGATGCTGCAGTTAGTATATATTGATAGAGTCCTTTTCTGTGTGGTCTGTGGGTGCACTTTTGCAAGAGTTATCAACATAGTCATTTATTTGTTTAGAATATCTTGTTATTTGCAGCACATCTTTTAGCTAGTTACCTACATGGCGTCCATATAAACCTATATATGAATCACAGTCACTTTAGATATATGAACTTATGTTATGCTTAGCAAACTCATGTAATTCATATCTGGCTTATTTTGGGAACATATTAAATGCTCTTTGTTGTGCTTACCATGTAGCTAGGGGATGAATGTTTCATGGAAGTTGGAGACAATAATGATATTAGGGAACATACTTCAATCCACCGATCTTCAAAAGATATCAGAGTGTTGGCTAGCTTGTTATAAATGATTGTGTTAATTTGCTCTTTGTTGTGGATTTCTCATTTGAGCGATGCTATACATCCCTGAGCTATAAAGCCCGGATGCAGCGACTCTTCTTTAACAAGTCATCTAAATTTCAAATATTTATTTTAAATAGAATAAAAATTAAAATAACAACCTTATAACAACAATAGGAAGTCTATCAGGGCCCATCCGGGAAATAAAAAGCCTGGATGAGAAACATTTCCCTTCTCATTTATTGTGCCTAAGTAAGTGATGGACAGGGAAGTGTTATGTTCATGGCAGTTATGTCCAAAGGTTGCCATGTGTGGCTCATTATGATTAAAGCTTAATTCTTAGCTTTTTTCATGTGTTTATCGATATCAACATTGTCATTGAAAGTTTAATTTCTCTTGTAGCTTGGAGTCGATACCGTTCCTGTCCTTATTGGCGCTGTATCATACTTGTTGCTCTCCAAACCTACCAAGGGTGTTGAGGAATCCTTTTCCCTCCTCTCTCTTCTCCCAAAGGTCCTTGTTATCTACAAGTAAGAATTTTAACTTGTGTACGGTTATTATTTTTTGCTCTGTATATAATCATGTTATTTCTCTAACTTGCTTATAACTATAAACTCAGGGAGGTTGTGGCTGATCTTAAGATAGCTGGTGCTTCATGGATTCAATTTTATGAACCTATCATTGTCTTGGACCTTGAATCCCACAAGTTGCAAGCATTTACTGATGCATACTCAGAATTTGCATCTAACTTTTTCTCGTATGATTTGTTATTTATTATAATGTAATTTTTTTAACAAAATTAATCAGGATATTTTTTATTTTTCTCTTAAAAAATCACATAATAACTCAGTCAAAATTAGCATTAATATAAAACATTTGACATATCAATAACGTCTCAAGTTATCAAAAAAATTAACATAATTGACATAAAAATATAAAACATTTTTTTATTACTTTTCTCTAACAATACTATATGGCTTCATTCTAATAAATCTTGCATAATAAATAGTTATACACTAGCCTCTGGAATGTTTACTATACACATTTGAATAATGAAAAATTCAAATTGCCCTAACATATAGTTTGATGAATAATGCACTTGCTGCAATGAATGAATATATCCATGTACGTACATCCAAGTTATCATTATAAATGCCACATACTAGAAATTTAAAAATCAAGACCACCCTTTTTGCAGTGTTCCAAAGTTTTAACATGAACGTCCCTTACAGCCCTATAAATTACTACACCCATATGCAAAGGGTTCGTTGTTCTTTGTTGAGTGTTAACAAATGATGGAAAATGAATCACTCAACAAGAATCACAATTGTGCATCCAACAACGACGACTCGTTTTATTCAATATATAACGATGACCTGCCATTAACTGGTGATGTGCATTTGTTTCTTGTTTTACATTAAGCCATTGTCAAATTGGAGAATACTTTTCATTATATTATGCCATAATGTTCATATCTCCCATTGTAGAATCCATAAATGCAATCATAGAAGCCTTGCTTTACTACAGTGAATCTACCTTCCCTTCCTTTGTAGCTGTGATGGAGTGGGAAACCATCAGGGGACCATTGGTTTGTGTTTCTTACCGCTATTATCGTTTCTTTTTTTATTACTCCATCCTAGTTAAACATTCACATGTCGTTTACAGGTGATACCACGTCATTTCTCCCAAAATTTGCCACTCTCAAGTGATCGTCCTTGGAAACTATCAAATGGGCAGTAAACAACAGAAGTGGACTGGTATGGCCACCCATTAGACCCTTTGGAGACGTGGTTTACAAATGGATGACCAATTCTAGCAGAGGACACTCTCCATTTGAGGCCAGTAGATGCTATTATGGAACAATACAGAAGGATAGTTCTATACAATCAAATTAGTTCTGCCAAATGACTGCAAAGTGCAAATTGATATTAACTTATAAAGAAAAATGTAATTCACACTCTAATCAACAAACCCTTGATTGGACAGTAAATTTCAGCTAGATTTCCTGAACACACTTGGGTGGTTTAAAGGGGAAGAAAATCACACTAACACAAGTTATCTTACCAATTAAACAGGTAAGGCCAAATGCACATTCAAATTTTATGTAAAATTATAAGAATCTGGAATAAAGACAAGTTGCTCATAACCACAAGGTTCGGTTTCATTTTATTGGCCTCAAAATAAGCCTTAACACACTGTCAGAGATACAACAAACAACAAGAATGAAGTATAAACTACAAAATGGACATTAAATTCTCCCATGCTTTTCCGTAACTTAACCTCCTAAAATTATATTGAAACATTCAAGTTTCTTTTGCTCAGTGTACCAAATAATCTTCCATGGACTACTTTGTCAATATCTAACAAACATTTAAATCCTAATTATGGGTACCTGTGAATTATTCAAGAGTTCTAAAATATATAAAATGGTGAGATTTTAACTGCTTACAGAGAGTTGTGCAGTATATGAGAGGAAAATCCAAGTAGAAAAGGAAAAATAAAAATTAGACAACCAGCAACAATAAAAATTTTGTACTTGAATTTCAAGTTCATAGCGAATATGCCAAAAGAGTTACCAATAACGGTGGCTAAAAACACAGCCACCATTACCAATAACCCAAAAGAAAAGGAAACAGAACCAAGGAGCTAAAATCATCGGCTGCAAACATCAGATTAAAGGAGTGACTAAATAGCAACAATAGATTAAAGAAAACAGGACTTGAACAAATAAGATAACATATAAAATCATGCTAAAAACAGGACCTTATTTATAAATAATATAACATATAAAATCAAATATTGCCATCTATAAAATCAAATAAAATACGAGTGTTCAACAATTAAACAAGTGGGAGAAATCTATTGGGAATTTTATTTACTTTAATTTTCAATTTAGAACAGAATTTCAAAGGTGTACCACCTGTAAGTCCATAACTCTTCATTAACCAACATGTTAAAATCAGAAAATTAAATAACATCAAAATAAAATCTATCCAGGAGCTCATCTATCCTTGAATTCTCTCTTTCAATGTTTTACAACTCTAATTAAAGTCCATGCCCCTGTTTTCACTTCATTCAGCAACAAATTATGAGTTTTTTTTCCCATTTCCATGACATGCATCAAGCCTAGGGAGCATAAACATAACCAAAACATCATTCATGAATTCTATCACCTAACTAGCAATCATACCAGTAGTTAGAACAGAGGTTCAACCCCAATTTTAATTTTATCTCGAGTCATAAAAACAACCACCAAACTCAAGATTTAGCACAAAGCAGCAGCAGTAAATTTCAAAACATCTTGCCATGAATTGAGATATGAGAAGGCAGGAAGTATGTCATGGATGGGACATTGTCGAGTTCAAGGTGATCTCAGGGCTGTCAATTGCCTTGCTTAGCATATTAATACAACATAAAGATTATTTTTCCTCCAATTCTTGAGTGTTGATAAACTGAATAGGACCATAGAGTTTCGATGGAAATATGATAAAGTAGATATTTGGTTTGGCTAACAATTGAAAATAGCTAGGGAAATTTTGGGTCTCAAGATTTGTTTGTATGGAATTGCATTATTCTTCATATGCTTCTTAAATGAATCAATTTTTTTTAGTAGTTTCTACAACTCTTTGGATTCAAATGACCATATTATATCATATTTAAGTTTTGTAGTTCATTATGGGCAGGCTATCTAGATATGAAACCCAACATCACTACATTAGGATTCAACCATCTACTGGACTCTCTTGAAGTGGCTAGTTTCAGGAGTAGCCTGGTGATTTCATTTTGGTTTATCTGTGTAACTTCAGTTGCCACCATGAAGGATCTTATTACTTAGTAGTATTTAGCACCAACATAAAGAAAAAGTATCATTATGTGAAGCTTTCCTTCTACAATTCTCTGACTGAAGAGGATTATTTGCATGAAACAAAGTGTTGGCAATCTCTAATATCTCCGTTCAAATGTTGGGATTTGGAATGCCGACGATTCACGTCACCCTCTTATATCCCACCCATATCAATGTTGGTATTTTCAAAAATTCCTGTTCCCTTCAGCTAAATTTGTTCCAGCTGACCTCGAATTCTCCTACTGAGCACTCTGGCTAATGGCAATAGTCCTATTAGTGGTGAATAAAGAGAAAATTTGAGCCTATAGAACCTTCTAGTTTTGTGTTAATAACACTTGCGTATTTTAGGTGACTAATCAATATAGTGTTCTGTTCATGAATAATGAATCACAACTCTGCCTTGTGATGGCTTTTCTTCTATTGTGTATCTAACAAATTGTGATGTTATCACTATTATTTTTTTCCCTGATAAAGGATTGATGGCATTACCACCTATGCTATGGAGATGGAATTAGTTGGATAAACCATGTCCTTATGTAGTAAATGATTCTCGTTAAATTACAAGCTATCTTGAGTGACAGTTGTCCAGCAGTTAATTATCTCACTAATATCTCCCTATCTGTTTCTATACTTATATTGTATGAATAAATTATTTCCGTACATAACTCCATTGAATCGAATGATCTAGTCATGCCACCTTTTATAGGATAAACTTTTTAAGTCTTTATCTTATAGTTTTGTCTCTCAGTTGATGCATAGGCTGTAAGCCAAAATGCATAGGCTGTAAGCCCATATATTGAACAGACATCAACAAATTTCTTCTCAACAAAACACAGCCATTGTTTTAGTATGCCAACCCAAGTTTGATAGCAATTTAAACATGAAGAATGGCAAAATTTTAAGACTGACATATTTGTATATATTTATATCTATATCAACATACATTCTCTTAATGTAATTCTCTTAAATATTTGTATATATTTAAGACTGCCTAGGCAAAGCAACACTTAAACTCAAGATTTTTTGGGCAAGATAAAACAAGAAGATTGAAGATTTTTTGGGCGACAAATAAGGTACCTCTATCAGGATATGCAGCAACAACAAGTTACACAAATCGAAGAAGAAGCAGAAAGATTAAGATGCAGATCAACCTATAAAGAAGAAAATGCAGTTATGCAGCGTAGTTACGTAGTTACGCAAATTGGCGTTCAAGATCGTGGTGCTCGATTTGGGGTTAGGATTATTGATTTGGGATTATTAATTTGGGGGTTAGGGTTCTGAAAACTCATATCAGAAACGTGAGGGAGGGATTGAGGGTTGGTTGTAGAATGATTTCTAAAGAGGTTTGGGTTTTAGGAGTGAACCAGTAATGAACTGAATAGAAAATAGTTAACCTAATCACTATATAAACCCAATCCTCCATAACCCCTACTTGTGCAGATCAATTCTGGGACAAGAACTTACCTGTCTGTCAATTGAATCCACAGTTGGTGGAGATGGAGGGGAAGCAACACCACCAAATGCAGATCAACTCTGTTCTTCAAATCAGCTTCGATCAAAACCCCGCAAAAATTATTCACCTCGTCGGTGTCCCACTGAAATGGTGGGATTTGGCAAGACCCACTCAACCTCGTCAGTGTCCAGCTCCAAGCAAATGAGACCAGACTAACCAAAACGAAACAAATTAGAAAAACCAACGAGGGACTAATGTCTAAATAAAAATCATTGAAGGATATAAAGACAATACTAATTTTTACCTACAGTGATAGGTAAAGTCAAAGGTCCTATCATGGACCTTTGACTAGAAGGTTCATATTAAACCCACCCCCAATACAGCACCCATTCCCTTTCTTCATCCCACCATATGGTTTCCCTTCCAGCTTTGTACCTCCATGGTTTGCTAATTCCCCTCATAGTGGCATGCCTGCTTCAAACTCATTGAGTACAACCCAACCATATGTCCATTACCCAAGTGCCAGTGGAACCCCACTAGTGCAATAATTTGCTCCCATTTTCATGCCTCAATACCCATTGAGTTCTTTTGTTGAAAATCCTCAGTTCAAAGAGAGATGAGAAACTTTGGAAGAGAGATTATGAGTCATTGAAAGAGCAGGTTGTTATGGCCTCAAGGATGCTACTGAGCTTTGTCTGGTCCCTGATGTTGTTATTCCCCAAAAGTTTAAGGTCCCAATTTTTGATAAATATAAGGGGACTACTTGCCCAAGGAATCACTTGACAATGTACATTCGCAAGATAGCTTCACAAGCTCACGATGATAAACTGTTAATCCATTTCTTTCAAGACAGTTTAACTGGGGCAGTTTTGAATTGGTACACACATCTTGAGCGTGCTCATATAAGGAGTTTTAAGGATTTAGCTGATGCCTTTCTAAAGCAGTATAAATACAACATTGACATGACACCAGATAGAATACAACTGCAAAACATGTCTAAGAAGGATGCTGAGACCTTCAAGGAATATGCTCAGAGGTAGAGGGAAATAGCTGCACAAGTAGAACCCCCTTTGTCAGAAAAAGAGATGGTTGCTATGTTCACTGATACACTGCACGCGCCATTCTATGATCATATGATTGGAAGTGTATCGTCGAATTTTTCTGATATTGTGATAATTGGGGAAATGATTGAAAGAGAAATGAAAAAGGAAGACTGCACCAAATGAATGACGGACAGGTAAGTATGGAAAATGTTGAATCGACTAAGGGTGGACTTCAAGTCGAATGAGTTAAATGGGGCTTCAGAAAAACTCATGGATGACAACGGTTACCTAAATAGTAAATCACCAAGCATTGTCAGAGGTTTCTACACATGCCTATCTGCAATAGGAACGAATGCCTACAATGGTTGATCAGGGGCAATCTTAGAAAGTTCAACAAGGTGATGATTCATTTTTCTAGCAATTGAGAATGAACCATACCTTGGAGTCCTCCAGCACTGGAAAATTTCTGAGCGACTGGTATTCTGATTTGTTTACCAAGTTGTTACCATGAATGATGATTTAATTGTACTAACGTCATGCTTGTTCAATCATTCGAGTTTTTGAACTTATGTAAACTTTCTTGAAGCATTAATGTGATGGATTTGTGTGGATCTCAGCATACCTTGTTTTCTTTTCCCATGTTCTTGGCACTCATGTTCTTGTCAGATCCTTTTTGTCATTCTTTTATGCTTTTTATTTGCTTTCGTTTGGTTCATATCCTATTGGACTCTCATTGTGAAAACTGTTTGTGGTCATGAAACCCATAAGTGCAGGTGTTCTTTGCACACAAAATATAAAAAATAAAAAAATCAAAAATCAAAAATAAAAAAAAAGGAGCAAATAAATAATCACTTGGTGGGTATTATCATTTTGTCTCAAATTTAAAATTTTTGAAAATGAGCAATCAAGATTTGAAATGAAGATTGACTATATTTCTCTTTCTCTCACAAGAATTCATCTTACCATTATCCCTCGTTGTCCTATTTTGAGCTTGAAAGTTTTCTTCAATAAACCCTGGACAAGGATCACCCCTACACTAGGGGATGACACAAAATAAAGGTTGATTGTCATGGTGATTATTTTGAAGTATAAAAGAAAAAGGAAGAAAAGGCGAAAGAGGCGGAAAGTAAAAGGAATTGACAAAGTTCAAGTTTGAACAAGAACAAAAAAAATGGAGAACAACAAGAGAAAAGTGTGCTTGAAAGTGCAAAAGTAATTGACAAGGTTCAAGTTTGAACAAGGATCCTTGGTCTCACTTAACCTTTAAACACTTGTTTGAGCCTTATATCTTTCATTTCATAACCCCTAACCTTGGCCACATTATAAGTCTTAAAAAGTCCATTCTGATCAATGAAAGGTCGTTTTCATTTTCATCAACTTTAATTTTGAGACAAAAAGTTTATGCACTGCTGAATTTTCAATCTTGCTCTTAAAAAAAATAAAATAAAAAAAACAACAAAATTGTTAGGTTGAAAACTCGCAAGGGTGGTTAAAAAAAAAAAAGGGACTTACATTTGGGCAAATTGTTACCGTGTTCAAGCTGGCTCTACACTGGGGTATGTTTTCTTTTGGTTCAATCTGGCTCTACATTGGGGCAAGTCTCTACCCTGCTCAATTCGGCCCCACACTGGGGCAAATCTTTTTGTTCAACTGGCTCTATATTGGGACAAGTCTCTACCCTGTTCAATTTGGCCATACACTGGGGCAAATCTTCTAGTTCAACTGGCTCTACATTGGAACAAGTCTCTACCATGTTCAATTCAGTTCTAAACTGGGACAGTTTGCTTTGTCTTATTTGGCCTTACGCAAAAAAAAAAAAAAAATTCCTCACTGGTACAATTTTTGTTGTCAAATGGCCTACACTGGGGCATCTTTGTTCTCAAAGGACATACCCTGAGTCAAATTCATTTGATACCATACACAGGGGCATATTTTTGTAGATACCTGATAAAACAATGGTCATGATGTCCAGTTGTCAAGTAAAGATCAATCACATCCAAACTGGGTCCAAAAAGCAAAAAAAAAGGCAAAAAAAAAGCTCTTGACTTTTGTACTATTCCACTACTTGTGTTTTTATCCTTTGTAAATGTCCTTCGTGTAGTCATACTCCCAAAATCAGTCAAAAAAGGTCACTCGGGTAGTAAATCTCTTTCATGTTGTACTTTTGAATCCATGCATATCTGGTACATGATGCTTCAGGTTGGGTGAACATGAGCACAATAGTACAATTTAACCATCTAATGGTAGCCTTTTGATGAACAACTCAAGCCAAAGGAGCTCTAGAGTTTCAATCGATGAAGGAAATGACATCCTCAATGGCTAATTCATATTGAAGTATGTCTGGTGGAAATAGGAACTTTTGGGGGAAGAAAGTCATAAGCTTCTACACGAGCCATATTTAATGAAGAGAAATTCAACAATGATCCCTTTTGAATATGAGTTTGGTTAGTCAAAGTTTTCCAAGAAGCGTTTAGTTCCTCAAGTACATTCATTTCTTTGGCTCATGGCTCATTGTACAAATTCTTGGGCTCAAGGCCCACTTCATGAGTTTTTAGGCTCGAGGCCCTTTAAGTGTTGATGAGAAAAAAAAAGATGACCAGACAAATCATAAGGCCAATCAACGAATTTTGCTGTTCAATCGCGATCTTGCTGTGGGAAAAAGTCCTTAAGGGTTGCGGAATCAAAGCTCCGATGTGAAAAAAAAAAAAAAAACAAAAAAAACCAAAAAAACAAAAAAAGCAAAAAAAAAAAAAAAAAAGATTTGCTTACTCAATTTGTTCATGAGAATCTTTACAGTAGGGCATCCATTGCATTATGCTTCATCTTAGGCATTACATGCATTGTCCTCAAGCGTCACATCCATTGCATTATGCTTCATCTTAGGTATTACATGCATTGTTCTTAGGCGTCACTTCTGGCATCATATGCATTGCCTCTGGCATCACATGCATTATCCTTTGGTATCACATTCATTGTATCCATTGCATCATGCACCATCTCTGGCATCACATGCAAAACCATTGTCTTTAAATTACCGGGTCCCCGCACCCATTGTCCTTTAGTTTCGGGTCCCCGCACCCATTGTCTTTAAGTTTCCGGGTCCCCGCACCCATTGTCTTTTAATTACCGGGTCCCCGCACCCATTGTCCTTTAGTTTCCGGGTCTCCGCACCCATTGTCTTTAAGTTTCTAGGTCCCCACACCCATTGTCTTTAAGTTTCTGGGTCCCCGCACCCATTGTCTTTTAATTTTCGGGTCCCTGTACCCATTGTCTTTTAGTTTCCGGGTCCTCGCACCCATTGTCTTTTAATTTCCGGGTCCCAACACCCATTGTCTTTTAGTTTCCGGGTCCCCGCACCCATTGTCTTTTAGTTTCCAGGTCCCCGCACCCATTGTCTTTTAATTCCCGGGTCCCCGCACCCATTGTCTTTTAATTCCTTGGTCCCCGCACCCATTGTTGTTTTTAATTCCTGGTCCCCGCACCCATTGTCTTTTAATTCCTGGTCCCACACCCATTGTCTTTTAGTTTAGGTCCCCGCACCTATTGTCTTTTAATCCTGGTCCCCGCACCCATTGTCTTTTAATTTTCGGGTCCCTGTACCCATTGTCTTTTAGTTTCTGGGTCCCCGCACCCATTGTCTTTTAGTTTCTGGGTCCCCGCACTCATTGTCTTTTAGTTTCTGGGTCCCCGCACCTATTGTCTTTTAATTTCCAGGTCTTCGCACCCATTGCCTTTTAGTTTTTGGGTCCCTGCACCCATTGCTTTTTAGTTTTTGGGTCCTCGTACCCATCGCTTCCAAAGCAAGTCAGGGCCTTGTGCCCATAGCTTTTTGCCTTTCTGTTGTCAAGTTTCAGCGGATACCCGATTCCGTAAGCTTTGTGTCTTTTTTTTTAAGTTTTCTGTCAAGCTTCAGTGGATACCCGACTCCGCAAGCTTTGTGTCTTTTTTTTTAAGTTTTCTGTCAAGCTTCAGTGGATACCTGACTCCGCAAGCTTTGTGTCTTTCTATTATTATTATTATTATTTTTGTTTCCTGTCAAGCTTCAGTGGATAACCGACTCCGCAAGCTTTGTGCCTTTTTGCTTGAAGTTTTCCGTCAAGTTTCAGCGGATACCCGACTCCGCAAGCTTTGTGCCTCTTTGCTTTAAGTTTCGACGGATGCCCGACTCCGCGAACTTTCTCTCTCGTTTAATGTCCATTACCTTTTGCGTCAATTTGCTTTCTAAAAAAAAAGGGAGAAGAAGAGAAGAAAAAGAAGAAAGAAAGAAAGAAAAGGAAAAAGAAATGAAAATTTTCATGGACAAAATTAAATCAATTCCTTTGCTTCCCATTTATGTTAAATGTAAAGCAAAGCAAGAAATTTGTTGATACCTAATTTTGTCCATTAAATTTTTAACTTTGTTGCTTAACCAAAAGCTAATAATTGTGTTAAATGATGCTTAATTGTGATATTTTGAACACATTTACTTTCATTTTTTATTATTATTTATTATTTAAAAATTGATAAATGATAAAAAAATAATAAAAATATTTTCTCTTTTTTCCTTTCCTTAAAAACAAGGCAAAAAAAAAAAGAAAAAAGAAAAAAGAAAAAAAAAAAAAAAAAAAAAAAAAAGAAGAAGCAGAAGTTCGAATTGACGATTCTGTCTTGAAACAAATGTCCCTTGTTTTGTCTTTTTAGAAGGCAGGAATGCAGTCCATGGCAAAGCACAGCAGACAAGGAGTTTACATTAAATTGGGTTTGCTAGATTAAAATACACAGTGAACAAAACACTTTCAAATTGGCAAACAACAAATTAGAAGAAAGCCAGCTGTGGCTTCTCTCCTTCTAACCATCAGATCAATTTCTAACATAAGATTGGGCATTAAAAAAAATGAAACAAAGAAGAAAAAAATGAGAAATGATGACAGAATCATGGAACAGGAAATGGTAGCAAAATTGACTTAGTCTACTCTCTACAAAACCAAGAGAGTTCCAGAAAGAAGAAGGAAGAGAGCCATTTTTCATCAAGAACAAGCCCTCCAACGTGCCTCAACCACACACAAAAAACTCATCTTCCTCCATTAACCAAAAAAAAAAAAATAGCAAGCCAACCCTTCAACCCCATTCACGTTTGCACACACCCTCCACTCTCATCTTCAACCTCCATCTTCACCCTCAACCACTAGAATCCACTATCTTCAACCTTCCACCATCAATAACCTCCCATCCAAAATACCACTTTGCAGCCATCATCCATAACCATCATCTCCACCATCTTCAACCGACTCTTCAAACCCATCATCCTCAACCTCCAAACATCCCCTCAACCACCGTGAACCACTTTGTTCCACTAAACCGAAAAACATCCACCACCCACCAAAACCACCATCAAAACCACTTCACCTCCATTCTTGCCAAACACCCCCGTAGCCACCTATTTCCAACCAAAACAAAGGTGACCATCCTCACTCACCATCATCCTCACAGCCAAACCGAAAACCACCATCTCCTCCAACCGTCAACACAACCTGCAAGTCTTCCACATCGTGCGCGACCCACGCGCATCACCGCATCGGACCACGTCTAGCCACCACCCGCGTCGTCCTCTGCTCTGCCGCGTCCTGCCTCAGGCCACTGTGCGCGACCCACGCGCATCTCCGTCTCGGTTCCGATCCACCGTCGCCGTCGCACGCCGTGAGCCCCTCTCTCCCACGCTTCTCGTTTTCCCTCACCCTCTCAATCTTTCTTTTCTCTTCTTTTGATTTACAAAACCCGATCTATCGTTTTCTTCTTTTTTTTTTTTTTTTTTTTTCTCTTTTTTCCTTGATGGGCTAGCACCATTTCCGTTTTAAAACCTTTTTTTTTCTTTCTTTTTTCTTTTCTTTTTTTTTTCTGGTAATGCTAAAATAGAAAAAGGGGTGGAATATATAAAAAAAAAGGATCAAAATATGTTTTGTGTTTTAGGATTTAGTCATTGTTTGACGATGTTTATTTTACTTAATGGTATATTTTATGTTATGTTTTGTGATTAATGAAAAATAAAATAAAATAAAAAGAAAACAAAAATGGGTAAAAAAATCTAAAAATAAAAAAAATAAGTTTTGCTTTGGGTTGTCTGATTTGTGATGTTTATGTTTAATCTTCTTTAGTTACTTGGCTCGTGGAAGCTTGTGTTTATTTGTTTGTCTTCGTATATTTCTTAAAAGAAAAATAAATAAATAAATAAATAAAAATCTTTTAATCCACCCAATGACCAATGATGATGATTGAATAGTGGATGCTATCTTCAATGTCGTTGAGTTCATAAGGGTTTATTGAGTAGCCTAGTGCTGCCTTGAATCCCGTGCGATGATGATTTGTTTTCAAACAAAATTCCTTTTCAAAAATTTCTTTCTTAATTAAAATCAATCAACTCATAATCATTTTCTAAAGAATTACGTGACTTTGAGTTCTCCATTGTACTAGGAGATACGTAGGAGCAGAAATCAATTTCTGTCAAGCCAAAAAAATAAATTTTCATAATTTGGTTATTTCTTTTATTTCTGTCCAAAAAATAAAAAATGAAAAATAATAAATAATTACACAGTCTCTTGTTTAAAGGGTTTAAAATAAATATATTTGAGATTATTAAAAATTTGCACAACTAACTTAAGGTACCGTTTATGGAACGGGCAGTGTATGGTGCTAATACCTTCCCTACCTGTAATTGACTCCCGAATCCAAACTCATTTTCAAAGACCAATTTTCCTGATAAAATGGTTTTTCTAATGTTTTCCCAATTTAAATAAACATTGGTGGCGACTCCATTGATTTTATATTTTTCGATCGTCCCGTCGCGATCCCGGTTGCGACCCAGTACAACACAACTTTGTACAATCAATGAAAATACATATGAAAAATAATTAGGCATGTGTAGTGCCATGCTACGTCTACCATTTGAACAATTTTAATTTTATATAAATGATAAAATATCTATTTGAATATTTTTTATCCTGAAATATAAATTCAAATTTTAATTATTACTGAATTTTTATTTCATTTAAATTCTATCATACTTCTATTAATTAGTTTAACTTTTCAAATTTAAAATTAACACATTATAAATGGCGTTGGTCCAAGTGGTGATAGATGGACACCTTAAGTATTAAAATTGAGAAACACAAAATTCTTCTTGATTAATATATATGTTTAATGTAACTACTAACCTTAAATATAATTCAAAATTATATAATTATTATTTTGTTGTTTATGTTCCTCTTGTTTGATATTAAAAGAAGTAAAAATTCACCCTATGCTACAATAAATAATTTTTTTACAATGAAACTATATATATATATATATATATAATTTTGAACTATGTGTGTATTACTTGCTATTAAGGGAATTGATATATGTACATATATTAAAATTTTCACATTTTTTGGATTTGATGATTGACATTTAATGATTGACATTTATTTTTTGTCATTCATTATAGCTCTTTACTTTTGCATGTTTAATGATGATTGTCACGATTGGGGCACAACGAGATGATGGAAAAATTTAAGAATAATGTAGTCGCTATTAATTTTTTATTGTGTAAGAAAAATGATTGGAAAAGTCCTAAAAAATTCTTTGGTATTTAAAATTAGGTAAGACTTGAGAGTCGATTATGTATGAAAATTGATGAAAAATAGTTAAATCCTATAACATCTTTGATACACTCATCTAAATGTCACTATTCTAAATTAGTTGTGCAAATTAATAATAATTTTATAAAAATTTATGTTACCCTGAAAGAAAATATTAACACATATTTACAAGGAGAAATTAAAAAAATTAATTTACAAAATTTACATTTTGACTTGACTTATACGATTATGTATCCCCTCCATGTAATAGGGAATTAAGGCTATGTTTAATGCACATGATAGTATAAGATCTGATAGTATAAGATAATAAGATAAATGCTGATATTATAAAGGATTTGATTATTTCTTATACAATCATATATTTAGTGCCCAATAGTGTAAGAATCTTGATAGTATAATAATTATTTAATATATCTATAGTAACCTTTAATATAAAAAAAATAAACTATATTTTTTCAATTAGATAAAAAAATTACAAATCCGCTACAAGTTTGTATCATTGAGTGTAAGAACTGGGCGGGGGAGATCTAGTGTAAACTGGTTTGGGTCACCGCCAACATCATCAAGCTGCAAATTTACGACTTCTTTGTGTTGGGTCATGGCTTTGTGCTGGGGGAGATCTGGTGCTTACGGGTTTGGGTCACTACTGTAAGAAGGTCTGGGTGGTCCATGGTGATTTGCAGCCATGGCCACCGCCAACGAAAGACAATTTCGGGGTTGGTCACAGATCTGGCACAATGGAGCTTGCAGGTTGCAGGTGAGGTGGCGAGGGGGTCTGTGGTTCGGGTTAGGTGGCTTTACGAGTTTGGGTTCCGAGTGGTTGAGGATGAGGTAAGTCTGAGTAGTTGGCCATGTGGATAGTTCTGATTGGGTCATTGGCGAGTGGGGTTGAGGTGGAGACGTGGTTTAGGTGAGGGACAGGGCAAGAGATGATGACCCTTGCATGGTGGTAATAGTGGCCAAGGTTGACTATTGACAGTGGCTTAGGTGAGAGAGAGTGAGGCAGAGTGGTGGTGAGGAACAGCGGCTGGGGTGGTGAGGCAAAGTGGTGGTGATGAGGAACGTGGTGGTGGGGGGTTGATCTTGATGAGTTTCAGTTTTGAGTTCTTTGATTTCTATATATTACAAGTTGAGGGTAGTGGTGGAAGAAAAATCCTATTAAGTTAAATCAAGGGGTCATGGAGAGGATAGTATTATACTATTAGAGTGGGATCGATAAAAAATTTTGATTGAATTTGACTATTTTATCAGGTAGACATACCAAACACCTGATAAAATTAGATAATATTAACTTATACAATGTATCAAACATAACCTAAAAAGCATGTAATTTTTTAAAAAAAATATTTGTGTTAGTTGATTTTAATTGTGAAAAAATTGAAAAGATGGATTAAAATAAAATTAAAAGACAAATTCACTCTTGTATTGAGTTTAAGATAGTATATATTATACGATAAATCCTTACGATTTATGATACTTGAAAATTGTAAATCATACTGTTGATGTCATAGCTGCTTTTTTTAAAAGTAACAGATTTATTTTTGAAAAGTAAAGCTTAGTGCAAAGTGTCTCACATGATTAGCAAATTATCACAAGCTAGCTAACCTTTTTATTTTCTCTATGAAAAATTTATCTCTATAAGTATTGTTATATTATAAATTGAGATCACAGTTCACTTCAATTGCAATAAGCTAATACTTTTTTATTATAAGAAATTAATTTAAAAAAGATTTTGTAAAGAAGTTACATGAGCAAAATAAAATTAAAAGAAACCCAAAGAATGCAAAATAAGGAGTAAGGAACTAGCGAGGAGAAACAATAATAAAAACTTACCACAATTTTCCACCATTTCAAAACAATAATATAATGAAAACAAATTGCTATACCTTTTGCCCAATCTACCTTACGTTGACAAATCAAACTTTTCTTAGTCAGCAAATTAGTGGACCCTTAATATCAAAATTAAAACCTATATATGACAGCAAATTATATGAAATCAGAGCACATGTTTAAGTTTCGGAACCCATATATAAGTGGACTAAAAATAAATAATTATATGAAATAATGCAAATGACATGTAAAATATCTTTTTTTGATAATTAATTTTATAAAATAATTTTTAAAAAAATAAAATTTATAAAATGGGTCACAGACCTTGAAGGCCACCCACATGAGTGGGTGGTTCAAAACTCACAAGGGGATGGTGTTCTTATTATTATTATTACTTGCAAAATAATAATCATTTTTAAGAGTTAAAATGATTATTTTGGTATGTAATCGTTATGTTACTGATGGCCACCCGAAAATGATTATTTCAACAGCTGCTACACATCATTATCAAAACTGTCTGCAATTACTGTTAGTACCTAAACTAGTTGACTGATAGTCCGCAAGCAATATGTATAAATCCTCAATGTCGTCCTCAACCTTCAATTTAGATATTAGACTAAAAACCTCAATTTAGACGGAAAACAAGAATGAAATAATTTAAAAGAGTTACTCACAAATTGTCTTTGAAAATCTTAGCTAGCCCTACGATCTCTTTCATCGTCTCTGCCTCATATTTCCCTCAATTTCTGGGCTTTGTTCTAGCCTCTATCTGTGTAGACTTCCACTCACACCTCCATCTGTAGAGATACACTTACCCTCACACCAGGCTCTCCCTCAACACCATGAATGTATCCTGTGTCTTTCAATTTAGTCTTTTTTTTTTTTTTGAAGTTTTAATCTACTAATGTGAAAAACAAAATCAAAATGTGTTATCTTGTAATTTCTTTTTTAATGAGTATTTATTGCAAAGCCCCACCTTAACTTCACTTTATATATATATATACATACACACACACGTGTGTGTGTGGGACCCGAAGAAATAAAGATAGAAACATTAAAATCAATAACAAACACAACGAATAATATATCAATCATTCTTTTTCTTTTGTTGACAAAACCAGAGCTAAGTCATTAATTGAGGGAAGATGACAAACCGGTCAGCAACATTCTCCTCGTTTCTCAGTTAAAGAAACAAAATGAGACTAGCACATTCCAAACGTGAAAGAAGTCTGCAAATATTAATGTCCTATCTACGCTTTTCATCAAACAATGGATGACTGTTGGGAAAATGGGAAAATGATACATTTAACCACTCCTTAAATTGTGGTACATTCTATACTTCACAAACGTAGGTCAAATGTTTAGGTTTTAATTAATCTCAATCAACCTTGTAATTTGTTTACTTATTGACCATTTTGATTGGTGATTTGTCCTCTTAATTGATGTTGATTGATTGATATAATGTTTGATTGATCTGAATCAATCTTAATTTTATTGGTATTTATCCACCTAATTATTAGACTCTAAAACCTTACCCAATGGTTATAAATAAAGGCCTCGAGTTCTTGGACACACTACAAAAATTTTCTCACAATTATACTCCATTCTCTAAACTCAATTTTTTATTAAAGTTTTTAGATGCAAAAGTCGACTTCAAAATATTTTCAAACAGCAAAAACAAAGAAGGGACTAGTCAGTGCACACTAGCAGCTGAACCCATCTGAATCCTAGAAGTCAACTGCTGGTGCTGGAGAATATCTGTTTGCATCATCCCTGAAGTGAAATTGTTTTTATATATCAACAATGGTCAAACAATCTCACAGACAGTTTTATTTGTTCTTTCTAATGCTTTTAATTGATTACTATTGTGTCCTCTACTGTGTTAAAATCCTACACAATTAAATAAAATTAAAATAATCTTTCATTTTTTATATATTTTATACTAAAATTACTGAAGTTTCAATCTTACCATTATCATTCACAGTAAAACTAAAACCTCAATATCAATGTCATTCATATTGACCAAAGATTTTTCCTTATACAATTATGTATTTTGCTACTCGATGGTAAATTCCTAATTTTCCATTGCTATATTTGAAATTGAAATTGAAACTTCCACAAGTTCCACAAAGAAATCATTTGTGTCAGCAGACAGATAATTCAATTGTAGTTTCATACAAAACCAAGAACAATGCCCTCCCAATATGGTACTAGTAAGATGCTATAAAAAATTATTTAACACATATATATATATATATTACCCAATATATCTAAATAATCCTCTAAGTGCTTATTTCAATAACCCATCCAAGCAAAATCTTTTTCTTCTTCAGGACCCCAAGCATAGGAGGGAGGAAACCCCAAGTGGGAATGCTTGGGTGTTGGCATATTCAAAGGACACAACAGCACCAACATTAATAGGTTGTCCATTGTTCACAAGGCAGTCATTGTCACCCACACGCTTGAATATGTTAGGGAGGATGAATTTCTCTGAGCTAAATGACCCACAATTGACATGGATTTGGGCTATTTTGCAATCTATGGGGCACTCGTTGAACACTTGCACAGAGTAGATTGGAGTTCCACTTGGCATTGCACCGATGGTGCCTTGTGTCACCTTAATGAAACTATTCTTGCATTCCACTGGGTCATCAATTGCTTTCAGCCCACCATTTTCTGCACCTGTTAACACAATGAAATTAATATTAATCATAAAAAAAGATGAATATTTTAATTCAATTGCTTGTTATTCTCTTTCTCTCTCTTTTTAGATTTCTGGGGGACTATTAAGGAAAAAAAAAAGTAAATCAATGAATGAATAAAGAACGACAAGAAGAAAGAAAACCATTGATAGCAAGCATAAGCAGCGCAAGAGTTATGGCCATGGCTAAATCTTTGTTGTATGACATGCTTCTTTATGCTCCAAAGGAAACTTTCATAAAATGGATATGTTTGTGTTAATCTTTTTGAAGTGTATGGGATGATGAGAATGTATGCCATGCTTGGTCTATTATACAGTAATATATAATGCTTCATTAATTGCTTTAGGATCGTTTGGGAATTTCCATTGCTGTTAATGAAATTTAATGGTATGATTGAGTGAAAATTTAAGTGCGCAAGCAATTTCTGTATGTGGCTTGTGGCTTAAAAGGTCATCCACACTGAACATAGATAGCAATGCCAAGGGGAATGAATCACAAGAAAGAGTAACTAATTTGCGTATGTTATGAATATTTATTGGAAAATTGATGTCAAAAAGCGATTACAGAAAATTATTATCTGATTTATTTATTAAAAAATAAATTTGATTTTGATTTCACAATGATTTAATTATAAGAAAACTTGTATCTGATTCAAATTTAGTTATAAGAAAATTTATTTCTTATTAGGATTTGATTTAGTGTTGAATACTTAACCCTTAAATTATATGTTAGAATATATGAAAAATATTTCAAAATATCTTTATTATTTCTTGAAATATTTTAGAATATTATAGATGATTTTTAAAGACACATTTGATTTATTTTTTTATTTTTGTTATTAAGACAAATTTGATTATTATATTAAAATATATTTATTTTTGTAATTTAATTTTATTTTAAATAAATAATTATTGACATAAACCTATATAAGGTAAATCATATTTGTATAACTAAAATTCAAACAATATACACATATTTGATATTGATTAATTACATTCTTCTCTTGCTATTATCTTCTCTATTTTGATTTGTTTATGCTTACTTTCATAACAGTATAAATAAAATGGTACAGTTGAGTGGAATGTTAAATTTAAGATACATTTCAAAACAATACAGAAAATGTAAACGGAATCGTTACTGACATTTATCCTCGTCATGCTCAGTGTGTGATGACATTTTTTAGATAAAAGTCATCATCACCTTTATCCTCGTCATACTTCAAGGAGATGTATCGAGTTAGAATCTTTATCCAAATAGGTAATTTATCTAATATTAATCACACATTATTTTTCTTTATGATTTATATCAGATTTTTAGGTTAAATAGCCTTCAACATGATTAGAGCGTCAACGGGTCAGAGTGTGTGTTTGTGTGTGTGTGTTTTGTTTTTTTCATGGGGCAGAATGTGCTCAAATATGGTCAAAGGAAAGTGCCACATAAATATCAAACAGCTCTGTTTATCTTAACTATTATATTTAACTTCATATAAATTTAATAGAAGTTGCATAGGAATTAATCAAGAAATTCTGAACTAAAATTTTTTGACAATAAATATATGGGATTAAGTTTAAAAGCATGCAGCCTGATGATTTCCCACTTTTTGAGGAGGGTAATGTTTAATGCTCTGCGCACCATGCCCAGGAAGATTTCAATATGTGCCAAACATTAAACATATAGAACAAGTTGCGTTGAGCACTTGACACGGAAATTCTTAAGTGCTATAATAGCAAAATATTTATTTACTCTATCGTATTGTATGTGTACTATTTCGATAATATGATCTATCATTATCTGTCACTTCATCTACTCTTTTTAATACTATAACTAAAGCAGTACATATTCAATGATGCAAAGAAATATCCTAATCCCAAAGTACTTAAGAATTTCTCAGTGGTTCGTTGTTGTGATTGGAGATTGGAGTAGAGCAGAGTAGGGCATACTATGCCACTGGGATTTATTTTACACCTGAATGTGCCCTCCAACCTTGTGTTGTGGTATAGCTCATTTCTCAACTTGCAATTCCTAAATATTGTGTTTGAAACAAATAAAAATAAGAAATAATCTGATTTAATTTGATTCAAAAATCAAATTTTGTATTTAAAATTAAAAAAAAAATATATTTAAAAATCAAATTTTATATTTAAAATTTATTAAAATAAAAATTAATTTAATTTAATTTAATTATTTTATATTTTAACCATTATAATAAGTAGTTATAAAATAATTACTAAAAATAAAATAATTTATTTATTTTAAATCACATTAAATCTTAATAAATTCTATTAAATTTAATAAAATTTCTAAAACAAAAAAAATAAAATCTATAAAATTTTATAAATCAAATCATTTCTTATTTTTTTAACATTTCAAACACAAAATTTAATTAAATTTAATTTACAAATAAAATCATTTCTTATTTTTTTTATTCCAAACACAATCGAACTTCCTACAACTGACGGAATATTTAGAAGGAAAGGAATGTACATCATTTCAACCATAATACCCTTGACTTACTGTATAAAGGTTACTGGCTATGAAATCTTTATAATCCACGCTCCAGAACAAAATATAAAACAATGAAATCACAATCAATTTTTTTAGGGGTGGGGGCGGTGGGGGTGTTCTAGAATTCTATCACGCAGTTATGCAAAATAATAAACTAATAATTTAATCAAACGCGAGAATTAATGTGATCAACGAGTAGGAATGACTATTGAAGTTAACAACAAAAAAGCAATGCTTTGAATGGTGGTGGTTACATATGAATGAATATGCAGTTATACAATGATCATCAGCTGCTAATGTTAAAAATATTACCCCTAAAATCTTACTTTACATAATATACATGCTGGTTGGAAAACATATTATCCTAATTCAACCACAAAACCTGCCCCATCCTCCTTTTTGAGTCTATCTTGCGAAGACAACCTTCAAAGGAACTTTAAGTGGATGTTGAAGGACATTCTGCCAAAATTCCAGTGTGCTTAATGACTTCTTATTATCCTAAACAGTTGCCAGTGATTTGCATACAGTTAATACTGAGAAATGTTAAGCATTCAATCTATAAGAAACAATAAGAAAGCTGCTTTATATCTTGCCTTCCCAATCGAGACAGCTCAGGTTCTGCCAATAGCATATCTTGCAGTGGTTTCACGTCAATTCCTTTATCACCAGAGCTATAAGAACTACAAGAAATGTGATTTCTATTTTGGTTAAAGGTTAGCAGATATTAATAGTTAGTGTGTGTGTGTGTATATATTATATACATAGAATATTCGATCATCATCTCGAAGTTGAAAATAGCCAAAATGGGAGCAAAGGCATAATTATTCACCTACAGTCCACTTGGACCCCATAACTTATTCCCAAACATTCTTAGTCTTTTGACATATCAGAAATGCATGAACATGAAGATGCACATACATGATTCTTAAGGTCAGATCCTCAACTGTTCCTCCTAAATGGCATTCATGAAGTCCCCCTGCCCTTCCCTATTCAGTATTATCAATTTGCTTAAGTCTTAGGAACATCCCATCAAAGTAGACAACATGAGTCTAAAACTTAAAAGAATAAATAAAGCTTACCCATAAACATGATCCATAGAAAGTAGCCTGTGGTGAAGTTTGTAGTCATTGCCAACATAAGTCACAATTAGGCTACCTGCATCTGGGTGGGGCCAGCTTCTTGAGGTGGGGAACCGTAATATAAAGGTACCAGGTTCTTCAAATCCTGTGGGACCTTGAAGTGAAGCTTCTGCTTCCTCCTTAGTTATGAATCCTTCTATCCACTTTGGTGATGTGGAATTCCAGATAGGATTTATCCAGTCCCTCGATATTATAGAAGCTACAGGGTACAACCAGCACCACAACTTCTCAAAGTTCTCTTGGGCTAGATACTCTTGAAATCCAGCAATCCTTCTCAGAAGCTCTAGGTCCTGCAACAATTACAAAAACTATGATATTTTTGCAGGCTATTTTTCTAAGGTTCTGATACGTACAAAAACCCAAAGACCACTAATAACTTGCATTTCTTCTCTTTACTTTTACTCTTTGTTTAGATTTCTAATAATGGCAAAATGTTCATAGGTACTTTCTCCTGAAAAGAAATAACTGGAAAGGCCTAGCTCTACCCGATGGATTTTAGCCCATCTTGGCAATATTTTTCCCAATAAATAAGATAATAATGCCAGAACACATAAGACTCATACAATATCTTATTTATAGCATTTTACTGTTTTAATAACCAGAAACTGATGTATTAGTGCCCCTGTAATGCTAATTACACAACTCTTCAGTGCATAAATGATTTACAAACAGAAATAACTTTCAAAAAAACAAGTTAATAAATGTTTAAAGAGGTAGTAAATTTATCACTGAAAAAAAAAAAGAGGTTGTAACTTTCGTAAAACATAACAGTATTTTTTCTTTACAAATAGTCAAGTAAAATTTGTACATATTTTATGCAAATTCTTATTTGTTTTCCAAGAGTTTCTAACATGTTTTGTGAAAAGTGTGTGAACATAAGATTTGTGTAACCAGAATTTCCTTTTAATAAATTGCTTCTTCATTTTCACAAGATTTTTCATTTCACACAAGGTTAAGCATATTGTATGACCTCACAAGACCATCTGTTATCTTATCTAAAAACTTGAGTCAAACAGCAGTACCATGTTGTCTCAACTATAAAATGTTTCCAAGGGCAGTCAAAACAAAGAAATAGGACCTGATGTGAGAGAGATCTTGAACCACAAGAAGCAATCTTCATGAATTGCTCTTCAATCTCATATACTGCACTCTCCCAAGGAATGTGGTGGTTGTTTGGAGACATCACCTTCCAAAGATTAGTTCCATCTGCTATCAATCTCTTGGCAATTAATATTTGGTTTCTGATTTAAAAACAGAGCCAGTAGTTAAAAAAGAGTAAACATGCTAGGTAATTGCAGTAAACACACAAATGATTATATTGAATAATCCTTGAAAAAATTAGTACATTTTGTTCTGAGAGTCAAAAAATAAGGATAGAAGAATGCAGGTATAAAATGTATTCGTAAGAAGGTTCAATTTGGATTTAGATTTAGTGCATTATCGCTCATCAATTGAGACCGAGCAAGTGGTCCAGGCATCCAGTTGGTGTTAGCTATTGTTAGAGAAAGTAATAAAGCCATTCATAAGCCTACACCTAATAGCTGAAGCTTTTCAGAGAGTTGGTTATTGACATGGTATAAGAGCCTCCATAATCAAGTGATCAGGAGTTTGATCCTTGCTGCCCTCATTCTTCTAAGTAAAAGTTGAAATTTAACACATGGTTAAATGAGCCTGTGCATTGCCCATGCTTCAAGCCCAAAGGGATTTTGCATGAGGGTGCGTGTTAGAGAATGTAATAAAGCTATTCATGAGCCTTCACCTAACAGCTTAAGCTTTTAGCAGAGTTAGTCCTTGACAGTTATCATATGCACCACCAATGTCACACTCGAAAAGATGAATACAAGTGGTGAGTATTATATTTGAAACTGAAAATACAAAGCAGCTTAACCTTGGAATTGATTATGATTTGAAGAATAATTGTTGATAAACATCTTAGATTCTCAGCACAACCTTAGTTACAAGCAATTATGCCCAACTATCATCCTTTATGGGCTGCTAATGTAATTAAATAACTTTGTAAGCAAGATCACCTACCCATGGTGTGAACATCCTGAATAGAGTGACACATGATGAGCCAACTCTGAAATTTCTTTGTCAGAAGCAAAGGTAGCAATTTCCTTAAGCATGAGAGATCTCTCAGTCAGGCCTGCCAGGCAGTATTTGAAAATGGTCATATCAGATATTGGATATCTTCTACTTGCCATACTATTTGAAGGTGAATTTCTCTCCCCTATACTCTCTGAATCAGATGGAGAGTCATCTGGTTCATCAAAGTTAGCAGGTCTGGCATCCAAGCTTGTTGTAAACCCATTCTCAACCTAATTTACAATAAGTTTGCAGTGATAGTTCAATAATTAGTATAAAAGAGAGTAAGATCTATTTATGACAAAACCCCTAAAGAAATAATTAAAGGAAACATCAGCAAAGGTTTACATAGCATGTAAAGTGAGTAGGTATGGCCCATGAAGGCTCTACCACTTGGCAGAAGGAAAGAAGAAAGTTGGATCATTACAGTCCAGGTTACACCAGTTACATTAAAATCTTTATGTTAGAATTTAGAAATAAGAGAGTTTCTAGCAGGCATATCATCTACTTGACAAGATCAAATTGGCCTTATAATCTAAGAGAACATGTTCAGTGTTAGATATAAATGAAGACCATTCCAAGGCCTTCTCCTAAAGGCTAAAAATTTTAAGTTAGTTGACTACTTGACATGATATCAAGGCCTGTTTGGCCAAGTGGTCAAGGTTTTGATCCTCACCGCCCCTTACTCTCCTAAATTAATTAAATCTTAGCACAAGGTGTGAATTGGCTTGTGCTTTGTCCTTGCTTCGGCATTCACGTAAGGTGGTGTATTAGAGACACAATAAACCATTCCTTGGCCTTCTAAAGGCTAAAGCTTTTAGTAGAGTTGGTACCCTGAAATTTAAAAAAGGATCATTAGTGTTCATGATTTATTCTATTTTCACTACTCTCCGGACTCTGTTCAACAAAGGTCCTGGATTGTCTGGAAAGCAAAGGTTACAAAATTCATATTCTAAAGTCGAAACATGTTTGCTTAAATTAAAGTACAAAAATAACATACGAACACATAATATCTGGAAAAGCTAACAGAAAAATGAAATATTCCAATTTTATCTATGTTGATCACACCAGTCTCTAGTGACTGCAGTAACATGTTTTGCATAATAGCCAAAAAAACTATAATGTACTAGGTAGGCCATACATGCACATGCCAAGTACCATTTGCTGTTTGTTACATTGCTTTTATTTCTATATGCTTAAGATAAAATATTAAGATTGAAAAAGAAAACAGGTAACTACCTGATTAGCAGTCCAGACATGAGAATTACATTCCTCATCAGGTTGCTCTAAGGTGGGATCAGCCTTCACTGATACAGATATCTTGTCATGTCCTAGTCTAAACCGCTTCATCAGTGGATTGGCTTTTGCTTCATGACCAGAATGTTGATGTTCCAAGGACCCATCATCCATTGCTGAAGACTGTGATAAACTAAGTCGATGAAGAGCAGAAGTTGACCTTTTCCACACCAGAGTTGACAATCGTGTGTTACGGCTCCTGGAGATGCATCGAATTGGACGGGAGTATGTCTCGAGAAAAGGATAACTTCCTAATTTTGGGACACAAAATCTGATGAGGAACAACCTGTTATCACACTTGGATGAAAGCTGGAAAATGGAAAATAGTTACTGATAGAGCCAGAGAATTTTGGAATGAAATGACATGGACATAAAATTATAGACTGAGAGAGCAGAGGAAACTCAAACATAGTAGTCCAACATGAATTTGAGACAAAATATGCTTATATTTTATGACATTGTAATTGATGTTGAATGACAAGTGCTACCAGGTCAATCAATCTAACATATCAACCCATCATCATTTAGTTCTAAGAAGCACAGAGTTCACCACTTAGAACTTTTAGGTAGACCACAGTTGACAGAGTGATATGATTAATTATAATATTTTACTACAAAATTATTTCAAGGTCTCTACTGTGCTTCTAAATTTCCACGAATAACTTGTTCATTACAGAGAAAACTATAAATTATTGACAGAAAGGACCTTGGCCAAGGATATATATGAAATCATAGTTTCAAGGATTCACCTTGAGGATTATGCCTCACTGTGTTGCACAACCATCATAAGTAACAAAATTGCCCACACATTAGACATCCCAAAAACAAGTACCTACTTTCTCTGGTAGAAATTTCACATTTTTTAATATAAGAGAATATGTATTTTTAGGGTGTAGTGACCTTGAGAATATGTATTTTTAGGGTGTAGTGACCTTATTTCTGTGAGCAGTTGTATCTGCTAATAGTTAAATTATGAGGGAGCTCAAAAATGATTAGGGAGTTGACTTGAAAACCTATTTCAAATATGGTTATCTTTCCTCATTATAGGATTTTTGAGTCAGGTGCCTATCTGTTATATACATTAGGAAATATAAAGGCAGTATTTGAAATTATGGTAAATGGTATAAGTATGAACAATTGGCCATTGCTTATAATATAGGCCATCATGTTACTTTCCAACTAAAAATTTGCCTTTCCTGGAATTATCAAATAGTATATAATAGGGCAAGAAGCTTGCAAATGTTAATCATCAAAATTCAAAATACCTCTCATCAGAAGGGACAGCATAAGCCAACATCTTATACATGATAATATCTTTACCTGAGATATCTTGAGCTTAAATGATGCACGCCCCAGCAAAAGTTTACTCGGTCTTTCACTAGAAGAAAATTCAATTCCATCATAGCTAACCAAAAGGGGTGCTTCTTCATCAGTTGTATTCTCCACTGGTGCCCCCGTGTCAGCATACAAAAGTGAAGCAAAAACCTGCTAACATCAGCAAAGGGTAATGTGAATACTACAAATCCTACCTCCCTTCCAAGTAGAAAGCATTAACTTGAGCAGTATTAAAGCCAAGATTATAAACCTCATTCTCCTTATCTACAGGCTGGCCAACGGCATTTGATAGAACAACATCCAAAGAGAAGTTCCTACGACAAGATGCCTGTGCCAAATTATGCAAAGGCAAAGTTGACATTAAAGTTTTAACTGAAAAGGAAAGTTAGCACTGGAATTAATTTGTGCACTAGACACTATCATCATAGGAAAGAAAAAAGTAAACATTAATAGTTGCATCTTGAAAAATAGAGCAGTTTGTATGCTAGTACTAGGCAACAAGTAGCTGATGCAGTCAAGCTACATGACCGGATAATTGCAGCATAAATGATAAATATTTATTTTATCTCACAGGGAAATATCATATTATTGTACAAACATGCATGTGAACCAATAAAAACGTAACTAGTCAATAATAAATCTCTATATGTGACTTATGATTAGAGATATAATAAAGCCATTTATGTGCCTTCATCTAATAGCTTAAGCTTTTAGGAAAGATGGTTCATGACATTGTATTAGAGCATCTATGACCAAGTGGTCAGAAATTCAATCCTTACTGTCCCCATTCTTCTAAATAAAAATTTGACTTTCAGCACAAGATAAGGTGGGCCTGTTTATTAACCACACTTCAAGCCCAAAGGGCCCTTGCATGAGAGAGCGTGTTAGAGATATGATAAAGTCATTCATGTGCCTTCACACTTAAGCATTGGGAGAAATGGTTTGCAACAATTATATTGTCATGTGCCTTGGAACAACTATAAGACAGAATCTTTTACCTCTCACTAATCAGGTTAATAAATAAAGAATCACACAGCAATCGGCACGCTACCCCTCTCCATCATCAATTTCTTTTTGCATTTGAACATTTTATTGTAACTAACTAATTTGTCTCAACTCTTAACACTGCAGACTTGTCCATATATGGTTAAATACTCATCTTAATAAATTCATGATAAAAGTTTCTTTTTCCATTTAGAGCCTCAAAACTACACATGCATAGAAGCAATCAACGTTGTTAATTAAATTATTACAGTCATATAACTATTTAAGACGTGTTATATGACTAGGACATTTATGCACAGCGCATCTGTAACACAGTTTTAAGGCTGTGAATATAGAAGACAATATAAGCATGAATTATAAGCACCTTCAAAATGACAAACATAAATTTTATCGCATATTTCCAAAATTATACTCCAACAGAAAATGGAAGGTTTAATCCAGAGCTTTCTCTATATGATTCATAAAAATGAACACGTAGAATAGATTAACAGGGTGTCTCGCACAAAACATCTTTCTTACCTTGCCACCAACAATGCTCCAAACACCATCATTTTCTTCTTCAATCTCAGAGGCAGATGATTCATCAATTGATAACTTCAGAGGAGGATCCTGGCATCATGTAATATAGAGTTGTCAAGAAAGGAGCTAATAAAATTTTGTGATGATTCAGATAACCTAAGAGAATGTACAAACTCATGAGGAACTACAGCAGAATTTCAAGAGAGTAAACTACAATTACAGAATCACCTTTAAATGGCAATCCTTAATAGAAGAAACAAGAGGGAATACTTCAAAATTGTGCACATAACCCTGAACACTATTTCCATCTCCACCAACATTTGCCAAAGTTATTTTCTTCAAATTACTTGAATTGGATTCCTTATTTAATAAGGAAGACAGAGACCTTTTTCCTACAATCTCTCCATTAATCTGAAGCTGGATATGATTTGGACAAACCTGTAATGACACAAGAAGATAGCCATCTCATATATTCCCATTAAATAAATAAAAAAAGAAAAGGAAAGGATTAGTCTCTCCAAGTGGCACCAAGGAAAGTGCTACATTGTTATTGAAGTGCTTTCAGGGAAGGCACAAACTTGGGTAAATTGGAAGCCTTTTTCTTTCTGTTTTCATTCTATTTACTCTTGCTTTTGAATTCCAGAAAGCAAATATGAAAAATCAATATCATACAGAAGAGTAAACATGCATTAGGGTCAATGCCTTATCCTATAATAAATAGTTTGTAGGACCGGAGTACAGATGATATCTCGGTGAAGTGAAAGCCATCCACAAAGAAACATATAAAAGAATTGACACAACGCAATCCTCAAGACTCAAGTAATCATAGAAGATACCTCAAATCCAACATGAACCCATTTTTCCACTGGAAACTCAAAATCTACGGTTGCATGTGGAACTTCTGCCCAGGAATTGATATTGCCAGTATCAGGAGCTTCTTCATGTAAGAGAAGAACTGGTAAAAGATTGATTCTCTTATTATCGTTAATAACAAGAAAAGGAGCACTTTCGGAGATATCAGAGCAAACCTGCATACCCAATTAGTTTATTTAGCTATGCCTTGAATGAATTAAATAAAAAATACTGCATACATACCCAAAAGGTAACAAAACGATGAATTGCAATCGAAGAATTACTACTGGTAGAAAGTTGGACATGAAAAATTGCAACTTTAGAGTGAAGTATGTAGACAGCAGAACACATGAAACAAAATAATTACTTCATCTGATCTCTCTGAGTAAGCCACAATGTTAAAGTGGTACAGTCAAATTTCCAAAGCCTTCTGGATTGCACCAGAGAGGTGGTATGGACTGGTGGGTCTGAGAAGTTTTATCAGTCTCAGTTACACAATGTGAGCATCATATATAGCCATATATAATTGCAGAGGTCTAGTCTAAATTCTAAAACAGAGGGATAAAAGATTTAGGATCAGAGTTTGAAGTAGAATAGGGAGCAGACTATTGAGCACAACATGGTGAATAGGGGATCAATTTGCACAAATAAAACAGGGAAAAACGTAGGATAGGAGGATGCTAAAATTAGGATGAAATACAAAAGAGAAAAGAAAATACATACCAAGAATATCTATAGAATACATAAATATGCAAAAAAATTGGTGAAAAAGATGACCACTACTGATAAACCAATAAAACATTTTGCATCAGCTGAATTAATCCTATTAAGACTCCAAAGGACAGAATTTGAAAATAATTCACAGGGTTTAGATACAGAATAGAAAATTACAAACTGAAAGGAGCTTTCGGACTCAAGAATACAAGAACTTGAGAACCACTAAACATGAACTTGAGCCATAACACAAAATGATCTATACCGAATGGATTAATGTAGTCCATCAACTGCCATAACAAACTTCATGTGCAGTGGCAGTGAAACATATAACAAATTAAGAATTTGCCAGTTTCTTATGCCTGATTCGTACAAGATAGATAACATAACAAAATGTAAGAGATTATATACGATTCAAATCACAATTACTGACCCCGAAAAACAAGGTGACCAAACTGATGATTATAAATTTCAAGCTACACTATCATCAGAATGCTTAATCAAGATTTAAAAACAATCTTAACCCCCCCCCCCCCCCCTTTTTCCCCCCCCCCCCCCCCCCAAACTCTGTATCATAAAAACCAAAGACACAAACCCAGAATGAAGGTAAACTGCCATTCTAAAAGAACTGAAATAAACACACAAAACCCATCAAATGAAATAAAAAGAAAAAGAAGAAAACTTTAACATTGTTCCAGGAAACAAGCAAGAAACGGGTTTGGCAGAAAAAGTGAAGAGAAAGAAAAGAAGGGAATATATTACCTGCTGGACAATGGTAGCAGGGAATGTAGTTGAGCTCATCAAATAAACCCAAAAGCAGAGAGAGAAAGTTCCCTCCTTTCCTTCAATTTCTATTCTTAAATCATTCAGCGAAGAGTACCCTTCAATTCCCATTGCATCAGTGCCCATGATCTCTTTTTTTTTTGTTTTTGATTTGTTATCTCTCCAAGAAGAACAGGCTCAAATCAATCGTGGGGTTCTTCGCGTTTTGCCAAACTCACTCTTGAATTTTCAGAGTGATGGTGCTGTGTGTGTGTGCGTGTGTGTTGTGTCTGTCTCTCTGGAACATGGTTCCTTTCCTGTGTGACGGCTGTTAAACTAACGGTTTGGTTGGTTTGGTGGTGCGTCCCGGTTTGTGCTCCAACTCCAAGTGGTGGGTATATGCTGCTTCGAGGTGTAAGAGAAAACCTTGCGACTCACCAATCACTGTGGAGAAAAGGAAGACTTTGTATGACCTGCTCTTAAAAGTTCAAAGACTAAATGATCTTGGGCCTAATTTATTTTATTGGCCAATCAACAAACGATCATTAAACTCGGATTTACAGCTAAGTATAGGTACGAATTATTGAAATTATAGATATAAATAATTAATTATATGACTTGTATGTATTATATTTTCTCTATTTTTTGTTTATTTTTAATATAATTATTGTTCACCTTTATTAAATTTAACATATTTTCAAAATCAAAGTAATAGTGGAATGGATCAAATTTAAATAAAAATTCATAATCTATTTCTAGTTTTAAATATTAATAGTATATTTTTAATTTTCGCGTCCAACAACTTAGGCTGGGTGCTTATCAAGTGATCTTAAAAATACACCCCACGTCCATCTAATCTATTATTAATTCTTTAGGTACAAGTCTAAAGTTTCATACAAGTTCATAAGGTTAAATTAATATTAATTTGTAGAAAAATATTTGCAAACATATTTTGTGATTACATTTAGTAATTAAGAAATGATATTTACACATCTCTTCTTTACATTAAACCTTTATATCTTTCTTTTTGAGAAATGAAAAAGAGATAAAATAAATATTATAAATTATGTTTCCCTCATTTTTTTATTTAAAAGAGGAAAATGTAATGTTTTAATGAGAATTTTTTTTTGACAAATATCACCACATTTTAGTAATTTTGTATAGTATAACACTATATATGTCCTCTTTGACATGATTTGTCTCAGTCATCTTAGCCTCTGCGCAAGTTGTTTTTCTGTTTATCTTCTATGCTTCTTTCAGTTTTATTTTGAATAATGCTTGATATACATAATTAATAAATACATTATCTTATATATGTGCAAGATGATAAAATCAGAATGTATATATATAAAAGATGAGATAGAACTAATTGAAATTAAATAATAAAAATTATATAAAAAGATTATGTGTATCTAAGTGTATTAGTAGCATCATTCTTTTATTTTACTTAGTTAATTGGCATTCTGCCATTATCACAACACATTATTATTTTTTATTAAGAAATTGTTTAGGATACTTACCATCTAAGCAGCCTCTAGCGGAGGGTCACAGAAAAAAAGTGATGCTTAATCACAAAGCAGCTAGTGCTTCCAGCTGAGGGAGAAAAAGTTGTAGCTAAAATCAAAAAGAAAAAAAGCACATCCAAATACTTCTAAAGCATTGCTCTTAGAAGTCAGAACTACTGTAAGTCTTAATGCATAGAGAATTTCTTGAAACACTAACAAAAAGATGGGTTCAATAGCTTCAACTCTGAGAAGTTCTGTAGAGAAACTTTCTAATTGCACAAGGGCAATTGACAGTAGTGAAGATGATGAAGATAAGGAACAGGATCTTCCTAATGGCTTCCTTATGCCTATCAACCATGAGCAAGACCAGCTTCCTCATGAAAATCACTACTACCAAAGGGGAGGACAAGACCGAATAAGCACTTTGTCTGACTGCAATCTGATTCAAATCCTTTCTTTGCTTCCCACCAAAGATGCAGTTCGAACCAGTGTGCTATCAAAAAGGTGGGTTCACGTTTGGAAATTCATCACCAATCTGCACATTGTTGACAGGTCCTTCTTCTATCCTGAAAATGACATCCTCTTCTATGACTTTCGTAAGTTGGAGAAATTTGTGGATGCAGTGCTTTCCCAACTTCAAAGCAAAAACATACACACTTTGACATTTTCTTGTTGGTATTCCTACAACTCTAGTTTTGTGCTTTCATTAATCTCTTCTGCCTTAGACCGTAATCTTCAGAAGCTTGACATCAGCTTTTTCTTAAAGGGCTTTGTGTTCCCCTTGAAAATATTTGAATGCAACACTCTGATGGAACTGAACCTTAAGACAAGACATTGCATTCTTGATGTTAGTGCTCTTATTCATCTTCCAAACCTTCAAATCTTGCGCCTCTTTGGGGTTTGGTTTACAAACTCCAAAGTGGCACTTTTTGATTTCCCTGTTGTCAAAGTGTTTAAGCTCAAAGCTTGCACATGGTTAGATGTGGAAGTGGTCAGGATAAACATTCCTTTAGCTGAAAGTTTTTCCCTCAAACGTTGTGAAAATCAGGATGAACACAAGTTGTGTTCAATAGAGATTTGTGCCCCTTGTGTCTCAAAATTAACGTTAGTTACTTCACAATTAGTACAGTTCTTCCAACAACCACCAAACCCATATTCTGTTCACAGTGCTTCCATAGGATTACAAATGATGCCATCCCATAGCAGTAATTGGGAACTATGTGATGAAATGTACTTGCGAGCTTGTAGACTTCTAGAGCACTTCGATGAAGTGAAACATCTCAAATTACATATGGATACAATCCTGGTACGTACTATTTATTTTCATTTTACTAATTATATGGTTTTACTGGGCTATAAATTTGATTGCAGGTACAAAAGGGACACCTCAATAGATAAATTCTTAGCTAGGCACATCTTATTATAGGTACGCAAATCAGCTGTTAATATGTATAAAGTTGTGTAAGTTAGGATTGACTAATAGTGGGATTGGTTGGATTTTGAACAGGATCAAAATGGTTGGATAAAAGATAAACATGTAAATTATGTTAGAAATGCAATTTTATCTTAAAAATGTCTTTATATATATTACATATTAATTAACATGTATAAGGTTTTGTAGGCTATGTTAGAAATGCACTTTTATTTTAAAAATGTCTTCAATAGATATTAAATATCAATTTGAATGTCTATGATAAATGTTGACATCTGTTATTTTGGATTGGAAAGTGTTTGGTGTGTGTAAGTTTATTTGGGCTTGGATTAAAAGTATTTGGACTTAACACTTAAATTAGACCACTTGATTTAAAAAGGTCTTGATCATCCAAGTTTATAAGGCATCTTACTTTTTTTAATTTATCTTGTGTGGAACTCTTTACCCAGTACAATACTACACACTACACTCACATGTGCACTTATTTCAACACTCTCTCTCACATGTGATGAGTGTCTTTTCCTATTTTTTTTTCTTTTTTAAAAAATTTTGTTGCACACCTTTTTTTCTTCTTCTTACATTTGAAAACTCCTAAATTGCATTATACTTGACCTTTATTTGGATTACAACTGGGTTCTCCATGAACTTTGTGGGCTTCGCGGTAATTTCTTGCAATTTTCTTTTCGCTCACAAACTCATTTAAAATCATTAAAGCTTTGATGATATATTGACATTTTTCATTGGGTTTGAAGGATTGAGCTCGGAAGGTGTTTGACATGTGGAGGAGTGTTTTTGGACTTGGATTAAAAGTGTTTGGACTTAATACTTGGATTAGATCACTTAACCCAAAAGTCTAGCCATTTGAGTGTTGAATAATCCAAGTTTATAAGGCATTTTACTTTCTCTAATCTCTCCCACGTGAGACTCTTTACCCATTTCACTATCACACACTACACTCACTCCAACAGTAGGGACGGCTCCTCGCGTAAGCCACAAGGGAAGCTTTGGCCACCCTCTAATTTTTCTAAAATCAAAAGTTTACTTGTAAAATATTATTTTAAATCTTTTTTATTTTCTTTAAGATGGCCCTCTCAAACTATCCTAAAAAGGATAGTCTAGTTCTACCGCTTTCCAATAGCATTGCTTACTTAAGAATTTCTTCATCTCAGTGATCCCACTAAAGAGTAGATGGGGAGTAACACAGGCTACCACAGTCGTATGAGCAACATACCAAAAAATGCAAAAGTAACTTGATTGCAGGACCTCCATTAATAATGACTTGTTTGATGATTAGTTTGGCTTGTATAAATAGCATATCATCAAGGATGAGAGCCCATTATACAATATAATTATATAATTATATTAGAAAGGCTTATATGTATGTACATTACATGAATTAGTTTGATAACAATGTGAAACTTTCTTGGATACGTATATATAATATAGGTGCTTCAATATGGAGGCAATTTTGAGGCAAGTTTACCTACGTTTCACAGCTTGATCCATTTGGAAATAGAAACTCCCGAGACTAAATCCGGAGCCCTGTTGAACATCCTTCAAAAGTCACCTGTTCTTCAATTTCTTGTTTGTAAAACGGTGACTTCTTCTTCGTGCCCTTTTTTTTTTTTTTATCTTACATGTATTGGAATGCGTCTTTGAATTTTATTAACTAACATGAATATAATTTACTTTCAGTCTTTTAGAATTGACAAGGATCTAGTGGCCTCTGAAGTGATGCCCGAATGTCTTATATCTCACCTTAAGAGAGTAACGCTTAAGGCATTTGATGGGGGTGAGGAAGAGCTCCATCTGGCAAAATATGTGCTGAAGAATGCGAAAGTGTTAGAGCAGATGACCATCACTCTGGTGCCGAGATTGTGGCATTCAAAAAATGCGGTTGAGAAAGTTGAAGAGCAATTGAAATCTGGCGAGGACTCGAGTCAAGTTATAATAGAAATCCTCAAACATGAAAGTTAGGCATGATGCACCAATTGAAAGGAGAAAGAGCAAGTTTGCGATTTGCAAAAGGTTAGACGATGGGATTTTTTGGTTCTCTTGATCTCTTCCTCTTCTCGTGAGAACTGTGAAACAAGAATTGCAGGTTACATTTAGTGTAATAGGATGTTAGTTGTATTCAGACTTACTATACGAGTTTATTTTACTCTTCATCATTAACTGAAAAATCTCTTGCTTCACACGTGGTCTGTTTCTGTTCTTTTATTTTTTTTAAATATTTTTTTAATACTCAGCAAAAAAGAATTGTTTTTTTTAATTTATGAATAAATAATAAATAAATAAAAATATATTTAATATAATTTAATATGAATGATTATGATTGTGAATAAATGAAAGGTGAGGATGATGTCACATCACTCTTATATAAGCAATTTAATGAAAAAGGAGTGGAAGAGTCTATTAATATAAATGATATATTTGGTAGCAAAATTAGAAAATTGTATAATTTATGGTATCTCTTTACAAAAAAGTCAAAATTCAAGAACTTTCAATGCACGTTTTTTTAAGAAATATTTGTTTTAAGAGTTGATATTTTATATCTTAGAATTTTTTTAAAGGCAGAATTTAAATAAAATTTGTGCTTGTAATGTTATTTTTTAATAAAAACATTTCTTATTTTTTAATTACTTCACATTTTCTTTTTTAAATTTTCATCAATGATATGTAAAAAATCATTATGCACTGCCCTCTCTACCGAACCCTTTACTCATCCACATTCTAAGTCACTACCATTACAAAATTTCCCCCAAATCAAACAGAATCCCCAGTGAACTCATTCTCATGATAGAAGCCACAGTAACTCAAAATCCAGAAAGAAATTTTTGCCTGAAAATCAAACCACTTCATCCAACCAAATGAGAGAAACCAGCCATAAATAACCATCAACCTGTAGCCTCACCACTCCCCTGCCATTGTTGAAGACTCATCAACTAATTAATATATTAGCCGAATATTGATGAAGTTTATATCCAATTTAGCCTAATGCAATACAAATGCCTTAATTCAGGCCACTTCATATTTTCTTTTGGTGTCAACATCAATTGAAGATATCGATATCTGTAGATATTCTAAAGTATGTGAAATTCTAATATACACTCTTTTAAACGAAGGTGTATGATATATTTTGATAATTTTAGTCACTGATTATGTTAAAAAATATATCAACGATTAAGATTAACGACTTGTAATTTGTTAAAAAAAATTTCTAATTTTTTTTTATCTACCACCACCACAGTTGCTTATCACCGGTGATCGACCGATCACCGCTTACGACCAATCAACTACCGCCGACAGCTGGACGACCACCATCGATGACTGGCCGGCCATCACCTCCGTCGACCACCACTTTTAGCTGACCACCACCTCTGTTGGCTACCACTTCTGGCCCGCCATTACTTCCGACCGACCACCACTTTTGGTCGGCCATCACTTCCGTTGGTCGGCCACCACCTCCACAATGGCTACTAGCGGCAAGCTTGTGCAAAATAAAAATAAAAAAGAAAGAAACCTAGAACAATAAAAAAATCTACTATTACATGTAAAGTCAAAAGATGTATGATGCATCCAAATATAAAAGGGTGCACCATAGCAACCACCTCTAAAGTATAAAGCTTTAAACTTATTGACACCTTCAATTATTTTTCTTATACTTTTTATCTTTGTGCACAACGGAGAGAAATCGGAAAGGAATAATGATTCTTGCATATCATTGATTACTTTACTTCTCTCACATTTACTTAATAGAATGTAGGTATGGAGAAAATAAGGTGAAACTAATTATTAATATTTGTGTTAGTAGCATTATTCAACTGAAAAAACTAGAAGCTAGGCCTGGGAAACGTATGCCTTCGCTACTTGGTATGCTATTAATTTTCTGGCCGTCCAACCATTTTGCTAATATTCTGATTCAAGGTTTAATCTTTTATGTGGATATTGGTAAGTGAACCAAATCAAAGAAAAATAATAAAAAATGAGTAAAGTATTATTTTTATGAGGATTATATTATTAATTACCAAGTTCATCAAATCAACACTATTCAAGCTATCGAAGATAAGGTTGTTGCAAATTCAATTAAAAGAAATATAAGTAACAATAAATCAAAAGGGTGAAAAAAAAATGATGTTGAAGAGTTAGGGTTCAGATTTCACTTAAACTCTTTAGATGCACATTCAAAATTTGGTTTAACTATGTTCTATTTCAATGATTTATGGTCAATTCTCCAAAATTAATTAATATTCAATCCCTTAGTATATTAATCCTCTTAAACTATTTGAAATTAACTAATCCATTAGTCTAACCCCAAATAGAAAGGCATTATCAAGAACGGTGGAATTAAAAGAAAGACCACACAACCCACAACGTCAATTCCTAGCGATTGCAGAAATTATAGTATTTATCACAAGTTCTAGGTTTATGCAATTTTTTTCAAATCATACATAAATCCAAAATAGCATTCCCAAATTGATCAGGTTTAAAAAAAATTAAGAATAAAGATAAACACGTAAATCATGAAAAAGAAACATAGATTAAACCCATAAAAGAAGATTACATCATCCAAGAATAAGATCCATCATCCCCCTAATAAAGAAAAAATTAGTTACACATGAAAAAAGAAAAACACAAAGGGAAGAATATGATAATTCAATTGTAAAAAGGTGAAAAGATTGAAGAAAATTCTTAATCTTCAAACCTAATTGCGCCCACATCATATTAGGGTTTGTGCCTCTTGACGACTGCTGCGTTTTGTCCAAGTGTCTGTTGCATTTGGCATAACTTATGAATTTATAAGAAAATAACGTAGGCTTTCTGCACATCCAGTGCTCAGGTGTTACGTTACTAACGCCTAGGCACAGGTCTATTAAAATCACGGTATTTTACATATTGAGCGCCTAGGCGCTCAGACTTCAGCGCCTAGGCACTAAATGACCAAAAATAAAACTTCCTCTGCCTTGCCAGTGCCTAAGCGTTGGTTTTCTAGCGCCTGGACGCTAGACCACCATAATACAAAATCAGCTTTCTATCTCATGTAATCGTCCGGTCTTCTTCCATGCATAATTACTTATCAAAAATACATAAAAACATACAATTAAAACATAATATAAAATAACTAAAAATAAAAGAAACTTTAGAACAAACTCAATAAAAAGATTAAAAAAGAATGAAAATCCAAGACTTTAAACCGTAAAAATATGAATTTTTGCAGGTTTATCACTCCCTTAAACCTAAGCTTTTGCTTGTCATCAAGTAAAAAGAAAAAAAAATAAAAAGACTAAACAAATAATAACTCATAACCAAAACATGGCAACACCAAGTAGTAAATGTCATACATATCCTCAGAAATTGCTTCACAATCTAATTTCAAAGTGTCACACATGAACAATTTAATTATCACATCGTCTCTCATATGCAACTCTTATGCATAAATGACTTCCCAAAAACATAAATGAAAGACACAATCTCTTCATAAAGTACAAACTCGGATAGGTTTATAAAATTACAAATGCACATCAAACCCACATTTATAGGATTGTTTTTCATCTCTCTATTCACTAATGTAAACAACACATAACCAATGATCAAAAGGAACTTTACAAAGCTTGTAATGTAAGGCCAATAGTATGGGTTAAGAAAGAAGTGGTAGGAAAATGAAAACAAATGTTAACATACAAAATCATGTAAATTTCACAATTCAAGTCTCAAAATACTGAACAAGTGCAAAATGAAGCATAAAAATCAACACTTTACTATTTTTTTAAATTTTTTTATAACCTCCATCCCCAAACTTATTTCTTTGCAACACATTGGGTGAACTTTTTTTGAATTTTTTTTTGAATTTTTTTCTTTTTTTTGAATTTTTTTCGGCTCCACAAAACTTCATACACAAAAATAATGAAGACTTGAATAATAAAATAATACAAGATATGCACTCAACAAAGGTTATGTAAGAAAGAAATTTTTTTTATGTGGGTATGGGAAAAGGAAAATATGGGTAAAAGAAAAGAAATAGAGGTCAAACAATAACAAGGCTGCAAAAGGAACCTAGGGATATACTATGTATACATGTTGGCTTAAAAGACTCAAACTGTCCAAAGAAGACCTTAATCCTTTCCTTAATCATGCATTGCCTAGGATTTTACCTCAAGAGAGAATTTAACAACTTCTAAATGTAAATTATCCACACACATGCATTCTCATAAACTTTCTCTAAGCTTAACATGTAATTAAATTCTAAGGTCTATCAATCATAAGAATGAGAAATACATTCATACATAATTGAAATAATAGAGATAAACATAACTCAGATTCTCATGTGCTATCCCAAAAAATCAGATCAATCCACAATTCAAACAATCATTGAATATTCAATTCAACACACCGACATGCACAATATCAACACAAAAACTCAAAACAAAAAATGAGTGATGATGCTAAAATAAAATCAATAAAAACAAATAACTAAATGAAATAAATGTAAGAAAAAAAACTCTTTTTGACGACCGACAACTATATACATCCTCCTACAAATGCTCCGAACTCAGGGAGGCACCTTAGTCGACTCAACACTAGCTAACTACAAAACAAAACAACAACAACAACAACAACAACAACAACCAAGCATTTTTCCACTAGGTGGGGTCAGCTACATGGATCAAACGACGCCATTGTACCCTATCATAAACCAAGTCTTCAGATATACTATTCAGATCTAAATCTTTTTTAATCGTTTCACCTATAGTCTTTCTTAGTCTTCCTCTACTTCTAGCTATTGAGCTATTATCTACCTGATCTACTCTTCTTATAGGGGCTTCTAAGGGTCTTCTCCTTACATGTCCAAACCACCTAAGGCAAGACTCTCCCATCTTTTTCACAATAGGTGCTACCCCTACTTTCTCTCTAATGCATTCATTCCTAATCCTATCTTGTCTTGTATGGCCACACATCCAACGCAACATCCTCATCTCCGCAACACTGATCTTATGCTCTTGTTGGCTTTTTACCGCCCAACATTTAGTACCATACAACATCGCGGGCCTTATAGCTGTGCGGTAAAATTTACTCTTAAGCTTGAGAGGCACTTTTCTATCGCAAATAACTCCTGAAGCACTCCTCCATTTCATCCATCCAGGTTGAATCCTATGGTTTACATCTCCCTCTATCTCTCCATCATTTTGTATGATAGATCCAAGGTACCTAAATTATGTGACTTGTGGTATTGTATGATCTCCAACTTTCACCGCTAAGCTAGCATTAACACGCCTCTTACTGAACTTACATTCCATATACTCCGTCTTACTCTTATTTAGACGAAGGTCATGTTTTTCCAAAGTTCGTCTCCATAGCTCTAGCTTCCTATTTGTTTCCTCTCTCGACTCTCCAACTAAGACTATATCATCTGCAAAAAGTATGCATTGTGACACCAGCTCTTGGATATGCGCAGTAAGCACATCCAAGACCAAGGTAAAAAGATATGGACTCAAAGCTGAGCCTTGGTGCAGTCCTATAGTTATAGGAAAATCTTTTGTGGCCCCACCCTGTGTTCTCACACTAATTTTAGCCCTAGCATACATATCTTGAATTGCTCGAATATAGGCGATACGAACTCCTTTTTTCTCCAAAGTCTTCCACAAGACCTCTCTCGGTACCCTATCGTAGGCTTTTTCCAAATCAATAAAAATCATATGTAGGTCTTTTTGCTTCCTCTGATACCTCTCTATTAATCTTCATAGAAGATATATTGCTTCCATGGTTGACCTCCCAGGCATAAAACCAAATTGATTCTCTAAAAATAAGAAAATAAGAAAATATTAGTTAAGAAAATAAGGAATAACAAAATAAAAATTAAAAAAAAATAAAAAATAAAAAGAGAGAAAATTTAGGTTGCCTCCCAAAAAGCGCTTATTTAATGTCATTAGCTCGACGTTGCCTTTTCTCAATTAATCATGGTGGCTTGAAGCAAGAAAAGTAAGATGATATTTTTCTCTTATCAATTTTTTGCCTCCAGACTCTGTCATGGTTTCTTTTCAGATAAGCCTTTGGAATCAATCTACAATAACTAAGTGGAAGCTAGAGGATCTTTTTCAATTGCAGTAATTTTTGAAAGAGGAGGATCTTTCTCATTTTTATCCACAATCTTGGAAGTGAGAAGATCAACATTGATTGATGATGAAGGGATCTTACTAGCCAAATTCTGTAGGGGCTTATCTTGAATGCATTTGATAGGGGCATAAAGATCTGATGTCAGTGCAGATTTATCAAAAACATTAATAGTCACCTGATCACCATCCACCCTCAAAATAAGCTCTCTTCTAGGGACATCAATTAAAGCTCCTAATATTGCTAGGAATGGTCTTCTAAGAATCAAAGGAATATCAGCATCCTCATCCATATCCAAAATCACAAAATCAGCTGAAAAAATAAATTTATCCACCTTCACTAGCAAATCTTCCACTATACCATATGAATGTTTAATTGACCGATCAACTAATTGAAGGGACATTATAGTTGGCTTCACTTTATCAATCCCAAGCTTGCGGAGAATTGACAACGGCATTAAATTGATGCTAGCTCCTAAATCACATAGAGCTTTCTCAATAGTCAACTCACCAATAGTGCACGAAATGGTAAAACTACTTGGATCTTTCAATTTTGGTGGTAGTTTTCTCTGAATTATAGCACTGCACTCCTCAGTAAGTGTTACAGTCTCATCTTCCTTGAGTTTTTTCTTCTTCAAGAGCAAATCTTTCATGAACCTTGCATAAGAGGACATTTGTTCAAGTGCTTCAGCAAAAGGAATATTAATCTATAACTTCTTGAAGACATCTAAGAACTTTGAGAATTGCTTCTCTTGGTTCTCCTTCTTTAACCTTTGAGGAAACAGGAGTCTAGCACATAATGAAGGGTCAATTGCCATATTCTGCTCACGTTCCTTCTTTTTCCTCCGCCATTTTTGTTGCTTCTCTTTAGCTTTTTTATTATAGCACTCTTTAGTTGAGACATCTGCAACAAGAACATCAGTTTTTTTAGCTTCTTTAACTTATCATTCCAAAGTCTTGCCGCTTCTCAGTGTAATCGCATGATATTGCTTTTTTGTATTAAAAATAGTATCACTCGGGAAGGTGCCTAGAGGTCTCTCTTGAAGCTGTTTCGCTATCTGCCCTACTTGATTCTCTAAATTTCTAATAACAGCTCATTGATTCTGAAAATTTGCCTTTATTTTTTTCATAAAAGCAGAAGTCTGTTGCACAAAAGTAGATGTCTGTATAGATAGTTTCTCAAGTGTAATATCAAGAAGAGACTTCTTCTCTGGTTGAGGATTCAATGACACTATTTGATTACTCTAAGAAAAATTGAGATGATTCATCCACCCTAGATTATATATATTTGAAAATGGAACACCTTGAGATCTGGAAGGATTACCCATATAATTTACCTACTCTTGAGAACTGAAACCAGAATTGCTTACCTCACATCCACCATTAGCATGATTACCTCCACAAAAATCGTAAATTAACACTTGGTGGTTCATAAAATTTACCTGTATACTCTCAACTCGCTTGTGAGGTTGGCTAACTGCTGAGAAATACTTTTGTTTTGAGCAAGTAAGGCATCGAAAGTACCAAGTTCCATAACTCCTTGTCTGACGACTACTCTCCCACTAGGCAACTGATATTCATTGGTCGCCATGGTCTCAAATAATTCCTGAGCTTCTTCAAGAGTTTTGGTATTTAAAGATCCACCTGCAGATGCATCCACCGTAGCCCTGGTAGGATGATTTAAACCATTATAAAAAATTTACACCTGCTACCAAACCTCAAATGCATGGTGAGGACATCTCCTTAAGAGCTCCTTAAATCTCTCCCAAGATTCATATAATGACTCCCCTTGATTTTGAGTGAAACAAGCTATTTCACAAACACTGATGGAAGAAAGTATCGAGTAAAAAATTTGCTAACCAGGTCCTCCCAAGTAGAGATGCTCCCTTGTGGCTAGGCTTGTAGCCAACTCTTTGCTTTGTCTTTGAGAGAAAATGGGAACTGTCGTAATCTAATGACATCATCAGTAACACCATTATACTTAATAGTATCGCAGAGCTGCAAGAAGTTTGCAATATGCAAGTTTGGATCTTCTGCATGACCTCCCCTAAACTGATTATGTTGCACCAGCTGCAGAAGTGTTGGTTTAATATCAAAATTATTGGCTTGAATAATAGAGCGCACAATATTGGTAGAAATATTTTCAACTGATGGAGTAGCATAGTCAAATAATGTGCGTCTTCGCTCTGCAGTTACAACTATTTCTGCCATCTTTGCTTCTGTTTCTTCAAGCTTATTCCTTTCTCTAGCTGCTTTCCTGTTTGTTCTAGCTATTCTCTCTATCTCTGGATCAAAAAGTAATTCTTCTGATTCCAAAGAACCTTGCATAAACACACAAACAAGTAAACCAAAGTGAAGTAAAGAAAAGAAATTAAAAATAAAAAGAAACAAATTAAAAAGAAAATTAAATGAAGAAAAATAAAATTAAAAAATTAAAATAAACAATTAAAAATAAAATTAAACAAAGAAAAATAAATGCTCAAATTAGTATCTTTTCAACTACTATTTAATATTAATAACAATAATCCACGACAATGACACCAAAAACTTGATGTGGATATTGGCAAGTGCACCAAATCGATAAAAGTAATAAAGAATGAGTAAAGTATCGTTCCCACGAGAATTATGTTATTAATTACTAAATTCGCCAAATCAATACTATTCAAGTTATCGAAGAGAAGGATGTTGCAAATTCAATTAAAAAAATATAAGTAACAATAAATAAAAAAGGTGAAAAATAATGATGTTGAAGAGTTAGGGTTCAGATTTCACTTGAACTCTTTAGATGTACATTCAAAATTTGGTTTAACTATATTCTATTTAAATGATTTATGGTCAATTTTTCAAAATTAATTAATACACAATCCCTTGATATATTATCTTCTTAAGCTGTTTGAAATTCACTAATCCTTTAGTCTAACCCCAAATAGAAATGCATTATCAAGAACGAGGGAATTAAAAGAAAGACCACACAACCCACAACGTCTATTCCTAGCGATTGCAGAAATTATAGTGTTTATCACAAGTTCTAGATTCATGCAAATTTTCTCAAATCATACATAAATCCAAAAGATCATTCCCAAATTGATCAGGTTTAGAAAAGCATTAAGAATAAAGATAAACACGTAAATCATGAAAAAGAAATATAGATTAAACCCATAAAAGAAGATTATATCATCCAAGAACAAGATCCATCATCCCCCTAACAAAGAGAAAATTAGTTACAAATAGAAAAAGAAGAACACAAAGGGAAAATATGACAAACTCTATTGTAAAAAGGTGGAAAGGTTGAAGAAAATTCCTAATCTTCAAGCCTAATTGTGCTCATACCATATTAGGATTTGTGCCTCTTGACGGCTGCTGCGTTCTGTCCAAGTGTCTGTTGCATTTGGCGTAACTTATGAATTTATAAGAAAATAACGTGGGTTTTTTGCACATCCAGCGCTCAGGCACTATGTTACCAGCACCTAGGCGTTGGCCCATTAAAACCACAGTGTTTTACGTATTGAGCACTTAGGTGCTAAATGACCAGAAATAAAACCTTGCCAGCGCCTAGGCGCTGGACCACCAGAATGCAAAATCAACTCTCTGTCTCATGCAATCGTCTAGTCTTCTTCCATGCATAATTACTTATAAAAAATACATAAAAATATACAATTAAAACATAATATAAAATAAGGGTGGTCACGGGTCGAGTCGGGTTTAAGATATTTTTTAGAGTAACCCGAACCGAACTAACTCGATTACAATCGAGTTGGGTAATTAGGTTAATCAAGTTGGTTGGTTGGTCGGGTCACCGGGTCGGGTTATGAAAATTAAATAAAATAATGGTTGAATTTAGGCAAAACGACGTCATTTCATGGGTCATCGAGTTGATCACCTAAAACCCGTAATCCGAACCAATGAAAGGTCAGGTTTATTCGGGTCGACCCGAACTGACCCGAACACTCGAACTAACCCGGATATTTGTAATCGGGTCAGGTCAGGTTGGTTGGGTTCGCGGGTCAACGGTTCGAATTGTGCAGCCCTAATATAAAATAACTAAAAATAAAAGAAACTTAAAAACAAACTTAATCAAAAAGATTAAAAGAGAATGAAAATGTAAGACTTTGAACTGTAAAAATATAAATTTTTGCAGGTTCATTAATTTTGATCCTCTCTTTCAAATTTTCTTGATCTCAATCTTAGCAATATTTTCCCTGATTCATGAACATGGGTTTTGAGATTCTCTTCTGGAGCTTCATGGGATTCTTCATCAACATGCAATCCTTGTTGTACCTTTTGATTTTGCAATGCTACTACTTTGCTTTCTGATTCCTCATTTCCTACATTAGTTTCCAAATTGGCATAATTCAATATGGACCAACACAAGTACAAGCACAAGAACACAGAGCTTAGTATTGCCAGCATCAGAAAATATTTGTGTAGCTGACTATTGTTGATGCCTTGATCTAAGAAGTGTCCCCAGATTATCACAAAAAATATGCTGCCAAACTTTCCAGTGCACAATACAAGCTCACTCAAAGGCTCTGCATAGCTTCCCACTGATTCAAGCAAATTACTATTGGCATATGTCACAAGGCCACCACCAGCAAGTCCCTCCATAAGTCCTAACATGCAATACTGCGGAGTTAACCATAACACACTCATGGGAATGGTTTTGCTTGGGTCCTCCACTATTCCCTCCTTTCTGATTAAATTTAGCCTATGAAGCTCCACCTGCCATGCCATTAGGCAGGAAAGCACAGCACAAATCATCCCAGCTCCAATTCTCACCAAAGTGGTCCCTCTCTCTGTGGCACTTGCTAACCAAAACAGGAATACCACTATGTCAGAAATAAAAGACTTGAGTACAAAAAAAGATGATATCGGAACCATGAAATTGTGGCCAACGTGGATATTCATGCTGAAGATTGGTGCTATAAATAGAGTGTTTCCAGTAGTCAATACCAAACTGTATGCAAAAAAAGTTGCCCACAAAAGTAATTGCTTGTTTGTAGCAGCAGGCTTGAGGTCCCTTAAAATGCTACCATGGGATCTTCTGGTTGGCCCTTTATCTTCATAATGATAGCAGAAGAAGCCAGAGTAAAATAACATACAAGTTATCCCCATCACCAACGCTGAAATCTTCAAAGTTTTGAGCCAAGTAGCATTTCCAAGACCCCAGAGAGCTATTACATATCCACAAATCCAGGCACTATGCCACCAAATCCTTTTGGAAACATCTCTCTGTGGTTCCTCGCTTATGTTTTCAGTGTTTTGATCTTCTCCATTAATCTCCACAATATCTCTCCTTTCTCTCAGCTGATAGTCAAGAAAGGATTGTAAAGTGGAACCTCTGCAGGATTTGCCTAATGCTAGCAGTATTACTGCCACATAGACCATACTATTGTCTTGGTAAGAGCATGCAGTGATCCATAGTAGAATTAATCCCTGCAAATATTTGTTAATAAACTAAATAAGTATCTTTTTTTTATTCGTTTTTGAGCAATTAATTAGTGGTTTTCTGTTCTATGAAATATGTGCTCACCATAGCATAGGAGCCCGTGGAAAAGACTATTACATTGAAACTATCTGTATAAGCATCTGCAACACAAGCAGCAAGGAAAACCAATGCGCCTGATAGGCCGTCTAACACGTTTAAAACGATAGCAGGTGCCATCAATTTTCCCCCCATCACATTATTGGCCAGGTAAAGCATTAACACGCACATAGTTGCATATTCCACTATGCTGTGGCTTAATACCAAACCTGAAGTTACATCAGTAAGAAAAGAAAGTAACAAGAATTAAAGGGTTTAATCAGCTGGTCTGTTCCAATAAAATGTATCTGACTTATATTAATAGCTAGATAGTTAGAAACTATAATCTGAGGTAACTTTAGATTCAACGAAGATTACCCCAAATGAAGAGAACAGGCTTGGTGAAGCATAGGTGGATTTGGAATCGGAGCCAATCTGGTCTGTCTTTGAATCTCTTTGAGAGGGACGTCTTAGTCATCTTAGTTTTGGAAGCGACTTTGTGTCTGTTTAGTGCCAGAGCCAAAAAATTTAGCCTCTTAAGGCAAAGTATATATACTAAAAAAAATAAAATTTTATGTCATAGAAATATAAATATTTCAATTTTTTTTTATATACTAAACTTATCTATCAAAGCATAAACTTGATGCATCCATGTTGATATTATTAGGCTAATCATAACATTATTTGCTAGATAATTATTATAATTAATTAGCAGATAATTCTAATTAATTATATCAATTAATATTATGATTAGTGTGATGTACTCAACTTAAATGTTATCGATTTATACAAGAAATGAAGATTATTTATCTTCATTTTTTGTTTCATTATTTGTCCTCTTATTTAAATTACATTAAGTGTAAAATAAATTAAAATAAAAATATAAAAAAATATATATATAATTAAATTTAAAATATTTGATAAAATTTAAATAAAAAAATAAAAAAAATAAAAAATGAAGAGAGATAATCTTTGTCTTTATACAAGAATGTATACACACAAATTACAAAATTTTGAAAGTTTGGGGACTGTTGCTCCCGCTAACTTGAACCTAGGTCCGTTTTCGTCCATGTTTGACTCAATTAAGTTCAAACTTTAGTTTTGCATAGAATCGGCTGTTTTTTCAAACCAGTCATATTCTTCGGTTTTGGACAGTTGAACCCATGAGATAGTTTTAAGCTTCAACTTGGACCAGTATGAGATTCGGTCAGCAGTTTAACCAGTTTATTTTTTTTATTTTCACTGTAAATATGGTAATAAGGAATATGGATTGACTCTAATACTACCACTCAAAGAAGAAATTTGAACCCATGCAAATGGAAACACTAATTATTAAAGATTTAAATATATTTTACTAAGTGTTTCTTTTGAAGTGCTCTAATTCTCCTTTCCGATATACAAAAAGTTAACTCATGCATCAAAAGAATGGAAATCAAATGAATCCAAGTCAGTTTCATGTAGTCAATTTTGAAAAAAGAATAATATTATTTCCATAGACACATTTATAAATATCTGTGTATTAAAAATGATGCTTATCTACTAGTTCAATTATTGCTCTTTCTTTTGCACAAATCTAATTCTTGTTTTCGGTTGGAGAATACTCTACCACACATTGTACTTGCTGCTCAATAGATGTATTGAACCATTGTTCTTAATACAGTCTGCTACATTCTTATCTCAAAAGAAAATAAAAATGAAGGAAAATGTAAGGAAGTTAAAAGAATCAAGAACCTTTCAAAGCATGAAGCCGATGGGGACCTCGTCATCTCAATTTGGCTAACTCTCTCTCTCTGCTGCATATTGCGATGTGTGTTTGCAGTCATCTTATTATCACTTCGGCAGCCATTTAACTTGTGAATTTCAACTTGTCCTCGAAACATTAACGTCCAACTGAAGCATAGAAGAGAATGATTGGGAAAACATGTTATAGAAAGAAGCCAGCATATTAGAAGAGTAGTGACAACAATAACGTGAAAACCAAAGAGGCAAAGAACGTAGGAACATTTCCGCGAAGTGCTTGAAAGGAGACGATGATTGGGTGTGGCGGAGTAAACAATAAAGGAATAAATTTAAAATTTAAGATTACACTAATTAACTACACACTTTGATAAACATATATATCTTCATGATAATGTAATAATATTCACATATAATAGACAGTAGACTAATATTAGTTTCGGTGAATCCAAGGCGAGATAGTCAAAACAGTTTATTTGTAAGCTTATGTTTGATTTACACTCTCTCAACCATCTCTCTTTAGTAGACATATGTAAGTATCATAATTTTAACTAGCGGTTGCGGTTATACGTGATTGTGGAAATAATTAAAATTTTAATATTATAAATAATTACAAAAAAATATAGTTGATGTGATCGTAATTATGGTTACAATGTAGTTGCGAAAATTATTAAAATCGTAATATTATAGCTATAATTACAGTTACATATCGCTATTTAAAATCATGGTAAAACACTATATGAGGTATGTAACTTATGCCTTGACCTTCCAATGAAGACAGAAGTGGGCTTTTAACCCTTTTTTTTTATTTTTTAATGCGTTGAAAGTCATGTTATTATTACACTATGTTTTAATAATAGGTAATGAAGGAAAGAGAAAAAGAACAAAAGGAAGAAAAATAATTTTTTTTATTTGAGAGTTTTAAAATACATGAAAAGAGAACGAAATATATGAGGAACCATTTTATTTCTCTTTTTCTCAAATGTCCAACTTTTATTCTTTTTAAAATTGAGGTGGAATGAAGGGAACATATGGGTAATGAAGTTCCGTTCTGTTCCGTTAATGAAACTTTTAAATAAAGAGAATAGTAATTATATTTCATTCTTTTTCTTTTATTTCTGATCCATCTCCACTTATTCTGTTCGGTTAATGGAAAAAATCCAAATGCAGGATTTGGATCATGTGCTCCACTAGCATATATACCACTAAGTACGTTGACGATAAAAGCAAGAAACCAATTATCTTTAATAGAAAATTCACATCTTTAATTTAAGATTACACTAATTAACTACACACTTTGATAAACATATATATATCTTCATGATAATGTAATAATATTCATATATAATAGACAGTCGGCTAATATTAGTTTCGGTGAATCCCAGGCGAGATAGTCAAAACAGTTTATTTGTAAGCTTATGTTTGATTCACATCTCTCAACCATCTCTCTTTAGTAGACATGTGTACGTACTATAGTTTTAAATTATGATTGTAGTCGTAGTTGTAAAAATTATTAAAATGATAATATTGTAAACAATCATAAGAAAATATAGTTGATGCAATCGTAATTATAGTCGTAATGTAATTATAAAAATTATTAAAATTATAATATTATTATTGTAATTATGATTGCGGATCACAATTTAAAACTATGATAAGTCTTAAATGAGGTATGTAACTTATGCCTTGACCTTCCAACGAAGACAGAAATGGGCTCTTAACCTTTTATTTTTATTTTTATTTTTATTTTTATTTTTTAATGCGTAGAAAGCCATGCTATTGTTAGGATCGTTTGCTCCACTATGCATATATACCGCCAAGTATTGACGATAATAGCAAGAAACCAATTATCTATGGGACTCGGTGAAACTTGAAATGACTATAAGAGAATAATTAATTAATGTATGATCCACTCTATGATTGATATACTTCTGCATGTACGCCAACTGTAGCTACATGTTTTTTCTAATAAATTCCGCCCTTCTAGTTGCAGAAACGTAGTATTTAACAGTATATATAGGTCTTTAAGACCTATAATGCGTACATGAATATTAGTCCACTACGTTGACTTCTCAAGATGGCAAGCAATTTGTCCTCCCATATGGCTGTCTTTTTCATCTGGGGTAATCGATTTCTGCCAAACTTGAGCTACCTAGTTCTTTTATTGGTTCATTAATTAGAGAAAAACAAATCATGTTGGAGCTCTTCTGACACATCTTGTTTTTGTTTTCTTACTGACAAGATCAGGTTTAATTTTAAGTCATTGCGTAGTGGAATATGCAGTGGTGAACGTTTTGATGAACTACCTCACCGACACATGGAAGCAACCTAGTATACGGGAAGCTGCTATGGTTGTGAATTTGCTAGATGGAGTATCAGCAGTCCTAGTTGTAGTTGTTACTCATGTCTCAGAAGCCTGTACAGGTCACTTCAATATGATTATCCTATGTACAGCAGCCTATGTTATGGTAAGCTAATTATTATCACAATAATTAAACAATTTCTTACACGAGAAATTCTTATTTCAATTTAGTATCGGAGTTTGCTATTGTAACCTTGAGTGTGCTCGAGCATTCTTACTTTTGGCTTAGATGAAAAACAAAGGTACGTATGTGTGTTGGACTAACTTTTTTTATTTTAAAAAAATTAAATAGTCAGTGTAAAATGGTCGAGCGCTCAACCGTTCAATAGAATTACCTTTAGTATATTCAATGTCGACGTAGGAAGTCAATAAAATATTGACAATATTATTTGTTAAATAAATGTTAGTTTATACAAATATATCATTCATGTATCAAGATTTTACTCGTTTTGTATATAAGTTAGGTGCAATAAGTTTATTCAAGAATTTCTCCTCCATATATATAGCTACAAAATCTAACACATCAACAAACTTGTAACTATTGGAGCAGGTCTAAATCTTTAAAACTTATAAGGTCTGAAGTTTGATTTTCCAAAAAAAATAAAATTAATATAGCAGCTGATATAGAAAATTCACATCTTTAATTTATTGCAGGGATTAATGCTACTATGGGCTTCCATTAGGTCTTTGAATGAATTTCCTACAGTCTATGTGGCAGTGGTACTCATAGCATTAGGCAAAGCCGGAAAAGAACCAACTTTGCGTTCCTTTCTAGAATATCAGTTGAGTAAAAAAGTGAAACCAAGTGCTGAAACCAACAACGAGGAACCTAAGAATCAAGATAAAAGCATTGAAACAAAGGAAGAAAGCAAGGTCGATATATGGTGGAGATCTGCTGGGTTTATTGGGGCCTTGATAGGTGTCTTTTTGCCTGCCAAAACTTGGGTAATGACTTTCAAGGTTTCAGCTCTTCTCATGGGAACAATGTATCTATCATTCTACTCTGGGTTCCTCTTCTACTACCCTGAAGGAAAACCTACAGGAAGCCCCCTTGCTACCGTTTATAAGGTCTACAAGGCAGCAATACTAAAACTAAAACTGAGATACCCAGATTCAGTTGAGGGGTATAACTGGAAAAACGAAAATCCAACTCCAAACCAAGTTTACAAGAGAAAAGATGGTAAACTTCATTTGCAGCCTCACGTTCCATCACTCTTTAGGTTCTTAGATAAGGCTGCTATAATTAGCCAATCTGATGAACTAAGCCAGCAACAAGAAGAGAAGAATGGTGATCTTTGCAGTGTTAAGGAAGTGACTGAAGTGAAGCGCCTTTATCCAGTTCTACCCTTGGGCTTGACCTTCTTTGCATACTGTTTAGTGGTGGCTTCTGGGAACACTTTCTTTGTTGCACAACAAAACAATTTGAACTCATATGATTACAAACTTTCCGTTTCATCCTTATTTCTACTCAAATACATTGTGCGGGTTATGGTCACATCCTTGTTTTGGAGATTGAAACTAACACAGCAACGAATCACAACTGTGAGGATCGGTGCAGGGATGTTTTGTGCAGTGGTTTGTTGCCTCACGGCCTGGCAGATGGAGCTTCATAGGCTGTCTTTGGTTAATAAAGGAAACACAGATAGTGATAATGAGGATGTTTTCTCGCACATTGTTTCTGCAGCTCCACAATTTTTGCTGTTAGGACTAATGGAAGGTTTTGCAGAAGATGGGCTTGCAAACTTCTTCTATAATCAAGTACCTAAATCATTGAGGAAACTTAAGCAGCCCTTCACTACAATGGTTTTGGGTATTGGGAAATTCTTCAGCATTCCGTGTGTGCTAATTTTTCATAGCTGGTTCAACGATTCCATAAACACTAGCCATTTGGATAGGTATTTTCTCATGTTAGCCATACTAAACTTCGTGTTCTTTTGGATTTATGTGTACTATTCTTGGAGATACAACTTACTCCAAGATTATCGGGTAAATGAAGAATAGACATAGACGAACAAGCCTTGGAAGAAGAAGCTCCTGAGCAAGCTGCCCAAAAGAATTCAATGCCGGTAGCTACAACTACGAAATTCAAAAATTATACCGCAATGTACTGGCATTGAGAATTGTGATCATCGCCAATGAGTAAAGCCGTGTCTACTAATAATGTAAATTTTATATAATATTACATTATATTATTTATACAGTGAAATTATGTTGAGAAACTATTAATAACATCATTAAATGTATATTAACTAGCAAGTATCCCGTATATTAGACCTTTTTAAAAAAAAATTAGATAGAATTTAAATAAATATAAATTAAAAAAATATTTAAATTATAAAGAATATATGTATGATAATTAATTTATTCTGATAAAATTATAAAAATAAATAAAAAAGATAAAAATATTTAAATTTATTAAATTTATAAAAAAATATGCATAATTAATTAAAAAATAATTTAAATTTAAAATTTAAAAGAAAAAGGTTATGCATAAGGGTAAAGGGAGATTAGCTAATTAGGAAATTAAGTCATTATAAAAAAATGTATTCTAATTTATTATATAAAAGTAAAAAATATTAAATAGAAAACAACCAACAGTATATAAAAAATCTTCTTTATAAGAAAAAATATAATTAAATAAAAAATTACCTATAAATAACTTGTGCAACACTCTTAATAAAATAACTATTCTATATGTAAAATTGTCTTGAAATGTAATTAATAATATTATTAATTATTAATTACTTAGGTTAAAATAAAGAATTGATCTCTATAATTTTTATTTATTCAAATTTTAGTCCTTACATTTTTTTACGTATATTAATCTCTACACTTTCGTATCATTACTAAGATAGTCCCTACGATCTTTTTGTTATTAATTTCTATCTTAGATGCCAAAATCCAAATGGAATCCTAGCTGGAGCTTGTGTGACATTCAAGGTTCTTAGTTGGACATTTTTTTATCCACCTTACCTCATCCCAATGTTATATGCGATGAACAACATATAGAAAGACATATTGAGAATCCTACTAGTGATATTTTATTATTAAGTTATATATGTTGAAACTTGAACAATATATATTCTTATATGTGTTTTTTATATAATAAGATTATGTGAAGAAATAATTTTTCTTTTCTCACAACTTTTCTCTTAAAAAATTTAGACAATTCTTTTTTTTAATATATAAGAGAAATCTATATTTATAATCAGTCAATAATAACTACGAAATAATTCATGTATTATATAGATTTTTTTAAATTTAAATAAATATAGACTAAATAAAAAATAAAAATATTTAAAATTATAAAGATAAGCATGTTAAGATAGAATTTAAAAAAATTAAATTAAAAAATAAAAAATATTTAAAATTATTAAATATAAAAGGGATATACATAATTAATAAATATGATATGTACCATTTTTAAAAAATAATAATTTAAGAAATTAAAAAATTTTCAAAAAATATAATTTAATTTATTATATAAGCGGAGATAATAAAAAATTCAGGTTAAAAAAAAACATCCATGAAAATAGAAACATGGACACTCACGAAAGACGTGTTTCTGGTCATGACAGTCAAGTAGCTTCCTTGTACGCCATGGCTGAGGTAAGCGCACACACTCTTCTTCTCTACTTGTTTCTACCTTCTCTTGTTTCTTGTGTTGTTTCGGGGTGCTCTGTTGCTGTGGTGTGTGTGGCCCCTGTTCATGCCCCAACTTTTGTTGCCACAATCACCTCAAAGTCACTACCACCCTCCAGTTCCATTCCACTATGCACGATTCTGGGACACCCATTTCTCTTTTACTTTTCTCAGGGTCTCAGCTGTAACATACTAACTCACCATTCACCATAAAGCCCTGAATTTCATGTCTAGAACTGTAATTCTCACTCCCAATAACTATTCTCCAAACCCTATAATCGAATTTTCCATTGATCTAAATCATGAACGAAAATTACGGTGTTTTTCTGGTGTGATATTATTCTCTTAAGATCAAATAATTTGATTTTGAGACAAGGAATTTGTGTGATTGGTGTGAAGGGATTTGTTACTTTGTTTTGTCTTATCTTATTCCATTGATTTCTGGATCATTGATGAAACTTGGCAATTATGTAAATAATCATAATGAAAAGTCTAGCTGCTTTTATTTGTTTATTTTAATGATACTCTTTTTAAGATCAGATAATTTGCTAGAAGGAATTGGTGTGAGTGCTTTGAAGGGTTTCTTAAAAAGGTTTTTTTTTTTTAAATTGTTTTGTTTTTTGTGGATTATTGATCAAACTTGACACTAACATATCATGTGTTAGGATATTGCTGTTGTTGTTGGTTCAAGTACTGTGCTTGAGTATGATAGATCAAAGACCCAAAGAGTTGATGATGGTAAAGACATAATCAGTTACCTACCTGAAGGAATTCTTGGTCACATCCTCTCTTTTCTTCCAACTAGAGATGCAGTCCGTACAAGTGTATTATCTAAAAGATGGATGAACAATTGGACTTTCATCAACAAGTTAGATCTTGATGACACTTTACTCTATTCTCAGAAGAGGCCGAAAAATGTTCACAAACACTTTGTGAACTTTGTAAACAGAGTACTTCACCTTGCTGGTTCTAGTATCCAAAGTTTCTCTCTGAAATTATCAGCTGACAATACATGCCATCTTAGTTCATGGATCCCTGCTATCTTAGAAAGGAGAGTCCAAAATCTTCATATTCAGGCTGCAAAATATATTGTCCTCTCCTCCTGTTCCCTTTTTGGCTGCAACTCTCTTGTAAAATTGGTGCTTGACATTGATTGTACTGTCAAAGTTCCTCCCTCTAATTGTCTTCCAAAACTTGAATTCCTTAAGCTTTCTAGAATTACATTTGACAGTGATTCCTCTACTCAGTCAAAAGAGCTAGTTCTTAGCTTTCCTGTCCTCAAGGTTTTTGAAGCCAGACAATGCATATGGGATAATGTCATCATACAAGCACCTCTACTTGAAAGCTTTTACTTAGAATTCTTTAACTATAACTTAAGATATGCAATTTCCGATGGGCCACTTGATACTATCAAAGTTTGTGCTTCACATGTTGCAAAATTCTCTTACCGTGGTCATCTTTTAGAAGACATCATTGTATTAGACCCATCATCAGCTCTTAATGCTTCCGCTGATATATTTCTAGAAGAATATAGGGAGCACAGGGTGCAACAAACAGGTGCCCGTGCATGTATGCTTCTCAAACAATTCCATGAAGTGGAATACCTGAAACTAGCATTTGGCAAGGTATGCTTCCTTTTATTGACATTGCTTAAATCATTTTGGATGAGATGTGTTATTCACTTACTATATTTGCCTGTCATTGCATGCTACAGATAGACATTTATGTAACTGGCGACTCTTTAAATGATGGGAAACAAAAAGCATCAAACTACTTTCAAACCAAAAAAAGAAAAATTAGCTGCGGTTATTACCCTGATGAGGATAATCCTACTTCCTTTTACACTGTTATTTTTTACTTAACCAATTTATCCCTGTTTACAAATTGGTTCTCCAGTTGAGGCACTCTTTTCAATAAGATAGGTTTTCTGTTAATTGCTCATATAATTGAAAGCATCTTTTGGGCTGAAGGGAATAAATATATAAGACACATACCTCTACTCTTTCTGTAACAAATGTCATGATATGCATGGCCTTTGTTTTATGAACTATGATGCTTGAATAAAATCAAGCTTGTGGAAGAATACAAATTCTGAAATACTGATTTACCTGATTTGAAATATTGTGGTCTTAAGGAACCATTTCTCTTGGTTGTACTACTTGTTCTTTTTGTTTGATAAAATCTCTTCCCCTTGGAGTGTGTTGGGGGGGGGGAGGGATGAAATTTCTCCTGCTGCTTTTGTTTGAAAATGTTAAGGCTCTAACAATACAAAAGTGACTAGACATTATTTATTATTTTATTGTTAACAATATTTTTCCTTGTCATTCAGCATTTTGTCTATGCAAAAGATTTCTTGGCAAACTTACCTGTATTTGGAAGGTTAACTTATTTGCAACTAGACAAGATTACTGCCGAAGCCTTGTTAGACTTACTCAACAAGTCCCCTAATCTTAAGACTCTCGTGTTAAATTATGTAAGTTGAAGTCCTTTCACTTAAGTTGTTTGGAAATGCAATCAATAATTGATGGTTGATTGACCAAATATTTTCAGGCAACAATTCCATTTGATAAGGATCTCTTCGCTTCTCCAACCGTGCCTCATTGTTTTCTATCTAGTCTGGAGGTGGTTCTAATTAGAGAATTTGAACCGCATCATCTTCCTCTAGCTAAGTTTGTGATAGAAAATGCTGTGGTCTTGGAGCAGATGACTATCTCCACTTTTTTGATGTGGCGCAGATCAGTGGTTGAAATGCAGAACATTAAGGAGGAACTACTTTCATTTCCAAAGTGTTCCAGTAATGCTTTAATAGAATTTTCAATGAACGCCTATGATTACTGAAGCTGAATATATGGGTACATTTGGCTTCTTTCCAATTATGCTCAGTGTTAGAGGATGGATGAGGCATTGAGGCTCAATAGGAGAATGGTAGTCGACTTTGACGATAGTTTATGACATTTTATTGCGAATGTCTCCCTTGATCTTACTATGTACACACTTCTTTTGGAGTGTTATTCAAGTAATGATCCTTTTATAAATAAATAAATAATATAAGTTTGTTACTAATATTGGAGTCTATTTTATGTTTTTATTCAATATCAGAGTCAAAACTAAAGTTGCGTAGTCACTGTTGATTTCTTTTTCAATGATAAGCATCATACTCACGTCAGAAGTGAGAAACTATTCACTGTATATTTGTGGAGTTTAAATTTGATTTACTGTCATTATAAAGTTTTTGCTATTATCATTAAAATGTTAGATGTTTGAAATAGTAATTGTGATGATCAAACATAAGATTTCTGAAATAGTAGTTGTGATAATCAAACTTTTTTATTGATTTGGCATTTAGGATTTTATGTTAGTATAAAATAGTTTTACAACGACAGTGCGACAAAATCATATCCTTTTATATTTGTATTGATACTGAACTATCGAGTAGAGTTACAAAATAGAGTGGGTGAGAAAAGATTTTTCTTAAGGTTAAAGCAAATTATTAACCTTGGTGAGAATTTATAGTAAGATTATAGAGAATGTCTCACCTTCACCTATTAATAATTAACTCTGTAATTGCAAAGAGTCGGTCAAATTATGTTATGCGCATTCAACATTGTTAAATTTGGAATTCGATTATGTTCAGTGCCAATTAGGGCATGTATGTTTAAAATTAAAAGTAGACTTAAAAAAAAAAATAGGCTTGGTATTTGGTTGTTTGGCTGTCATTTTAAAGAAGTTTACTTTTGAACCTATTATTTTTTTGGTGAGAGCACGAGGTTTTTTTATAAGTTCGATTTATTTAAATTATTTACTTAATATTTGTTTGATCACAAAAACATAAAAATTATGTGATTTCTCCATACAAATTGTTTTTTTAAAATTTAAACTCGCGTCCTCTTTGCATTGCTTCAAGACCCTTTTGTGTTTACTTGAACCTACTATCAATATTACATTAAAGAGCACTTGCTTTTGTTTTTGTCTTTTTTTGGTTTTAGGAAAATTTGTTTATTTTCCATTTTTCATATATTGCCCTTGTCTTCCTCTAACTTATAAATATTAAATACAAACACAGATTCATGTTGTCACTCAATTTTCCAAGGAAAAAAACCTTAATAGTGATTGGTCATAATGAAAGTAAATTGTAATCTCAAGTGAATTTTAATTGTAATATGAGGGGTTTGAATTCTAAAGTCATCATTTTAAAAAGAATTTTATCTAACTATTACTTTCGACTTAGAATTGCATGAGTAATCAATTAATCAACCAATCAATTAATCAATCATCAATATAATATATAAAAAGTAAGTATTGATTTGTAGAATTCTGATGATTATGTCACTAACATTATTTGAATTTGAATTTTAGTATTATCTTATTAAAAAGAAATTAAAGAAAATATAATTTTTTTTTGCCAATTATCATCTCTAGGTTATGTTATCAATGTAATTTGAATTTAAATTTGAATTTGAATTTTAATAATATTTTTTTAAAGAAAAATAAAAAAATGTAAAACTTTTTACCAATTGTCATCTCTAGGTTGTGCTACCAATATAATTTAAATTTAAATTTTAATATTATCTTTTCAAAGAAAAATATAAATTATTTCAGAATTTTTTTATGAGTATCATTTATAAGTGTGTTATCAATTACTCATTATAAATTTAAATTTAAATTTCATTTTTATTATCTTATTAATGTAATAATAATGTTTATATATATATATATGAAAAAAAATTCAAATATTTTTACATAAGATAAAAATATTTTTTGAACACTCTTTCAATTACTTCTTAAAATTTTAAAATATTACCAAAATCTTATATACAAACTTGATATTTAATGCCCTAAAAAATATAATAAATATTTGAACATCAACATAAATTTTTTATATCACCCATGAATCCATAATCATTTATAAAAATTATAAATATATATTTTTATAATAATAAAATAATTATCATATATTATTTTTAATTTTTTTTAAAAATTTTGTGTATCACACAAATGCATATTCTAGTTTGTATTTAAAATTTACTTTTGAACTTATTATTTTTGGTGAGATCACGAAATTTTTTCACAAATTCGGCTCATTTAAATTATTTATTAAGGCTAATTTCTATTCGATCGCAAAAACACGAAAGTTAAGCAATTTTTTCATACGAATTACTTCTTTGATATTTAAACCTGCATTCTCCTTCCATTGGTTCAAGACCCTTTTGTGTTTACTTGAACCTACTATCAATATTACATTAACGAGCACTTGTTTTTGTTTTTGTCTTTTTTTGTTTTTACGAAAAGATGTCTTTTATTTTCCATTTTTCATATATTGCCCTTGTCTTCCTCTAACTTATAAATATTAAATACAAACACAGATTCAGGTTGTCACCCAATACGCCATGGAAAAAAACCTTATTAGTAGTTAATCACAGTGGAAGTAAAATGTAATCTCAAGTGAGTTTTAATTGTAATATTAAGAGTTTGAATTCTAAAGTCATCATTTTAAAAAGAATTTTACTTAATCATCATTTTCAACTTAGGATTACATGAGTAATCAATTAATCAATCAATCATCAATATAATATATAAAAAGAGAGTCATGATTTGTAGAATTCTACTAAATGATAGTTTTAGATTGTGCTATGCACCAATATTATTTGAATTTGAATTTTAGTATTATTTTATTAAAAAATTAAAGAAAAATGTAAATTTTTTTGTCAATTATCATTTCTATGTTATGTTATCAATTTTGAATTTGAATTTGAATTTGAATATTATTCTTTTAAAGAAAAATATAAAAAATTTACCAATTGTCATTTTTAAATTGTGCTACCAACTTAATTTGAATTTAAATTTTAATATTATCTTTTAAAAAAATGCAAATTTTTTTAGAATTCTTTTTCTTACGAGTGTCATTTCTAGATTGTGTTATCAATTACATCACCCATGAATCCATAATCACTTATAAAAATTATAAATATATATTTTTATAATAATAAAATAATTATCATATATTATTTTTTAATTTTTTTTTAAAATATCGTGTATTGCAAGGATGCTTATTCTAGTTTGCATGTAAAAAAAAAAAGGTTGGATGTTTCACTAACTGCAACAAAATGAATATTTCGGTGGGAAAAAAAAAGGAAAAACGGTGCTGAGGTTGTCAGTAAATTTCTTTTGGTGTCCCTGTTGCGTCTGCATTTTTGTAGTTTATTTAAGAGCGAAACTGTAGATTGATGGCTGCCACACAAATCTTATTCAAGTTCACCAAAATTTTTAAAAAGAATAAAGTATTTTACCATATTATTATCAAAATTTGTGATACTCTATTTAAAGTTTTTATATTTATGTCTCTCTTCACATAATAAGTCACATAATCTTATTATGTGAAAATCTTAATTGAGAGGATCCATTCATGATGAAGAGTATAAATTTCTTAAGATTATATGCATTTAATGTTAGGTTCCCAACAAGAATTTTACAAATTTGCTATCAAATTTTAGCTACAGAAATTTTTTGTAGTTCATTTTATGGAATAAATTTTCCTAACTAAATTTCAAATGCATGAAGGAAAATTTTTTATTAAGTAAATAGTTACAAATTAGTTATGAAATTTAGCCATGACTATTTTTTGTAGCCACGAAATTAATTTTGGTTAGCTTCATAATAACTACGAAATTGCTATAAATTTAGCAATACAATAGTTAGGAAATAACTACGAAATTGTTACGTACTTAGCAACACAATTGCTAAGGAATAACTATGAAATTGTTATAGATTTAACAACATAATAGTTATGGGTTTGTTATGTAACATCCCTAAAATAATAATAATAAATAATATTTAAATAAAGTGCAACACAACAATCAAAATACTTAAATAAGAGTCATTTATCTGAATAATCATGTCATTAGTCGAATAAAGTCTCTATTGTGTAAACGTATAGGAGCAGAAATGTCACTTTATTCAAATAACAGAAATGTTATTCGAATAAAGCAGCCATAATATCAGGGGAAAAAAACAAAAAACTGGTTGCATGAAACCAGAAAGAAAAAAAAAATAGAAAACTAGTTGCATGAAACCAGAAAGAAAGCTTGGTCTACGCTCAATTTCTTTCCTCTTGATTCTTTAGTTAAATTAGTTCCAAAATTAAAGAACTAGATTGAGGGACAAGATTAATGAAGTAAAGATGAAGGAATCATCAAGAGCCAAGTGTTTGTAAATGGAAGACTTGGTTTGGAAAATTTGGAAGGCTTAATTTAGAAGACTTAGAAAGCTTGATTGGAAGACTTGACTTGGCAGACTTAGAAAACTTGGAAATTTTGGAAATAATGAATTACAAAGGAACGAAATGAATGGATGAAGCAAAAACAAGGTCAACAAGACTAGTTGACAAGGAAGGAAACTTATGTGAGAAGCTTCTTAGTTAGAAAGTTAAGAAGACTTATGGGAGAAGCCACTCAGTTAGTAAGTTAGAAGAAACTTATGGAAGAAGCCATTAGGTGACTTCTTGAACAAATCATTGGAGACTTCTTAGAGAAGTCATTGGAGGCTTTTCAAAGAAACCATTGAGAAAAAATATCTAAAGGCTTCCTGAAGAAGCCATTGGAAGTTTCTTAAAGAAGCCATTGAGAAAAAATATCTAAAAACTTCCTGAAGAAGCTATTGAAGACTTCTTGAAGAAGTCATTGTAAGGTGACAAAATCATGAAATGATTAAGAGAAATCTAGATTATTGACAAGTGTCAAAACAAAAGGAAAGGAAGATAATTTACTTGAGATAAGCTACAAACAAGTGGCAAGCAGATGAGAAAATTCTAGAGTTTCAAAAGAAAAGAGTAAGTTGAGAATGGAGAAGCACAACTGAGAAGAAGACAAGTATCCCATATTAATGATAGAAGAAGAAGCATATGAAATAAGCAAAAGTAGGTGGCAAATCTTGGATGAAAAACTAGAATAAGAGTAATTATTACAAAGTAGAATTTTTGGAAGACTTAGAAATTATGGACATGTGTTGCAAAAATAAAGGTGATAGAAGAAACCAAAACAAGCCATTCTATTCAAATAGAGTAATTACTATTTGAATAAGAGCTTTTATATCAATCATGAATAAGTCATTTTATTCGAATAGGAAGGATGATATTCGAATAAATCATCCAGAATATTAGAAAATGAATGGAACAAAACATAGCAGCAAGAAATGAAAGTTTTCATTCAGTCTCTTTTTATCAAGGCTAAATTAGTCCCAACAGAACTAGGTAGCAAAACAAGAATTAATGAAGATCAACCAAAAACTTGGCCAACAGAAGAACAAGTGTCTGAGAAATAAATAAAAGATGAAGTTAGCAAATGACTTCAGCTAGGACACATGTCATTACGGGGAAGTTTTGCAATCATTGTAATGATTAATAGTGCAAGGTGGCAAACCATGCACGTCCCAAAATCAGAAAATTTTGGAATTTAGATGATTAAGCATGGTAATAAAATTTATGAAGCTGAAACATGTAAAAATCATATTAAAAGAATGATTACAGGAAAAATATTTTTCCTTAAGAAGAAACCCCGTTTTGACAGCAAGCTACTCTTGCGTCATCCCTACCTCACTCCCATACATAACCTAGGAGTAGAAACAACTCTATAAATATCTCCCCAAGCACCCAAACTCGTCACCAAGCATACTCACCCAAGCCACAGATATAGTCTCTGTTTTGACCATCTTAAATCTTATTATCTCCAACCTCATTACCCAGCAACCAAAATTTGAAAGAATAGGTAGGAAATGTAAAAAATAACATTCTTTATTCTTTATTTCTATCACCCATACTTCCTAATCTCCTATTTCTTCTATTTATATTTCTCTGTTTTGATTTTAATGTAATAGTGACATCTTGATTTTTGTAAAATTGATTTTTGACCTATTTATTCAAATAACACTGATGTTATTCGAATAAAGTTTACTAAAATGCTTCAAGACAATAATTTTCAACCAATTTATTTGAATAACACTGGTATTATTCGAATAAAGCCTGTTAAAACACTTCAAAAACTATTTTTTATAAGTTATTATTCGAATAACACTTTTGTTATTCGAATAACAATAAGATTATTATTCTGATAACACTTTTGTTATTTTGATAACGACTTTATTATTTTGATAACACTTTTGTTATTCTGATAATGATTTTGTTATTCGATAATGATTTTGGCATAAAAGCTTTAAAAATTATATTTTAAATATAATTAATCTCTTATGAACTATTTTTTAAACTATTTTTTATAAACTTTCAATTAATTAATTTTATTATGAGGTATTTTTTATACTATTCTTTATATTGGATATATTAATTATTGATTATTATTAACGTTCTTTATCAATATTCTTATTATAATTGTACTTTTGCTAATACAAGCTTATTTTTATGATTAATATTGTTCTATGGAGGAAGTATTTTTGAAATATCGTCTCATGGATAAAAATGAATAAATGTAAAAAAAAAAATTATTGCGACCGTGATGAGAGGATCAATGGATGCCTTGGTCAACCAGAGATTATTATTGTGACTATGATGAGAGGATCAAGGGATACATTGGTTATAATATTGTGATCATGATGAGAGGATCAATAGATGTCTTGGTCAATTTATTGTGACCATGATGAGAGGATTAAAGGACGCCTTAATCATTTATAATGATTGTGGTCATGATGAGAGAATTGGGGGACGCCCTGATCAAATTATTGTGGTCATGATAAGAGCATTGAGAGATGCCCTAATGAAGAGAAAGAAACACATTTGATTAAGATTATTGAAATGAGATGATAAAGAAATGATGAAAAGAAGAATTTTGAGAAACGTTGAGAAAAGATCAATTAGCTACTTATTTTTTTCAAAGTTATGAATTATTTACTTTTTTAATACTGAGTTATGTTATCCTACATTAAATATGATATTTATATCTTTACCAGATTATTTTGAAATTTATCATTTTTACAGAGTTTCTTACTCTTATACTTTTGTCAGAAAATATTTACTATTAACTTTTGCACTATTTATTACTCATCTATTTTATTTCTCAAATATTGATTTGTGAACTCTCAGTTATGGTTTTAGAAATAGAGCATGGTAAAGAATGGATAGTAAATTTATATTACATGTTTTTGCATATTTTTATTGAGATTTTTATCTCACTCCTTTTGTGGTATAACATTTTAAATAATTCCAACAGTAAGAGTTTTGAATAAAAGTCGTGAGCGACTAGTTATATAAATCTTCAGAGCTAGAAGATTATGTCTTTGCTACTATTTTTGGGGACTCTTGAGTAGAAATAGTATTGAAGTTATAAATATGTAAATTTATAACACTATATAAAGGCTTTTGTAAGCATCATTTTTATATATAGATAAGAAAATATTTGTATGTAAAATACTATCTTTTAAAAAATTTAATCCCTTAACATAATATAATATATTTGGTAAAGTAGTAACTTTTAAATTATATAATTTAAAATTAATTAAAAATAGGACGTTACATGCTACAAATTTGTTACAGATTGTTAAAAATTAGCTATAGAATTAGCTACAAATATTTCATTACTAATTAGCCATGGAAACTAAGGAAGTTTTGAACGAAAATTAGTTATAACTTAGTTTCGTATTAAGTACGAAAATTTTAAAATTAGCTACGATATTTTTTGATAGTTAATTAACAACGAGAATTTGACTACGAACCAATCCGTAGCTAATAATAATAATAAATATACCATGACTACACTAGGTCTATGCGATTAATGATGTTAGTAATTGATTTTCAAATAAATTTTATTTTATATATAAAATGATTCGAATAAGGTTTTATTATTATGCAATTTCCGTTTTAAATTATTATAATTTACACAACATTAATGACATTGGAAATTAATCAATGGAAATGGTTGAGATGCCCAAATGAAGAATGTATTGGAAATGAATAGATAAAAGGGAATGGATTATATCTTACATGAGATTTTCACATAACATGATCATGTGAAGGAAAAGATAGGCAACATAAACCCTAAACAGGATCCCGTAAATTTTGAGAGGCCCCTACATATTTAGGGTCTTTATGTTTATTTTTCTTTTTACATGATCACGTCAAATAAAAATCTAACATTAATTAATTAGAGGATCAATTTCCCTAGATACACACATTGCAAGTGAATCCCACCATGTGTGGTCAACAAATTTCATAAGAATATATGCATTTAATGTTAGTTTTGAAAAAAAAAATTTAAATGCTAAAGTGGGGAATTATATAATAATATAGATATAGATTTGCACTATATTAATGACATTCGTGACAACATTGGAAATTAATCAATGAAAATTCTTGAGAAGCCTGAATGAAAAGTGTAGTGGAAATAACTGGATACACACATTGCAGGTGAGTTTCATCGTATAAGTCAAACAAATTTTATAGAGTAATGTTAGTAAGATACTTTTTTTAATATTTTTTTAATACTTATTTTATTATTTATTCATCTCATATATTTAAAAGTATTAGTAGGAGAGATATATTAACAACACTTATTTTTAAATTAATAGTAAAATAAATATTAAAAAAATGTATTACTAATATTTCTCAATTTTATGTGGTTATATGCATTTAATAGTAGTTTGGAAAAAAAAAAACTAAAATTAAACAGCAAAGTGGGAGAATCTCTCTTATATAATAATAATATACTGTGACTATATTAGCTCTATGCCATTTAATAATATCATAAATTGATTTTTAAAGAAATTTTATTTTATATATAAAATGATTGAATAAGGTTTTATTATTATGAAAATTCCATTTTTAATTATTATATTTTACACAACATTAATGGCATTCATGACACTGGAAATTAATTAATGAAAATTGCTGAGATGCCCAAATGAAGAGTGTATTGGAAATCAATGGATACACACATTGGAAGTTGATCCCACCAAGTGATTCAACAAATTTCATAAGATTATATGCATTTAATATTAGTTTTGAAAAAAAAAAGTGAAAAATTTCCCTTATATAATAGAAAAATGCTAGTCATTCATCTCTCACACATATTTTTTACATATGCTTATATGGCAAATTCAAAGTATATGTGTATAAAAAATAAAATTGGTTCAGTTATGATTAAATTGTGAAAATTATATAGATATAAGATTATGTAATATGTATATAATATTATTGATAATAATAATATACATTTGCACTACATTAATAACATTCATGACAAATTGAAAATTAATCAATGAAAATTATTGAGAAGCCTAAATGAATACTGTACTGGAAATGACTTGGATATACACATGCACTAGGTCTCATCACGTGAGTCTCACAAATTTTATAAGACCATATGCATTAGATGATGACGCACTATATGCAATTAAATATTAATTTTTTCTCAAGGAAATTTTATTATGAAAATGCCATTATTTTTATCTGATAAGAAATACAATTTTTATTTGTTAAAATGTACAGTACTTTAATAACATTAATTACATTCATGACATAGGAAATTAATCACTTATGGAAACAAATACTAATTGCTACCACTAGTCCTCACAGATTTTGAATTAAATCGCAATTAATAATAATCATTGATAAACTTTTCAAGTTTTCATTATCAAGGATGCATAATGATTTGTTGAACTATTGATTTTCGTGAAATGAAACCTTTAATTTTACAATAATTTGTTTTTGGTCAAATTGATTTTACCATAATAAATCCAAGATATAAATACTATTTTTATTTCTTTTAGGTTTTTTTCATCGAAAATTTGTCAATTAATTTATACAGGTTAAACTTAGATACTAATAATCTAACCACATTGAGTAAAACTAAATGAAATTTATTGTAAATCTTACGATACACATCTAAAAATCGTTATTACGACATAAACCTACTACCTCTACTAAATTCTCCACTAACCCCCCAAGTTACATATAAATCACCTGTAAGTTCCAAATTGCAATTTCCATGTGAAAACTAGGTACACATGTTCCGTGGGAAATGCTGTGATGGTTTTGCGTTTTGCTTTGTAAGAAAGTGACCAGGTCCACATGGCTTACCATTTTGCTAGATTATATTTAATCTACCTGCGCGTTACAAATTGAACCTGTTGTGGCATTCATTCAAAACAACTATAACACTCTCCCTTTACTTACATGTTCATTCTGAGCTTATAATCCTCATTCCAGCATCATACCATAGCATCTGAGGCTTTGGGTAAATATACTCTTCACCTTCTTCAATTTCTATGTTAGTTAATTTGTTTATTGGATAGTTATGGTCATGTTTTATGTGCTGAAAATGCTTGATCTGACCTGATCGATGTCGAAGTTGTGATGGTCTTTACCTGAGATCAATTGATCAAATTATTTAATTTTCTTCTAAGTGAAAGCAAAGGTCATGGAGAAATGGTCATAGGAACATCAATTAATATATATTATATATATATATATATATTTTTTTTTTATTCTTTTAAGTGGATCTGCCCCGTTTTCAAATTTGGAGAAGCGGCCACCCCCATTTTATTAATTAGTTTTTCTTTTTAATTTTGCTTCAAATCTCATCATCTAGAGTGAAGGCGAAAGAAGTGGATGAGAACAGGATTACAGGAGTTTGCTTGCTTTAATTTTGCCCCATTTATTTTTTATGATTTTTTAAATAAGATTACATGGTGTTCCCACTTCCCACACCCTAATCCCCGCTTTCGAATCTCTTAAGTATATTTGCAACAAGATAGTTGTGACTTAGCTTTAAGCGATTTTTTGAAATGGCGGTTGATGTCATTGGAAGTGATGATACTTTAAAATGGATGCTGTATCAATATTTGTCTTGCATATTTGTTGGATACTCATTGGATTGAATACTTCTAGTCTAGATGCTACAATTTTTTTTTCCTTTTAAAAGTTGTGCTATTATGGGTGGATTATCATAAGAATTGGATAAATTATTCTTAATTGTGCCATCAATGACTAATTCTTACTTTTAAAGTATTAACATCTCTGTTTTAATTTTATCTATATGATTTGTACCAAGAATGACTACGCAGTAGGATTCATATCTTTTATCCACTCTCCCTGTCCCTAATCTTAATTGTCTTTATAATAAAATACTGCGAACTAAAAGAGTGGGGATAAGATGATAAAGGGGATGTATAATTTTTTGCTTAGTTATAAATATTTTAATAGAGAGAAAGGGTTAGGGATGAGGAAATGAGACAAAAGATTTTAGCCCCTTTACATTAATGCTTACATCTTAATCACATGTGTTAGTGTTAATATTTGTATTTCTATCTTTAATCTACATTTAATATTTATGATTTTTTGTTGATCTTATGTTAGTTTTGTATGTTGTATCATAACTGTGTGATATCTTATATATATAATTTTTAAAATTTGATTTATTGTCATGTCATACCTGTGTCTCGTGTTATACTCGTGCTTCCTTAATTAGTTGATGTACAATTAATATTCATCTTGTTTCATTAAATTTTTTAACGACTGATGTCAAACTGACACTTCATTTTATATCATATATATATTCATGTATTAGGAGTTTCCTGCAGTCATGGATTCATCAGGAGCTATGAGAAAGAAGCTTTCTAAGGGGAAAAGAGTGGTTCATGATGAAGACAGATTCAGCAAACTGCCTAATCTCCTTGTTGGTCGCATTTTGTCCTTCCTTACCGTAAAGGAAGCAGTTCGCACTTGTGTATTATCTACCAGGTGGATTGATACTTGGAAGTTCATCACCAACATGCACTTGGATGATAGGTGGATCACTTCCAAAACAGTGAACAACAATGAACACTTCGCAAACGTTGTGAACAGAGTGATTAATCTCAATGACAACCCAACTATCGAGAATTTCTCTCTCCTTATATCAAGTGACAAGAAGTATGAACCACCTCAAATCAATGCATGGCTAGCTGGGATCTTAGAAAAGAATGTCCAAAAGCTTCACATTAAGTACACTGCAAAAGAAGTCATTCCCTCCTTCTTCAACCTTTTTTGCACCACCCTGGAACACATGGTGCTTGATATGAATTGTGTACTTAGAGTCCCCACCACTATTTGTCTTCCAAACCTTCAATCTCTTGAATTACGGAAAGTGGTGTTCCTGAGAGAATTCTCTACTCCTACACGAGACATTATTTTTAGCTTCCCAGTCCTCAAAGTGTTTGAAGCTCATGATTGTGAATGGTTGGAGAATGCTTATATAGATGCACCTCAACTTGTAAACATATCATTCGTGACCCATGAAAGGGTATCACATAAATCTACCATCAAGATTTTTGCTGCCCATATTGAGCGATTCTATTTCTATGGTGGTCTACTAAATCATAACATCATTATAGAAGATTCATCCTCACTTTTGAATTGTTCTGCTCAAATTTTTCTAGACATTGATTACTCGTCCAGAATGCAAGAACTGGGTTTCCGAGCAATTTTCTCAAACAATTTCATGAAGCGGGAGATCTGGAACTAGGCATTGACACTGTTTAGGTAGGCTTTGATTGCTCCTCTATACATGTTCTTGAGCAATGAGAATTCTATTACCATAGCTAGAGTTTGGTTACAGTGTGTTAGTGTTTGTTAGAAGTTAGATTAGTTTAAAGAGTTAGCAATTAATTTGGTTTTCAGTTAACTACACTCTATTATTTTATATGAGTAACACTATTGACTTATTATACACATTTTTAACTTTCTGACTCATCAAATCAATCTAACTTCTAACAGAGACTAACTACGCCTATTACCAAACTCTAGCAACGGTAATAAAATCATATGTACATTAGTAATTAGCGTGTATTTGCAGGCCATATTTGTTGTGTTGCGTGATAGAACTTTGATTGTTAGTATGGTTATCATTATTTATACTTAGATATATTTTATATAACACGAGAGGTTTCAGAACTCATTTTCCTGGGTTGGTCATTGTCAGGGTAGGGCTCACGTTAATCTCAGTTGAGTGGTGTTGTTTCTTTGTTACTCTAAATACTTGTAACTCTGGAGCTGCCAAGACATAGAAGTGGACGGATTCTTTCATTAATCCCTGGATTGATTGACGAGGAACGGCATGATGGCATGGACGGAGGTAAGTAGACGAAGAAGACGGAACGACACGTATCAAGGTTATCATTATTTATACTTATGATATATTTTATATAACACGAGAGGTTTCAGAACTCATTTTCCTGGGTTGGTCATTTTTCTCCTTTCGGTCAGGGTATGGACGTTGCTAAATTCTCGCCGAACAAAAAAGTGCAAGATTTGGTGAGCAGTGGTAAAGTGAATATAAATGAATGTTTTATAGATCATTAGTTGAAAAGTATGAACAATGGGTTAAATCATGAGAAAGAACATCGTCCGGATTAGTGATTCCTCGATAAAATTCTTTGGAGAATCTTAAGCGGTGGTGCTTCAAGATTGGAGTCCATGAGGTTTTGAAAATGAGAAATCTCGAATCAAAATTTTTGAGCATTTTTTCTATAAGGCAATGCTTGATGGAGTCTGCGATTCCGTTCACGAGGTAAGATTGGTTTGAAGATGGAAGATTAACAAGAGATGTCAAAAATTGCATGCTAAGGAGAGTTAAGGATTTGGCCGATGGTATGTTTAGGATATGTCAAGATGGGCCTCTTTAGAAAGGTATTCTTGTGGTTAAAAGTGGAGGTATAAATATATGTTGAAATTATCTCACGTTAATCACGTCGTTGGTAATTTACGTAGGGCTTGATTCCTCCGCTGAGTGATAATGGTGTTGTTTCTTTGTTTTTCACTTAGTTATTTTGCTTTGTGCGTCTCTAAGTACGTTGTACTCTTTTATATTTTTTCTCCTTGCCCTAATTATTTCAGAAATTATCTTTTTGAGTAAATATATATGATACAATCTTAAATTTGAACTTAAATAAATAAAGAAGAACAAAGTCCAAAAAAAAATTGAACAAAAATAATTTGAGATTAAATTTATGTACTGTCAAGAAAAAAATTGAAATTTACTATCGGATTAGGGTATCAAACTACTATAATCTTAGATAAAAAAAATCCTATTAATGTAGGCTACTTTAATATTAATGTATGGATAAGATGTGGAGATTCTTTCCAATGGAGCTGAGATTCTTGAAGCTATTTATTTCGAAGATCTTATAGCGGCTGAAGTTTTTTGCATGAGAAAATGAAAATGTTAAAAGTGAGTTTGAAATGGTTGAATTTGATTATACCAGACAAGACAATAGAAGTAAGAGCTTAATGCTTTGATCTGTGGTTTTGAGGTAATATCTTATTTTTCACTTGAAAGAAGGAAATTATTATATGTAGAGAATGTTATAGTAGTATCATGTGAGCTATTAATTCATTGACTAAGTAATTTCATTTATTATTTGTTTTTACTTATGGAAATAACTTTTTTCGACTTGCTCTCCACTTGACAATATATACATGAAAAAATAGTTAGAAATACTGATATGTAGATATAATATCTAAACTTTCTATTTCAAAAATCATTCAGAAACATGACATATAGTTATGACAACTGGAAGATGTGTTTATATAAAATCAAGCTTATAAATCCTCAATACTGAAAAGAATCAAGTGCATCCTGGTTTGAGATATTCTAGACTTGATGGCTCATCATGAAGGCAGGGTAACAAGTGTTGAAAAGCGTTCTCCTGATGAATCACGACTCTACTTTTTTAACTCATAAAAAGTCGAATAAAGTATAATAAAAATATTTTGCTTTCAAAATGACAACAAAATTAATTCCCTAGTGTGTTAACATGTCCAATTGCCTTTTGCTTGTCATTTGAAATCCAGATTCTTGCCTATGCAAAAGATTTGTTTGCAGAGATTGTGCCTAAATTCAATATGTTAGATCATCTAAGAGTGGAGAATTTTACCACCGAAATGCTGTTGAAGTTTCTCCAGATGGCGCCATATCTAGAGACTCTTACTTTGAACAATGTAAGTATGGAGTTCTAGCTTTGTCTTTCTAGCAATTTCTGTAAGGGTACAAGTTAATGGTTCATTGTTGATTGATCAAATATTTCAGGTAGAACACTTTGATGAAGGTGTCATGTACTCTTCTACAATACTTCCTACTAGTTTACAAAGCAACCTTGAAGTCGTTCTGCTATTAGGATTCGAAGGCAAAGAACATGAGAAAAGTTTAGCTAAGTTTATTTTGGACAACGCTGAAAAGTTGCAGGAGTTGGTTATTTCCACAAATTGGATGTGGGATTCAGACAGCAAATTGGAGGAGGTTAGACAGCAAATATTGGCATATCCAAAGTGTTCAAGCAATGCTAAAGTGGACTTCATAATCAATGTTAGGGGTAACTTCAACCCTGAAACAAGTGCATATGGTAATAGCATTTTGATGGAAGCTCTAGGATTGATGTAGAAAAGGATAATGATTTGTACATATAGTTTTTCTCACATATCTTACATATAGGCGAGTTGGAGAAATTTCTTTGCAAAGTCAGCTGCTGGATTGAGATTACCAAAGAAATTTCTCCAAAATCAGCCTAAGGCTAAATATGCGGCAGAAATCATATGTAACTATCATTTTCCTTTAGAAAATAGATGAATCTTACAGTTTTACAATTTTACCCTGAAACTGGTAGACTATGAAGTCGGTAAATTACTTTACTTGTGCGTATCTTTTGCTCTATTCCTTGTCTAGATTATGGGATTCCTGAAATGTAAGGATCTATTCATTTTCTTTTAATATGTTCTTGAATTATCATTATTTTTATTTTCAAACTCATTCAAACTGTGGGAACAGTTGTTTCTAGAATATTAACTTCTCTTATAATATATTTCTTTGCTTGGATGTTTGGTGCAAATGTATTGTTTAGAAGGCATTTTCTTGATTTTTGTGTTGAAAACAAATTTTCGTATTTTGTGTAGTAACCAATACAACACATTGTTTATGGATAATATTTACAATCCCTTCAAGAAGTAGAAAACGATTTTCCCAACAAATTAAAGGTTAGATGTATTATTTTAAAGATATAATTTTTTTTTGTGAATTTATTTCTTTATTAATGTTTTTAGTAATCTAATTATGCAACTTCAACCAGTAAGAATTGGATACTGTGGTAAGTGAGTAACACTCTCAAAAAATTTCTTAGTTACAACAATGCTTGAGAGGTTAATTAGTCTAAAAATAATACAACTTCATGCACGTGTTCTATGCTTACTTGCTCAATGTATATATATGACGCCTCTGCTATTGGATTCCTTGACCTTGGGGTCCTAGATAGAGCAAAACTGATTTTTTATTTGGGGTTTTGGTTCTCGGGTGCCTCTAATAAGAAAATTGTTGTCATCTTGAACAAACTAGCACAAGTTATTTTTAAGTTTATAACATTTCAAAGTAAGAGGTGACTCCAAATCCAAATAATTGTAGTCATCTTTGATTGCTAGAATGATGAACAATTGCTCCCATAGCAAGCAAGGTGCGCCATATTTCAAGAAGTTATGTTATACTTACAACGTTACATCACAATTTTTAGCTAGTCACTGTATTATACTTAGTCTAATCCATCTAGATATGTCACACTGAGTGCATTTCCCTTTGAGGAAGTCGGTGTACGGCTAAGTTGACGAATTAAAGTAATTTTGGAGATAGCAGAGACTTGAGGGATAGTGGTGTATTTTGATTTTCTATATTATTTCCTTTCACATGAACCTATGTTTGATAACTTATGAAGTAATACAACTCAGAATCCAAAGTTCCAATGCTTGCTTCCTTTTCCTTGAGTGTTTTTGCTGTTTCACTTATGAACGCATTCTACTATATTCTCCAGTTTGCCATGTTGGCAAATTGTGCTAATAGGCTGTGACAGATTATTTGTACATGGCACAAAAACTTATTGTTTTTAACATTTCAAAGCTTTCCATAAAATCGCTCCTAAGAATTGAATATCAAAATCAATTAATACTATTCATCAAGGTTTTCTTTCTTAGGAGATGGGGCAAAGACTTTGTTTTGTTATTTGTTGCAACAACAGAAACGAAAGTACAAGACAACAGAGAAAGAGAAAGAGTTACCGTTTGATTTTCTTTGCTTAGAAGGGGAATGAAGAGACATGGGCCAGTTCTCCATGGTTTCATTTCTTCGTTTTGGGGACTTCTGAAGTTTCTTCTATAGCTCTTCACCAATGTTGTTTCCCTCTCATGCTCTTGTTTAATGTTTTATTTTGTCTTAAGTTTAAATCTGACCTACTTGTAACATAAAATCCAACATAATTAAAGTATATCACTTATAATAAGATTCATAATTTTTTTTAAAATATGTCGCATTATATATAGCTTATTAACTTTGTAAAACTATTTATCGCACATTTTTATTGAATTTACTTGAAATGAATTTATTATTGTGTATATTGAGAGTACAGCAATGTTCACATGTTTCTTTTAAAAAATAACTTAAGTTTATTGGTGTTCTTGTCATTTAAAGTTTTATATGACTTTTAATTTTATTTTAATCTAATGATTCAAATTAATTAATTTAATAAAAAAAGGGTTTAGCTAATTAAAGTTTTATATGATTTATTAAAGAATTAAAAATGAAAAATTAAGTTTTTTAAGTTTTCAATTTGTTATATATTTTACTTTTCATTTAGTACTTTCTATATTTTGAATCTTTGACTAAGACACTCATTAGACAAATAAAAAAATATAATAGTGAGACTGGTTTTAATGAATACGGAGAATACTTAAATTTAGTTTTAACGAAGAGAGAATTTGAATTTACTATTAACTCTACTCATTAATTTTTAATTATTTTATACATTTAAATATGTTAAAATATTTAATATATATGAAATTTATTCATTAAATAAAAGGGATAAAAAAAAAGATACAACATATAAGGTAATTATAAAAATTAATTTTAAATGAAAAGGACTTGAACACATAAGACATAATTTGATTTTTTAATTTATATATTATTTTTAAAAAATAAAATTTATTTATATTTCATATAATTATCTTATTAATTTATGTACCAAAATAATTTTCCTATAAATTTTTTATGAATACATAAATTTTTTTTATAATAGGGAGTGGTTAACCTTCAGCAAATTAATTATTTTATATGCTGTATCTTTTTAATGATGAGTTAATTATTTTTTATGATGTATCTTTTCTATCCTTTTTATTTAATTAATGAAACTCATTCCAACAAATAAATTAAAAAAATAAAAAAAATTAATTCATTCCAAAAACTACCTAAAATACACAATTAATATGAAGTAATTATTTTCTAGGTATGGTATTTAAATTACTCTAATATTGAAATGGTATTTCAATTTTTCAGTAATTAAGAATTAATTGTAATGAAATTTTTATCTTTAGTATATTTTTAACAAATAAAATTTATTACCATTTTTATAAAAATAGATTCAAGAATTGGAAATGTACCTAAATTTGTATAACTAAATTTTTAACAAATAAAAAAATTATAATTAGTACCCAAATAAATATTTGATATTCGTTTCTTTCAATTTTTTGTGAACTACTTATCCAACATGTATATGAATATGATATGGGTGTTTGGTTTGTTCTCTAATATCATTTTTAGTAGTTATGTTTTTACTAAAAATTATAAAAATGCCACATTTTTTTACTTTATCTTTTTTTTTAAAACTTTTGTTAAGGAAATGCTAAAGAGTGAAAACAACATTTTCTTGTTTTCACTATTTCCTTTACGAAAGTTTGAAAATAAAATTAATGTGAATATAATGTGACTTTTTTTTGTAATTATTAATTAAAATAAACTAAAAATAAAAATAAAAACAAACAAAACACAACTATTCTCTCAAGTGTTCACATTTTTTACCTTCTTGCTGCTGGTGACTAGTGGAGTAGAAGAAACATGGACAAGTGAATAATGATAAACTACACAAATCCACAAATGAAATGAAGCCGTGCAAATGAGTAACCGATGACCATCTATCCTAATGTTGAACTAAAACTCTTTAACTAAGAAGCTCTCTCTCTCTCTCTCTCAAGTGCTCACACTTTTCACCCTCTTGATGTTGGTGACTAATGGAGTAGAAGAAACACTGACAAGTGACAATGATCAACTACACAAATCAACGAATGAGATGGAGCCGTACAAATGTGAAATCGATGACCATCCATCCCAATGTTGAACTAAAACTCTTTAATTAAGAAGCTTTCTCTCTCTCCCTCTCAATCTCACACTTTTCACCCACTTGCTTTTGGTGACTAGTGGAGCAGAAGAAACATTGACAAACATTGATCAAAACTACACAAATCCACGGATGAGATGGAGCTGTGCAAATGTGAAATCAATGACCATCCGTCCCAATGTTGAACTAAAACTCTTTAATTAAGAAGCTTCCTCTCTCTCTCTCTCTCGCTCTCTCCCTCACTCTCTCTCCCTCACTCAAGTGCTTATACTTTTCTCTCTCTTGTTGTTGGTGACTAGTGGAGTAAAAGAAACACTAACAAGTGACAATGATCAACTACATAAATCCACAGATGAGATGAAGTCGTGCAAATGTGAAACCGATGACCATCCATCCCAATGTTGAGCTAAAACTCTTTAATTAAGAAGCTCTCTCTCTCTCTCTCTCTCTCTCTCTCAATGCTCACACTTTTCACCCACTTGCTTTTGGTGATAGCTAGTGGAGTAGAAGAAACATTGACAAGTGACATTGATCAACTACACAAATTCACAGATGAGATCAAATGTGAAACAGAAGATCATCCGTCCCAATGTTGAACTAAAATTATTTAATTAAGAAGCTTCTTCTCTCTCTCTCTCTCTCTCTCTCAAGTGCTCACACTTTTCACCCTCTTGATGTTGGTGACTAACGGAGTAGAAGAAACACTGACAAGTGACAATGATCAACTACACAAATCCACGGATGAGATGAAGCCATGCAAATGTGAAACCGATGACCATCCATCCCAATGTTTAACTAAAACTCTTTAATTAAGAAGCTTTTTCTCTCTCTCTCTCTCTCTCAATCTCACACTTTTCACCCACTTGCTTTTGGTGACTAGTGGAGCAGAAGAAACATTGACAAACATTGATCAAAACTACACAAATCCACGGATGAGATGGAGTTGTGCAAATGTGAAATCAATGACCATCCGTCCCAATGTTGAACTAAAACTCTTTAATTAAGAAGCTTCCTCTCTCTCTCTCTCGCTCTCTCTCTCACTCTCTCTCCCTCACTCAAGTGCTCACATTTTTCTCTCTCTTGTTGATGGTGACTAGTGGAGTAAAAGAAACACTAACAAGTGACAATGATCAACTACACAAATTCACAGATGAGATGGAGTCATGCAAATGTGAAACCGATGACCATCCATCCCAATGTTGAACTAAAACTCTTTAATTAAGAAGCTCTTTCTCTTTCTCTCTCTCTCTCTCAATGCTCACACTTTTCACCCACTTGCTTTTGGTGACAGCTAGTGGAGTAGAAGAAACATTGACAAGTGGCATTGATCAACTACACAAATTCATAGATGAGATCAAATGTGAAACAGAAGACCATCCATCCCAATGTTGAATTAAAACTATTTTATTAAGAAGCTTCTTCTTCTTCTTTCTCTTTCTCTCTCTCTCTCTCTCCCTCTCTTAAGTGCTCACACTTTTCACCCACTTGTTGTTGGTGACTAGTGGAGTAGAAGAAACACTGACAAGTGACAATTATCAACTACACAAATCCACGGATGAGATGGAGCCATGCAAATGCATGTGAAACCGATGACCATCCATCCTAATGTTGAACTAAAACTCTTTAATTAAGAAGCTTTTTCTCTCTCTCTCTCTCTCTCTCTCAATCTCACACTTTTCACCCACTTGCTTTTAGTGACTAGTGGAGCAGAAGAAACATTGACAAACATTGATCAAAACTACACAAATCCACAGATGAGATGGAGTTGTGCAAATGTGAAATCAATGACCATCCGTCCCAATGTTGAACTAAAACTCTTTAATTAAGAAGCTTCCCCTCTCTCTCTCTCTCGCTCTCTCTCTCACTCTCTCTCCCTCACTCAAGTGCTCACATTTTTCTCTTTCTTGTTGTTGGTGACTAGTGGAGTAAAAGAAACACTAACAAGTGACAATGATCAACTACACAAATCCATGGATGAGATGGAGTCATGCAAATGTGAAACTGATGACCATCCATCCTAATGTTGAACTAAAACTCTTTAATTAAGAAGCTCTCTCTCTCTCTCTCTCTCAATGCTCACACTTTTCACCCACTTGCTTTTGGTGACAGCCAGTGGAGTAGAAGAAACATTGACAAGTGGCATTGATCAACTACACAAATTCATAGATGAGATCAAATATGAAACAGAAGACCATCCGTCCCAATGTTGAACTAAAACTATTTAGTTAAGAAGCTTATTCTTCTTCTTTCTCTTTCTTTCTCTCTCTCTCTCTCTCTCTTAAGTGCTCTCACTTTTCACCCACGTGTTGTTGGTGACTAGTGGAGTAGAAGAAACACTGACAAGTGATAATTATCAACTACACAAATCCACGGATGAGATGGAGCCATGCAAATGTGAAACCGATGACCATCCATCCCAATGTTGAACTAAAACTCTTTAATTAAGAAGCTTTCTCTCTCTCTCTCTCAATCTCACACTTTTCACCCACTTGCTTTTGGTGACTAGTGGAGCAGAAGAAACATTGACAAACATTGATCAAAACTACACAAATCCACGGATGAGATGGAGCTGTGCAAATGTGAAATCAATGACCATCCGTCCAAATGTTGAACTAAAACTCTTTAATTAAGAAGCTTCCTTTCTCTCTCTCTCTCTCACACTCTCTCCCTCACTCAAGTGCTCACACTTTTCTCTCTCTTGTTGTTGGTGACTAGTGGAGTAAAAGAAACACTAACAAGTGACAATGATCAACTACACAAATCCACGTATGAGATGGAGTCGTGCAAATGTGAAACCGATGACCATCCATCCCAATGTTAAACTAAACCTCTTTAATTAAGAAGCTCTCTCTCTCTCTCAATGCTCACACTTTTCACCCACTTGCTTTTGGTGACAGCTAGTGGAGTAGAAGAAACATTGACAAGTGACATTGATCAACTACACAAATTTACAGATGAGATCAAATGTGAAACAGAAAATCATTCGTCCCAATGTTGAACTAAAACTATTTAATTAAGAAGCTTCTTCTCTCTCTCTCTCTCTCTTAAGTGCTCACATTTTTCACCCATTTGTTGTTGGTGACTAGTGGAGTAGAAGAGACACTGACAAGTGACAATGATCAACTAATCCACGGATGAGATGGAGCCATGCAAATGTGAAACCGATGACCATCCATCCTAATGTTGAACTAAAACTCTTTAATTAAGAAGTTCTCTCTCTCTCTCTCTCTCTCTCTCTTGCTCTCTCTCCTTGCAAGCTTCAATCCAGAAAATCATGTAAATTTTCTATCAAGGTTATAATTTGTGCATTTCAAGGATTCTCTCTCCTTCTCTTTATCTCACTCTTTCTTAATCTTTCTCTCTATCTCTCTGTAAGCTTCAATCTAGAAAACCATGTAAGTTTTTTGTCAAGGTTATAAATCGTGCATCCTAAGGATTTCTCTTTCAGGCTTTGGGTAAATTGAATCCTTTCCTATATCATATGCTTCAAAATTGCATGTCAACCTGTCAAACAGATTTGCTCCAGTTAGGTTTCAAACTTCAAGTTGAATTTTTTGTTTTTAAAGAAAAATTGTTTAAAGGCCAAGTGAATTTGTTTAGATCTCATGTAAAAGTTGATGATTTGACATATAAATCATTTTTTTAGCACTCTTCAGGTTGATTACAGATTTTCGTATGAGACACTTAAAGTTGAAAGCTTTACTGTTGTTTCTTTAATACTAAGTGAACGTGTTCAGATCTAGTATAAAAGTTGTTGTTTTGATATCTTTGCACAATTATTTTTTACTCTTTCTTAGTTGATCAAATTCATTTATGTGAAGCTAAAGTAGGTTTTTGGTAGATCCGATTTATTGTAAATTTTTCGCCCCAACTAAAATCACCAAAATTGAATCACATTGTCTTAGACGTAAATCATTTACTAGAAAAAAGTCATTACACTCAGTGTCTTAGAAATCGGTTCAATAGTACCAAATGGAACCACCAATTAGAGCCATATCGATCGATGTTACAGCTTAAAACCATTTATATTGTCCAACTGCCTAATACTAGTTCATTTACCTTTTCAAAAGACCTTTTAAAATAAGATCACATAATAAAATATCTTATTTTAAAAATTCATCCAAATGAGCCTTTAATCTTGCTATACACATCTAAAAATCGTTAGTACGACATAAACCTACTACATTTATATTAAAATCTCCACTAACCTCCCATGTTAAATCGCATGTAAGTATTGGAATTCTCATGTGAAACTGAATTTTGATCATTTCATGTTATTTTTTCTTTCATATGATCAAGTGAATGTGAAGAATAAACACAATATTATTTATTAGTATGACCCAATCATGTGAAACTAGGTACTCATGTTCTGCAAGAAATTAACCAGGTCCACATGGCTTACCTTCTTTCTAGATTATATTTAATATACCTAAGTGTTACAAATAAACTTCTTGTGACATTCATTCAAAACAGCTATAGCCCTCTCTCCCTTTACTAATATGTTCATTCTGAGCTTATAATCCTCATTATTCTAGCATCACACCATAGCACATGAGGCTTTGGGTAAATCTACTCTTCACCTTCTTCAACTTCTATGTTAGTTAATTTGTTTATTGGATCGTTGGGGTATGAACGATCAATGTTTTATGTGCCGAAAAAGTTCGATCTGATTTGATCGATGTCGAAGTTGTGATAGTCTTTAACTGAGATCAATTGAAAAATTATTAAATTTATTTCTGAGTGAAAGCGAAGGTCGTGGAGAAACAGTCATAGGAACATCAATTAATATTTACTCCAGAATTTTTGGTTAAGGGACCACCCCTATTTTATTAGGAAAACATTTATTGTCCAACACAAATATAGTGAATGTATGTCTATCGTATATTCATGTGAAATAATATCAAATTAAATTGTATGTGACTGTAACATTTTTACAGGATACAAAATGAATTTGTGAGTAAGTTAAAAAAAATTAAAGTATAAAAGTTGAACGAATAACATGATTGATTTTATTAATATAAACTAAGGACACGAACTTACTTAGCAGTTATCCTATAAATTTATGTACCAAAAAAGTTATCATATAAATTATTTATGAATGCATAATTTTTTATTTTATAATCGGAGTTGTTAACCTCCAATAAATTAATTATTTTATATGCTGTATCTTTTTAATGATAAGTTAATTATTTTTTAATTTGTATCTTTTTTATCCTTTTTATTTAATGAGTGAATTAACTCATTTCAACAAATAAATTAATAAAAGAAAAGATTTAATTCATTCAAAAAATTACCTAAAGTACACAATTAATTAATATTGAAGTAATTATTAGGTAGATATGATATTTAAAGTATTGTAATAATGAAATGGTATTTCAATTTTTCAGTAATTAAGAATTAATTGTATTATCTTTAGTATAATTTTAACAAATAAAAGATATTACCATTTCTATAAAATAGATTCAAGAATTGGAAATGTATCTAAATTTTTATAACTAAATCTTTAATGATAAATTTTTAAAAAATAAAAATATTTATAATTAATACCCAAATAAATATTTGATATTCGTTTTTTCAATTTTTTGTAAACTACTTTGCCAACAATTATATGAGTATGAAATGAGTGTTTGATTTGTTTTCTATTTTCATTTTTAGTTAATATACTTTCACTAAAAATTACTTAAATGCTACATTATTTTCACTTTGTTTCTTGTTTTTAAACTTTTGTTAAGAAATGCCAAATAGTGAAAACATTTTCTTATTTTTATCGTTTCTTTCACAAAAATTTGAAAATAAGAAATAAAATAAAAATAATGTATTATTTTTTGTAACTATTAGTAAAAATTAACTAAAAATGAAAATAGAAAATAAACCAAATACTACTATTCTCTCAAGTGCTCACATGTTTCACCCTCTTATTGTTGATGACTAATGGAGTAGAAGAAACATTGATAAGTGACAATGATCAACTACACAAATCCACGGATGAGATGTAGCAATGCGAATGTGAAACCAATGACCATCTATCCTAATGTTGAACTGAAACTCTTTAATTAAGAAGCTTTCTAGCTTGCTAGGGTTGTCCCCCCCCCCCCCCTCTCTCTCTACAAAAATCCACAGATGAGATGTAGCTATACGAATGTGAAATCGATGACCATCCATCCTAATGTTGAAATGAAACTCCTTAATTAAGAAGCTTTCTAGCTTGCTAGGGTGGTTCCCCCCCCCCTCTCTCCACTCCTGCAAGTTTCGATCTAGAAAACCATGTAAGTTTTCTATCAAGGTTATCATTTGTGCATCTAGAGGATTATTTTTCCCTCTCTTTGTCTCTTTGCGAGCTTCAATCCAGAACAGCATGTAAGTTTTTTGTCAAGGTTATAGTTCATGCATTGATCCCAAGGATTTCACTTTCAGGCTTTGGGTAACACAGATCTATTCCTATATCATCTGCCTCAAAATTGCATGTCACCCTTTCAACCAGATTTGCCCTAGTTAAGTTTCAAACTTGAAGTTGAGTTTTTTTTTTTTTAATGTTTTAAGGCCAAGTGAATTTGTTTAGATCTCATGTAAAAGTAGATGATTTGATATATAAATCATTTTTTTTAGCACTCTTCAGGTTGGTTATAGATTTTTGTATGAGACGCTTAAAGTTGAAAGTTTTAGTGTTTTTTTCTTTAAAATTGAGTGAATGTGTTCAGATCTAATATAAAAGTTACTATGTTGATATCTTTTCACAATTTTTTTAACTATTTCCTAATTGATCTAATTCATTTATGTGAAGCTAAAGTAGGTTTTTGGTATATTTGATTTATTGTAAAATTTTCACCCCAAGTAACTAAAATCATCTTGATTGAATCACATCGTTTTAGACTTAAATCATTTACTAGAAAGAAATCTTGTCACTCAGTGTCTTAAAAACCGATTCAACAATACCAATGAACCACTCTCCTCTCTAGTTTTCATGTGTGAACCTGGTGTTAAAACATTGGTGTCGCTTAAGGGTGTTCAAGACTTGACCCGGTCCAACCCGTAGCTAATTAGGTCAAGTTTAAGTCTAAATATTAGACTTAATGTATTTTCAGATTGGGTTCAAGTCACGTTTCAGGTTGGCCCCAACCTGACCCGATGCCATATAAAATTTAAAATTTATAATATTTTTTAAAAATTAAGGATAAGTTATAAGATTTCATAACTTAAATTAATACATTTTGTATAATACGGTAATATTTTTATATTACTATAATTTGTTTCAACATATATACGGTAAAACATTTCGTAGTTTTAGTTTAATTAATACTTTTAAATTTTTTTGACTTAGTTATATATAATCTCTAAATTTGTACATTTTACTAAAATATTAAGTCAGTCCAATTCATACCTAGTCATTCGTCGGGCTATGACTGGACCAGGTTCTGGTGAAGTTAAACCTAGGCTACGAGCATCCCTATCTCACCTACTCTCTTCATAACAAAAATAATTTTTCTAACACCTGACAATGATTAGATGCTTTGTAAGTATGTTTAAACCTGTACCATATACATATTATATATTCCTTCACATAGTTAGTGAGGTTTACATAATTATGTCGTTGTTTAACCATGCATCATCCAATTTTTGTAGCTTAGATATGCTTCAATGTTTGTGTTTCACGTTCTGTGGCTAGTGTGTGAAGGTACCTTCCGAAAGGGTTTTATAATTTGTTTGTTTGTTGATTTATTTTAATTGTTATTTTCTTATTATTGATGGAATATTGACACCATATCAAATTTTGTGTAATGAAATAGGCGTTACCATGGATCCAAACATTGTGACTCTAAACAAAATTTTGAGATCAACAAGTGTTACTCAAGGTCTAGACTTGATTAGTTCTCTGCCCGAAGACATTTTAACCTCCGTACTGTCTCGGCTTTCAACTAGAGATGCAGTTCGATCAAGTGTCTTGTCTACAAAATGGATTGATTTATGGACATTCATCACCAAAGTAGATTTTGATGATACTTTGTTCCAAGACAACAAGAAAACAGACAAGGAAAACATGGCTAATTTTGTGAATAGAGTACTTCTTCACCTTGACAATTCAACTATCCAAGAATTCTCTCTCAAGTTATCAAACCGACAATATGATCCATCTATGCCTAGTTCATGGATATCAGCTGTGTTGAAAAGGCAAGTCCAGAACCTTCATAGTCGAAATGCAAATAATGCCTTCATCTCATCACGTTCCCTAGCCAACTGCAACTCTCTTATGCAATTGGTGCTTGAGATGAAGTGTACCATCAAAGTTCCTTCCATTTTATGCCTTCCAAACCTACAAGTCCTTAGGCTTGAAAGGGTTAGATTTTCCCAGAATACTCCTACACATTCAAAAGAGATAATTCTTCACTTCCCATCCCTCGAAGTGTTTGAAGCTAGGCAATGTATATGGTTCAATATCAATCTACAAGCCCCTATGTTGAAAAGCTTTTCCTTCATGTTATTTGACCAATGGTTGACAAATGGTGAATTACAACAATTACGAAGTTCTGTTTTCAAGATTCATGCTTCTCCTACAAAATTCTGGTATCGTGGTCATTTATTGCATAATGTCATTCTCCTAGGCCCACCATCTGCTTTTCAAGCTTCTGTGGAGATCCTCATTGATGAATATGTTCAGCAGAGGGTTCTGGAAACATGCTTCCGATGGCATATGCTTCTTAGGCACTTCCATTTAGCCGAGTGCCTAAAACTAAAGCTTAACATGGTATGCTTCTTTTTCCTGACACTACTTTACAAATTTCTAGGTAAGATGTATGTTAGTAACTTGTTGGCACTTTTATGCCATGTATAAGTTAATATGATACGAGAAGCCCCATAGCCTTAACTCAAGTGGTATACTAAATCCTTTTGGAGACTGCTAAACCCAGATTGAATCTCAGTTTGGCACTTTGCTGCCTGTATTTGCCCTATGACCCCCTCCCAGTTGCCACACACCTCCTTTGTAACCCAAATTAAAAAAGTTGATATGAAAAATCTACGCAGGAGCCACTTTATATAAAAAATTCTTAGGTACTTCTAGAGGTGGTACAGATTCAATAGTATAGAGTAAGGAAAATTTTTTACTACTAAAGCGCCTAAGAATTTCTCACTTTATACACAAGACACCTTAATTTTATTTCACCATGCATCAAGCCACGCCCAGTTTTGCACTTGAATCCTATGCAGGTCATGCCACACGAAGTTGTAGGAATTCAGTGACACACACACATATTACAATGAACAAAAGACACTCCAAATGTAAAACACACATATTACAATGAACAAAAGACACTCCAAATGAACAAAAGACACACACACATTGCAATGAACAAAAGACACTCCAAATGTAATATGAAAATAAATATAAACAAATTCTGGAGCAATTTTAAATTTAGTAAGAAAATATTAGCACGAAGATTATTAAACTTCCATTATTATGACTAAATGTTTGAAAATATCACACAACTTATTAATGCTAAAGTAAATATTGGAAATTAGAAGTACAAATTCATTGTATCTACATTGGCACCATATATAAGAGTTATTTGAAAGATTTTGTTATTAATTTACAATGACTAAAGAGTCATATAGAGAAGCTGTAAGATTCTGATTCACGATTTGGTTCAAAGTATCTTCTCAGTATATGTAAATCAATTTATATGACATGATATGATATGTGAATTTTCCTTTTATAAGCATTTGTACTTTGTCTACATATGACAAGATATAGATATGCTATTTATGATGCTTGTTCTAGATTTTAAGTGACAAGATGTTTTATCAAACTCATGCAATACAAATTGGGAGCTAAGGTATAGCTTCAATGGCAACCATCATGGATTGTGGATCTTCTTGGTTTCAATGGCAACCTGCAGACTTTAGTTGCTTTTGTCTCACAAGTTGAAAAATAGGTTCTCCTGTGGCTTTTGTTTGAAAATTTTGTAGATACAGATAACATAAAGAAACACTATTTTGGATCTAGTAATGAAAACTAGTCTATAGTTTTTTCATGTTAACAAGTTTTTATTTTCATCCAGCTCCTCCAGGATGGAAATGATCATTATTTCGTAAATCTACCTGTATTTGGAAGGTTGGTTTATCTAGAAGTGGAGTTAGTTGGAGCAAAAACTTTGTTGAACATACTCAACAATTCAAAAAATCTCAAGACTCTGGTTATAAAAGATGTAAGTTTAATTTAACGTTTTGGTTCTGTCATTTTTTCTTCAATTTTGCTTAGAAATTGGTGGTTGATTGACCAAATACATTTTTCTTTTTCAGGCAACACTTCCATATGACGCAAGTGTCATGACTTCTGCAGCAACACCTCGATGTTTTAAATCTAGCATCAAGGATGTTCAATTCGAACAATTTTGGGGTCTTACATGTGAGCTTAATCTGGTTAAATTTATGCTGAAAAAAGCAGCAGTCTTGGAACGGATGACTATCGTCCCATATTGGCCGCTGTATGAGTCAGATGTAGGATTGGAGGAAGTTAAAAGGAAGATATTGTCATTTCCTAGGAGATCTAATGTTGTTTCAATAGAATTTTTTGTTTAATGTTGAGGTTATGAAACTGAGACTTTGTGCAAAAAATAGTAGTAGTATATCTGTCTATGCCATCTATATATATAGCATGCATCTAGTACCTATATTTCTGTGAGGCTTGTGTTTATGAACATTGACACACAGCAGTAGTATATGTCATGGTTTTCAAGTATTTCCTGGTAACTATATCGTCCTTGTGTTCCATTGTCCAACAGAAAAGATGAAAACATAAAACCCTAAAATGTAAAACTATATACATTTTAATAACTAATTAAGCATACTCTACATCACCTATGTTATGAACAAGACATGCTACCGCTATTCATTCTAGTCGGATTTACATTTTTTTTTATTTTAAAAACATGAACATGTTTTTGAGTAATTTTACTTTTAACTTGTGATTTTTTTCAACAAACATGTTATTGATTAAATAACTATTTAGTTGCAAGTTTAAAATACATAAAAAATAAATGTAGTGCAATGGTAAATTCAACATTTGCCAAAGAGCCTTATAACTTAATTAAGTGACGCTGATTTTTTTTTGGTCTTTCTCCTCACACTAGGACACAATCTCGCAAAAACATACATCAACAAAATTATCTCGAGGAAGGGGGTTGAGTTGTCTAGGACGACACATTGCAAAGCTCAACAAGTTTATTTGCATGCCAAGTACCTTCGCAAAGGACATGACACGAGTTCTTTAATCAGGGAGGCTTGGGGATCTGCCGTATGCATGCACACCATTAGTAAGGGACGGATCCACTTGCAGAATACTAGGACACACGCTCTTATTCACTTTTGAAATATTTTTATTATCTATGATAGTTATTTATGATTCTTATTTCTTATATATATCCACTTTATATTTCTAACTTTACTCCCAAATAATAAATAAATATGTAAATTTGTAATGAGAAATTAAAATTCATCTAATATTTTTTTTCTCAACTTTATTCCACATGATTAGCTGTTAAAATTTTTCGTACATATATAAAAAATATATTTAATAATATTAATAATGAAAAAATCACTTAGTATTAAAGGAACAATTGTAAATCAAATTTTCATTATATATTTTTTTCATTTAAAAATTTCTTTTATACTTGTGTGTTGACTTTATCCTTACTACCTAAAACTTCTGAGTTTATCACTGCCTTTAGTAAATTCCTTCTCAGTTGGTATACAACAGCCGTTCTCAATTCTTAATCCACTATGTTTTTAGAAAAAAATTCTTTTAAAGTGAATTTATCTCTAAAGTAATAAAGTAAAGATATATCATTTTTTAAATTATTTAATGAATTAAGATTATAATATACTTTATTAAATTAAAGATAAATATATCTTTACTTACTCACTTTAAAAAAAAAATTTCCGTATTGTTATATGGGACAAGGAAGATTGGCCAGCCCTTCTCAATGGACTTTATATATGGAGGGTCGTAGGTAGGCTGGCTTGGGAGTTGAGTTATAGTAACTACGTTTGTGCTTAACAAAAGCTGCATGCCAGGAATTTTTCTTTTCCCATTCTCTTCAGGACTTGAGTTGTAAACTTTTGAATATTGAGAGAACTAAAAAAGGAGAATGTTAGATAAAGTAATATTTAGGATAGTAATTTTTCTACTGTATATGTTGTAGATGACTACTAATGAATGCTACACGTAAAGTGCTAGAAAGCACAAATACATATGCAAGATAATAATATGTGGATACGACAAAAATTTAAAAAATAATTAAAAGATATATAAATAAAAAGTATTTAAAAATATCAAAATATCTGATATGATATGTATTAGATATCAATACGACAACTACTTTAAAGTGTCGGTGCTACATAGGTAAAGTGTCAACAAAAGCATAAAATAAGTGTGGTAGAAAAGAGAATGTTGTATTAGATGAGTAGACATATAAGAAAATATAAACTAGAAATAAATATATTAGAGAGAAATTAGAAGTAACACCTATTGAGTAAAAGATGGTAGAATTATACCCAAGATGATTTGGAAATGTAAGAAAAAATCCAATAAAAACCTCAATTAAAAGAGTTGACTCAATGGATGATAGCCTCATAATTAGAAGGAGAGAAAGACCAAGGAAAATCCTAAGTAAAACCATTAGAAAGGACTTAGAACTAATTAGCTTATTGAAAAATTTAATTTTTGATAGAATACAGTGGTGTCATTTGATCCATGTAATCAATTCCACCGATTGAGAAAAGGCTTCGGTTATTATATATGTGTAGATGACTACATGAAAATTCCATATTGGATTCAGGATTACAATACAAAAAACAAAGTATAAATCCTCAATATTCTTATAGCTAAAACCAATTAACTAGGAAGAGGAATAGAAGAAAATAAGAAAAAAAAACTTTATTTTCTTAAGAGAAAGAAAGAAAAAGAATTTACATACAATAAATTATAACATTACTCTATAAAATGATGCAATTTTTTTAAGAATTAAAGTGAGATGCACTGTCAATGTAATATTTTGACACATTTAATTTTATTTAATTACTAAGATAAAGAGATAACAAACAATATTGATATGTCAAAATATCATTAGACGTTAGTATAAAACTCCTTTAAATTGACTGTACATACTAATTAAACCCTCTTTTTAAACGGTAAGATAATGGTAATTATAAATTAAAGACAACTTAAGCTTAAATACTAATCTTTTAATAAATTATATTTATCTTTTATTTATGTGTTTTTTTTTTTGTTAGATAATATATAAAATACTGTGGTCTCCTGTGTTTACTCCAAAGGTAATGAGAGTGAATATATCATAAATGAATTCTGTATGAAAATTTGTAAAAAGAAAATAAAAATTGAAATTTTCACTCTCAATTTTAAGAAGTTACCAAACTGGATGCAACATATAATAATTCAAGTGAAGGTTTAGAATGAAAAATGAAAGTATGTATACTATCTTCAATTAAAAAAAGAAAAGAAAGCAAGTAAAAGGTTAATGAGATTTAAACTTATAATTAATTAATTATAATTAAGCTCTAAAAGGAATTCTTCGGTTTTCCTATTTGGCCCTTTTAAGCCGTGGTTTCGGTTTTCCTTTACATGAGTTGGTTGATGATAGAGATGCTGCAGAGTTCATATTAACAGTTTAAAGTTGTGAATCTTGTGATATTCTTGTAAGGCTTGAAATTTAGCTGTTTTGCGTGGATAAGTGAGTAGGCACAGAATATTAAATAACCTTTTATTTGTTTTTTATCTTTGAATAACATTTTATTTGTTCTCATCTAATGGATTAAATTAACTTATTTAATTTAATAAAAATTAATGAAATAAAAATGATAATAGACACAAATGAGTATCAATATACACTCCCTTAAAAGAATCATATCACTTGAGTTTACGTAAGCTGTACTTGGTCTCAGGAGTTGGAATTTAATCCCTATGAGAATTGGTTTTGGTTTTGGAAATTCAAGCTTTTGAAAAAATAATACATATTTGGTTTGGTTAAATCTTTGATGAGACTCTCCCTATTGAAAAATCCTTGTATACATATATGTATTTATCTTACATACATTTATATAGGTGAGTCTCATTCTAGGGTGGAATTCAATTCATGTAAGTGTATGTAAGATACATTTTTATGTATGCAAGAATTTTATTATTACTCGGCCAGGTTTTATTATTATGCAAATTCCAATTTTATTTATTATAATTTACACTACATTAATGACATTCATGACATTGGAAATTAGTCAATGAAAACTGGTGAGAAGTTCATATGAAGAGTGTATTGGAAATGACTGCAAGTAGATTCCACCATGTGAGTCCAACAAATTTCATAAGATTATATGTATTTAATGTATGTTTTAAGAATACAAAGTTTAAATACTAAAGTGGAAAATCTCTTTTTATATAATATTTTTTTTGTCTATTTTAAGTGTTATTTTAATATAAGACATAAGAATTAAGAAATATAAAATTAAACCAAACCTTAATTGTGAATTTTTTTTTACTAAACCACCCTTATTCAATTATTAGAAATTAATTATTCCACTTTACTATGTCCATATATCCAATTTTCATGAGTAGTTGATACTTGAGAGATTTGAAAGTATAAGGGTAAAGTTAGAAAAATAACAATTCAAGCTTCATTGATATGTGAAAATATCACTTATAATATACCAATTTTTTTTCACCAAAAAGACACTTAAAATAGACAAAAAAAAAGTAATTAATATAGATTTGCACTACATTAATGACATTCATGACAACTTTGGAAATTAATTAATGAAAATTGCTAAGAAGCCTGAATGAAGAGTGTACTGGAAATGACCTGATAAGTGGATATACACATTGGTAAGTCTCATCATGTGAGTCACAAATTTTGTAACACCATATCCATTTAATGATAGTTTTGAAAAAACTAAAATTAAATACCATATTATTATTGACCACCCTCTATATCATTTAATAATATTAGTAATTGAATTTCAAGGACTTTTTATTTTATATAAAGAATGATTGGAATAAGGTTTTATTTTTATGCAGATTTAATTTTTATTTATTATAATTTACACTACATTAATGACATTCATAACATTGGAAATTAATCAATGAAAATTACTGAGAAGCTTAGATGAAGAATGTATTGAAAATAAATGGATATTGTACACATTGCAAGTGAATCCCACCATCACCATGTGACTCCAACAAATTTCATAAGACTATATGTATTTAATGTTAGTATTAAAAAAACTAAAGTTAAATATTAAAGTGGATTATCTCCTTTGTATAATAACATAGATTTGCACTACATTAATGACATATAATTACAACATTGGAATTTAATTAATAAAAATTGCTGAGAAGCCTGAATGAAAAGTTTATTGGAAATGACTGGATACACACATTGCAAGTCGGTCTCATCATGTAAGTCATACAAATTTTGTAAGACCATATGCATTTAATGATAGTTTTGAAAAAAAAAAACAAAAATTAAATATCAAAGTGAGAAAATCTCCCTTAATAATAATAATAATAATAATAATATATACTATGACTACACTCTGTGCAATTTAATAAATTAGCAATTGATTTTCAAAGTAATTTTATTTTATATAAAAAATGTTTAGAATAAGTTTTTTATTCTTTTGCAAATTCCATTTTTATTTATTATAATTTACACAACATTAAAGATATTCATGACATTGGAGATTAATCAATGAAAATTGCTGAGAAACCCAAATAAAGAAAGTAATGGAAATGATTGGATACACACATTGCAAGTGGATTGCATCACGTGAGTTCAACAAATTTCATAAGAATATGCATTAAATGTTAGTTTTTTTTTTAAAAACAAAAGTTAAATATTAAATTGTAAAATCTCCTTTATATAATAATATAGATTTGCACTACATTAATCACATTTATAACAACATTAAAAATTAATCAATGAAAATTGCCAAGAAGCCTAAATGAAGAGTTTATTGAAAATGACGGAGTACACACATGGCAGTGAGTCTCATCATATGAGTCACACAAATTTTATAAGACCATATGCATTAAATGGTAGTTTTGTAAACATACAAAAATTAAATGCTAAATTGGGTGAATACCCTTATATAATAATAATAATAATAATAATAATAATAATAATAATAATTCACTATATGCAATTAAATACTAATTTCTTATCAAGGAAATTTTATTTAAAAATACCATTTTTTAATCTGATAAAAATTCAATTTTATTTATTAAAATGTACAATACTTTAACTACATTAATGGCACAGGAAATTAATCAATTTTAGAAACAAATACTAATTGCTACCACCATATCTCTCAGATTTGGAATACAGTAGTGATTAATAATAATCAATGATAAACTTGGGCTTTATGCGATTGATAAGCTTTTCATTCTCAAGGATGTATAATGATTGGTTGAACTGTTGCTTTTCGTCAAATGAAACCTTTAATTTCACAATAACTTGATTTTGGTCAAATTGATTTTACCATAATAAATTCATTATTTGAATACCATTTTTATATCCATTTAGGTTTTTCATTGAAAATTTATTAGTATATTTATAAAGTTTAAAATTAGATACTAATACGTTTATAACCACATTGAATAAAATTAACATGTGTTAGTTCAAGTGAAATAAGTTTGAGTTTTTTAAATATGTAATTTTAGATTTAATCTTGAGATACATACATATATATGAAAATAATACTGTTAAAAAAAATTTTGTTTAAACGTTTAACTGTACTCTAAAAAATTAGTTTCTTATCACCTATCACGTAGGCGAATACTCTAACAAAATAAAATCACATTGAATAAAAATAAAACTACATGAAATTTATTGTAAATCTTACGATGCACATTATAAAAATCGTTATTGCGACTTTAACCTGCTACCTTTACTAAAATCTCCACTAACCCCCAAATTACATAAAAATCAGCCGTAAGTTCCAAATTGTAATTTCCATGTGAAAGTAGGTACACATGATCCGCGGGAAATGGACCTGTGATGGTTTTGCGTTTTGCTTTGTAAGAAAGTGACCAGGTCCACATGGCTTATCTTCTTGCTAGATTATATTTTATTTGAACCTGTTGTGGCATTCATTCAAAACAGCTATAACACTCTCTCCCTTTACTAATATGTTCATTCAATCCTCATTCCAGCATCATACCATAGCATCTAAGGCTTTGGGTAAATCTACTCTTCACCTTCTTCAACTTCTATGTTCGTTAATTTGTTTATTGGAACGTTGCGGTATGAACTATCAATGTTTTAAGTGCCGAAAATGCTCGATCTGACCTGATCGATGTCGAAATTGTGAAGGTCTTTAACTGAGATCAATTGATCAAATTATTAAATTTTTGTCTGAATGAAAGCGAAGGTCATGGAGAAATAGTCATAGGAACATCAATTAATATATACTTCAGAATTTTTTATTTTATTTTTTATTCTTCTAAGTGGATCTGCCCATTTTCAAATTTCAATTTTCGTGAAGGGGGGAGCCCCCATTTTACTAATTATTATTATTATTACCATTTTTACTTCAAATCTCATCACCTACAATCATGGAGATCAAAGTGGATGAGAACAGGAGTTTGTTGCTTCAATTTTGCCCCCACTTAATTTTTAGATGATATATGTTTCGGAATTTTTTTTAAATAAGATCACAAGGTTTCTCCACACCCTTTCGGGGGTGTGGGAATAATTCCCGCTCAGACATCGGCTTGACCTAACTACAAAATATTTGTAGTAAATTTCAAACCTTAGGCATATTTGCAATAAGATAGTTGTGCTTAGGTTTAAGGATTTTTATAATGGAGATTGATGTCAAAGAAGTGATAATACTCTAAAATGATTGTTGTATCAATATCCAACGTGTATATGTGTTGGATACTCATTGAATTGGATACTATTAGTCTAGATGCTGTTTTTTTTTTTTATAAAAAAAATTATGCTATTACATGTGGAATATCATAAGAATTGGATAAATTAGTCTTAATTGTGTCAAGGATGACTAATGTTTACTTTTGATATATTGATGTCTCTGTTTTAATTTTATCTATATGATTTGTACCTGGAATGACTATATAGTTAGATTCATATCTTCTGTCTAATTTCCTTTGTCCCTAATATTGTCTTTATAATAAAATACTACCGGCTAAAAGAGAGGGGATAAGATGATCGAGGGTGATGTATAGTTTTTTGCTTAGTTATAAATATTTTAATAGAGAGAAAGGATAGGGTGGGGAAATGAGACAAGATTTGAGCCCCTTTGCATTAATGCTTACATTTTAATCACATGTGTTAGTGTTAAGATTTATATTTCGATCTTTAATATATATATTTAGGATTTATGGTTTTTTTTTGTTGATTTTATGTTAGTTTTGTACGTTGTATCATAATCGTGACATATCTTTAATATATATAATTTTTAAAATTTGTCTTACTGCCTATCGTACCTGGACGTATCTCCTGTTACACTTGTGCTTCCTTAATTAGTTGATGTACAATTAATATTCATTTTGTTTCATTAAATTTTTTTATGACTGATGTCAAACTGACACTTCATTTACATCATATATTCATGTATTAGGAGTTTCCTGCCGTCATGGATTCATTAGGAGCTATGAGAAAGAAGCTTTCTAAGGGAAAAAAGAGTGGTTCATGATGAAGACACATTCAGCAAACTGCCTAATCTCCTTGTTGGTCGCATTTTGTCCTTCCTAACGGTAAAGGAAGCAGTTCGCACTTGTGTATTATCTACCAGGTGGATTGATGCTTGGAAGTTCATCACCAACATGCACTTGGATGATACGTGGATCACTTCCAAAACAGTGAACAACAATGAACACTTTGCAAACGTTGTGAACAGAGTGACTAATCTCAATGACAACCCAACTATCCAGAATTTCTCTCTCCTTATATCAAGTGACAAGAAGTTAGAAGTATTCTATTACCACAGCTAGAGTTTGGTTATAGTATGGTTAGTGTTTGTTAGAAGTTAAATTGGTTTGATGAGTCAGCAATTTGGTTATCAGGTTTTTTTTTTTTTTTATAAAAGACGAGGCAATAATATAAAGCGACAAGGAAAGAATACAAGGAGTACAAGCCTTCTAAGTAGCCAAACAGATAAGAACAACAGGAAAAGTAAAAAAAAAAAAAAAACCAAAACTTGAAGGTTCTCTGTTAACTTCTAAAAATAAGACCAAAAAGAGAAGCAAGAACCGTAACACCATGACAGTGTTAAGAAATATTATATTTATTCTTTAATGGTAAGATAATATTTTATTACTTGTTTTGTTTGGTTATATATAGCCTTATTATGTTTATTCTCATATCTCAGGTTTGTCACCTTTTGAAAAGTTGTATGGTTTTACTACTGATTATTCTTTCTTTCGAGTCTTTAGTTGTACTTGTTTTGTTTTTCGTCTTCATGTAGAACGTAACAAGTTATCCTCTCGTTCTGCTATGTGTGTTTTTCTTGATTATGGAGAAGGTAAGAAAGGGTATCGTTGTTTTGATTCTGTTATACAAAAACTTTATGTGTTTCGCCATGTTGTGTTTCTTGAGCATATACCTTTCTTTTCTATTCCTTCCACTACCCATGCCCTAACTAAAACTGATCTTATTCGTGTGGATCCTTTCTGTGAAGACTCTGATAATTTGTCATCTCATGATACTCGACATATTTGCACTGATAATTCTACAACTACTGACACTTTGCTCTCTCACACACATGAAGTTCCTTCTCCTCCTGTGGTTTCCCAAGCACCCTCTGAGATTCTGGATCCTCCTCCTCGTGCCCTTCGCACACGTAAGTCCACAAAGTTACCCAATTTTGTTTATTCTTGCTATTCTCAGTCTTTTATATCCTTTTTAGCTTCTATTCATTGTCTCTCTGGGCCTTCTTCATATCACGAGGTAATTCTTAACCCTCTTTGGCAATAAGCTATGGATGGGGAACTTTCTGCTTTGCATAAGACAAGTACTTGGGATTTGGTTCCTCGACCTCCTGGTAAGAGTGTGATTGGTTGTCGCTGAGTGTATAAAATCAAAACAAAGTCTGATGGGTCTGTTAAGCGATATAAAGTTAGGTTGGTTGCACAAGGCTTTTCTCAACAATATGGTATGGATTATGTGGAGACTTTTGCTCCTGTAGCAAAAATGACCACTATTCGTACCATTATTACAGTAGCTTCAGTTTGTCAATGGCATATGTCTCAATTGGATGTTAAAAATGTCTTCTTGAACGGGGACCTTACCTTCTCCTTATGTTTCTCATGGTTCTGGATATGTTTGCAAGTTCAAGAAAGCCTTATATGGTCTCAAACAAGCACCTCGTGCTTGGTTTGAGAAGTTTTCTGATGTAATTTGTTCCCTTGGATTTGCCTCTAGTAGTCATGATTCTGCTCTCTTTGTTAAGTATACTACTGCAGGTAGTATCATTCTTTCTTTATATATTGATGATATGATTATTATTGGTGATGATATTGATAATATTACCGCTTTGAAAACAGAATTAGCCAGACAGTTTGAAATGAAGGACTTGGGTTCCTTGCGTTATTTCTTGGGTATTGAGGTGGCCCACTCACCTAGAGGTTATCTTCTCTCTTAGTCAAAATATGTAGAAGATATTCTTGAGCGAGCAAGACTTATTGATAATAAGACCGTTGATACTCCAATTGAACTTAATGCAAAGCACTCTTCTTCTGATGGTATCCCTTTATCTGATCTTACCTTGTATCGCACTATTGTTGGTAGCTTAGTTTATCTTACTATTACTCGTCCTGATATTGTATATGCTGTTCATATTGTTAGCCAGTTTGTTGCCTCTCCCACTACAGTTCATTGGGCAGCCGTTCTTCGTATCTTGAGGTATCTTCGAGGCACAGCCTTTCAGAGTCTCTTATTTTCGTCCACCTCATCCTTGTAGTTGTGTGCCTACTTTGATGCTGATTATGGTAGTGACCCCACCGATCGTAAGTCTATTACTGGTTTTTGTATCTTTTTGGGTGATTTTCTTATTGCTTAGAAGAGTAAGAAACAATATGTTGTTTCTCAATCTTTCACAGAAGCAGAGTATCGTGCTATGATGTCTACTATCAAAGAGATAGTTTGGCTTCGTTGGTTACTTGCAGATATGAGAGTTTCTTTATCCTATCCGACTCCTATGTATTGTGACAACCAGAGTTCTATTCAGATTATTCACAATTCTGTGTTTCATGAGCGAACGAAGTACATTGAGATTGATTATCATCTTACTCGTCATCACCTCAAGCACAGCACCATTACATATTGTTCCTTCTACTTTACAGATTGCAGATTTCTTTACTAAGTCGCATTCTATTTCTCGTTTTCGCTTTTTAATTGGCAAATTCTCGATACTTGTTGCAGCAGCATTATGAGTTTGATGGGAGATATTAAGAAATATTATGTTTATTCTTTAAAGGTAGAATAATCTTTTATTACTTGCTTTGTTTGGCTATATATAACCTTGTTATGTTTAGCTTTAAACCTTAAGTTTTGTATCTTTAGTTTTGTGTTCTATCAATGAAACCCTCATTCTTCTTCTCATATTCAATTTGTTAACAGACAGGAGAAAGAAAACAGATCACAAAGCCAAGATTTCAAAATATCAAGGCAGCGAAAGAGCTCAAGCCCAGAATAAGAGAAAGAAGGGTACTTCGCTTTCATCCAAGTTGCAGTCTTGAAGAGAATAAGTTCAAGTAAATTCCCCCAATTGACTTGGACCCCCTTGAAGACTAAGTGTTCCTTTGAAGCCAAATACACCAGATAGTTGCGAAGAAAATGAACATGAGAAAAGACTTGTGATTTGAGGAAAGACCCAATGAACTCCACTGAACAAACAAGTCAGCAATGGTCTTTGGCAAGCACCACTTGACACCCCACCAAGAGGAGATAGAACACCAGATGCTTCAAACCTTCTTACACTGTAACAGAATATGATTAACATCTTTAGAATGGGAATTGCAGAAGGGGCATGAGTTTTCAGAGGCATTAAGGAGACCTCTGGTAACAAGAAAGTCTTTTGTACACAACCCATTGTGCAAGCACAACCAGAAGAAGGCTTCAACCTTAGGTTCTGCAAGAGAAAGTCAGATTGAGGGATAACCTGAAGGAGGAGAGATATCTTTACACAAAACCATGTAACCCTATTTAACGGAGTACACATTGTCTTTACTGTGAGACCAAACCCAACCGTCAGAGAGATTAGGTTGTAAGTAGACAGAGTTAAAGACAACTCAGTAATTCATTAACCTGAACGATCTCCTACTCAAACAGTTGCCTGTGCCAATCAAGATGCCAATGAAACTCAAAACCAGTCCATCGAACCACCTAAGCCACGGTGTAATTTTGGGAGCGGGTCGGGTTTGCTGGTAGAACTTGGTTTATGACGAGATTGACCTTTAGTAACTATTTCCTTATAGGTCCTGTTGTCTCTGAGAGAGGGGACAAATTTGGAATGATGACCACCAAGGCCAGAGTTGGCCTTCAGAGCAATAGAAGGAGTTTTCCCCTTACTGTATTTGGCTTTTGGCCCTTAAAGTGCAATTACCAATCCTAAGATTGTTTATCTGGTCAATGATATGGTTGATACAATTATTCGCCTCAAATCTCACGAAACCAAATCTAGCTCCACCACTATGGACAACTTATTTGGGAGATAAATGTCCAAAACGCCACCTAGCCTTGAAAAACACCTATATGCGTCAACTGGACTCCAGTCAACCAAAAGGTTCTCGAGATAGACATTTACCACACTAAAAGAAAAGGGCATAGCCTTAATTTGCTTATGGTTTAGTTTGGAAAAATATAGGTAGCAGTGAGATGGCAGGGGGTTGAGGCTAATGAGAAGGACCAGGGAGTGAGGAGTAGGATGGCCAAGGGTGGATGAGTGGCTTACATGTCGGGGGAGAAGAGGGGATATGGGAAGGATTGGGAAGGCGAAGGACATGGGAGAGGAAGGGAAGACCCAAAGAGTCGCCATTGGCATTCACCTAGTTATCAGTTAAATACACTGGATCTATTGTTTTATATAATCTATACTATTGGCTTATTATACATACTTTTCACTTGATGACTCATTAAATCAATCTAACTAAATTCTAACAAAACCATGCTATAACCAAACTCTAGCAATGGTAATAATATCGTATGTAGATTAGTAATTAACATGTATTTGCATGCCATATTTTGTTGTGTTGCGAGATAGAACTATGATTGTTGGTATGGTTATCTTTATTTATGCTTAGATATATTTTATATAACACAAGATGTTTTAGAACTCATTTTCCTGGGTTGGTCATTGTCAGGATGGGGCTCATTTTAGTCATTGTTGAGTAGTGTTGTTTTTCACTTAGTTATTTTGCTATGTGCATCTCTAAGTATATATGTTGTACTCTTTTATTTTTTCTTCTTGTCCTAGTTATTCCAGGAATTATCTTTTTGAGTAAAAATATATGATACACCCTTAAACTTGAACTTAAATAAATAAAGAACAACAAAGTCCACAAATAAAATTGAACACAAATAATTTGTGATTAAATTTAAGTACCTTCAAGAAAAAATAAAGGGTAAACTACACATTATCCCCTTAAAGTTTAATTCATTTTCACTTTCATGCATGAACTTCATTTTATAACATATAACCCCCTAAATTATAAGTTTAAAATATTTCAAAATAGAAGGCAACTCCAAATCTACATAATCATCATCTTTGGTTGCTAGAATGATGAACGATTGCTCTTATTGCAAGCAAGGTGCGCCATATTTCAAGAAGTTATGTTATATTAACAACGTTAAATCACACTTTTACAAAAATAATTTTTAGCTAATCACTGTATTATGACATTTGATGCATGAAATTAGGTTTAAAATTGAGTATAGAATTGAAATTAGACCTCCCAATATTACTTATCTTGTTTGGTGTATACATTAGAATTAAAATTTCTATTCTGAGTTTAATTTCATAGAATTGCAAAATAACTATTTTATTTTATTTTCAATTATTAACTTAAACCCTAATAATTAAATTTCAAGTTCAAAAGTTAAAAATAATATGTTAAAATTATTGTTCATTATCTATGTTGCAATTCCAACAACCATTGATTCTGATGCTGGCCAAGTTGCTAGTGGAATCCTTCAACTACCATTGCCGGCCACGTCCCTAGACCACTGTCGCCAGTGACGTTCTCCGACCACCATCATTGCCAGAGGCATCCTTTATCCATCACCATTGTCTACATCGTGCTTCAACCATCGTTGTCACTGGCATCCTTCGACTACTGTTGTCGCTAACATCCTCATACCACCGTTGGAGGTGGCATTTCATTGGTCACTGTACTGTTAGTGTTCTCCGATCACTGTAATTGCCAACACACTCTAGTTTACTGCTAACATTTTTTGGCATCTATTGCCATGATGTATTCCTAACAATGATATAATCCACCAATGCAAGCTTGATCTATAAAAATTATATTTACAAAATATTAAAATTTTACTACTAATTTAATTTAATTATGTTTTACATACTCTTGATAAAATATTCAAACCCAAGAATTCTAATTCAATTCAATTACAATTCTACACATTAATTTTTTATTTGCTCCAAATATAAGAATTAAAATTCTTAATCAATTTCAATTCTAATAAAATTAGAATTGAAATTAAAATTTTGAACTATAATTTCAATTCTATCATCCAAATATACTAGTGTAATCCATCTAGATATGTCACTCTTATAAGTCATTTCCCTTCAAGGAAGTCAGTGTATGTATAAGTTGACGAAATGAAGTAGTTTAGGAGATATCTGGGACTTGCGGGATAGTGGTATATTTTGATTTTCTATCATATTTCCTTTCCAATGAACATATGTTTGATAACTTAAGAAGTAGTATATCCCAGATTTGAAAAGTGCCAATGCTAGCTTTATTTCTTTGAGTGGTTGATTTGTTGTTTCACGTATGAACGTATTCTAGTGTATTCTTTAGTTTGCTATTGTTAGCAAATTGTGCTAATAGGCTGTGATAGATTATTTGCGCATGACATATAAACCTATTGGTTTTAACATTTCAAAGCTTTCCATAAAATGGCTAAGAATTGAATATCAAAATTAATTAATACTATTCATCAAGGTTTTCTTTCTTTGGAGATGGGGCAAAGACTTTGTTTTAGTTTGTTGCAACACCTTTGCATGGATAAAGAGGAATGAAAAAGTACGAGACAACAGAGAGAAAAAAGAAAAACAATTACTACTTGATTTTCGTTTGCTTAGAAGGGGAATGAAAAGACATAGGCCAGTTCCCTGTGCATGGTTTTATTTCTTTGTTTTGGGGATTTTGGAAGGTTTCCTTCTATAGCACTTCATCAATTTTGTTTCCCTCTCATTCTCTTGTTTTATTTTGTCCTAGGTTTTTTGGTGCCTCAGATCAATTACAAAAAAACGAAACACCAGAAGCATTCACTAACAGCAGATCACCAATACCAGCGGGAGATGTGTCCCAGAGCCTACAAATCTCATCACCACTAGCTCTAAGCTTAGCAAGAAAATTGGCATCGTATTCTGCCTCACAAAGAACATGTTGCATAAACACCAACTAGTCACGCACAAAGGGGTTCTTGATCTCAGATATAATTGGACCAAATCAATGAAAGGAAGAATGAGGGGAGTTGATAAGTTGAATTGCATCCAATGATCGAGTCAGATTCATATATAACCTTTCTCAAACCACTATCCCAAGCTATACACAGCCTATGCAGGATCCCATGAGCTCAATGTGCAGGTTGGTAGACCCACCAGTAAACCCAGAAAAGCCAACAATCCAATACCCATCTTCACCACGGATCAAGCCACCAAAGCCGCACCTACCAAGATTCCCAAAATTGCTCCCATTCACGTTTGTCTTAAGTTTAAATTGACCTACTTGTAGCATAAAATCCAACATAATTAAAGTATATCACTTATAATAATATTCATACGATTTATTTAAATATGTCGTGTTATGTATAGTTTAATAACTTTGTAAAATTATTATTTTTCGCACATTTTAATTGAATTTACTTCAAATGAATTTATTCATCGTGTATGTTGAGACAAGAGATATTTTTGTCATTTAAAGTTTTACACCAGAATTTCACTTTTGATTTTGTTTTTATTTAAAGATCCAAATTAGTTAATTTAATAATAAAAAAATATAAAGAGTTTTGCTAAAAAAGTGTTATAAGGGTTTATGACACTTGTTAAAAAATTAAAAATAAAAAGTTAAACTTTTAAAGTTTCAGCTGATTAAATGCTTTAATTTTCATTTAATACCATATATATATATATGTATTGGCTTTTTAGAGTATCTCTTTATTTGATAGGTGAGAAATTAATCTTTTAGGATACGGTTAGGTGCCTAAGCATGGACCCTTCCCAATGATATTATTTTCATACACATGAATTCAGAAATCAAATTCAATACCATATATTTAAGAGACTCAAATTTCTTCCACTCATATCAACATACATTGATTAATACTTTATATATTTTGAATCCTTAACAAACGGTCACACAATACACAAACCAAAAAAAAAAAAAAAAAAACGGATGCTACCTTTAATAAAGAAAGAGAATACTTAAATTTAGTTTTAATGAAGAGAGAGAATTTGACTTTCTTATTAATTCTATCCATTAAATTTTAATTATTAAATTATATATTTAAATGTGTTAAAATATTTAATACATATGAATTTATTCATTAAATAAAAAGGATTAAAAAGATATAGCATATAACGTAATTAGAAAAATGAATTTTAAAAGGAAAAGAATTGAACACGTTAGACATAAGTTGATTTGTTTAATTTATATATTATTCAAATAAATTATAAAATATTTATATAATTTTATAAAATTACCTTATAAATTAATGTACCAAAAAAATTATCATATACATTTTTCATAAAAAAATAATTTTTATTTTATAATAGTTAATTTCTAAACTCCAACAAATTAATTATTTAATATGCTGTATCTTTTTAATGATAAGTTAATTATTTTTTATGTTGTTTCTTTTTTTATCCTTTTTATTTAATGAAAGAATTAAATAATTCCTATAAAAATTTAATAAAATAAAAAATTAATTCATTCCAAAATTACCTAAAATACACAATTAATATTGAAATGGTATTTCAATTTTTCAGTTATTAAGAATTAATTGTACTGTAATTGTTATCATTAGTATATTTTTAACAAATAAAAGATATTACCATTTCTATTAAATAGATTCAAGAATTGGAAATGTACCTAAATGTTTATAAATAAATTTTAAAAAAATAAAAATGTTTATAATTAATACCCAAATAAATATTTGATATCCGTTTCTTTCAATTCTTTGTGAATTACTTTGCAAACAAGTATATGAATATAAAATGAGTGTTTGAGTTGTTTTCTATTTTCATTTTCAATATATGTTTTCACTAAAAATTATAAGAAAGCTATCATGTTTTTATTTGTTTTTTGTTTTCAATCTTTTGTGAAGAAAATGATGAAAAATGAAATGTTTCCATTTTTCATCATTTTCTTCACACAAAAGATTGAAAAAAATAAAGAAAAAATAATGTGGCATTTTAGTAATAATTATTAATGAAAATTACAAAGCAACTGAAAATGAAAACAGAAAATAAACCAAATACCACTATTCTCTCAAGTGCTCACATTTTTCTCCCTCTTGTTGTTGATGACCAATGGAGTAGAAGAAACATTGACAAGAGACAGTGATCAACTAAACAAATCCACGAATGAGATGAAGCAGTGCAAATGTGAAATCGACAAAACACTCTAAGTGAAAGTGATCAGCTAAACAAATCTACAAATGGGATGAAGCGATGCAAATGTGAAACCAACAAAACACTGACAAGTGACAGTGACCAGTTAGACAAATCCACGGATGAGATGAAGCGGTGCAAATGTGAAACCGACGACCATCAATCCCAATGTTAAACTGAAGCTCTTTAATCAAGAAGCTTCCTAGCCAGTTAAGGAGGTTTTCCTTACTCACTCACTCACTCTATCTCTTTCTCCCCCTCTCCCTCTTTTCCTCTCTACAAGCTTTACTTCAGAAAACCTTGTGAATTTTCTGTCAAGGTCATAATTCATACATCCCAAGGACTCTATCTCTCTCCCCCTCTCCCTCTTCGTCTCTCTGCAAGCTTCAATCCAGAAAACCATGTAAGTTTTCTTATAATTCGTGCATCCAAAGGATTTCACTTTCAGGCTTTGGGTAAGTTGAATTCTCTCCTATATCTTCTGCTTCAAAATTGCATGTCACCATGTCAACCTAGTTTGCCCTAGTAAGGTTTCAAACTTGAATTTGAAAAGTTTTTTTTTTGGTTTGTTTATAGATTAAGTGAATTTGTCTATATCTCATGAAAATTTGTTGTTTTGATATCTAAACCATTTGTTTATAGCATTCTTCAAGTTGGTTACAAATTTTCATATGAGATGCTTAAAGTTGAAAGCTTTAGTGTACTTTTTTTCTTTACTACTGAGTGAACTTATTCAGATCTAGTATAAAAGTTTCTGTTTTGATATCTTTGCACAATTTTTTAAACTCTTTCTAAGTTGATCTAATTCATTTATGAGAAGGTAAAGTAGGTTTTTGGTGGATTTGATTTACTATAAATTTTTTGCTCTAACTAAAATCTCCTAGATCAAATCGCATTGTCTTAGACTTAAATCATTTACTAGAAAGAAATCGTGTCACTCAATTTCTTAAAAACCTAATTCAACTCTACCAATGAAATTAACTACCAATTAGATCCATACCGGTCTGAGTTACACCTTAAAACCACTTATACAATTTGACCACCTAAAAATGGATTCAGCCACCTAAAAGTTAGTTTTGAAGAATCCGACTGTTCACTACAAAATTAATTTTTTGGCTAAATAAGTCAAACAAGAATTGACTTGTCAACTTTTCAAATGGCACATATGATTTCAAGTTCAGTGTTGCTACATGGCCCGAAAGAGTTCACCCAGGCAGACACACGGTGCCCATTGGTGGGGGAATCACCTTTGTGTTTATCGGGGAATAGTTCATTTGGTTCAACTACTAGTTTAATCAATTTATTCTTAAACCACTCTCCTCTATAGTTTTCTGATGTGAACCTAGTTTTAAAACATTGGTGTCACCTAGCTCATAAATACTCGTTTTAACAAAATCTTTTTTTTAACATTTGGCAATTATTAGATGTTTCATGAGTATGTTTAAACTCGTACCAAATGCATCTTATGTATGGTTTCACATAATTATTGAAAATTACATATTTATGTCGTTGTTTAACTTTCATCCAATTGTCATAGCTTAGATATATGCTTCGTGTTTGTGTTTCAAATTATGTGGCTAGTGGTGTTTGTTTATTTATTTTAATTATTGTTTTCTACTTATTGATGGAATCCTAACACCAAATCAAATTTTGTGTTAGGAAATAGCTGCAACTCATGGATCCAAACGTTGTGACTCTAAACAAATTTTTGAGATCTTCAAGTGTTACTCAAGGTTCAGACTTGATTAGTTCTCTACCCGAAGGCATTTTAACCTCCATATTGTCTCGACTTCCAACCAGAGATGCAGTTCAGACAAGTGTCTTGTCTACAAAATGGATTAATCTGTGGACATCCATCACCAAAGTAGATTTTGATGATACTTTGTTCCAAGACATGGGGAAAACAGACAAGGAAAACATGACTAGGTTTGTGAACTTTGTGAATAGAGTACTTCTTCACCTTGACAATTCAACTATCCAAGTTTTCTCTCTCAAGTTATCAAACCGACAATATGATCCATGTGTGCCTAGTTCATGGATATCAGTTGCATTGAAAAGGCAAGTCCAAAATCTTCACATTCGAAATGCAGATAATGCCTTCATCTCATCACGTTCCCTAGTCAACTGTAACTCTCTTGTGCAGTTAGTGCTTGAGATGAATTGCACCATCAAAGTTCCATACATTTTTCACCTTCCAAACCTACAAGTCCTTAGGCTTGATAGGGTTAGATTTGTCAAGAATATTCCTACACATTCAAAAGATATAATTCTTATCTTCCCATCCCTCAAAGTGTTTGAAGCTAGACAATGTGTATGGTTCAACATCATTCTAGTTGCTCCAATGCTGGAAAGCTTTTCCTTCACGTTATTTGACCATTTGTTGTCAAATGATGAAATAGTGGAGTTACAAAATTCTGTTTTCAAGATTCGTACTTCTCCTTCTACAAAATTTTCATATCGTGGTCATCTATTGCATAATTTCATTCTCCTAGACCCACCATCTGCTTTTAAAGCTTCTGCAGAGATCTTCATTGACGAATATATCGAGGAGAGAGTTCAGAAAACATGCTTCCGATGCCATATGCTTCTCAAGCACTTCCATGAAGCCAAGTGCCTGAAACTAAAGCTTAACAAGGTATGCTTCTTTTTTCTGACACTGCTTTAAAAATTTCTAGCTAAGAAGTATGTTAGTTACTTGTCGGCACTTATACACCGTATATAAGTTAATATGATACGAGAAGTCCTATAGCCTTACCTCATGTAGTATGGTACACTAAATCCTTTAGGAGATTGCTACACACACGCACACACACACACACACCCACGCAAAACAATTAACGAGAGACACCTTCAACTCCACATGCACACATATTATAACAATTAACAAGAGACACCTTCAACTCCACACACACAATTAACAAGAGACACCTTCAACTCCACACACACATCCAACTCCAAAGGTCAAAAGAAAATAAATATACACAAGTTCTACAACAATTTTAAATTTAATAAGAAAATATTAGCATGGTTGTTATTCACCTTCCATTATTATAATTAAATATGTTTAAAAATATCAAACAACTTATTAATCCTAAAGTAAATATGGGAAATTATAAGTACTAACTCATTGTATCTATATTGGCACTGTATATATAAGAAATATTTGAGAGATTTTGTTATTAATTTAGAATGACTAAAGAGTCATACACAGAAGTTGTAAGATTCTGATTCACGATTTGGTTCTAAGTAGTGGCGCAAAACAATTTTAACATGAATAGTAAAATGTCAACCATTCGAAGTATCTTCTCGGTATATGTAAATCAATTTATAAGACATGATATGTGAATTTCCTTTTATATGCATTTGTACTTTGTATTGCACATTTCATTGTGGAAACATATGCTATTTATGATGTTTATTCAAGTGACAAGATGTTTTATAAAACTCATACAACACAAATTGGTAACTAAGGCTTCAATGGCAACCATCATGTGGATTGTGGATGTTTTTGGTTTCACCGATCATCATCGTTAGTTCCGGACTTTAGTTGCTTTTGTCTCACAAGTTAAAAATGGGTTATCCTTGGCTTTTGTTTGAAAACTTTATAGATACAAATAAGTAATAACATAAATGTACATTGAAACTATTCTACATATCTAATAATGAAAACTACTCTATAGGTTTGTCATGTTAACAAGTTTTTATTTTCATCCAGCTCCTCCAAAGTGGAAATGATCATTATTTCGCAAATCTACCTATATTTGGAAGGTTGGTTTACCTAGAAGTGGAGACAGTTGGAGCAGACACTATGCTGAACATACTCAACAATTCAAAAAATCTCAAGACACTAGTTATAAAAGATGTATAGGTTTAATTGACGTTCAGGTTATGTCATTTTTTCTTCAATTTTGCTTAGAAATTAGTGGTTGATTGACCAAATACATTTTTCTTTTTCAGGCAACACTTTCTTTTGACGAAAATGTCGTAACTTCTGCAACAGCACCTCCATGTTTTGAATCTAGCCTCAAAGATGTTCAATTCAAACAATTTAGGGGGATTTTATGTGAGTTTATTCTGGTTAAATTTGTGCTGAAAAATGCAGCAATCCTGGAGCATATGACTATCTTCCCATATTGGCTACTACGTGATTCAGATATAGGATTCATGGAAGTTAAAAGGAAGATAGTGTCATTTCCTAGGAGATCCAGTGTTGTTTCAATAGAGTTTTCTATTTGATGTTTAGGGTATGAAACTGAGACTTTGTGCAAAACCTATGTTATGTAGTAGTATTTGTCTATCCTGTCTATCTAGCAGCAGAAGTACCTATCTTTTGTGAGGCTTGTGTTTATGAACATTGACAACTATTTCATGATTGTTCTTCCTTTATATGTGTCATGGTTTTCAGGTATTTCTTGGTTATTATGTAGTCCTTGTGTTCCATTGCCCAACAGAAAAGATGAAAATATAAAACCCTTAAATGTAAAACTATATACATTTTAATAACTTAAGCATACTCTACATCACCTATGTTATGAACAGGACATGCTACCGCTATTCATTGTAGTCGGATTTACATGTTTTTTTTTTTTTAAATGAACAATTTTTTGAGTAATTTTATTTTTCATTTATTTTGAACTTTTTCAACGAATATGCTATCGTTAAAATAACTGTTAAGTTGCAAGTTTAAAATACATATTAAATAAATGTAGTGTGACAGGCAAATTCAATATTTGCCCAAGCCTTAAATTAATTAAGTGACACTAAATTCTTTTGGGAACTAATTGATCTAAAGATCGACTTTCACGGCTTTGCTTCTATTTTAGTTTAGCTTCTTCCTCCTCACACTAGGTCATCGACCTTCTTTATAACTATACAAGAAAATCAATTTTTCACATTGACGGTTTGTGTGAGTGTATATATATATATATTGGTACTCAAGGGACAAGGGGTGCCCCTACATATGTAGGACACAAACTCACAAAACTTACACCAAGAAAATTATCTCGAAGAAGAGCGTTGAGCTGTCTAGGACACAACCTAGCAAATTCCAATTAATGGATGGGGCATTGCAAAGCTCAACAAGTTTAGTTGCATGCCAAGTACCTTCGCAAAGAATATGGGAAAATGTTTATTAAACACCATTTTTTCTTTATACTACTTTACACTTTATTTGATTTAATAAAAAAAAGAGAATGTATTAAAAAGTATATTTCTCTTATTTTATTATTAATATATATATATATATATATATATATATATATATATATATATATATATAAAGTGTAATAAAAGTGGTATGTGAAAATTAAAACTCAAAGAGATGACACAAGTTCTTTAATCAGGGAGGCTTGGGGATCTGCAGCATATACATGCACACCATTATTAACGATATGAATAGCAGAGAGTGAGTCTGCTTCAACTACAAAACGAGGCAAACCTTGATTCCACGCAAGTTGAAAAGAATGTATAACGTTTATTTATTTAACATCTTAATCTCGATTACATGATTTCGTGTTCAAAATTCAGCCGAGTCTATCTAGTGAAAAAAATACTTTGATTGTTATATTCTTATCATTGGAATATATATATATATATATATATATATATATATATATATATATACTATTTAAAGGACATTTTATTAATGTTTATTTTTATTTTTTTTATTTAAAATTAATATATGGAACAAAGTATGTATATTTTTCTAATTTATTAAAAACAGATACACTTTGATTGTTATTTTTAAAAATTTAAAAAATAAGAAAATTTCAAAGGTTAGAAAATATGAAAGTCAAGAAATATATGAATGTGAGAAATAAAAAATAAAAAAAAAGTTATGATTAAAAAAATCAAATTTATAAAAATGTCATATGACAATTGTAGTGAAAAAAATTTCATATTATAAAATAATAATATAATATAATAGATAATAAATTATAATAGTTAAATACATAGATAATATATAGATGCTTTATATGACTTTTGAAAAAATACATCTTAGGAGTAAAAGCAAAATGAAGAATATTAAATAAGCCTTCTACTTCCTTACATAACTATAAGTTGCAATAATTATGAGTCACATTTATGTGCTCTGCCTTTTATAAGGTTTGTTAGTAAAAGTGTTCAAGACTTGATCCGTCTTATTAACTTATCCTCACTCAAAATTAATTAAGATGAATTTGAATAGTTTTAAAATTTAGACTTAATTTGCTTTCTGATTGAGCTTGAGTTATATTTCGAGTTATCTTAACTCAACTCGGTATTTTGCATTATTTAAAAACTTATATTTTTTATAATTAATTATAAATAATATAATTTCTTAACTTAAATTAATAACTTTTACATAGTATAATAATATATTTATATTAATTTTATTTATTCTAAAATATATATCATAAAATATACCTTAATTTTAATTTTATACTTTTATAATTTTATAACTTAACTATTTATAATATTTAAATTTACACATTATATTTACATATCAAGTTGAATTAATTTCAACTCAATTATTATCAAGTAATAACTTAGTTGAATTAGGATCTAAAAAAAGTGATCCAATAAACTATCATGTCGAGTTCAGATCTAGCAAAATCCATCCTAACTTGTCACATTAACACACGTAATACCGTATGTCTATACTTTGGTCTTACCAATTTTTTGTACGAGGACATCATCGATCCTTAGCACTGCTACTGAAATTTAGAGATAAATAAAGAAAGTACAGATTGCAATACTTGTATTAACGAGTATGCTCTTCTCAAAGAATTCCAAGATGTGGAGCATCGGAAACAAGGAATCACGTGCAAATCAGTATATTTGCCCGTGATAGCATATAGGGACTTTTTTATGTCTGTGGTGTCGCGACCGGGATCGCGATGAGACGATTAAAAAATATCAAAATTAATGGAGTCACTACTAATATTTATTTAAATTAAAAAAATATTAAAAAAACTTTTTAATCAGGCAAATTAGTCTTTTTGAAAATGAGTTTTGGATTCTAGTCGATTACGGTAGGAAAGGTATTAGACATACATGCTCCTTAATGAACGATACCTTAAGTTAGTTGTACAAGCTTTAATAATCTCAAATATATTTATTTTAAACCCTTTAAACAAAAGACTTTGTAATTATTTATTATTTATTATTTTTTTTATTTTTTTGAAAAGAAATAAAAGAAACAACTAAATTATGAAAATTTATTTTTTGGCTTGACAGAAATGGATTTCTGCTCCTACGTATCTCCTGGTGCAATGGAGAATTCAAAGTCACGTAGTTCTTTTGAAAATGATTGTGGGTTAGTTAATTTAAATTAAGAAAGAGATTTTGAAAAAGGAATTTTGTTTGAAAATGAATTCATTCTTGCACGAGGTTCAAGTTAGCATCAGGCTACTCAATAAACTCTTATGACCCAAATGACAATGAAGATAACATTTGTTATTCAATCATCGTCATTGATCATCGCATTGATTAAAAGAATTTTTTTTATTTTTTTTACGAAATGTACAAAGACAAACAAATAAGCACAAACTTCCACGAGTCAGGTAAATAAAGAAGATTAAACATAAACATCACAAATCAAACAATCCAAAGTAAAACTTGTTTTTTTGTTTTAGAGTTTTATGCTCTCTTCATTTTTATTTTATTTTTCATTAATCACAAAACACAATATAAAATATATCATTAAATAAGATAAACTTTAAACAAGAATTAATCCTAAATGACACAAACAAAACAACTCACAGTATATGTTTTATTTATTTATTTTTATCCTTATTCTATTTGTTTTTTTTTTCATTTTCATTTCTTTATTGTTGGATTTTTTATTTTTATTTTTGTTTGCTGTAACTTAGTTTTTTTTTTATATTTTCATTTTTATCACATTAGACACTAAGTCCACTAAACTTACTAAAATTCTAAAGCCCAAACCAACTAGAATAACCCAATCCCCACAGAACTCAACCTAAAAAAAAAAAAAATTGGTCTATTGTAACAATAAGCGAATATCTCATTCGGTTATGACCCAAACTCAAGATAAAAACATAACACCCCCTACACTACACAGCCAAGCATCAACCAAATAAAAGATTAAAACCTACATGAAAAAAAAACAACCAACAGAAAGCCAACTCCGTAAAAGAAAGGAAAAGAAGCATGACAGAGGAGCAAAACGTGACAGTGGCGGCTGCACACCTCGTCGGTTGCACACCTTGTCGGAACGGCTGGACGGCGTGGCAAAGGTGATGCGCGGTGATCTGGTAGTGCGACGCGCGGTTGGGCGGAGAAGCAACACGACGCACGGTGGGGGGCTCGCGATGCGTCTCTGCTTACGACGTGAGACTCGACAGCTGGGTTAGGCTATAATGGAGACCGCGGCTGGTGAGGTGGATTGATCTCGGTGAGTGGTGTGGTTGAGAGCTCGAAGATGGAGGAGCGTGGTGGCGAGGTGGGTTGATCTCGGTGGTATTGACGGCGGATCTGGTGACTGTGTGGAGGCACGGTGGGTTTTTCTGGTGGTTTCTAGTTCAGTGGGGTGGAGGTTGTTATGTGGTGCAAGTGAGGTGTGGATGAAGGTTATAGAAGGTGATGATGATGGGTTGTGGTTAAAGGATGATGAAGGCTGGTGTTCCACCATTATGGTGGCTTGGGTGAGTCAACTCGGTGGGTCATTCGGCAAAAAAACGTAGGAGACACCCGGGGGTCTTGGTTGGAAGGTGGTTTGTGGGGTTGTGAAAGTGAGGTGGTGAAGGGTTTATGTGGGGTGTTTGGACATGGAGAAGTCACGGTTGTGAGGGGGACCGTGGTTATGGCTTGGTGTGGGTTATGGGAGTTCACGGTGGAGTGATGAGCTTGGATGTTGGGGTGGATGGAGGTTGGCTTCGCTCACAGTGGTGGTTTGGAGGTGAGTGCTCACGGTGGTGTTGGTTAGGAGAAGTGATTCACGGTGGAGAGATCCTGAAGGCCTTGAAGTTGGTCCTCTGTGAGGTTGAAGGTGAAAGTTCGGGAGTGAAGTCTCAAGCCCTCCGTGAATATGGATGAAGCTGATTATTTAACAGTGGGTGTGTGCAGGTCTCCCGCGTGAAGAAGGAGTGGGTGTGTGCGTGCTGCCATGTGAGGAAGGAATGGGTGTGCGCTGCCATCTGAGGAAATAGTGGGTGTGTGCTGCCATGTGAGGAAGGAGTGGGTGGCATGGGAGTAGGAATAAACAAGAGAAGAAAGAAAAGAAAAGAAAAATGCATACGTGCTCTGTGTGTGAAATGGGGTGTGTGCGTGAGTGAGAGTGAATGGGTGTGTCTTTGCCATGTGAGGGAGGAGTGGGTGGCATGGGAATGTATACGTGCTCTGTGCGTGAAGTGGGGTGCAAAAAGCTGCACCTTGTGTAAGGTGCAGTGTGTGACAAAAGAGAATGAAAAGAAAGAAGATGGGTTTTCACCTAAAGGCAGAAAAAAAACAAGTATGTTGCGCATTTTGTTGTATTTTTTCTATTTTTTATGTTTTATATATTTTTTATTTTTTATTTTATTTTTCATAAAAAGTATAAAATAAAGTAATTAAGCATCAATTATCACAGGATTATTAGTCTATGAACAAACGTAAAAAAGAAAATTCACGGACAAAATTGGGTATCAACAGCTGCCCCCCTTTGCTTTACGTTGAAGATAAACGGAAAGCAAAGGAGTTGATTCAATTTTGTCCATGAAGCTTGATGAAAAAGTAAAAAGCTTGCGGAGTCGGGTATCCGTCGAAGCATGACCAAAAACTTAAAAAGAAAAACACAAAGCTTGCGGCGTCGGGTATCTGCCGAAGTTTGACAACAGAAAAGCACAAAGCTTGCGGAGTCGGGTATCATGCTGAAGCTTGGAAACAGAAAAGGTACAAAGCTTACGGAGTCGGGTATCCTGCTGAAGCTTGACAACATAAGGTAAAAGCAAACAGCTTGTGGGGTAGGGTGCCCATCGAAGCCGGACAGAAAGGTAAACAACAAACAGCTTGTGGGGTAGGGTGCCCATCGAAGCCGGACGAAAAGGTAATCAAACAGCTTGTGGGGTAGGGTGCCTATCGAAGCTCTTTTTTTAAAGGTAAAAAATTGAAACAGCTTGTGGGGTAGGGTGCCCATCGAAGCTAGATGGAAAAGTTGAAGGCAATGGGCATAAGGCCCTGACTTGCTCTGAAAGCAATGGGTGCAGAGACCAGAGAAATAAAAGGCAATGGGTGAAAGACCCGAAAACTAAAAGACAATGGGTGTGGGGACCCGGAAACTTAAAGACGATGGGTGCGGGGACCCAAGGGCAGATAATCTTTGTTTTTTTTTATTTTTTGTCTGATCTGTGTTTGCTCTTCTTTTTTTAAAAAAAAATTCAACCTCTCTTTCTTCTTTCTTTTCCTTTTCTTTTTCCTTTTCCTTTTCCTCTTTTTTTGAATTTTATTAAAAGTCCTTTGAACCAACGACAAATCGTGAAAGAAAAGGCAATGGGTGCGGAGACCCGAAAACTAAAAGACAATGGATGCGGGGACCCAGAAACTTAAAGACGATGGGTGCGGGGACTCGAAAACCTAAAGACAATGGGTGCGGGGACCCGAGGGCAGATAATCTTTGTTCTTTCATTTTATTTTTGTCTGATCTGTGTTTGCTCTTCTTTTTTTTAAAAAAAAATTCAACCTCTCTTTCTTCTCTCTTTTCCTTTTCTTTTTCCTTTTCCTTTTCCTCTTTTTTTGAATTTTATTAAAAGTCCTTTGAACCAACGACAACCCGCGAAAAGGCAATGGGTGCGGGGACCCGGACACTAAAAGACAATGGGTGCGGGGACCTAGAAATTAAAGACAATGGGTGCGGGGACCCGAAAATGAAAAGACGATGGGTGTGGGGACCCAGAAACTTAAAGACAATGGGTGCGGGGACCCGAAAATTAAAGACAACGGGTGCGGGGACCCGGGAGTTGAAAGACAATAGGTGCGGGGACCCGGGAATGAAAAGACAATGGGTGCGGGGACCCAAAAAACTAAAAAAGACAATGGGTGCAGGGACCCGAAAACTAAAAAGACAATAGGTGCGGGGACCCAAAAACTAAAAAGACAATGGGTGCGGGGACCCGGAAATTAAAGACAATGGGTGCGGGGACCCGGGAGTTAAAAGACAATGGGTGCGGGGACCCGGAAATTAAAGACAATGATTTTGTAAATGCATGTGATGCCAGAGATGGTGCATGATGTAATGGATATAATGAATGTGGTACTTGAGGACGGTGCATATGATGCAAGAAATGATGCATGATGCAATGAATGCCCTATTGTAGGAATTCTTATGAACAAATTGAGTAATCAAATTTTTGTTTTTGTTTTGTTTTTTTTTCTTTCACATCGGAGCTTTGGTTCCGCAACCCTTAAGGACTTTTTCCCACAGCAGAATCGCGATTGAACAGCAAAATTCATTGATTGGCCTTATGATTTGTATGGTCATCCCTTTTTTCTCATCAATACTCTTAAAGAGCCTTGAGTCAGAAAACTTTATGCGGTGGGCCTTTGCCAAACCCATATTCAAAGGGGATCATTGTTGATTTGTTGAAATTTTCCTTCATTAGATATGGTCTGTGTAGAAGCTTGGAACTTTCTTTCCCCAAAGGTTCTTATTTCTAACGGACACACTTCAATCTGAATTATCCATCGAGGATGTCATTCTCTTCATCGATTGAAACTTTAGAGTTCCTTTGACTTGAGTTGTTCAACAAAAAGCTACCATTAGATGGTTGAATTGTACTATTGTGTTCATGTTCACCAACTTGAAGCATCATGTACCAGATATGCATGGATTCAAAAGTACACCAAGAAAGATATTTACTAACTGAGAAGCTTTTTGACACAATGGACATTTGCAAAGGATAAAAACACAAGAAATGGAATAGTACGAAAGTCAAGAGGTTTTTTTTTTATTTTTTTATTTTTTTTTGCCTCGGCTTGGGTGTGATTGATCTTTACTTGACAACTAGACATCATAACCATTATTTTATCAGGTATCTACAAAGATATGCCCCTGTGTATGGTATCAAATGAATTTGACTCAGGGTATGTCCTTTGATAACAAAGATGCCCCAGTGTAGGCCATTTGACAACAAAAATTATCCTAGTGAGGAATTTTTTTTTTTTTTTTTTTTTGCGTAAGGCCAAATAAGACAAAGCAAACTGTCCCAGTTTAGAACTGAATTGAACATGGTAGAGACTTGTCCCAATGTAGAGCCAGTTGAACTAGACGATTTGCCCCAGTGTAGGACCAAATTAAACAGGGTAGAGACTTGCCCTAATGTAGAGCCAGTTGAACCAAAAGATTTGTCCCAGTGTAGGGCCGAATTGAGCAGGGTAGAGACTTGCCCCAATGTAGAGCCAGATTGATCCAAAAGAAAACATGCCCCAGTGTAGAGCCAGCTTGAACACGGCAACAATTTGCCCTAATGTAAGTCCCTTTTTTTTGAGACCGCCCTTGCGGGTCTTCAGCCTAACAATTTTGTTGTTTTTATTATTATTATTTTTTTAAGAGCAAGGATTGAAAATTCAGCAGTGCATAAACTTTTTGTCTCAAAATTAAAGTTGATGAAAATGAAAACGACTTTTTATTGATCAAAATGGACTTTTTAAGGCTTGTAATGTGGCCAAGGTTAGGGGTTATGAAATGAAAGGTATAAGGCTCAAACAAGTGTTTAAAGGTTAAGTGGGACCAAGGATCCTTGTTCAAACTTGAACCTTGTCAATTGCTTTTGCACTTTCAAGCACACTTTTCTCTTGTTGTTCTCCATTTTTTTTGTTCTTGTTCAAACTTGAACTTTGTCAATTCCTTTTGCTTTCCGCCTCTTTCGCCTTTTCTTCCTTTTTCTTTTATACTTCAAAATAATCACCATGATAAACAACCTTTATTTTGTGTCATCCCCTAGTGTAGGGGTGATCCTTGTCCAGGGTTTATTGAAGAAAACTTTCAAGCTCAAAATAGGACAACGAGGGATAATGGCAAGATGAATTCTTGTGAGAGAAAGAGAAATATAGCCAATCTTCATTTCAAATCTTGATTGCTCATTTTCAAAAATTTTAAATTTGAGACAAAATGATAATACCCACCAAGTGATTATTTATTTGCTCCTTTTTTCTTTTTTCTTTTTTTTGATTTTTGTTTTTTTATTTTTTTGTTTTTTTTGTGTGCAAAGAACACCTGCACTCATGGGTCTCATGACCACAAACAGTTTTCACAATGAGAGTCCAATAGGATATGAACCAAACGAAAGCAAATAAAAAGCATAAAAGAATGACAAAAAGGATCTGACAAGAACATGAGTGCCAAGAACATGGGAAAAGAAAACAAGGTATGCTGAGATCCACACAAATCCATCACATTAATGCTTCAAGAAATTTTACATAAGTTCAAAAACTCGAATGGTCTTAACGATTGAACAAGCATGACGTTAGTACAATCATCATTCATGGTAACAACTTGGTAAACAAATCAGAATACCAGTCGCTCAGAAATTCTCCAGTGCTGGAGGGCTCCAAGGTATGGTTCATTCTCAATTGTTAGAAAAATGAATCATCACCTTGTTGAACTTTCTAAGGTTGCCCCTGATCAACCATTGTAGGCATTCGTTCCTATTGCAGATAGGCATGTGTAGAAACCTCTGACAATGCTTGGTGATTTACTATTTAGGTAACCGTTGTCATCCATGAGTTTTTCTGAAGCCCCATTTAACTCATTCGACTTGAAGTCCACCCTCAGTCGGTTCAACATTTTCCATACTTGCCTGCCCGTCATTCATTTGATGTAATCTTTCCTTTTTCATTTCGCTTTCAATCCTTTCACCAATTATCACGATATCTGAAAAATTCGACGACACATTCCCAATCATATGATCATAGAATGGCGCGTGCAGTGTATTAGTGAACATAGCAACCATCTCTTTATCTGACAAAGGGGGTCTTACTTGTGCAGCTATTTCCCTCCACCTCTGAGCATATTCCTTGAAGGTCTCACCATCTTTTTTAGACATGCTTTGGAGTTGCATTCTATCTGGTGCCATGTCAATGTTGTATTTATACTGCTTTACAAAGGCATCAGCTAAATCCTTGAAACTCTTTATGTGGACACGCTCAAGATGTGTGTACCAATTCGAAGCTGCCTCAGTTAAACTGTCTTGGAATAAATGGATTAACAGTTTATCATCGTGAGCTTGTGAAGCCATCTTGCGAATGTACATTGTCAAGTGATTCTTTGGACAAGTAATCCCCTTATATTTATCAAAATCTGGGACCTTAAACTTTGGGGGAATGACAACGTCAGGGACAAGACAAAGCTCAGTAGTATCCTTGAGTCCATAATAATCTGCTCTTTCAATGACCCGTATTCTCTCTTCTAAAGTTTCAAACCTCTTTTTGAACTGAGGATTTTTAGCAAAAGAATTCAATGGGTATTGAGGCATGACAGTGGGGATAAAATGTTGTACTGGTGGAGTTCCACTAGTACCTGGGTAATGGGCGTATGGTTGGGTTGTACTCAATGAGTTTGAAGCAGACATGCCACTGTCAGGGGAATTAGCAACCCATGGTGCTACAAAGCTGGAAGGGAAGCCATATGGTGGAATGAAGAAAAGGAATGAGTGCTGTATTGGCGGGGTTTCATTAGCATTCAGCCGAGTGACTTGAGTTTGGGTATTGTTCAGCAGGTTTGCCTTTGGTGTCACTGCTTGCATGCTATTACCAGGGGAATTGGTGGTTAATGATGGTACATAGCTGGGATGGAAGCCATAAGGAGGGAAGAGTGGCACTTGGATTTCTTGAGAACTGGTGACTGAGGGTTGAGTAGTGATTGGCATCACAACTCCTTGAGGATTGAAGCCTTGGTATTGCAGAAGGGTTGGAGAGAAACCAAACAGGTGAGGAGGTGTGGTCAGATGTCCTTCGTTTGCCACTGAGGGATTCCCATTTGTGCTCCTTCTATTTTTCATGGACTGTAGCATCTCCATCATCTTAGACACTTGTTCTCTGAGCTGATTCACCTCATCCTTCAACTATTGAGTTTGATCTATTTTGTCCATGATCCTTGCCTGAGAACGAGTCCTGTAAGGGTGTCGCGGAAGCAATTTTTTCGTTATAGTGCCCACTTTTTCGCTTGGTAAAACATGATGTGAATATGCAATTATCAACATTGACTGAACAAAATTGGCAACATGCATGCATGCAAAGTATTATGCAAATGAAATTTTTTTAATTTTTTTAATTTTAAAAAGAACGCTATGAATGTCATGGTAATGCAAAATGATGCATCTTTTTTCTTTTCTTTTTTAGAGTTAGGAATGCGATGACAATGCAAGATGATATTTTTTATGGGGATGTAATGCAGATGCAAGATAATGTATCACTTTTTTTTTATGCTAAGAATGCTATGAAAATGCAAGATACTGTATATTTTTCTTTTGTTTTTGAATGCTAAGAATGCTATGAAAATACAGGATGATGTTTTTTTTTTGTTAGGAATGTTATGAAAATGCAAGATGATATTTTTTTTTTTGGCTTTTTTTTTCATGCTAGGATTGTCATGAAATGATATTTTTTATCCTTTTTATGAATGCTAGGAATGTAATGAAAGTGCAAAATGATCTATCCTAAAAAGCAAGTATGAATGACATGAGAGATAGGTGACTAAAAAGTTAGGAATGAAAATGCTACATGATGTATTTTTCTTTTTTAAAATTTTTTTTTTACCCAAAAATGATGCATGGATGAATGACATAAGGGATAGGTAAAGCAAAAAGTATGCTCCATTTGTGTCCTAATGGGGTGCAACCTAAGGAGATGGATGACTATAAATCTTCTATGTTCATTCTATCAGTGCAAGGTTTTTTAGGACGGATCTATCTTCTAAAAAGTCATGGTCTCCAGATTGCCCCCATCTCAAAAGATAAGGACCCAGTTCATGAATTAATCACAAGTAGGGATAAACCCTCTCAATGTGACTAGTCTATGATACTGGTAACAATCTGAGTGGTGTCTCAACAAATGTCAAGTGAGCATAAAGCTCCTCAATAACAAAAGTCGAGACCCCTCCTACACCTCGGGTTCGCACAGACTCGGGTATAGAGCCCAAAAGTGTGTGAGGTAAGTGATCAGTGACGTGTGTGAAGGAGCATACAAACCTGTACAGAAACTTAAAAGACAAAACTATCCCCAACCTGCAAAACATATATACAACAGCCAGCCAGCAATTGTCTACCCTAGAGTTTTAACAATTAAGTACAAAGTATATATACAAGTCACAATATACATGGAATAATACTATCAGATATTTACATAAAAGTACTAATAATAAAAAAAATATTTACAAACAAATAAGAAAACAAAAACAAAGACAAATAGGGTAAAATAAAAGATTATTAAAAATTTGCACAACTAACAATAACAGGCCTGACTCTCTAAGTAAATCCTCAGTGGAGTCGCCAGCTGTCGCAACCAAGATCGCGACGGGACGACCGAAAAATATCAAAATCAATGGAGTCGCCACCAATGTTTATTTAAATTAGGAAAACATTAGAAAAACCTTTTAATCAGGCAAACTGGTCTTTTTGAAAATGAGTTTTGGATTCGGGAGTCGGTTACAGGTAGAGAAGGTATTAGCACCCTACACTGCTCGTTCCATGAACGGTACCTTAAGTTAATTGTGTAAGCTTTAATAATCTCAAATATATTTATTTTAAACCCTTTAAACAAAAGACTTTGTAATTATTTATTATTTATTATTTTTTTTTTTTTTTGAAAAGAAATAAAAGAAACAATCAAATTATGAAAATTTATTTTTTGGCTTGATAGAAATGGATTTCTGCTCCTACGTATCTCCTGGTGCAATGGAGAATTCAAAGTCACGTAGTTCTTTTTGAAAATGATTGTGGGTTGGTTAATTTAAATTAAGAAAGAGATTTTGAAAAAGGAATTTTGTTTGAAAACGAATTCATTCTTGCACGAGGTTCAAGTTAGCACCAGGCTACTCAATAAACTATTATGACCCAAATGACAATGAAGATAACATTTGCTATTCAATCATCGTCATTGATCATCGCATTGATTAAAAGAATTTTTTTTATTTTTTTTACGAAATGTACAAAGACAAACAAATAAGCACAAACTTCCACAAGTCAGGTAAATAAAGAAGATTAAACATAAACATCACAAATCAAACAATCCAAAGTAAAACTTGTTTTTTTGTTTTAGAGTTTTCTGCTTTTTTCATTTTTATTTTATTTTTCATTAATCACAAAACACAATATAAAACATACCATTAAATAAGATAAACTTTAAACAAGAATTAATCCTAAATGACACAAACAAAACAACTCACGGTATATGTCTTATTTATTTATTTTTATCCTTATTCTATTTGTTTTTTTTTTCATTTTCATTTCTTTATTGTTGGATTTTTTATTTTTATTTTTGTTTGCTGTAACTTAGTTTTTTTTTTTATATTTTCATTTTTATCACATTAGACACTAAGTCCACTAAACTTACTAAAATTCTAAAGCCCAAACCAACTAGAATAACCCAATCCCCACAGAACTCAACCTAAAAAAAAAATTGGTCTATTGTAACAATAAGCAAATATCCCATTCGGTTATGACCCAAACCCAAGATAAAAACATAACACCCCCTACACTACACAGGCCAGCATCAACCAAATTAAAGATTAAAACCTACATGAAAAAAAAAACAACCAACAGAAAGCCAACTCCGTAAAAGAAAGGAAAAGAAGCATGACAAAGGAGCAAAACGTGACAGTGGCAACTGCACACCTCGTCGGTTGCACACCTTGTCGGAACGGCTGGACGGCGCGGCAAAGGTGATGCGCGGTGATCTGGTAGTGCGACGCGCGGTTAGGCGAAGAAGCAACACAACGCACTGTGGGGGGGCTCGCGATGCGTCTCTGCTTGCGACGTGAGACTCGACAGCTGGGTTAGGCTATAATGGAGACCGCGGCTGGTGAGGTGGATTGATCTCGATGAGTGGTGTGGTTGAGAGCTCGAAGATGGAGGAGCGTACGTGGCGAGGTGGGTTGATCTCGGTGGTATTGACGGCGGATCTGGTGACTGTGTGGAGGCACGGTGGGTTTTTCTGGTGGTTTCTAGTTCAGTGGGGTGGAGGTTGTTATGTGGTGCAAGTGAGGTGTGGATGAAGGTTATAGGAGGTGATGATGATGGGTTGTGGTTAAAGGATGATGAAGGCCGGGTGTTCACGGTTGCATGGTGGTTATGGTGGCTTGGGTGAGTCAACTCGGTGGGCATTCGAAAGAAAAACGTAGGAGATACCCGTGGGTCTTGGTTGGAAGGTGGTTTGTGGGGTTGTGAAAGTGAGGTGGTGAAGGGTTTATGTGGGGTGTTTGGACATGGAGGAGTCACGGTTGTGAGGGACCGTGGTTATGGCTTGGTGTGGGTTATGGGAGTTCACGGTGGAGTGATGAGCTTGGACATTGGGGTGGATGGAGGTTGGCTTCGCTCACGGTGGTGGTTTGGAGGTGAGTGCTCACGGTGGTGTTGGTTAGGAGAAGTGATTCACGGTGGAGAGATCCTGAAGGCCTTGAAGTTGGTCCTCTGTGAGGTTGAAGGTGAAGGTTCGGGAGTGAAGTCTCAAGCCCTCCGTGAAGATGGATGAAGCTGATTATTTAACAGTGGGTGTGTGCAGGTCTCCCGCGTGAAGAAGGAGTGGGTGTGTGCGTGCTACCATGTGAGGAAGGAATGGGTGTGCGCTGCCATCTGAGGAAAGAGTGGGTGTGTGCTGCCATGTGAGGAAGGAGTGGGTGGCATGGGAATAGGAATAAACAAGAGAAGAAAGAAAAGAAAAGAAAAATGCATACGTGCTCTGTGTGTGAAGTGGGGTGTGTGCGTGAGTGAGAGTGAATGGGTGTGTGCTTTGCCATGTGAGGGAGGAGTGGGTGGCATGGGAATGTATACGTGCTCAGGCGTGAAGTGGGTACAAAAGCCGCACCTTGTGTAAGGTGCAGTGTGTGACAAAAGAGAATGAAAAGAAAGAAGATGGGTTTTCACCTAAAGGCGAAAAAAACAAGTATGCTGTGCATTTTGTTGTATTTTTTCTATTTTTTATGTTTTATATATTTTTTATTTTTTTATTTTATTTTTCATAAAAAGTATAAAATAAAGCAATTAAGCATCAATTATCACAGGATTATTAGTCTATGACCAAACGTAAAAAAGAAAATTCACGGACAAAATTGGGTATCAACAAGTGGTATATACAACTTAATGTTACAAGATAAGTATAAGTTAAAATTTAATTTTTAAAATAATGCAACATAAACAGTATATACAGTATATTATAGTAAGTCGTTGGTCATAATCATAACTTAAGAGTAGGTGTTTTTTTTTATTATTTTAAAGTAAATCGTGACTAATATCATGATTTATCTTGCATCAAATTTTTTTTTAGAGTGAAATCATTGATCTCATCTACGACTTATTCTATTCAGTTTTTTTTAAAAAAGTGAAGTTATGATTCACTTCCACAGTTACAGGATTGCTGTTCCATCTTCATGCAGCTACAATGGCTTCTTTGATCTATTTGGAGGTGATGGAATTCCTTCATGCAGCTTTAGATTAGTTCACGCGTGCACCATGTGATGAAATCCTTCACATGGATGGCCATTGTGCAGCTACTACAAGATTCGTCCTCCATGTCGAGTCGAGACGAGGCAGATGAATTACGTGCAGCTTTTGGTGGATTGCATTGGTGCATATGTCAGTGACTTTCAGCTACAACTTCTATGATTATTATTATTATTATTTACAATTTTATGCATATATTATGGAAGTGAATTACAACTTTATTTTATTTAAAAAATAAATAAATAAAATAAGTCATAGATGAAGGTAACGACTTCATTTAAAAAAAAATTGACACAAGATAAGTCGTGGTCTCGAATCATCACTTTTTTTAAAATAATAATAAAGAAAATTTGTCTTTAAATCATAGTTGTGGATAACAACTTACTATAATAAATTATTTATATTATATCATTTTAAAAATTAAATTTTAACTTATACTATCTGATAATATATATATATGGGATGAGGATCAATTGCCTCTATTTTCTATCATTCCTTTTCTTGTCTTCCTATTTAAATTTTGATAAGTATTTTAAACTTAATTATATGTCTTATTTTTATTTAATTTATTTTACACTTGTCAAAATTTAAGTGAAAAAATAGAGAAGAATATAAAAAATAGTTACAGGTGATCTTTATCCATATATATGCCAGATTCATTCTACGTAGTACATTGTTCAAAGCTCTTTCAGAGACCATTAAATATAGTTCATATCACAGTTAACAAGAAACACTATCAAACGGTGACGGATCAAAAAGTAAATCAAATAAGTTTTAGAGCAAATTAATGTGCACGTGGTTGTGATTGTGCATAATTATGGAAAAATATTTGTATAGATCATGTCTACACAATTACTAAAACCCATTTTACATTAATTAGCTGTGGAAATTGTGTTGGAGCCAAGGAGACCTAAGATAGGTGAAAGGTGGTCCCGTAATATCATATTAGTGGTCCTGAAACAATAGTTTAAAGTTTAAACTTCAAACTTTAAACTAATAGGAATAAGTCTTTAAATAAGCTATGCTAATGCCATGTATTTAATCTAATGCCTATTAGGAAAATTAATAGAAAAACTAGGTGTAAACATAGCATGTTTAAATACCGATATAATACTGAGGAACCACCTTTCACCTATTTCAAGTCTCCTTTTTTTATCAGCATAGTTTTTATAGTTGACTAACATAACAAGAGTTCTATCTTAGTTGGCTAAATTTTTAATTATATGTTACTTAACTATTTCTTAAAACTTAACTTCTTAAGGAAACTAAACTAAATTCTTATATAAAAAATTCTCTCAAGAGGCTCTGACACCAGAGTGAAAGAGTGCACAACATAGTAAAAGATAGCAAATAACATATTTAAATTAAGAAATTCCACTTGAAAATGTATGCAATTGTAAAAAGAATAAAGTGGGAGAATATTTAGGCAAAATATGGAGTGTTGATAAGACTGACAAAATTTATTAATAGAACAAAATACTTACAAAATTCAAATAGTGTTTTGATATATAGAAGTAGTCCTGAAAAGCAAAATGACTTAAAAGTTAACAAATGTTTTAGTACAAAATATGTGCTGTGTGCAATTGATAGAAGGGAGTAGGAGCAAAATGAGCAAAAGAATTGGTTACAATCCTTAACACTATATTTGGATGATAGGTAATGAGGAGAACGGAAAGGGAATGGGGGGAGCGAAAATAATTTTCTTTGTTTGAGAGTTTTAAAATGCATAGGAACGAAACGGAACACATAGGGAATCATTTCCCCCTTCTTCCCTCAAATGTCCAACTTTTGTTCCCCCAAAATTGAGGGGAATGGACACATGTAATTCCTGCTCCATTCCGTTAATGAAAAACAAAGAGAATGAAAACTATGTTCCATTTCATTCCTTTCCTTTCCATTCCATTCCTACCTATTCCGTTCCGTTCCATTAATAAAAAAACATCCAAACATAGGGTAAAGAAATGTGCCTTTTCTTTCTATAATGGAGGTTTTGAGCATCTTTGTTTTGGTGGAGAATATTCTATTATGAGCATCTTGATTCTTGAAATCTTGAATGCTTAGATGAAAAATCTTAATGTATCTTAAATGCTTTTTTGAAAGTGGGTAATCTTTCATTATAATCATGTTTGAATACTTCTGAAGTTTTTTGATGCATTAATTTGTAGCAAGTGAAGAGCCTTGATGAGTATCTGAAATAATATATAGTGTGTGTATGCACGCACACATGCACGAAATATTAAGTCCTAATTACACGTTTCAAAATGAACTTGACTAATGAAAACACAAAAATGAGTCTAATTATCGAACACGGAAATGAGTCAAACTATGGAATAACTAAATTATTATCCCTTCCGAATAAATGTGGTAAGCTTTTTAAGTAATAAAATAAGAGAATAACACTTCTTAATATATTTTTCTCTTTCATTTTTCTCAAATAAGTAGGCGTAACAAAAGGTATAAAAAAAATTTGTGTGCACAGACATTTTCCTAATAATATGAGAAGAAAAATAAGTAGTGATTTAATTCTTGAACATGTAATGTCGAGTCCTTATTTGCACATGTAATAGAAAGCACAATACACAATAAATAGTGATTTAATTCTTAGTCTACATGTATATTTATTCATTCAACATATTTCGTATGACAACTCAGTTGATAAAAATTAGAAATATATAAAAAGAATAATAAAATTTAATTTCCACAAATACTCTCCATCTCACTTGTCTATCCACTATCTCCCACCCGGGGATCCGGTTAGGGAGCCACCAAAGAACTCCGGGGCCCTCTTTACCAAAACCACAGGGTAGTTATAGCCGTTATATATATATATATATACATCTAGTATGGGATCTTGTGTGTTGCTGAATTATGGTCTCGTCAATAATGATATGCATCGAAAACATGTGGGTCTTCATGTTTTTAGTCGCTCCTAGAGGTTGTGGTCATCAAATCCTGTTGGATGATGTAGCCGGGATTTGCAGTACGCCTGTACCCCGTAGGCCGTAGTGTCTGAGTGTAGGGGCTAAACTCCTTGTTACCCAAAATTAATTATACTGCTTTTCTTTTCTTTCCAGTTTTCAGTGAACACGATTTGGAGGACCCTTTCTAAACTGGTGGTTAGATTCACTTTCTTTTTAAGGACAGAAAGCTAGAACACACTAAATAAAACCCAAAATGAGTACAATCAAGAAACAATTTCCAAATTCTGCTGATTAAATCGGCTGGTTCAAAAACTTTAACACTAATCGTCAGTTTGGAAGGGGTAAAAATTGAGTTGAAAATTTCATAGATTAGTTTTCAATACAATTTTACTAATAAAACTTATCCATGGATTATGCACTTTTTGAGTGTAAGACTACTCCCTTTGGAGTGATACAGGTAGACCCTCCTCATAAGTAGCGTCTTTAGGACTCAAACCTTTATCCTTGTCTGGAAGGACAGTTCGCTTATCAATATACCCAACTCCTTGTGGGTATTCACCCCTATTTTTAACCCCATATCATACTTACCTGCTTATTGGGAAACAATGGGAATGCTTACAACAACATGCCAATACTCAAAAGTTCATTATATGACAATTTGAATTTTCACAATAGTTATCATCTGCTTGTGGACATTTTGCAACTGTTTGGATACACTCCAGTACAGGACAACTTTTTCCATAAGTAAGAACTCAGAGCACAAAGTATATAATATGCTGATCATTTACAAGCTTCTTACCATCTATTATATAGATCATCAGCTTTGACTGACGTTAAACGTTCACCATCTACTGCCTTGGTTTGAGCTTAAGGGAAGCACTGCAGGAATTTCACATCAAACATAAACTTCAGGACAAAGGTGAGCATGTACAATTTTAAAGGATACTGAGTTCAAGTGATTATTTACCTGTTGATACAAAAACGCTTTCCTGTGGGTGGAGGACCATCATCAAACACATGTCCGAGATGAGCATCACAAACAGCACAAAGAACTTCCTGGCGGGGCATGAATATAATTGACAAATCTAACTTTGACGTCACATTGTTCCCAATTGGCTGGTAATAGGATGGCCAGCCAGTTCCACTATTAAACTTAGTAGATGATCTGGAAAAGATAAAAGCAGTGAATCAGTTCAAGATGATTGAGGTCGGGGTAAGAAATTTCATTTGGTTATACACATATAAAGTAGAGTACTTACTCAAATAATGGTGTGTCACAACATATGCAATGGTAAGTCCCCTTGGTTTTGGTATTCCAGTACTCCCTGAAATGTATTTTTTTTTTTTAAAAGTTGATAAATACAACAATGGCATGAGAATAAAATCCTACCAATATATCTATGGCAGTTTGTCTAAAGTTAATCGTGTGTCACTCTAACTAGCAGTCATTCTCCATCAAGTCTGCAGATCTCTCAATGATAACCAAAATGTAGACATCCTTTGATGACCAGAAATGTTTAAGTTTGCAAGAAAAAAGAAAATCAACAATGATGTTTTGTGGCTTGAAAACACACAAAGCCATTGGGGGGGGGGATAAAAAAGCACTGGCAAACACAATCTCTTGGATTAGGTCAGACTTATTATTGGAGTAGGATCTATCTTGTGTCCTACAATTATAAGTGCCAGCATGGTACAGATGTAGACTTTGGACACAAGAATATGCGACGTGTTGCATCCTTACCTTGCCCTGAACCAAAGACACCAGATATGAAAGCCAGATATACACTAAACTGACTAAATTAAGCTCATTAGCCCTTAGTGGTTCAACATCACAGTTACAATAAATGACTCAATCTTGCTCAACACTATAGGAGCAGCAAGAGACTGTTATGGGCTATCTAATGCTGTGTAACTGCAATCAATGAGGTGCATTAAAACTTCTGTCTCTTTTATAATAAGAAATTAACCACACAGGAAAATACCATAAACAACTCTTGAACGTGACCTCTCAACATATTGTATACTATGAAATGTAATATGAAGGAAATTGGTGGAAACTAGAAAACGGTTTTAAACCAAAGCATAGCCAAATTTCTTTACCAAGAATAACAAAATGCCAAATGCCTCTGTGAGCAACTAAGCACGACTAGGAAGACTACAGTCCTAATACCAATTCAATATAACATACCCAGTGAAAGCTCTCTCAGTCCCCTTTTGACGAGTAATGTAGAATTGTTCATTTGTTAGCCGCTTCTTCCACTCTTCATCGCTTAAAGATTTATAATCAACAGTATCAGCTCCTGCAAGACAGACTCATGAGAACGTGGGGGTGAGGTCAAAGAGCATATTGGGCTATCCATTGAACTCTAGAAAACAGCCTCCACTACCATTACCGACAAGTACACCCCCATCAATCTGGATCACCTGAATAAAAGTAAATTAATTGTTCCTTTTTAAGTGTTATGGCTATCCATATTCCACATGAATATATAAGCAGTGGTATGGTATCAAAATTAATTGCAGTAGATGTAAATGCAACATATATAGCAAGTATTACATTTGGTGAGAGTAATAGAGTATTTAGTGGAACAAGTTCAATCATATCAACTCCAATATCACACAATTTTCTAAAAATTTTCAAGTTATATCCAGAAAACTGGGATTCTCTCTTTCACCAGTAAGTCACTTGTTCAATATAGCTTTCTACTAAATTGAGCAGAACCAACTTACAATTACAATCAGCAAAGATAAAGGAAACTGAGAAGAACCCGATTCAATAATCAATACATACCTGCTTCAAATTCAATGTTGTCTGCTTGCTGGGACTGGGAAGAAGCAGAGCACCCCATTGCTAGGATTGAGGAAGAAATTCTTCTGGGTTTGGCAAGAGCACGTGAAGGCCACACCAAAACCTTGGAATGAAGGACAGAATCAAGCTTCTGAATTAGCCTCTTGGATGGAATATGCGCTGCTGGTAAACTCAAACTATGAGAAGCCATTGCCCCCAACGCTGACCGCTGACTGAAAGTTAATGACTTTCCTTAAACATATAAATAAAATAATAATGGTATTGTTGGTGGTTTGATTTGATGCCACGCAATGAAGAATCAAACATGATATATACCTCTTGTTTATAACCACTGATTTACACCATGTGCCATGATGCCACGCAAGTCAGTGATTGCATGTAGTACAAGATTGATATGTGAACTTTCCTCAGAGACAAGTAGCAACTGAAAGAGAGGAGAACTTCTACAATGCACCCGAAGTATCCCAATCACTCTTTTTTTTTTTTTTACTTTTATTTATTTATTTAATTTTCAAAATCAATGGTTAAATTTTAATATATATATATATATATATATATATATATATATATATATATATATCTTCTTCCAAAAATATACAATAATTTCTTTTTTAAACAGTTAGTATTAATGATAACCAGACTATGTGTTAGCCACGTGGAGACTTCCACGCCACAAAAGTTGTGGGTCTGGAAGTTGCGGGCTAAGAAATCTTATGTTAGAGTTGGCTAAACTACAATTCTCGTAAAATCTAACTGCGTCGTGATATTTGTACGGAAATGGATGGTTAAAATTAAGAGAAGATTTTGTTGTTCAAAAATACATGTTTAAATTTTTAATTTTTTAAATATATAATAAGCTGTATGTGTAATTTTATTTTATTTACCTGTCATTGCTCCAAACAGGATTTCTTCTATTTTTTGGGAACCGAAAAAGATTTGATCCATATTTGTGCACTATGTTTTTATATTATTTTTATTATTTAAAAACAAGCATTCTAACATTTTTTTAAATTTTTATACAAGTATAACACTATATTTAGATGATAGGTAATGAGAAGAACGAAAAAGGAATGAGAAAAAGGAAAATAATTTCTCTTGTTTAATAGTTTTAAAATATATAAGAAGTGAACGGAATATATGAGAAACTATTTCCCTTCTCTTCTCCTCAAATGCCTAACTTTTGTTTCCCTCAAAATTGAGGTGGAATGAGGAGAACACATAGGTAATGAAGTTTCACTCTATTCCGTTAATGAAACTTCCAAACAAAGAGAATGGTAACTATGTTTTATTCATTTCTTTTCTTTTTCGATTCATCCACACATATTTTGTCTCATTTTATTAATGAAAAAATATCCAAACACAAAATAAATGAGTGTAATTTGACAACAATCTTTATTGTTTCTCTATGTTTTTGTACCTTTTTTTAATGATATTTTCAAATATATTAGATGTGAGTTATTTATATTCAGTTTTCTTCTATTTAAGGTACATAAGAGTAATTTTTTGAATAAACCTTCACTTTAGTTCTTGAATTTGTATGCATCAATCACATTGTCTTTAACTTAAAAAAATTAACAACTTTATTCTTGAAACCTCAAAATATCAGTCATATTGGTCCATACATCAGTTACCATCAGTTAAACTTGATAGAGACACACGCGTGGCATGTTAAGTCCCAACGTGGGTCTTACGTGGCAAACAACTTCTCCCCCCATCAGAAAACGACGTTGTTTCGCTCCAACACTAACCCTAGGCACTAACCAAAACACATCGTTTTGGGTTTTGGGGGGGAAACACCTAATTTCGCCCAATTGCAAGCAGATAAACCTTCTTAACCCTAACTCACCCCACAAATATTCTTGATCCTAATATCTAATGCGATCTACTGTGAAATTCAAGGGGATTTGTTCTCAATCAAATTGCAATTGGTGTGAAATCATAAACGTGGCTCATGAAATTGAAACTGTATGAACCCTAAACCATAAATATTTCCTGTTTTTTTGTGCATTATGTTGTTCCCTTTTTGGTGTTGTGGTCTATGCATTTGTCTTCTCTTTTTGGTATTTGTGGTCCTTTACTTGGTAACCCTGGTTCTACGGTCAAGCTCAATATCATCATTATTCCTCATTTCCCACCTATATTTGAAAGATTTTATGTGTGCCTTCAAGATATGGAAAAAGGGTTTAAGGTAGGGTGCAGGCTATTAATAGGCCTAGATGGAGCTTTCTTAACAGGATATTATGGGGGAAAATATTGGTTGTTGTGGAACAAGATGTCAATACTAACATTTTTGTCATAGCATATGCAATTGTGGGGGTAGAGAACAAAGACTTAGAAATAGTCTCTGACCCTGTTGCATGAGGACTTGGGGGACTACAAATAGCATGGATGAAACTTCATATCAGATATACAAAAGGTAAGTGATCTGGTCTCAAAGGACTAATTTGAATACATTTTATTCATTATAGGGACTAAAATGAATTAGTAGTGAATTTTATAGGGACTTATATGAATTAGTTGTGTTATCAGGGACTGATACCAACAATGCAAGAGGTGATGGCTGAAGTGCATTATAGGTTCTACGTTTGGTATCTTTGGAAGAATTTTACAAAATAACAGAAGGATAATGAAATAAAAGGGATGGTAATGTGCAAGGTCAATAACCTCCTCATAATGAAATAAAGGAGATGGTATGAGGTGCATTGGTACCCTTCCAAGGTGGCTGTTAATTTAGGCACCCAGACCTACACCTGCAGGTTCTAGTAGTTAAGAAGGAATTGAGCCTGGGGCACCAATTGCCCCTGTGATACCAAATGAGATTGACCTATCAGAGACTCTAGTGGGTTCTTAACCATAGTCCACTCAAGCTTAAGTTGCAAATGAAGTCTCAACTGTCCCAAATGCTCCAACAGTAACAACCAAACCATTATTGTTATTTTTTTTAGCATAATTAATATAATATATTTGATTTATCATTGACTTGGGTGCCTCATATGTTGCAAGGAATTGTCAAACCACTCCCTACCAAACCATCTAGTTTAAGGGCTAAACTCCTATGAGGCCAACTAATCTAAGGCCGCCAAAACTAATTGCTGCAACTTTAATTCCAGCACCCTCTGCCTCCTTAAGTTTAATTCCACCATCAACTGCCCCAACTGCAATTTCAATCCTACCACCTTCAGCCACTGCAACTTCTGTTCCACCATCATCTGCCACTACAACACTCGCTCAAGCTCTAACTGCAAGATTTGGTTTACCATCTCCACAACACTGTGTTAGTATAGAAATCATTGTTGCAACAACATCAAGGTTCCTTAGGTTCATGCCCACACCTGGTTTCAAGCCTACTCCACCAAAGACTGACAAATGATGACAATGTGAAGGTGCATATGATTTGAACCTTTTTTTAGACATAGGATTTTTTCTTCTTTTTTGAAAGATGTATAGGTTTATCTTGACTGGTTTATGGATTATTTTGGAAACTGTATAGGTTTTTTTGGAAGCTACACATAAAGGGTTATTTTAATATGATACATGTGCTTTTGGATTGTGTTCTTAGATAAGTTGATGTTAGTAGTGGTCTTTTGTTTTGTAAATGATCATAATGCTTATACAAGCATCTTTTGATACTTTTGAGGCAATTTTTTTTTGTAAATGTTCTTCATGTCCACACTTGTAAGATCCATTGAAAGATCAATGAAATATACTTGATTAGGTTCTTTCCAATTGTGTTCATTTCATATTAATTATTTATGCAATTCCTTCTAATTCAAATTGAAGAAAAATGATCATCAAAACTCATATTCTTTCATTTCAAAGGTTAAGTGGCCAATTATATAGCATTACAAACTAACATTATTGCTCCAATTGCCTACTTTCCCAAACAAACTAATTCTCACATTATGGTCAAAATTAGCATCATAATACACTAGTCAATTACACAAAATCTTAGGGTCCTAACTTCAGCCTCTAAACTACCAAACTTTTAAACAACATTCATTCTTCAATCTTCATTCTCACTTGTAGTAGCCTCAATACCAGCTGCAACAACAACTTCATATGCACCTTCATAAGTAACTTCATTACCACCTATATTACCAATTTCACTGTCCTCTGATCCATTCTTAACCTAGTAGAAATATCTATAGTGGTCACCATTCTGCAACACATAACACAACAAGCATACTAAAAAATGAGTATAATAACAGTAAAAGCTTCCCTTTACATAACTCAACCCAACCCCTTACCCTTACCTTGAAATTTAGGCACCCATAGAATGGTCTTTCAGGATTTCCCATTGTTTTGGATGTTCAAAGCACCATTTTCATATCGTAATAGCAAACCATGGCCCTACCTCCCCTATAATGAGGAGGATTAGGTTTAGAACCCGCACTCCCAGACCAACTTCCTTCGGAGTGTAGTGATGCGATTTGGGATCAGTTTTCACCACCCATCATCTCAACCAAGCAAGCAACTTAGGAAATGGGGGTTAGAGTTTTTGAATTTTTGAATTTGTAGAAGAATCTGCTCTTTGGGTAATGGTCATGGAGATAAAAAAAAAGGGAGAAATGGTTTTAAAAGAAAATGAGTCTTTCAACATTGTATAGCAACTTCAGTTTTTTTTTTCTTTTAAAAACAATGTCATTTTCTGATGGGAGAGTTGTTTGCCGTGTAGGATCTACGTTGGCACTTAGCGTGCCATGCGTGTGTCTCCGTCAAGTTTAATTGATGGCAACTGATGTAAGAACAAATGTGACTGACATTTTGAGGTTTCAGTGATTAAGTTGTTAATTTTGTAAAGTTAGGAACGAATGTGACTAGTGCATATAATTTTAGAAACTAAAGTGAAGATTTATTCTAATTTCTTCGTTCTTGTCTTCTAATTTATTTCATTTTGGGTTTTTTTTTACCTTTATTTGAGTGGTTGGTGGGGTTGGCTAAAACTACAATTTTCGTAGAATCTAAATCAGTATGTTTTGTATATTATAATAATTATAATTATAATTATATATATATATATATTTTTAAATAATAATAAAACAATAAAAACATGCATTTTAAAATATATTTTTCTATTTTTTTATTTTCAAACAAGCAATATATAAAGTGGTGTAATTTGACAGCAGTCTTTACTATGAACAAGGGTGATCAACAGACGTATCAAACTGAAGAAAAGGTTGAAGAGCATTCTTGGCTCGTGGTTGGTCCCATTCTAGGGCTTCCCACCATTCTTTGCTTGCTGAGATTCTTTGAAGGGCAGGGGGTGAAGATGGTTGTCCATCATGCTGCTGTAGGAAAAGAGGGACCCTCTTTAAATTTGGACATTGAAATACTTCAAATACTTCCAGTGAACTACATTCTAAGACGTTACTATAGATGCTTTTCAGTTTAGGCAGACCTCTAAAATGAAAATGCTTCAACACTGGGAGAGAGGTAGCAGTTTGATTATTGTTAGAATTGTTCTCTTTTTCACCTAGTCCTTCTTCCACTTCTGTTGATATTATCTCTTCCATGTGTTGGCACTCAGAGACTTTGAGATCCACCAGGTTTTGTAGGTGAAACAGCATGCTTTTGTGGAACAGATTCCTAATATTATGACATTTATAAATTTCAAATTTTTTGAGAGAGGAAAAGGTACCAGGTGCCAGTGATGTAGCTCCATCCTTCAAGATAACATGCAAATTTTCCAAACCAAGAAGTTGAAGAGATTCCAGAGTTTCAAATGGGATGAAAGAGGTAGGTCCAACTATGTATTTTATTCCATTGCAAATACGAACTGTGCAAGATTTCAATTTTGTAGCATTGTTTGATGACAACACATCATACAAGCTGCTGATATCATGACACCGATCAACAAACAAGGTTTGCATGTCTTCTGGTAACAATAGGGGGCTTTTCTTATCACTTTTAATAAAGCAGTTTGTTAATCTCACCTCTTTCCCAAATGATTCCTTTTCCTCCTCAATGGTCACAGAATGACCTGCTCCCACTCTAATAAAGTAATTATTTGGCCTTTCTTTCACTGATCTGACATATGCATTTAAATCACTCAGGTCGTAGAACTGACCAGCAAAAACTTCCAACTTTCTCAAGCATGCTACTTCCTCCCCTTTAAGTTTCAGAGTATTTGATGCACCATAAACAATGAGAAATTGGAGACAAGGGAGTTTATGCAAGATCATATCAGGTAACATCTCCAAAAATTCTGCATAGAGATTAAGATATTTAAGCTTTTTCAGCATTTCCATTCCTTTGGGTACCTCCTTGATCCCTGTATGATTTAAGTCCAAGCTCCTTAGTTCCACAAGCTTTGTCAATGGGGGAACATACATTAATCTTGTACAGCCTCCAAGCAACAATGTGGTAAGATTCTCCAAGTCAGATATGGAATTTGGGAGATGCTCAATATTAGTGTCAGACAGATCAAGAACCTGGAGAGCAAACACATGCAGAAAAAAGGAGTGTGGAATCTGTGTAAGAAGTGTTGAAGATAGCAACAGGGTTGAGAGCCTAGGGCACCTTGGTGATACACTAGAAGGGATTTCGGATATAAAGTTCTGCATCAAAGAGACCTTCTCCAGATTTTCTGTCCATTCCTCCATGCTTGGAAACTCCCTCAAGCATAAACCAGCTTTTACCAAGAATCTCATGCTTGTGATTTGAAGTGTGATATCCCGAATTAGATCATGCATTTTCACCCATCTCTTGTTCTGATTGTCTATAACACTTTCTAACAGGCAGGCATTTTCAAGTCTATTTAACATTGCATGGCCTTTGTCAAGTTCTGCCTGCCTTGTCCTTCCTTCTATAACTCCCTCTGCAATCAGATGCTCAATCAATTCCTTTCTTCCAATATTCTGATCTTCCGGGTAGAGTGCACAATAAGCCAGACATTGTTTTAGTCCCTCATCTTGTAGGTGAAGATAGCTAAACTTGAGATGCTCATATACTCTTCTCATGTCATTGAGTCCCTTTGTTGATTCTCTCAATTCTTCCAATGCATTCCTCCACCCAGAAATATCAGCTATGCCCTTCATGCTTCTAGCCACTGTGACAATTGCTAAAGGCAAACGACCACATTCCATTACAATATCTTTTGCAATTGTTTCCCTTTCTGAGGTGATAGTCTCAATCCCGACTTTTTCCAAGAACAATTCCCAAGCTTCTTCCTGTGAAAGGAGAGGCACTTTGATCTGTTTACATTCCATTCTGGAGCAAATATCAGATGATCTAGTTGTTAATACCAACTTGCATTTGTTGTCCCTGACAGGCTCTGGGATCCCCACATCCTCAAGATTAAAATCTCCCCACAAATCATCTAAAATTAGCACATAGCTTTGCCTCAGTTTCAACATGGAATACAACTTTGCTGCCCTTATTGTTTCATTTAGATTTTCTGGAATGATTAACTCAAATGCTTGTGCAATGTATTTTTGCAATTGAAAAACATTGGCTGTCTTTGACACCGTGACCCAAACAACTTGATCAAACAAATTAATCTCTGTCAAAAGTCTATTATATATATGCTTCATAATTGTTGTTTTCCCAACTCCCCCCATCCCATAAACTCCAATCTTTCTAACATTGTCATCCATCAAGCATGTCCAAACTTCTTCCATACTTCTCTTGGCCGTAGTCTCACCTATAATTGTGGTTGTTGGCAATATATCAATGCTAAGAGGTGCATCAACTACCACACTGTCAGCAAAACTACCCTTCTGATAAAGTTCCTTCACCATCTGAATCTTCATGCTCACAAGTCTCCCCAGCCGTGCACGTGAGAAAAATCTGCCTTCACCAACTTCTCGGTTAATAACTTCAACTTCATCCCTTATGCTTTGTACATTTTGCAACCAAAGCATAACCTCTTTCTTCATTTCCTTTCCAGAATGAAGCTGTGTCTTTATCATTGATTCTATGTCTTCCTTCCGGCTATATAATGCTTGCAATTCTCTATGGAGAACCACCATATTTTTGTCCAGGCTTCTGTGGTGCTTCAAACGTTTTCCAAAGGGAGCCCATATCAGCTTTAAGAGTTCGTAGATAGGCCCTATCATCTCCATTTGCAAGGCCTGCCTAAGGGAATTCTGTTAAAAACGTATCTGGCATGAAAACTGAAAGCAAAACTACAAGGATAGTAAGATGAACCAATGGCAAGAAAAGATGATGAGCATTTAAATTTAATTTGTACAACTAAATTAACTTTGAAGTAAAATTTTTGTAGTTGAGTGTAACACACTAAAAATATGTACGAAAAAATCCACTTATACATACTCCATAAGCATCAGACTATGTCAGACTACCACACCTACAGAAAGATTTACTATACTTATATTAACTATTAACCAATTGTTGAAAGGTGTCCTAACAATTTCATACATTCAGAGGAATGATAAGAGTATTAGAGTAACGTTAATTAGCACAATTTTTCTATCACAAAATGTGGATAATTATTGATGTAGCTGCATCTGAGCTTGACCAAAATAAGTGAAACCACTTAGGTGTAGATGTATTTACAAGGAAATCAGACTAATGACAGTAATCCTGGTTACTACTCTTAAACACATGCAACTTTTGGGTTGTCGGATCAGATGTCACAATGAGCATCAGTAACTGTATATCACAGAAGGAAAGATCCTTAAAGCAGGGCATTTAAAGCAAAACGTTTCTGAAGGATAATAGGCTAATAGCAATAGAATACGTATCACAATTACCTAACTTTGGTTAAAGGCTTGCGAGAAAACAGTTTTCAATCTTATATAGCATTTATGAAGGATGGATTCTGCAGCATAACAGTTAGTTGTTGTTGAAATAAGAGTAGCTTAGACACTTGGGCTAAAGTACTATTGTCATAGAAATTACAGGGCTAAAAGCTTGGTTCATGGAGTTTTAAATTGATATGCATGCAATTGCTTGTGATGACTACTTTCTGATTTATCATGAATTGAAGACTACTAGCAACAGAAAGCTAAAGAAACAATGCTAAAATTTAGAAATATACGCACCTTGTCTGGTTGGAGTGCAGCTGATTATCTTGTATCATCGGGTACTACAAGAAGAAGCAAATATCTATACATAGTTTCTCCATTAAAAGATGACCAATGATAACCATTGAATAAAGCCTAATCAGATAAGGAAAAGATCAGTATAAAGTCAATACTGAAGTATTAAAGTCAACATAGAAAATCAACGGGGTCACTTTCAAGAAAGAGACGACAAAGAATTTCACCACTGATGAGTTTGGTGGCCTGCTGCAAGTCTTGGGCCAAACAAAACTCAATTACTAAACAAGGCTTTGAACTTGTACTGGCACAAAATGCATGGCATATCTTTGGATACCCGTATCCCTTCTTTGCTAATTCAGGCTATGTTCCAAAATGGAAAAAATGGAGTGATGGACTTCCTGTGTGCTCTGTCAGGGCCAATAACCTACTAACCAAAAACCTCTCTTTGTATAATTTCTCCTCGCAAAAGCATATTCCTTTTAAAGGATTTAGATGCATTGTCAGTGTTAAACTTCTTTATATTATGATTCTAATCATGTATTGTTAAATTATTGAAGAAGTTTGACTATTATAACTACTACTTAAAAAGTTTGAATATAATGATGCCTCAATACATCATTAGATAATAGTGTTAAAAGCTTCACAGTAATAATGCATCAAATTTAAACTCCTTTTTAAAAGGAATACCTCATTTATTCCATTTGAGAATATGTTTTGAATCACATTTGCAATACATACAGTATGCAGAGTAGCATACCATCATATTTAATTCATATATATTATGTAATAGTGGGTTTTTAGTTCTAAAATTTGATTAATATAAATTAACAACAGAAAGATTTTGGGTCTTTCAAGAGTCAGGGAAAAGAGAAAAGAAATTTGCCATAATTATAAAAATGTCCAGCGAAGGTCTGAAGTCTCTTTCCTTTTGGCCAGAGTTCAATTCGCTTTCAATACAAGTATGGCAAGTTCTGCAATAATATCTATTTCGTACACCTAGGAAATTGACCCCATTTAGCTTTGATGATGATGCAGATGTGTAGGGAAAGTAATCTGCAATAGTACTAATTAAGAAGGCATCACAAACTTCAACTACATTATTTGACACACAACACATGTCCAACCCTTCTCCCACTATCTAAAAGCAACACGTCCTTTTTTGGTAGAATAAAGCTACATGTACATCACTAATTGATTCACATCTCTCACATCTGGCGAACTGGTAGAATCAGAGTATATATGTGTAGAAAATAAGATGGGATTAACTGTAACAGACAATGAAAATTATGTAGATGTAAGATAATATGTGTGTAAGTATATGTGAGGAGCATTACTCTTTTTGGTATGTCTGTAAACGTGTGCTTTCCTTTAAATTGCTATCAGTGAACAAAAGCAGTGCTTATCCTTTTTCACTAAACCTTCATGTCTCCCTCCTTCATGAAACAAAAAATATGAAATGTTCTTTATGCTTTCTTCTCATTCTTCTTTTATCCCTTCTCTTCCCATATTCAAGCTTAACAATGAGAACTATTACTAATATTCGGCTAGTCACAGAAGAATCAAAAGACCATCAAGACATGGTGAGTATATAATTTCTTTGATATGATCTATAATCAATTAATCACTGCTATGTCATTCATATCATGCTTTCTCTCGTCACAGTCAGGAGCTGAGAGCGATCATGTTCAAAGGAAATCATTGCATGAAGTACACTCAGGACCAAATCCTATCAGCAACTCCACTCCACAGCAAAAGCGGAAATCAAATATACAAAGAAATCCATGAGTCTTCTTTTTTATGTTAATTTTTCTTTTTTTCTTTACAGTAAACTCTCCTCAGTTTTGTTTTTGCTTTGTTCTTTTCTTTTCCTTTCATCATATTGTCTATACAGTGTTTATAAGTCAGCTTATGGATAATGGAATCATATATGATTAGCAGTTTGCCCTGTGAAAATAAATTTCAACTGGATGTATCACAGTAGAAAGTACAACCACTTCACACTTTTAATCCATTGTGTTCCCCCATTCTCTTTGCCTATAATGTCAATCATCACTTGCTATGCAGTTTTTTAATACTTTATGTATGAATTGATATCATTAATCCGTTCAAACATTAACTTTAATAGGAGTTCAGAGATCATAAAATCTTCTACTTGGGCTGTTCCTGATGTCGAGTACTCTGAGTTTATTTTTTTTTAAACTTGAATCTGCTTGTATAGGGTGTTTAACAACAAACATATTGTGTATAGGGGGTAGGAGTAACCATCAGTCATGGAAGAAATTACGACTGATTAAGAAATGTGCTAATGAAGATAATATAAATGAGAGTCATATTTTTTCTTGAAGTTAGATTGATGAATCCATATGGAGGATTTGGTTTTTAGGTTAAGTTTAAATTATTCATGTAAAGCTTTTCGAAGCATTAGTTCTTGCCATTTGATCACTTTGCTGGATATGTGGAACAAAAAGGTTATAGAACCAGGTGGGATTAAGTTCATTCTGCAGATCATGAAATTGGGGTTGGGATTTTGTTCCTAGTACACAATAAACTGTAGGATTGATCTGTCATGACTCTGCATCAGCATGTTTCAGTCTACATGATACTAACATATTTTATTTAGATATCCCTGAATGGTATACAATTTCAATAGTTCAACCAGATAGCTCGCATTCTTTATATTATGTACATATTTATTTGATCTGGAAGCCTATTTGCATAAATGTGCATAGCATGTATAGCATATTGAGTCATTTCAGTAGGTCTAGCGACATTTGTTGATATTGATTTGAAACATACTTTTTGTAAAGCTAGAGAACAGTTTACTTTTTGTGTTATGACTTATCAACAATGCTATTTTTACAAGAAAGAAAGTAGTGTGAAATTGTCAATTGTCATATATCATTACTTTTTTCACTCAATTTGTCATATTAAAATACTATAGATATAAGTGCAACTGTGCTAGATGATACTAATGGTGTTCTCGGTAGCGTGCTTTAATAATATGATGCATAATTTAATACATCACAATTTAACACCTCCCTTGACATTTCAATGTTCACTATGACCAAGGACACACTAAGTTTAAGAGATCATGAATACGTAATTATTTTGCATGAAGTGTTTTCATGTTAGAATCATTAAAAAGTTTGACTATCACACTAATTATTTTAAAAATTAATTTTTTTTATTGATGTATCAACATAGTACAAAACTTTATAGTAGATCAAATTAAACTCTGTTTTAGCTTAACTAAAAGTTTCAGATTTGAGCTTTAAATATGTAACTGTGTTAAAATTCGGTTAGGAGAGTTTTGTCGTCTTACGAGATCTTGTTTGGTTCGGGAGATTAGCCTCTCACTTTCGAGTGGAGAGACACTCTAGGAAATCAAAAAAATTAAACTCTTTTGTTGTTGACTAGCTATTGTCATTAACCACAACTTCATGCTATTGTTATAAAAAAAATGAAAAGTAAAAACAAATGTTGATATCCACTTTCTTCGCTTCTCAGAATTCGTTGATAATGAAGGCTAGTTTGAGCATTTGACTGGACGGAAACGTAAGAAAAATTAAGTTACTTTTGAATTTTCACCTAATATATTAAGTTTTCAAAAAGAAAAATACTAAAGAGCTAAAGTTTTTCTGTCAGAATTCTTGATAGAATAATATGACATAATTGTTTACTCTTAAATAGATAGATAATTTCTATTACTTTACGAGAAAATTATATTGAAATCTCATGAGGTTTAATAATGTTACACACGATATCTCTTGATATCCAATGTAATTTTTTCTTTATTTCTTCGACAATTACCGTTAAATTTTGTTAAATTTCTGACTAATTTATTCTAGTTATGTGACATTACTCTTTTTCCTTCCCTGGAGAAACAAGTTTAAAATTAATTGATGAGATAACTATATGTTGTTCATTAGTTGACTAAAGAGCACTTTCATTATTCGTCCAATAAAAATACGTCTAATTTTATTCAACTCACTCATAAAATTATTTTATATGTCATAAAAATATTACAGTAACGTATAAGATGATTTGACATCTTTCTTACGTTAACATACGGTGTGTGTATTTTAATGTACATAAAATATTTTTCACTAAAGAGTGATATGATCTGAGAAGCAAAAAAAGAAAAATAAAAAATAAAATAAATTAAAGACAATACTATAATTTCAATATAACGTTAGTTTAAGTGATAATAAATTTAGACACCTTAAACATGTGATTAGGATTTCAATTCCTAACTCACGAATATAGAGAAAATGTAGTTATGAGGAATCTCCACAGTACCGCGATAGAGGAAAAATAAAAAAGGCAAAGCTATGATTCTGCTCCTTATAATTGGTCATCTTCACGAACCATACCGGGCTTGGCATCTTACAAAGTGTTGGAAGCCTTTTGAAATGTTCTCGAAATGTGACCTCACCAATAATTATAATTGTCCAATAACCCGCCAAAAGTAAAAAAAAAGGGGGAGATAAAAGGGGCACCTTGAAAAGCATAATTGTACAATTCAGAGTAAGAAAAAAAAATTGCTGTTGCCTTTAGGAAAAGGGGTAGGCTAGCGCAGAGAGATGATCTCAGTTCTCAGTATTGGTGGAAAGGAATGTCAAAGAAGGCTGACGGTGTGGCCAAGTGACAGATATAGAATCATGCAATACATCAAGTAATAGAGATAAGATCAGTATGACATAGCCGATTCTCATATCCAGTGCCTCTGTGCAGTTTATAGTTCAGAGTTTACTCTCGCAATCCTGGCCGTACGTAAGCCATTTTTTTTTCATTCAAGTTCCATCATGTTCTAATGCACTTTCTCTCGGAGAAATTTCGGTTACAGTAGTATAACTCAAATCGGATGTCAATTTGATCATAAAGTTAAGTTATTGAATTAACGGTTTGATCATTGGTTAAACAGTAAAATTGAAAAACTTGGAGAATTTTTTTTTTAAAATATTATATAAAAAATTACTTGATATAAAAAAATTTATATTACAAAATACTAAACAAAAAATATCATATAAAAAATATTTCTATACAAATAGTAATAATAACTTATTGGTTAAATAATAATATAAATTAAAAAATTAAAAATAATATTTAATAGAAGTATATGATTTACTATTAGAATATATTTTGTAACAAAGACTTTTAAATATAATATTCAAATATTAAAAGTTACAATTTTATTAGGTTTTAATAAAAAAATGATTAACCTAAGTTAATCCCGACCAAATAAGTTACTCAAGTCAATTCAAGTTTAATCGAGTCATTCAGAAAATCAATCTAATAAATTAATCAAATTAACTTAAAACCCAAGTTGTGGATTTTTTAAGTGGGCCGATCGAGATTGTTTGATTTATATAACTATAATTCACTTCATATTTATTTTCATTAAATATTACACACTTCTATTTTAATTTGTAATTATATAGAAATGTTACAAAAAAGACAACTATAATAAATCAGAGTGAAGAACCTCTTATTAAAAGGAATTCAAATGAAATTAGTCTTCCTTTTTTATTTTAATGGATCTAAATCCTCTCCTTTAATTTTACATGTATGAGAGAGGAAGATACAAATTAATTTTATAAAATGAAACTAATGGACCCTTATATATAAATACGGGTAGGTTCCTTAACAGTGCAATTATATATACATAGAGAGGATTTAACTCTATTTTAAATATACTTCAGGCTTAATCTGAGCTTTAATCCTCGTTATAAACAACAACGATCTTTGTATTTTTACCTTATGGTACACAACACTTACAAGACCAGTAATCGATTATAAATTATTAAACATCATCCTCTTGTGTAATAGTAATATTTATTATTAGGGGTGTAAGTGAGTGGTTTGGTTTAGTTTTTTAGGGAAAATAAATCCGAACCAATCAAAATCAATTGGTTTGATTTGGTTCGGTTTTCGTATTTTTTAATAGTCAAATTCGAATCAAATCGAACCGAACATCTATGGATTGGTTTGGTTCGAATTGGGTTGAATACTTTTTTAATACAAAAATTAACTAAATAATTAGTTTTTCATAAAAAAAATACAAAATAAACTAATGAAAAAATTTCTAGAAATAGAATCAATCTTATTAATTTGAACACTAATAATTATTTTATATTTTAGAATGTGTATTAAAAAGTTCATAAAGAGGAAACAAAGAAACATATTGATATTTGTATTAAAAAATTATATTTGAATAAGTTAAAAATATGTTCAAGAGAGATTTAACTAGACAAGTTATATACTATTACTATTTAATGAAGAAAAGTTGTGAGATTACTAACTAAGGTATATATATGTAACCAATTAAACCTCTAATGACACGAGTGAAGTTAATGAAGATTGATTAGTTAAACTTTGAATCAAAGAACTAATAATCCAAAGTCTCCAACCTTTGCAGTCATATTTTCATCTAAGAGAATATTGTTAGGCTTCAAATCATAATGCACAATAGGAACTTCACTATCATTGTGCAGGTAATCCAAAGCACAAGCAACATCAATATCTATATTCAGTCTCTCCATAAGGTTTAACTCATTTTCATTTGCATGCTTTCTCTTCCCCTTAATCCAATCTTCCAAGCTCCCATTACTTAAGTACTCATAAACTAGAGCCAGAAATTTATTTTTTTTAAAGTCAATACTAAAACATTTAAAGTCAATTCATCGTTTCCAAGCTTTCAAGTTTAGATGATATTTCAATGTATAGTAACAAGCAAATTGTTAGACATAATATCGGGTGTTATCATCTTAACAATGATGTAATGTCCGATATATTCATAGTCATGAGGCTCATGCAAAATACAATCAAAATTTTTTATTATCTTCTAAATGGAAGGCGACTTTTGGAAAACTCACTATTAGGAATGGTTCCTTCTAAATCATTATAAGAGAGGTTCAAAAGTTGAATGACATGTAAATTTTGAAGTTCAATAGGAATGGATCCAGAGAGTTGGTTGAAGGAAAGATCCAAAGTTTTCAAGTCTCTCACCTCTCTAAGAGTTTTTAGAATAGCACTTATGCCTGTATACAATTGAGTAGAATCAACATTTTGGCAAAGGAGTTTTCTACCTTCTATGTTGAACGAAAACCACGTTTTAGGAGATGAAAAGTGAGAAAGTACAAAAAATAAAAAAAAAAAAAAATAAGTAGTAGCCAAAAAATATTGTAACATAATTTTTTTAAAAATAAAATATATAAATATATGGTTTGGTTTAGTTCGGGTTGGTTCGATTTTGAAATTTCAAATCCGAGAATCGAATCAATTAAAATTTAATTGGTTTGAATTTTACCCGAATCAATCAATATATCTTTAATTAGTTCGTTTGGATTAATTAGATTGGTCATTATTCAACCAATTTATTTTATATCATGATTGATGACATGACAATCCTCACGTGAATTACCATATTTGTCTAGCATTTGTTTTGATTTTATCATTAAATTAAAAACAGAAAAATTACAAAAAGAATTCTACTCATAATAGTATTCGAGAATTAGTATTGTAACAATATATATAAAGATATTTTAATCAAAAATCAAGAAATAAAACTTTTTATAGGTAGGTAATTTTATGAGAACTAGGTGGTACGACTTTTGTGCTTAATGATATCATATATGATTTTTATTTTTAATCTGGGATATAGTATATAATTATTTGTTGAAAAATGATACGATTTAATGTTTTAAAAGGAAGAATTCTATTTTTAATTTAAATTATACAATAGACACGTATCTATTTATATAAAACTCTTAGGAAGATTCAGTTAAAAAAAAAACTCTTACGAAAATTTTAGAACTATAGTAGTGCTATTTTCTACAAATTTATTCTCACAAAAATGTTACGAAAAGATCAATAACCAATCAAGTGAGGTTTATTAATACAAGTGGAGAGAAAAAAAATAGCTATTTTGTAAAAACGCAAATTCAATGATCCTACTTTTATGTTTTTATATACATTTTACACAAATACTTTGGTATCATTTATCATTCTCCTTAAAATTATAATATACAAAGTTATAAGTATCATAAATACGTTAGTATATTTTAAAGTAGTGCTTTATTTCAAGGATCTATCCCTTTCTCTATTCCTTTTCCTATGATGCTTCATAGATTTGTGGCTTACAAAGCAATGAAAGCAAAATTATGCAATGGTCTAGTCTTTCAAAAAGGAGAAATGTGTAGTTAATTCCACTATCAATTGTTGATAAATATGAGTAGGCTCTTCTAAGTTGTAGAATCATAATGATAAGGCAATTCTGTTTTCTCGTTACTATCCTTGAGTTTTCAAATAATCAGCATTTTCATTTTTGTTTTTCAAGGGCTTCATTTATCTATTTCATCTTCTGATTTTATTTTCTTAAAAAAATTGAAAAAAATGAATTTATATTTTTAGCTAAATCTATATCTCGGCCTAGTATAATCACAATTCATTCTAACTTGGATCTAAATATGATTGAATTTGCTTAAATTCAAAGTGTACCTTAAGCTATGATAGAGCCTTCAATTTTTATACTATCAAGATCTTCGATCAAGATTAAAACAAGTCAAACTTGATTCAATTTGATCTAAATACAACATCTTATTATCTTATTTTATCTACCTTTAAAACATTTTTTATAATTGACATAACTTTAATTTTATTTTTTTTATAGAAATTTTAAAACATAAAATAAATTAAAAATAATATAATATTTTTATAATTATTAATAAAAACATATTAACTAAAAAAACAATCAAACACCACCTTATGTGTGTCCTTAATATTTTGATAATGAGTCTTAATATCAATAAATGTGTAGTCATCAAATTTTAAAACATCACCTTATTATGAATAGGATAGAATCCTCCTCAAATATAATTTTTCCAATTATTCGAATATGGTTAATGTAGCTGTAATATAATAATAATAATAATAATAATAATAATAATAATAATAATAATAATAATAAGGTCATAGCCACACTCGAAAGTCGTCATTCATTTTCAGGCCTTGGTCTCTTGGGTATTTGGGCTTTAATAGAGGTGTCATTCTCATTTGGAGTTTGATCTATTGGGGCATTTGGGCTTTGATATTTTTGTAACTTAAACCTTTGATTTATGGTTGATTTTAAAGTTAGAATATGCTAAACAAACCTAAGTCTGGTTGGTCAAATAAGCCGTTATGTTTTTGTCATCTTATCAGATGTAGAGGTTGTGATGTGAACAATGAAGCAGCCACTGGTAAATAATTGAAGCACAAAAGCAAGTGGCCCACTGAATCATCATATTCATTACTTGAAGCTCTGTATTCTCCAAAAAAATAGACAAAGAAGTGAAGCTCTGCATTGAAGGCATATGCATAGGGCAGCTGTGGTTGCCCCAACTTTGATGTGGTCAAGATACCAAATTTGACTTGGGATGAAGCACAAGCACAATAGTTGACAATGAAAGGCCTAGTAAGATAGCAAATTGGTTTGAAATTTTTACAGGTTTAGGAAAGGATAATAATAAATATTTGAGTAAGACTATTTGCACTTTCAATTGCTTGTCTATATTTTTTATTAATTATTTATAATTTTATTTAAAAATTTAAAATTATGTTTAATTAACAAGAAATGTAAATATATAATTAAGAGTCTCATAGTCTCACCTTAAATATTTGTATGTATAAGAGAGAGAGAAAAGAAGACTTAAGAATTTATCTAGACGCAATTTTATTTGCAAAAAGTTTCTGTTTGTCTCTTGAGATTATCCAAAAGTGCACAATTTTAGTTCATTGACCTCCAATTCATTTAATTCATGTCTTTTAATCTAAATATAGAAATAAAGATTTTGATAATTCCCATTTGCAATCTGGAATCGTATCGTAACTCCTAAGCTGCATTTTCCCCCTTTCCTTCAAAATTTATTTTCTCTTGTCCTGATAAAACCCTGCAATTTAGTATTCGCATATCCTTTTAACATGTTCTTTAAGTTGCAGGTATTCTTGACATATAGATCACAGGATCACATATCATTTTTGTCCTTTTCTAACGGAAAAATGGAAGGGGTTGAACGAAACAATAATAATATATTATATTTGTACTTATCCAAATTAGGCAATTACTTCTCAATTATCTATTGACAAGTGGATTATACGTAACTTTCGATCACCTGTCACTTCTACCTTACATTTTTTTGAGCTGATCAAAAGACAAATTTTTTATTTGATTTAAAAGATAATACCTCATTATTAAAATATACATTATCTAAATTGTTTAATTCAATGCTAATTTTCCAGTCAAAAAAAGGATCGTTGCTAATTTTGATTCTTTGAACATGATAATAATTCAACGGTTGCGAAAACCAGGATGAAATTGCGTGGTAAGTGTGGGGACCTCATGTTTGATGAGTCATGACCCACCCAATTAAGGAGTATCGATTACCACTTCTAAAAATATATTGTCACTCTTACTTAATTAATTTTTATTTAAATTCTCAAAAATATAATTATTCCTCATTTTTAATTATATTAAATGTCTATTATCACTCTTAATTTTATTTAAACTTTTTATTATGAATTTAATAACTTAAAAAATATATTTTAATTCTCTTAACCTAAACTAAAAATGGGGCCATAGAAAGCATCACTGTTTTTTTTTATATACTTTATTTTTTTATATGCAAAAACATTTTCTTCTAGTTGTATATCCTTATTGTTTGTTGGTAAAGCTTAACCTAAAATTAATCAATAAATTACAAAAAAAAATTCAAAAAATCAATTTTAGAGACATTAGTGACAGAAATTTTATTTTGTTTAATACTATTATTCCTTTTAATTTTTAATCAAACTAACTACCTATTGTCACTTCTAATTTTATTTAAATTATTTGTCATTAATTTAATAATTCCGAAAATGTCGTTTAGTTCACTTACCCTAAACTAAAAACGACCCATGGAAAATGTCTCCAGTTAACCTCCAGTCATAAATTTTTGGGCTGCTTAACATTTTCGTAGATTTTTTGTGCAAAAAAAAATATTTTCCTTTATGTTAATAACAAATATTTAATAGGAACATCGTTATAGCAAGATAGGAATATTGTTCAAATTGAATACAGATCCACATTATTGTATTAAATACAAAGGTATGCAGTATAAAATAGACAAAATATTAGTAGTTAATTATTAAGTGAAGGCACGAAGATATCTCTCACTAATGTCTCTAAAATTGATTTTTTTAAATTTCTTTTGTAATTGACTGATTAAGTTAAAGTGAAGCTATACACAATAAACAGTGATAATAAACAATTAGAAGATGAAGTTTTTCAAATAAAAAAGTGGAAAAAAAGTAAAAGAGAAAGGGAAAGTATGTTAAAAAAAGTTTTAAACATACGTTTTGCATGGCCCCATTTTTAGTTTAGGTTAATAGAATTAACAGATATTTTTTAAGTTATTGAATTTATAATAAGAAGTTAAAATAAGATAAAGAGTGGCAATAGGCATTTAATATGACTAGGAATGAGAAATAAAGATATTTTAGACAAATTAAATAAAATTTAGTTGAGAAAGAGTGATAATAGACTTATGAGAGTAGCAATAGACATTCCCTTAAAAATAATTGTTAATTTTTTGTACAACAGATATTTAAGTAAAAAATAAAGATTAAAAACAGTTCCATGTTAATATTTTGATTAATAGTATAGATGATAATTATGAGGCTTAAATTTTAAATTGCTTCAGTTGATCAGAGCCTGAAAGTTAGATATTAACTTTGGGAAAAAAAACATTTATATAATTCCCATCAATAATAAAAATTGACAACTGAAGGGGAAAAAAAACACTAATTCTAAAAAATACAAAATGAGCTCATGGATAGTAAAATCACTTTGAAAAATATTAAGAAAATAAAAAATATTTATAACTTCTTATCTCTTTGATATTTCAGATTTGGGTATTTTGCCATAGTCTGGAAACTTTGTTATATTTGAAATTCTTTATTGGCCAATATCCATAGCTTTAATAGGCTTCTATATTCAAACAACAAAACAACAAAGTAATGGGCAAAAAAGACGCATATAGTTCAGGCAACTTGTGCGCTGATTTCCTTGCCAAATACAGTCTATCCTTCGATCCTGGTAGTTAGCTTTTGGAGGAACCCCCTGTTGATCTTAGGGAAGTTATTGATGAGGGATGCCATGGATCTATGTAAATTTTAACCTTTGTTCTGGGCCCCCGATGTTTTATTAAAAAAAAAGACGCATATAGTATAAGGCATGAAACAAAAGAAAAACTGAGAAAGCAGTTATAGGTGGCATGCTTTATACGGCACTCTCCTTTACAAACCGATATGTAATATTATATGATTGTGGGGTTCTTTGGCACTTGAGGGTAGCCATATACGTGGTGATGAATTGATAGCTGGTTTTGTTTTATCTGTGATTTTTAAATCTTTGAAGAATCTTATAATTGTTGCATTTCTGTGTATAGTTTGCTCAAAATAATTGTTCCAAACCTTTTTGTCGGTGATTGTAAGGCCTCCAAAAATATGGAATCTTGGCAAGGATTATGTATGGCCCTTGTCATTATTGATTAGTATATTTAATTTACCTACCATTTTCTCTTTGAAAAGATAATTAGGAAAAATTATTATTTCACATAATTTACTTGTATGTTTTAATACGATGTATTATTTTATAATAATTATTTCTATAATGATAACTATAAAATATATATATATTAGCAAAAAAAAATTATTCTTTTATAAAAAATTGTTTAGTCTATATTTATATGTGTTATTCAAGCTTCAGATAATTAGTTTTAATAAATATTTTAAAATGTAATTTTTAAAAATTGTAAAAATAAATAAATACAGCACCAAATCGATAGATTTCATATAATTATTCCTTTTATATGAAAATATATGTGTTCAGCAAGTAAAAAAAAATATTCAGAAAATAAATCCAACTTTAACAATAAGGGAAAAAAAGTCTAACGAATCCTTAATTTAAATAATTTTGATATTTTTATCACAAATAATATATATATCTTTTTTTTACACCTTATCTAATACTATTCATTATACTTAATTTTTTGTTATCACTTTTTTTCTCTTAATCACACACCCTTAAAAAAGATATGTACAGTATTTATACCTCTTTAAGAAGTGTAGACACATTTTTAAGAGGTGTAGACACCTCTTTAAGAGATGTAGGATCATCATTTTATTAATTTAAATAGAAGAGTAAAACTTTGTTTTGATCCATAAAAGATAAACTATTTATTAATTTAGTTCTTTGTAGATAAATTTTATTAATTTAGGCTATGTTTGGCACACCTGATAGTATAAGATAGGATAATATAAGATAATAGGATAAGATCGATAGATAAATAAATAAGTTGATAAATTATTATACTATCAAATATTTGGTGTAGATAGTATAAATAATATGATAGTATATGTAATTATTTTATATTACCATATTACCCTTCTTGACCATCAGAAGGAGAAGTTCCTCAAATTCTGCAGCAATGATGAACCCATTTCCATCCCTGTCAAACATTCGAGCAGTGCCTTCTCTCCTCCTCGTGTTCGGCGACTTCGCCGCAGAGAAGCTCTTCTACCGGCGCCACAAACTCGAAAAACTCTACAAGCCGTTGTTGTTCGTGTCGGCCTTGCCGGATGAAGCTCTCTAGCTGCACAGGGCTTGGCTTCGGACCCAGTGATTGGAGAAGCGAGCTAAGCTCCATTTGGGTGAGGCTTCCGTCGTTGTTTCGATTGAAAGAATGGAAAATCAATCTTGCGTAACTCGGTGATTTGCTTGTCGTCGTCCAACGGTTGCGGATCCCAAGACGATGGTTGCGCAGATCAAACGCGGATGGTGCTTCACAAAGTGGCGCGGATGGAGCTTCACGATGCGGTGGTTACTGATCTATGGTGGTTGCGATCCGCCGCTGATGGTGCTTCACGGTGGCTTCCTGGTGTTTCTGGAGAGGGAAGAAGTTGAGGGGTAGGGTGGGAAGAAATATGCTATCAGGTCTTATCATGGGGTGGGAGAGAGGATAATGTTATCAGGTTAGAGTGGGATAAAAATGCAGGACCTGATTTAACTATACTATCAGGTTAAATTACTAAACACCTGATTACACCTGATAGTATTAGGTAATACTATCAACTTCTCCTTATCTTGTGTGCCAAACATAGCCTTAGTTCTTAAACTCAAAATCTTCAAAAAAAAATTATCCTTCCATTTATTTAACATTAACGGTATTAACTTTTAACTCAATCAATCAATTAAAACGGTAAAATTATCCCTACTTTTTTCTTTCCCCCTCCACTTGTAGCCTTTCCTCCACCCACACCCATGCATGGCAAAACCAGTGAGCTTCTCTCCTCCATGAGCAGTGAGCCATGGTTTCCATGGGCAACACCCAAGCACCCCCGTAATTGTTCAAAGACAAAACAAGCCAAAGGTCTCGTGTTGTTACTCAGCTGCAACCTCCACTTCACCATATACTTATGGTTATGGGTAAAAACAACATCACTAGCAACCAAGGTTTTAAATCTGGAACCGCAATACCTATTGTGATTGCGACATGCATCTTGATCGTAATGACCATCACGACTGTATCATACTATGATTGTAATTCACATCGGTCTGCATTAGTTTACATCAAATTGCGATAACTGCAACACGGTTATGACCATAATGCAAATGCAATTACAATTAATTTAAAACCTTACTAGCAACGTTAGCACACATTTCATAAACTGATTATTAGGATTGTCACAAAAGAAAAACTTCTTATAAGTCTCGTGATAAGGATAATATTGTCTTTTTAATTAATTGAGAGTTAATATTTTTAATGTTAAATGCTGAAGGGATAAAAAATTTGGGAATTTTGAGTTTTAAAGACTAAACCAATAAAATTTATCTATAAGAGACTAAATTAATAAAGAGTCCATTTTTTAGTCATCAAAATAAAGTTTTACTCCAAATTGAAAGATCACTTTGGCTAACAAAACTAGCTAAAAATCCCCCCAACATTACAATCAATTGAAACATAACCACAATCTAAACTTTGAAACCAAAAAGCAAAGATATAGGTATCATGTAAAATCGCTCCATTATAATTTTTTTGTATTTAAAAAAAGCCCTCCAAATTCTCCTTATTGGAGGACTTGTACAAATACCGAGCTTCATCTTTCAAGTAACCTTCTTGCACCCTCTTTCTCAAGCAAACAATGTCTTCATGCCGCCAGTAGCTCATCCTTATGAACACTAACCACCTCTCCTCCTTTGAGATTTTCCTGCTATGAATTGTCCCTCATTGTCCAGAATGACAACGCCAACCCTCAAAGGAGAAATCTTCCTCAATCATTTCAACATCTACATTCGACTTATAAAGCTGGCCAATAGGTTTCTTCCATCCATATGAGGCTATAGTATGAGCTAGGTTCAAAGTGTCTAGTTGATCGAGTTCTAGCCTGATGTAAAGTGGCTGAGTCAATTTTTGCATTACTAGAGATATAGGTAGTTGATGGAGTTTTGCCTTGTCATACTAGATTCCTGCCCCCTACCATGTCAGACGATGGGTACTAATTCTATTAGTTAAAATTTGTAAAAAATTTAAGTTTAAATTATATATGGTAAAAAACAAAAAAGTTTATATATTTATTAACAAATTTGTGATTTAATTGACATTGGCTCAAGGAATGTTTTACATAAATTGAGAAAAATCACCAAGGAAAAAATGTTTTTTGAATTTGTTAACGGACCTAATTTTATTTTTATGCGATGTTCTCTTATTCATTATGATGTTTTAATTATTATTTTTTTGGGTGCTTTACTAATAGAAGCTACGCTTTTATCTTTTAGCGATAGATCTATATGTTTTTTATTATTTTTTTTACTTTTGTAATTTTTTTAATGATTTTATCGCATATATTTTAGATCTATCATTTTAAGATAAATTTAAAGATGTCTATTTTGAATTTATCATATCGCCTTCTATCACTTTTTGAATGAGTCTAAAAAAGTGTGATAAAAAAAAGAAATTAAAGTTCTTAACCACTGGACAAGAAAGAAATTTTGATTAGATTAAGATCAAGACATCATAATCGTCTTGATGCAAAATATTGATTATTGATTTAAGATACAATCATATGTTTAAAGTAGAATTTTTTTTAATTTTTTTTATATACATAAATTTTGAAATTAAACTTAAAATTATATAGAATTAAATCTTTTCACCCAAACTACCAAACAATAATAAATATTGTTATAATTGATTATTAATTAAAAGATCAATCCAACAATTAATTTTTATAAGTCTTTGATCTTATTTCTAGAAGCACGACCCGCTTCTTCTCTGATCACCACGCCAGGGCGCAACCCTTACTAGTAAAAAAAATAAAAATAAATAAAAACACGTATACGAATACGAGTCTACTGCCGTGTGCCCTTGAAAGTCATTCAATTATTACTGCAAGTATGCAACTGAAAATAGTCAAAATACTACAAAATCCCTTCATTAAAAATTCAAAATAATATTATTTTTTCTGAACATTAGGGAAAGAGTAAAGACAAAGCCACAAAAATAAATAATTTTTCGAAATATCAACATAATAAAATAAACAAATAAATAAATAAATAATCTGAAAATTTTCTGCCACCTTCTTCACAATTTTTCCTTTCTCTTGTCCTTGGGTTCTCTCTCTCTCTCTCTCTCTCTCTCTTCTCTGCGCTCAGAATCAGATCCTCTGAAGTGTGGATTAGAGTTTGTGCTGCTGCAACGTCTAGGGGTTTCATCATCTCCATTGGAGGATCAACCTCGGAGCTTCGAATTCGTTACGCGATTCGTCAATTCGAAGCTTCGAATAACAACCAATTCATTGCCAATTTGAAGTTCCGAGTTTGATCTTCGATCTGAAAAGGGTTATCGGTGTCTCGTGAATGCGGCTATAGTTGTGCTCTCAAAAAAGGCTTTCCCTCCTCTTTGATCTGTTTTCAAGGGAAAAGGACGAAAAGGGGCAACAAAAAAATAGCACAGAACAATGGTTCAGAAAAATCAGCTCAAGAAGGTCGTTTTTCTTTCTCCAATTCCAGAATTGGCTACGTTACCATGAAGAAAATGAAAAATTGGGACATGGGGTGGAAGAAAAGGGAAAAGTTTTGAATATATAACGGTTAAAAATTAATTATGCTTCACCTTTTCGGTTTTATTTATTTATTTATTTAACCCTATGTTTTGTGAATGCATGCAGTAATTATATTATATAGTTTGACACACAATTCGCACTTAAAATTTTTAAATGTTATGGAATCCATTCATTTTTTATTTTTTTTTAGAATTATTTACTAGTTTTTATGCTTCAGAATTTGAATAAACATTCTAGTCAATTATGATATCTCTCTAGAAAAATTTGGTTAATCAATTATGATACGTTTTCCTGTGGAAACATTGGTACTGATTGAATTGTGTAGAACATGAAATTTTACACAGATTTAATAATAATTTGCAGGACATTAAAGAGTTGGAGTTTTTCACTGAGTATGGGGATGCCAACAGATACAAGATTCTTGAGGTTATAGGGAAGGGTAGCTATGGGGTTGTTTGTGCAGCAATTGATACGCACACTGGGGAAAAGGTTGCAATAAAGAAGATTCATGATGCTTTTGAGCATATCTCTGATGCCATTAGAATCCTCCGAGAAGTCAAGTTGCTAAGGCTTTTAAGACACCCTGATATTGTTGAGATTAAGAGGATCATCTTGCCACCTTCAAAGAGGGAGTTTAAAGACATTTATGTAGTGTTTGAGCTCATGGAGTCTGATCTCCATCAAGTCATCAAAGCTAATGACGACTTGACCCGTGAACACCATCAATTTTTTCTTTATCAGATGCTGCGTGCGTTGAAGTATATGCATACAGGTATATGCTTGTCTCTCTTTTTCTCTTTCATTCTATATGCATTCTTTCTGCTCTTTGTTTTTCCATAAAATATGCCATCAAACTGCTTCTAAATAAGCTTATGTTTGGTTGCAGCAAATATGTATCACAGAGATCTTAAGCCCAAGAATATATTGGCAAATGCAAACTGCAAACTCAAAGTTTGTGATTTTGGACTGGCAAGAGTTGCATTCAATGATGCCCCAGCAACAATATTTTGGACGGTATGTAGTTTCATTTAATTTAAATTGAAAATAGAGCATATAGAAGTTATGACTGTTTTTTTACGTTCAATTAGTTGCAATGAGGTTTATCATGGCTTTCCTTTGGTGCATCTTGCAGGATTATGTCGCTACAAGATGGTACAGAGCCCCAGAGCTGTGTGGATCATTCTTTTCAAAGGTATTTGGCTAGATATATGTATTTAAGTCTTCGATGACACGATAAGGTTATAGTTTGTGATGACCTATCTGCTATGAGACCATCTATACTTATTCTTTTCTTTCCACCATGTTACAAGGTCAATTATGCTTAACCCTGAAAAGACAAAGTGAAAATGTGTTTTGCTTGCTTGTCAAAATGTTGCATTTATTTCTGTATGAAATGCCTTGTGTGCGCTTTATAGTAAACAGTAATGCCTAGATCATAATAATTCTTGTTCAGGGAGGACTATTGATCTCTCCTGCATGTTGAATTATCTTTCCTCAAGGTAATTGTGTCGGTTTGTCTGTTTCCTTAGAGTGGTATGGTTGGAAGGTGTTATTGTCATTTAACATTCTGATATTGTTGGCATTTTGTTTGCAGTATACATCGGCAATTGATATATGGAGCATTGGATGCATCTTTGCTGAGGTGCTGACAGGAAAGCCACTGTTTCCTGGTAAAAGTGTTGTGCATCAATTAGATTTGATTACTGATCTTCTTGGGACACCATCACCTGAAACTATTACGGGAGTATGGATCACTCTTACTTTATTTTTCTGTCTTTCTCTTGATCTTATTCATATGTGCTTGTTAATTTTATTTCTTTCATGAAAATCTATATAAGTAGTATTTGACACTTACTTTTGTTCTAAATTATGCAGGTTCGAAATGATAACGCAAGGAAGTACTTGATGGAAATGCGGAAGAAACCTCCTGTGCCATTCAAACAGAAATTTCCAAACTCTGATCCATTGGCACTTCGCCTTCTGCAAAGGCTTCTGGCATTTGATCCAAAGGATCGTCCAACTGCTGAAGAGGTATCTGTTTATCTATCATGTCATATGTTACCTTAATGCCTCATCTAGGTAGTATCTAGTAAAGTGTATTTCAGGATCTATGTATGAAAAGTTGTCTTTTGTTCAATATAAATCTGAAAGAAACCATTCTGCCTGTTTGGTTGACAGGCACTGGCTGATCCTTACTTCAAGGGCTTGGCCAAAGTTGAGAGAGAACCTTCTTGTAAGCCAATTTCAAAATTGGAATTTGAGTTTGAGAGGAGACGGATGACAAAGGAGGATGTTAGGGAACTAATATATCGGGAAATACTGGAATATCATCCTCAGTTGCTTAAAGATTACAGGAATGGAACTGAAGGCGCAAACTTCCTCTATCCTAGGTCAAAATACGCTTTTGTTGATTATAGTTTACGCCCATTGCCTTTTTTACTAATTATTAATGCACAGACAATGTAAGTCTATATGGAATGCATATAACTTATGGACATATACTACTTGCAGTGCAGTAGATCAATTCAGAAAGCAATTTGCTTATCTTGAGGAAAATCATGGTAAAAGTGGGCCAGTGCTTCCTCCAGAAAGAAAGCATGTCTCCCTTCCGAGGTAAGATTAAAAAGCACCAACCATTGTGGGCTTTCCACTTGCTGTATTAAACTTCTGGCTATTGAATTTTGGTTGACATGTTGAGTTTGTTAGCATTTTTTAACTAAATTTTTTCCGATGAATATGTTAATTAATCATTCCTTTTTTTTTTAAGGTCCACTGTTCACTCTAGTATAATTCCTCCTAGTACACAGTCAACTCTTGCTTTGTATGAGAACAAGCAAATTGTAGAAGAGGCATCTAAGAATTTGAGAGCAGCAGGATCAAATTCTGGAAACCAATTAAGGGGTTCACGACCTCCGCCAAGGGTGCCAGCAGGTATTTAAGTATAAACTATATAATTGTTGAATATATAGTGTTTGGCAGGGGGAAGGATAATGAAGAATTTAATAGAAGCAAGAAAAGTACATAGAAGGAGGACAGGTAATCCTCCTTAAATAGCCAAGAGAATAGAAGGAAACCAAAATGAATAAAATTAGTTCAGAAAAGCTCTTCAATCCCTCTTCACTCCAGCCATTAACACGACAATTCTGTAAAAAAGAAGTACAGTCAGAAAGGTCCTGACAATCCTTCCTCCTTCCAGAAATCAAATAAATGGAAAGATTTTGTTCTGAATAGGACAGAACTCACTGCTAAGAAACACCAAAAAGCCAATTCCAAATCTGCCAAGCAACCTCACAATGTAAAATAAAATTAGATTGAGCTGTGAAAAATGTAACATATTAGGAGAAAAAGACATCCGGGCATACGAATTTGTAGCAGATCAACAACTACAACTAAGCCCTCACCCCACTAGACGGGGTTTTAATGAAGACTACCTAGCTCACCATGCATTATTTTTGACACGTGTATGCATGTTGGAGCCTTGGAGGATCATGATTTCCTTATTATTAATTTTTGTCTGTTGCAATGATGTGCTGGTAATTTATATTATGGCTATGTAATGTGAAGTTGAATATGATACTACTGTGTTGTTATATTTCTGTCTTGTGTCTATAATTTTATTGACCGGTTTTTCTTTTCTTGTCACAGCTAAACCAGGGAGAGTTATAGGGCCAGTTCTACACTATGAAGATGGGAGAAACATAGAAGATAATAATGACCCAAGGATTGTTTTCCAAAATGCTCCTTCTCATGCAGTCTCTCCGCACTGTTTCTTTAGGGCCCATCCCATAAACCCGAAGGCTACATCAGATATACACAAGGATTTTTCACAAGGCAAGAATCAACTCCCATGCCAGCATTCTAACCTACCAGCCAGACTAACCATTGATCTCAACACCAACCCATACTACCAGCAAGGCAAGAACAATCACTTAAATGAGCCTGTAACAGCTATTGATGCAAAACTGCTACAGGCACAATCTCAATTTGGTGCAGTTGGTGCTACAGCAGTAGCCGTTGCCACTCACAGTCACAGGTATTCAGGGGGCGTTCAGTATGGATTGTCATAGGTTGGGATGTCATGAGAGTGAAACCTGCAATGCTTTATGCGCAGAATTGCAGGGAAGGAGGTTGATTAACTTTTAGATGTGTCTAGGATTGGTTTTCATTTTTGCTTTCATTCAGATCACCATCCTTGTAATTATATGTACATCATTTAATTGATTAATAAAAAAAATTGATTTTTTTCTTCCCATCTTGTTTCAAGTATTAGCTATAAGAATGCCGAGGGAATGAAAGGACTTGCAATTCCTTTCACCCAAAAAAGAAATCTCGCGGCCTAAGCCTTAGCTCTAGTGGCCCCAAGTTCCTTTGGGGACTACTTGATCTCGGGGTTCAAGTCCACCGAGGCCACTTTACCTCCACTTTTGCCTATCAGACTAGGTGTTAGATCTCTCTTGTAATTTATAAAAATAAGAAAAGAAATCTTGCACTTGCAAATGCATGTCCATGGTGACAAGGATTGATACACAAATTTTACTGTCGAGGTTAAAACTGATCACCTTATCATACCTAATCCTATGCAATAAAAGAGATAACCTGACAAATTTTGAAGTGTAGAAACATTTGAAGCTCCCAAGCAAAATATTGCAGGTAAAATGTGGTTTTCTTTTTCTCTTTTCCTTTTCTATTTATTTTTTGAATCTGTGTTTTTTCTCTACCCTTTCAAGTTACATAACTGGAAAGTAACTGCGAGCTCTTAATTATTCTAATCAGTAATAGAGTAGAATAAGCTTCTAGTCTGTGTTTAATCTCGAGTAAATTCTAAAAAGTTGAAGCTGCGATCCTGCTAGGCAAAGGCAGGAAAAAGTAGAGATAGGAATTAATTTAGTTGTGTTTGGTGCATCGTATAAAGAAGACCAGATACTATCAGGTCTTAGCATATGTTTGGTATTGACATATGATAAGATAGTCAAATCCGGTTAATTAATTTTAACTTATTTTTACAGAATAACTCTATCCTCTCCCCTATCCCATAACAAGACATGATAGGATAATTATTCTCATTTTACCTTTTATAATTATCAGCAAGCTAACATAAACTGTACTGCTTATGGAACAGGACTGACAGTAGTGTCTAAAGAATATGAGCATTAGGAAAGTACAATGGGAGCTTCAACCTGCATCTTCATTTGACTAAACTTCAGTGCTAATATGGGTTTTGATAACAACACGCAGGTGCTGAAATTCTGCATGTCATTTTTATGGTCTCCAGCCACGTGACTACTGCCACCACGATCTTCTAAAAACTGTTCACTGTCATCATTTGTTGTAGGGATTGCTCCTGAAACCTTCAATGGCTGCACTGCTCGCACCCTATGTCAATATTTCCCTTGAGAAGTTATTTTAGATTTGTGGCAGGCTCATCTCATATGTCAAAAAGTGCATGTGAGAAGTATGTCAAGAAAAAAAAGTGTTAGTTCATTTCTTTGAGCTTTTGAAGGAGAGGAGAAAACCTGCATTCGATCTGGCAAGAGTACTTAAGGAGGTTATGATTATACTGTGTGCAGCCACTGCAAGTTTAGAACAAAGTGAAGATCATTGGTTGTGGAAAACTAAAAACTATGGTAGCAAAATGTGGAGGTTATTAGCTCGCTGAACTAATTTACCTAAAACTTGGAAGTGACATTCTGATTTTTGGTCCCATCCAGTGGTCAATGCTCAAAGCAGGTACTGTCATCAATATGCTTGTAATAAGTGAAAATCATACTGATAAAGTCGAGTACAATTAAGGGGAATAGCAGAAATAAATCACAAGGACAAAAAAATATATATGGTGCAGATCAGTTTCTTCCCTGACATGTTCTTGGACATATTGTCTAGTGTAGATTTTAGAAACTAATAACACTATGAGAATCATCTTGAGTAATTCTATATGCAGTATGATTCTTTGAGATGGAAATGTTGATCAGGGGTCCAGAGTTAGTGTAGGCATTAATTATTTCAAAGTGAAAATTGAAGGAAATGTATGAAATGGAAGTATATCTGAAAGCAACTAAACCAACAAGAGAGATCAGCTTATGCACTATAACCAATAATTTATCTCTCAACATAATGGAGGATGTTCATGGAGGCTAGTGGAAGATAATCACAAAGTCCATTTACTAGCACCTGTGAGACTGATATTAAACGTATCTGCTGGGTCAGGATATTTGATTTCGGTTACTTGAACATCTAGGTGATCCCTTGGATTGCAGAAAATTGAATCTATTCCAATCATATTCAAAAATCCAATCACTCTTCCCCTTGATTGTATTGAGGTTGCTGCAGTCCTCTGTTTGAACAACAAACATATCATTATATGCATGGCCAATTTGGTTCCTAATTTGACATCTTCTCATTTTTATTACTCTAAGCAACAGAGTTATGCACCGACTTCACATAGGTACAACTCTATTAAGATTTTGTTCACTGAGAGTTTACCATCACATTGAAGCATTTGAATCAGATGGCTAAAGAATTCTGAGGAATATTACAACCTACAAAATTTAGTTACAATGATGCATTTATTTTAATTTTTTAAAAGAAAGAAAAAGAAAAAACTACCTTGTTAATCCTAGCCACCAGACTTGGAAGCCCCATCTCCTGTAGAAGAAGTACATGGAGGAAGGTATAAGTTTAGTTAATGATAATACCAAAATCAAGAACAAAAGTTTGATCTCAAACTATGGTAAGTGGCCTAATACAGGGAAACTTTAAGCCAAAGTCATGGTTTGATAACATCATCAACGAATTATTTTGCAGAACTGACAATATATGATATTTTTCCCCCTTTGCAATAGAAAAATGATGATCTTACACTTTTAATACATTTTTTTTAGAAGTATAAGTAATGTACACACTCTTTTTAAGAGTGTGCGATTAAAAGAAAAAAAATGATAAAAATAAATAAATATAATAAATTATATTAGATGAGGTGTAAAAATAAGTGTATGTACTGTTTGTGGGAAGAATATGAGTTGTTTTACAATGATGTGAAATTCAATAAAGTTTATTTTAGTTTGCAGTTAGGAATTTTCTCCTCTTACCTTTCGTCCATGATCACAAGCCTCCTCACTGTTCACGTACACCCTTGTTGCCCATCTATAGAGAAGCAGAAATTAAGATTCAACTATATAACTATATCTTTCTTTCTTTCTTTTTACGGATGGATTCCAAGTTACTCCTAAACAGAACGTAACTTTTCATATTAGAATATTAATATAAAATTATTTAAAAAATAACTAATACTTTCTTAATAAGTAAAAAGTTATGAAGCACAAAAACGGACACGGACATGACACGAACATGGATACAGGGACACACCAAATTTAAAAATTTTAGGACATGGATATGACATATATATAAAATTTTAATTATAAACATTTCAAATACAACTCTTCAACGACAACACAAGTATCTTCGTTTATAATTAAAAAAGAAATCAATAATAATTGAAAATTGAACCACCAGACTAGAGTGAAACTCACTTAAAACTTGAACTATTAGCACACAGTGAACACAATGTATTGAGAAAGAATAGAAGATTTTTCCTGAGAGTGGATCGGGTGATATTAGGCTTGTGGGCCGTGATATTAGTACACTACCACATAGTAATTTTTTTAAAAAAATTTTAATGACTTGTGTCTAATATATATCCACAGTGTGTCCGAGATGTGTCTTGACCGTGTTCGAGCCGTGTCTGAGTCAAAAAAAATAATTTTTTTAATTAGACACACTCAGACACGTGAGACACGCGTGTCGTGTGCATGTCGAAGTGTGTTTATGTCAGACACGTGTCCGATACATGAACACACCAATAAAATAATATGTCCGTACTTTCTAGGTAAAAAGTGATTTTTTACTTGTAGATAGAATTATCCTTTAAAATAACTTAGAATCAACTTTATTTATGATTGATAATTGTTGCTTAATTCGAAGGTAACTCAGCTTGAATAGCCTCGAAAGCATCCTTCACTTTTTTTTTTCAAGCTCTCTAGAGTACATAGCTTCCAATTTAAATAATTGTACTCTTTACACCGAGAAAAAACAAATAACAGTACTCTTTTTTTAGGGAAATAATTCTCGTACACTTAAAAAATAATAGACATATGTCTATCATATATTTGTATGAGATGAATATTAAATTAAGTTGTATATAATTATAATATTTTTGTGAGTGTAGAATAAATTTGTGAGTAAATTAAAAAAAAATTAAAATATAAAAATTAAATAAATAACAAAATTGTCTTTTTTATACACAAATTAAATATTAGTTAAGTCACTGCTTATCATCTCTTTCTTTACACTAGCTCATAAATCTCCTCAAGGACGAATACATGTGTAAATGAGTGAGAATACATGTCTCTATTTTACTTTAAAACTTTTCTTTAACTTTATATAAGTATATGTCTTTTTTATTTTTTATATGTGTAATTTTTACCTCTACATATTTACTTTTAAATATGTTATTTTTGTTAAATAATCGTTTGGTTACATACATAAAAAAAATATTTTATAGTAATAATAATACAAAGATCATTCAATACTTTTAAAATATAAAAATATGAAAAGAATAATTATAAATTGATCTTTCATAATTTTATATTAATATATTTTTTAATATATAAATATAATTATTAAAAAAATTATACTTTTATATAGATAGTATTACCTTTATCATCGTTACCTAATATTTCTGGATCACTGGGTTTCCTTTGTAACAAATCAAAGAAACTAAATTTCTCGAGTTAGATATAAGAACCCTTACTATCCCCATCTCAAACCTGTGAAATAAGGCATTAATGCAGAAACCACACACTATTCCCTCTCTTTAAAAAAAAAAATTGATAACGTATATTTGTTTTTAAGACACACGTTAAAGAATAAAAATAAAAACTATTAAATAAAAAATATAAATATTTATTATCTTAAAAGTTTTAAATATATTTAATAATTTTTTAAGTAATTAATAATAAATAATAAATATTATCTTTAATCTTTGATATGTGTCCATATGTTAACAAAATCAAAAAAATAAATAAGTATATGCCTTTTTATGTTTGGTATGAAAAAGTAATATGCTTCTTTTTTTTTTTGGGTGTAAGTAATATGCTTAAAAAAGGCATATTCCGGAGAGCTAAATAAAGGTTTGCGTCCACATGCTTGTCCAATATACCACCAATTCGTGAAACACCATGAGCTTCAAGCCCACTGAATAATCAACCAGGTGGAATGGCATAATTTATAATGGCAGGGTGGAACACGATGTCTCAGTACTCTTTCCTCTCCCATCATCCCATGCTCGAATCAGACATACCCCACGTCAAGTTGCAAAAATTTGCTCAGCACACTTGCAGAAAAAAAAAAATGATTGATGCTTAATATGGGTTTAACTTTATGAAGATATTTTCCGTCAGTGACATAAATTGACAAAACTGATGAAGCATGCATTGCATTGAGGTGAAAATATTTGTGAATATGATCCACTAAAGGCTTGTTGAGGGTTTTTGATTGGGCTAATTAAAATGCCAACATCAGGAGGCCAAGTGGAAAACCCACAATGACTTTGGTTTCTAAACCAATTTTTATGGCTTTGAAATCACAGCCATGTTCCATTTAAGAAGAAATTATTTCATGGTTTTGGATTAACAATTAATTTTTGTTTCAAGAAGATATCCACCATTAATTTTAAATATATTTGAATAAATTTTTAAAAAAAATTACTTAAATTAATGGTAGAAATTTTCATGAAACATGTATTTATTACTATTTTAGGAACATATTATAATTTCTCTTATTTTTCAAGTAATGTTGCTAAAATCAAACCGAGAGTGTAGCAGCAAAATTTTCGATTCAGATTTAATCAATTTGACCGTTTGAATTAATTGGTTGGACTGTATAACATATAAATAATTCAAAAATAATAATATGAAATATATAAAAATATTTATGAAAAGTGAAGAAATATTGAGCTTATTTTTTGGAAAAAAAAATTGTTGATCAATTAGGTTAATTGGATTTTATAAATTCATTTATAAAACTAAATCATAGATACTCTTTCTGGTTTATTTTAAGTGTCATTTTGGTGGAATGCATAAGAATTAAGAAATATAAAACTAAGCTTTAATTATGGGAATTTTTTATTAAATTACCCTCATTTAATTTCTAACAATTAATTATTCCACTTTATTATATATTTTTTTAATTTCTATGAGTAGTTGAGACTTAATATATTTTAAAGTAAAAAATAGAGGTAGAAAGCCAATAATTATTACTTTATTAATATGAAAAAACGTTACTTATAATCGACTAATTTTTTTTACTAAAGCAGACACTTATAATAGAGCGTATGAAGTATAATAAGCTATTAGCTAAGTATTTGTTTACAGTAAACTGTTTGGTCCAAGTTGGTTTTCACAACACTAATTTCAAAATTATTTTATAATTAAATATTCTATTATTAAATAATCGAAGAATTAACAATTGCAATAATAATAATAATTACTATTATGATGATAATAGTAATGAAAGAGTTGGAACATACGCGCAGGATGTAGGGTGGTTCCATACAAGTCCTGCAATCACGACAAGCTGCAAACAATTACAAAGTTCTAACGTTGGTAAGTAACAACAGGTCAAAATATCAGAAGACACAATCATGTCCACTTTCAAATGACCATCGTAATTAATTATGAAAAACTGATTTAAGAAATATCTGAAGTAAAAAGTGTGAGAAGAATATGGCTGAACCTCGTCGAACACACCAGCTGGACTGTCTTCATAATTGGCTAGAAAGAAGCCACCAAGAGTGTATCTGTAAATAATAATAAAAAATAAAAAAACTCAGCTAATTACGAGTTTCAAAATCAAATTTTTAGAGAACAGCCACCCTCCTCCCACCCCATTAATCCTCAACTTGTGCTTGGAATACTTTGATCTGAGAATTAGAAACAATTCATGAAATTAAATCATGAAATTACACAAAAAAGTAATGTGAAAATAAATTGGATTTTTTAAAAATAATATTATCCAAACAAGTTTTAGATAATACTTTATATTTTAAAAAAAGTATACTTTCATTCTAAAATATACAGGAAAGAGATTAGAATATAATTAAATTAAGACTTTGGAGTGTAAACAAGCAGAAATTCGATTGTTCTTTCAGTTGCACAAACCAATCTTGGGAAGGGCAATTGGAAAACTTCAAAGTGCCTACCCAAAAGCTTCAACTAATCTGCACTCTTTTGGAATGCATGCTCGAGCTTTCTTTGCTTTCACAAGATGGAGTTGATACCAGGCACTGAAAAACACAGAAACTAATCTTACTAGTTAAATCCCCTGTATTTACCACACAGATAACAACACACAGAAGGATTGTGCACTTGCACACTTGCCTGCCTTTAAACATCCATGGAGGCTTGCCATAGCTCGAAGAAGATTTTAGCTTTCCAATTTCCATGAACTCTGAATAATACATGTTTATAATATTTAGCAAGCAGACAATAATTACTCTTCCTAACGAGTAAAAGTAACAATCAATTAATGGAATCCAGTTACATGCATATGAGTGGTGTGACTTATTATAAGAATGAGAAGAATAAATCGTAATCATTAGATCATTTATATATGGTCAGGTTTAGAATATAAAGTTGTGTGAGTTTTTGAAATCGTCATGTAACAATTGAATGCTTAAGATTGGCTATAGTACTCTCACTTGGTGGCCAGAGAAATGAATGAAAGGAAGATGCAAAAAGAAAGGTGTTCTTGGACTACCTTAGGAATCGGCGAAAGCGCAGTGCATGAGGATACAGTGAGGAGGGTGAGAATGAGAAGGAAACACAAAACGTGGTGGATATAGGGATTTTGGCGAGAGGAAAGAACAAGAAGAAGTAGAAGAAGAAAGTTACTAACCCACCCACATGCGTAGGTATAAAGTCGAGTGTGTGGAAATGGAGTCTAATTCTATGGAGAAAACAAGAATAAAAAGGGCGGCTAACATATTTGGCGCCAACTGAAACTAATGTAGTTTATATGTATATATCTTTACTTTAACACAAGTGGGATTTTTGAATACACATAATTATAACATAATTATAACATTTATTTTTATATATATTTACATAAAATTGAAAAAAAAAAAAAATAAGACCTATAAATCTACTTATCATAAAAAAATATTTTTTTTTTTTAATTTTTTATAAATATATATAAAAATAATATGATATAATTATGTATAATCAAAATTTCTCTTAACACAATTATCGGTTTAAAGTGTTCCTCATTCGTCTATTTACATTGGAGCAACTCGCCAAAATATCTAATTACCATTTCCTTGTTCCTTTTCTTTTTATATAATTATGTGTCTTACTTTTGGGTAACTCTATACCCCACTATCAATGTAAATCTATATTCATTCCATAAAGTAGCTTTCTATATTTAACATTTAAAAAAATTAAACTAATATTATTTTATTACAATATATATATATTATATTACAAGAGGTTAATAGAGTGAATTTTAACTATTAGATCTTATATAAATGATCAAAATTAAAATATAAATACATGTAACATTTTAAGTGGTCACATGACCGTTAAGTAACTTTTAATCTTGATTATCCATGTATAGTTTTATGATCAAGATTTACTCCTCTCATTCTCTTATAATAAAAATTTCTCTCATTAGATATGTGTTAACAAAATTAAAGGTAGCAGATATTGAAAGCAATCCATCTCCTTTAGAAGCTTGTAACATAAGGATTAGTCACCCTCTCATAATAAAAATTTATCTCACTAGATATGTGTTAACAGAATTAAAGGTAGCAGATATTGGAAGCAGTCTATCTCCTTTAGAAACTTGTAACATAAGGATTAGTTAGTTAAATTAGTTAATTTATCAGTTAGTTAGTTACAGTAGTTAGTTAGCTTGTTGTAAGAAGTTAGTTAGATATTTAATCAATCAGCAATGCAACTGATTGAGGTGTGTGTATATCTTTCTGTACACAAATCAAACAAGCTAAGCAATACATTTTTCGTATTCATCTCTTTCTTTAGAATTTTCTCTCTACTTCTTCTTTCAATTTTGTTTCTTCACATTTTCTTTATGTATCTTCTTTCAATTCTATTTCTTCACATGGCATCTCAACTTGAGGTCTCTGTTGTGCTACTCTTTCATCTTCGATAGGTAATCTTTTCATTTCCTCATTGTTCTTCGATTCAGTTTTTTGAATCTTGAGTTACAAACAAATCATTTTCTTCAATTCTCATTCGATTCTGTGTTGTCAATTTCTTATCATGGCAAATGTGAATCTTGTTTCAAATCCAATTTTAGATCCTACTAGTCCTTTCTTTATGCACCCAAACGAAAATTCAAGTGCTATTTTAGTCTCAAATGTACTTTCTGGAAACAATTACCATAACTAGTCAAGAGCCATGTAAATGGCATTGTTTTCCAAGAATAAATTTCAGTTTGTTGATGGCACATTGCCTAGACCACTTATCACTGATCCATTGAGAGCAGCATGGGAAAGATGTAATACTCTTGTGTTATCTTGGATAACACACTTTTTGAGTGATGCAATTGCTCAAAGTATTCTTTGGATGAATGTAGTTGCAGATGTTTGGAATGATATTAAAGAAAGATACTATCAATGTGATATTTTTAGAATTTCAAAAATTCAAGAAGAGTTATATACTTTCAAGCAAGGTGAGATGTCTAGCACCACCTATTTCACTCAATTGAAAGGTCTTTGGGAAGAGTTAGAAAACTCCAGACCAGTTCCTATTTGTTCATGTCAAATTCCATGTGTTTGTAACATTGTTCCTACACTTAAATCATATAGACAGCATGACTATGTGATAAGATTTCTTAGGGGGCTTAATGAATAATATGCTAGGGTTAAGTCGCAAATCATGTTAATGGACCCTATACCCATCATAAACAAAGTATTGTCTTTATTGGTTCAACAAGAAAGATAGCTAACCAATTTTTTCGAAGAACCTAAAATTCTAGCAAATTCTATGGAAGGGCACTCAGGTTCTGCATATTCTTTTAGAGGAAGAGGCAATAGTAGAGGTAGAGGAGGACACTTCTTTAGTCCAGCAGGAAGAAGCTATGGAGGTAGAGGTGGCAGTACTATAGTTTGTAGCTACTGTGACAAAATAGGTCATACAGTAGATGTGTGTTACAAAAAGCATGGGTTTCCACCCAATTATAAGCCTAGAAATGCTACAATTAATCATCTTGTTGTGAATGACACATATGAGGAAAATGATGAGATATGTGAAAGTCTCGAGTAGCAAAAAGATCATAAGGAGTCTAAGCTCTCTTTTACTCCTGAACAACATAATGCATTATTGACTTTGCTTCAACGGTCTGGTATGACTCAGTTAACACATATTGTCAACCAAATCACCACCACCACCACTGATTCTCACCAACACCAATCCAATATGACAGGTACATCTTGTATTCTTACTTCTCAAACTAAATCTGTCACATGGATACTTGATACAGGAGCAACAAACCATGTTTGCTCATCCTTATCAATCTTTCATAGTCACAAAAAGATCAAACCAATACCTGTCAAATTACTTGATAGTAGTCAACTAACTACTGAAATCTCAGGAACAGTTTATTTTTCAACATCATTCTATTTGACAGATGTATTATACATTCCTATTTTTCAGTTCAATCTGATTTCTATCTCTAAACTAAATGCCTCTTTACATTGCCAACTGATATTTTCTAATCTTACCTGCAAAATTCTGGACTTGTATACATTGAAGATGATTGGTGCAACTGAGGCAAGATTTGGCCTGTATGCACTGATACCTCCTGCAGTTACACCTTGTGATTTTAGTTCTATCAATGTCATATACAAATCTAGTTCTAATCTTCGGCACCTTAGACTAGGTCATCCTTCTGCAGAAAAATTAGCTTCCTTAAAGAAAATCTTTCCATTTGTTGATAATACTAAAGTTGATACTCCTTGTGAAGTTTGTCATCTAGCTAAACAGAAAAAGTTTGTCATTTCCTGTTAGTATTACCAAAATCTACACATTTGTTTGATCTAATACATATTGACATTTGGGGACCTATTTCTTTTCCTTCTACATTTGGTCATAGATATTTTCTAACTATTATGGATGATAAATCTAGGTATACTTGGTTGTATTTCATGAAAATTAAGTCAAAAGCTTCAACTCATATTCAGTCATTTATTATCATGGTGGAGATTCAGTTCAATATAAAAGTCAAACAAATCAATCAGATAATGGACCTAAAATGAATTTGCATCACTTTTATGCTAGTAAAAGAATCTTACATCAAACTAGTTGTGTATAAACACCATAATAGAATGGCATTATTAAAAGAAAACATCAACATATTCTGAATGTGGCTAGAACACTCATTTTTTAATCAAATATTCCTAAATGTTTTTGGAATTTTGTTGATGCTCATTCAGTTTATCTTATAAATAGGATTCCATCTCCATTCCTGTCCAATCAATGTCTTTATCAATTTCATTTTAACCAGAAACCTGATTTGTCAGATTTGAAGTATTTGGATCATGGTGCTTTGCTTTAACTCTCACATCTCACAGAAAGAAACTAGATCCTTGGGCAAGAAAATGTGTTTTTCTGGGGTTTAAATCTAGCACCAAAGGTTTCTTTCTATTTAATTTACACACTAGAGAAACATTTCTTTCTAGAAATTTTGTCTTTCATGAATCAATTTTCCCCTATCGCAATTCAGTATCTTCTACTAAAAATCATTCTTCTTCACCCCTTTTTGTTATTTCTTCTTTTGACAGTCCTATTGATATTTTTTTAACCAAGAAACACACTAGCAACTATCTCCTTTACTTCCATCTTTTTCAAATTAGTCAGCAAATAATCAAATAATTTCAAATAATCAAACAAGTCTAAGGGATCCAATTTCTTCTTCCATACCTGTTAGTGTCTCACGTAGAATAAGAAAGCCACAAACATACTTGCAAGATTATCATTGCACACTGGCTTCATCTCTCAGTCAACCTCATTCTTCTGGTAAGCAATATCTATTATCTAATCACCTCACAGATAACCATCTTTCTCACACACACAAACATTTTTCCTTAGCCATTACCATTGCATCTGAACCTAATTCATATTAAGAAGTCATCATATATGACTGTTGGAAAGAAGCTATTCAAGCAGAATTGATTGCTCTAGATAAAACTAAGACTTGGATTCTAACTGATATACCTGTTGATAAGAGAGCCATAGGATGCAAATAAGTTTTTAAAATTAAACATAAGGCTAATGGTGTAACACCCTAGAAAACATGTTAGACTTGTATATGGATACAGAGGTAGCCTAATACCTGCTTAACATGTCTGTTTAATTTTATGAATTTCTGAACATGTTTAGTCACTTTACTATAACATTATTTATGAGAAATAATTGTTATTAGCTCCGGAAATGACTTAAACTACTCAGTTAGTGAAAATAAATGTGGAGACTTTATTTCTAGCTTACAAATGTGTGAACTGTGCTACAGTTAAAATTTGAGGATAATCAGAGCTAATTTGGCATTTTTAAGCATACCGGGTGTGTGTTTTAATACCGGATTGATTAGTCACATATATGAAAAAATGTGACAATGGTGCAACAAGATTTTTAATGAATTTCAAGATTTATTATGAACTTGTTGGCTATTAGAAAACTAGATTCGGTAGAATCTAAGTGTTCTTAGCAGTATGAGAATTTTGCTATAAGTTACAGTTGAGAGAAACGAAAACAGAAAAGAAAAGAGAAGAGAGAGAAGAGGAAACCGAAGGAGGAGGAAGAGGAAGAAGGAGGAGGAACCAAGAGGAAAGCTTGGATCTATCCTTGGCCATCTTCAAGATCTTCATCTCAGTTTCAAAAGGTAGGGGTGTTGTCCTTGTAAACTCCATCTTTTTCTTTCCTTCTCTTGGTTCATGGGGTTTTCATGGGTTTTGAGAGTTTTTCCAAAGGTTGGAGTTGAATGAACATAACCCAATGATTTCAATGGTTTGGATTGTGTTCATGGAACCCCTTTGAACTTGCTTTGAGAATACTTGGGTTGGAAAGTGATGCTCTTGAGTTGAAAGGGGGTTGTGGGTTAGAGTTTCTCGTGTGAAACTCTATATTCCTACTGAGATACAGCAGCATAACCGATTATGGTTGAGCCATAACCGATTATGTGCTCTTGGCAGCCTTTCACAAAGCTGCCTAACCGATTAGCCAAGTGAGGCTAATCGGTTATTCACTCATGACAGAGGGATATAACATGTGATAACTTGTTAGCCAGCAATGCTAACTGATTATCCATTGCTACCAAAGGATATTTCTAAATGTCCTAATCGATTATCCAAGAGGGATAATCGATTATCCTTCATGCCAGGGGGAATTTTTAAGAGGTCCTAACCGATTATCAAGTATGATAACCGGTTAGGCAAAATAGAAAATTGACCTATTTGAAGGTCATAACCGATGATCCAAAAGGGATAACTAGTTATGGACCTTTCAAAAATAGATTTATGTTGGCTCTTGGACTGGAGTTGGAACTTGTTTGAGCTAGGTAATCAACTCCCAAGAATCAATGAGGGTATTTTCAAAGGTTTGAAGCCCTAGAAAACCCTTAGGCACCCAAGGTGATGGGATTTGCCTTTTTGATGAGGTTGGAGAACCTTTAGGCATCCAAAGTGTGAAAAATGTTTTATGATAGACTTGTGAAACCCTAGACAACCATAGTATAATGGAGTGTCAAGGGGTAATGTCTTATGAAACTTTAGGCTTCCATTATGTGATGGAATTCCATAGAACAATATTGGGAACCTTGAGCATCCAAGTGTGTTAGAATGCGACAAGGAAGTGTTTAGAACCTTGTTCAACATAAAGTTGACTTCAGTATCACTTGTGAAGTGATGGTGTGAGGTTCTAAATATAAGACCATTAGTGTTGAGACACAACTAGTGGTAGTTCTTGGAAAGAATAACCACTCATCTTATGTGAAGGACTTTGAGAAGTTAAGACAATGTGTACTAGAAATAACTAGTTTGGGTTTTGTTTGGTATAGTATGCCTATCTATATGCATAGTTTACTCCTTTAGGGTTAAAGTTGAGTTTAAGATGCATAGTTGGTGTATGTTCTCTTATTCTTAAATGTTGAACTTAAGGATATGCTAGAAACATGAATTGGTTCCTTTATGTGATAAAGTTGAGCCAAGAGTGCATGTTCACTAGTGGTAGTTCTTTCACTTGGTTAGGGTGAACCTTGTAATAGGATTTGTGAAACCTTAGGCATCCTTTATGAAGTAGAATGTCATAGGTTAATACCTAAAACCTTGAACAACAGGAGGTTGCCTTGTGAATCATTGGTGAAGTGAGTGTTAGGTGTGGTAAGCTAAGTGTGCTTAGCTTGTTGGTTATGTTATCATGCATAGGTTGCTCCTTTGAAAGGAAAGTAGAGCTGAAGATGCATGGATGACATTTTACTCCCTTGAGAGACGAGGTTGAGGAATAGGAAGTACTAGAAACATGACTTTGCTCCTTAAGCAGTAAGTGAGCTTGGTTGGGAAGTTTGTTAGTTTTTCTTAGTCACTTAGTTGGTAAAGACCTAGTGATGTTTAAATGTAATTGTGAAATACATTGCATATCTTCTTTTTAAACTTGCTATGTATTGTTTCCTATATATTGTAACCTTAGATGGTGTGCACAACCATGGGACCTGAGAATGAGGTATTGTATCTGAAATCTCCTTACGGGTTTGTTTGTATGGTCAAGGTTATCGGTATGGGGGTGGTAGTAGTACTCTTACAGTTGTGAAAGAAAAGCACTCACCTATTACCAAGTGGGTTTGTGCTGGTTAAGCCTAACCTGCTCAGTATATACAAAGGAACAGAAGGTTCTTGGGAAACAAGTAAGTGACATGTGTTTTCTAAAAACAAAATCTGCATTTGCATTGCATCATTATATTAGTAGAACTTTGTGGGAGCATAATCATACATCATATCATAAAGCATTGCATTAGTTGGCTGCTGTATGGGTAGTTGTCTTACTTATTTGATGGTTACTTATTGATGATATCTTACGATTGTATGGGCATTTGTTTGATATCATTGATTGTTCGATTTTAGCGTGAGATAGATTTATAGCTTGCCTTGTGAATGTTACATAGGGTGTGTATATATTCCGATAATGTTTTAGCAGGGGCTCAATTATCTATTGCAGGCTTAATCTTATGCACTCAGTTAGTTATTTGTTGTTAAATAATTAGCTACTAGTTTTGGAATTGCATATACTGAGAAATTGTGATTTCCCACCTCGATTGTGCTTCCATGTAAATCTAGGTACAGGTAAGAAAAATAGAAGAAGCAGAAGAACTAGCGTAGTTTATTTTGTTTCTTGTAATAAATATGTTGTATATTTATTTCCTGCTACCTAGAGTTGTAAAAGTTATGTATTACAGTTTACCTCGAGAGGCTGATGATGTATATATATGACTTTTTGTTTACCAGACTCTCCATATTTACTCATTGTGTATGAATAATATGTGTTTAGTTAGTTGTTTAGGTTAGAAGTGACATAGCTAATACTACTTATCCAGGTATATGTGCAATATACTAAGTTACGGGTATTAGGATGTTATAGATGGCACCATTGAAAGGTATAAAGCTCGACTAGTAGCTAAAGGTTACACACAAACAACAGGTTTGGATTATCTTCAAACTTTCAGTCCAGTTATCAAAATGACTATTGTCAGAACTCTGTTAGCTATTGCCTTAACTAAACAATGGCATCTTCAGCAACTTGATGTTAATACAGCCTTCTTACATGGAGATCTCCACGAAGAAGTCTACATGATTCCCCCTCCAAGATTACCTCTGTCATCACCCAACCAAGTTTGCAAGCTGCAAAAATCCTTATATGGATTGAAGTAAGTTAGCAGGCAGTGGAATGCTAAGCATACAACAACTTTGCTACAATCAAGTTACATACAATCCAAGACAGATTATTCACTGTTTACCAAGAAACAAGACACTCACTTCACAATTATTCTGGTGTGTGTTGATGATTTAATCTTGGCAAGCACATATATTAGTGAAATCACTTCTATGAAGCAGTTACTGGATGCTCAATTTAGCATTAAAGATCTAGGCAATCTGAAATTCTTCTTAGGAATGGAAATTACAATATCTAAAGCTGGTATTGCTCTTTATCAAAGGAAATATACTCTTAAGCTCCTCCAAGATGCAGGTCTCCTAGGCTCTAATCCAGTCAGTACTCTAATGGATTCTTTACTCAAATTAATTAAAGACACTAGTTCTCCATATTTAGATGTCTCAGGTTACAGAAGGTTGATAGGAAGACTATTGTATTTGACAACTACAAGACTAGATATATCCTTTGCAGTGAATCAGTTGAGTCAATATCTCAGCTGTCCTATGAGAGAACATCATCAGGCAGCACTCAGAATCCTGAGATACATCAAAAACTCTCTAGCACAAGGCTTCTATTTTCCTTCCAACTCAAACCTCAAGTTGAAAAGTTTTAGTGACTTAGATTGGGGGGCTTGTCTAGATACTAGAAAATCTATCACTGGGTTTTGTTTCTTTCTAGGATCGGCTTTGATCTCATGGAAGAGTAAGAAATAATCTATTATTTCTAGATCTTCATCAGAGGCTGAATATAGAGCCTTAGCAGCTGCAACTTGTGAAGCTTAGTGGTTAGTCTATTTGTTTCAAGATTTTGATGTCACAAGTTCAAACCCTGTTATGCTTTTCTGTGACAATCAATCAGCTCTCCACATTGCTAATAATCTGGTATTTTATGAGAGGATAAAGCATATAGAAATGGATTGTCATCTTGTAAGAGATAAGATTCATTCAGGATTAGTACATTTATTGCCAGTGTCCACTCACGCTCAACTAGCTGATTTACTAACCAAACCTTTGTCTACTACCCCATTCTCTCATCTCAAACCCAAGCTTGGTCTATTAGATATACATAGTCTAGCTTGTGGGGCGTGTTAACAGAATTAAAGGTAGCAGATATTGGGAGCAGTCCATCTCCTTTAGAAGCTTGTAACATAAGGATTAGTTAGTTAAATTAGTTAGTTTATCAGTTAGTTAGTTACAATAGTTAGTTAGTAATCAATCAGCAATGTAACTGATTGAGAACTCTATGTGTGTGTGTGTGTGTGTGTGTGTATCTTTCTGTACACAAATCAAACAACCTAAGCAATACATTTTTCGTATTCATCTCTTTCTTCATAATTTTCTCTCCGCTTCTTCTTTCAATTCTATTTCTTCACATTTTCTTTCTGTATCTTCTTTCAATTATATTTCTTCACAATATGTCTATATATATATAGTAAGATAAGTTTTTATTGTGAGAGGATGAGAGAAGTAAATTTTGACCATACAATCATAAATGGATAGTCAAGATTAAAAGTTATTTAAAGGTCATGTGACCACTTAAAAAAGTTACATACATTTATGTTCTAATTTTAACCATTCATGTAGATCAAGATTCACTCATTTCACCTCTTATAATAAATATTTCTTTCACTAAATACGATTTATATATATATATATATAGAGAGAGAGAGAGAGAGAGAGAAGTTACCACATCGACAAATGCTCAAACGCAAATTAATCTCATACATAAAGATATTTAGGGATAAAAATACTTGTGGGAGAAAAGGAAATAATGGTGGAAATAGTTTAAATTTAAACTTCCCCTATAGTTTTGCATGAGTTGTTAGAATAATATGAATAAAATATATTTTGTCAGAAGTGTGGACAATCTTTTAATAAAAAAAAGTATGGACAATTTATTCCTTTGAAACTTTCTTTTATTATTATTACCTTTTCTCAAATTTAATTTTAAATATAAAAATTATTTCTTATGTTAAATAAAACAAAGGTACTTACAATCAAAATTAAAAAAAAATAAATAAAAAATTAATTTTGCTGTATTAACAATATATAAAAAAAGTTTTGAGACGTGCTAGAAAAATGCCCGAGTGTATAAATGCTCAGGTCCATAATTGGTTATGTTTAATAAAATAATATAAACTCAACATTTCAAAACAAAGTGGGCCTACTTGAAAATCAAGTTTTAACTAAGCAGTGCTCAAGCGTAAAAATGCTTAAGCTTACTTCATCAAAATCCAAAAGTTTTATATTTATAGTTAATTATGCATTACTACATTATTTAATAATAGGTTCTTTTTCTTAAAATCCTAAATTTCTTTTCTCTTTATCTTTCTGTTCTGAGTTTCCTTTTTATGAGAGTATTGAACTGAGGGATTGTCATCTTCTTTTTCGAGTGGCAGTTACATCATCTTTTTTTCTTTTGTTTTTATGTATTTTTTTAATAATTTACTCAAATATGATAGATTTTAAGTTTAGTTATCTAGATATACTTTTCTTAATGACAGGTCTTGAAACTTTGTTATCTCTTCTATGGGCATTTTTATTATTTTTTTATGAGTATTTTGGTTTTCAATTTTTAAGATATATTTTGTCTGTCCTTTGTGGTTAGTCTCATCCTAATGACTTTGCAAGTATGAGAGAGTTTCAAATTTACTTTAAGAAAAACTATAATACACTTTTTAAGTTGCAATGTTTTTTATGTTAGTTTCTGCTCTGAAAGATGTTTAGACATTTATAATCTTCAAGCAATGAACAAATCTAAAGATCGTTGGTTACTTTAGATGATAGACTGTATTTGTTTTTCTTTCTTTCTAAATTTGATGTATTTTTTTCGATTTATAAGTATCATTAAGCTTTGATCATAATGAATTTTTTTCTTAAAAAAAAATAATAGACTTAACATTTCATATAGTTATTAACATTATTAAATTTCATTAAATGAAGTATTAATATAAGATTATATAATAATGTGATTTACACTAATAGTTTATAAAAATTAAACTCACTGAATAATTAAAAAAAATTGTAATGACAAGACAACATAATATATAAATATTATGTGTTCTTATTTTTGGTAAACTCTATGATATCATTTATGTGTTCTTTTATTCTACTAAAGAAGTAACACTTCAAAAAAAAAAAATAGCATCCCGTTCTCTCTCTCTCGTTGTAAGTTTCTCTTCCATGAGAGGGTAGGAGTAGAGAATTCCTGGCTTCCTTCTTTGGTGGCAGCTCCTATTATTTTCTTTTCTTTTATTTTTTGTATTTTTTTAATAATTTACCCAAATATAATATATCTTAAGCTTAGTTGTCTTAATTTGCTTCTTTCAATAATAAATCTCGTGACTTTATTGTCCTTTTTATAAAGTTTTAGTTTTCAAATTTTAAAATAAGTCTTTTGTCTCTTCTTGTAATCGGTCATATCGCAAGTATGAAAGAATTTGAGATCTACTTTGACAAGAAATATAATATACTCTTCTAAGTTACAACACTTTACATATTGGTCACTATTGTAAAAATGTTTAAACACTGATAGTGTTTGAACAAAGAGCAGATTTACAAATCGTTAATAAATTTAGAATGTATATTATATTTAATCTATTTTTTTTTAAGATTTGATATATCTTTTTTTATTTGTAAATATCGTTAGACTTCATTTATAGTAAATTTTCTCATTAAAAAAATAGTAATGCTTTAAATTGAGAAAAAAAATTATGTTTAGTAGAATAAAATATATTTTACCACAATAATATATGAGTTTATTTAATAAGTATTTAGAACACTTGTTAAAAAATTTAAAAAAATTTAATATATTAAAATTTTAAAAAGAAATAATTTTTATTTATTTTTTTATTTTTAATTTCTTCACAAGTTTCATTAAGGCTCTTGTTAAAAAAAAAACTCATAGTAATATATACCTCAAACACTTGTGCTCCTCTGAATTTCCCACCATCTAAGGCAGATCCAATTTCGGCCTTCAATCCATGACGCAACGAATTTAGGTCATATGCATAATAGTTAACTTAACACCAATACGTACGCTGTTGCTGCGTACAGCCCCAGCCAATACTGACCGCTTACTCACGGCCACAAGGGTATAACGGATTTCTAATTTCAATTATTTCTAACGTCCCAAAATAATTAGTTAATTATATATAGACTCGTTATTTATTTAATTTTTATACGTTTAATTTTTTTTATTTCATTATAAATTTATTTTATATTTCACAAAATGTTATAATTATATATAAATTAATTTGATATTTTTTTATATTGATATATAATATAAATATAATATATATATAAAAAATTGTACGAAAAATATTTTCTGATTACATTAGGCGACGAGGCACAAAACAATGTGTATTAATTTCAGTGAAACTTAACTCTGCAAGTGAGCAGTGAGCACAGGTTGTATTCAAAGATGTTATTTAGATCAGAAATATTTTTTTTTTGAAAGAATAATGTAATATATACACATTTACACATATTATATTATTTTATATTTATATAATTTTTATCATTTAATTATAATTAATTTTATATCTTTTCTTTTTATACACCTCTAATTTAACAGTATCACTTATGATAATGTGAGAAGATGACTTGTAACTTATGTATTACATGCATTTTCCTTTATGAAATTTGTAAACGATGTATATATATAAAATTGGTTAAAAGCAAAAATAAATAAAATTTATTAAAATATATATATAAATGTTAAATGATGTAATATGTGAGTTATTTACGAAAAAGGAGAGAAAAAGAAGAAAAAAAGAGAAAAAAACATGTGACTTGATAGTGTATAACAAAAAAGGAAGAAGAAAAAAAAAAAAAAAAATGTTAATGATGTAATATGTGAGTTATTTACAAAAAATACTATGTGAAAGTAATATATAGAGTGAATTTTGTTATATCTTTTTAAAATATTTTTTTACTGTTTAATAAATAAAATATCAAATAAAAAAATAAATATAACTAATGTTTTAAAATAAAAAAAATTAAATATTTTTTTAGTAATTAAAAAAATTATTAAAAAAAAGTAAACAGAGGATATATATATATATATATATATATATATATATATAACTAATAACGGTTGACATAACTGTTAAAAGCATATCACATCAACCATTAATTAAATTAATTGGAACTTTGATTCTTGTTAAGGTTTGTTATTGATAGATTATATGTAAGTATCTCTATAATGTTCATTGAATTTGGAAACCTGTCATGATTTTGAGATCAGACAGTTATCTTTAACTTTAAATTTTGTTAATATATATTTATATATATATATATATATTTTATTTTATTAATTAAATTTGTTTTAAATAATCTAATATTACATTAATTTTTCATATTAGTTTACATGTTATTTAATAATTTCATATATTAACCATCTTTTTCTCTCTTTAATTATGTACGTATAAATAAATGGGCAAGTAGGATTGTTAGAAAAAGGAAAAATAAAAAATGATTAATGATTAAAATAAAATTTTATTTCAAGATTCATAATTTCATTGACACGTCGAATGACTACAGCAGAAACATCTATAAATCGATGTATATGTCTGTTTTTAAAAATTGGTGTGCGCCTGTCCATTTACAACTTTCAGATTCTGTAATTTCTGTAGCATTATGGAATATAGCAATTTTTTTTTTGACGGGATGAATATTGCAAATGTTTATTAGGGATAATTTGTTATATGAAGTATTGTATTTTTTTTCCCACTCTTGTTCTTATAAAATAGATGGAAAAAAAATTAGAGTGCAATTATATGATAACAATATATATAAAGTTATAAACCATAGGTCAGCTCAATAATAATAATAATAAACCACAGGTAAAGTATTTTCGTCAAAAGCATGAGGGTAAACTGTAATTTAGCTTGCGTATTATTCACAAATCACAATCATTTTCATAAGGGTACGAGCGTCACTGTGATTCCCCGAACACCAAACGAAATAAATTGGCACTACTTCGTCTTATAACTGAGTATTAATATTGTAGCTAGAACTAAAATCATTGCTTTATTTATTTAATTGAATTCTACATAAGGAGAACATGGTACAGTTTGCAATAAAAATCAAACTTTATGGTAGGAAAAGGAGACAGAGTTATGATCCTCATCTTCATCTTAAACTTAACTCTCTGGTCGTGCTTTCACTACAGCCGTGTCTTATACTGAGCTTCACAAAACTCTCCTCCAAGATCATCACAAGCCTCTTCTATGAACACCCTGCAATTTACACACGCACCCAACAACAAAAAAAAAATGATATATTTAGTTTACCATTTTATGTCATGCTCAAGAGTCAAAGCCACTGGGGAATATGGTAATTTACGTTTTGGGGTCATTGTAATCAAGATACTCTCTATCCACAAGCTCCCAGGTCGTGACCTTGATGTTCCTGCCATCTGGTTTAAGCTTCACTTCTGGGTACATTTCAGCATCACAGGCATCTCCTCCTATTACCTCACATGCCTCTGCTGGAAAAACACTGCAAAATTCCCATTTTTTTTTATTCATTTGTACTTAATTACATAATCACATTTTACCAATTCACAAATAGCAAAGAATGAAATTAAGAAGAAGGTTATCTAATGAGGCTTACGAGGTGATGGAGCTGTAATCAACTGTTGAATTGTCATTTGCTGCTGCTTTGAGTGAAGGACATTTGGGAGTCTCTAGTTTTGGGACAGAGAGATGGCTCCTCAGCGAGGTCAAGGATTTGGTGGGTGGATAAGTCATAGAAGGGAAGCTTGAAGGTGGTGCAACGTAGGAAGCTGCCTGCATTTTTCAGTCACTCACTCTTTCTTCCTCTGAACCTATAGCAGAAACGATGGATTATCAATTGCGCAGAGCCGCAGACTGACCTTGCTCACTGTGAAAGATAAGGTGTCAAGGTGCAGAAGTAGATAAGGTTTCTTTTTCTTTTGGATGATGTCAAAGAAAAATGCTTACTTACACATCTGGAAACACGTCACCTTATATTTAGGATATTTAGTAGAATTAGTGTAAGTGTATAGAAAAAGAGAGGAAATTAAATGTAATTAAATAATAAATATTATGTAGATAAAAAGTGATATATTTATAAGTGTATAAAAAATATACTTAATATTAAAATTGAGAAAGAAAAATGCTTCATACACAATACTATGCCACTCACATGTTTTATATTTGTCTAAGTATTAAAATTTGAGTGTAAATATATAAAAAATAAGATCGATTCAATTGTAATTAAATAATAAAAATTATGTAAATATAAAATAATATGTATATAACTATACATATGTAGCATTATTCATTAAGAAATTATTGTTGCATGGATGTTGTAATAATATTATAGCAGATATGAGTTGTTTAATATTTATTAGTATTATAAACAAAAAATAATTGCACGTGTGATGTACAAAATTATTAAAAAAAATAAAAATATCTAAAATAACATGTAATAATTTAATTTTATAAGAAAATAACTTAAAATATAAACAATCATATAAGTTTTTTTTTTTTTTTTTTTTAAGATTAATCTCATACTTAAATAATATAAAATACTTGTGTAAGAATATATATACTCAAATAATAAAAATTGTATAAATATAAAGTGATTTGCATATAACTGTACGTACCTAACGATCTTACTTGTCTAAACTTGGTGAGAGCAATCCTGAAATTTTTGTGTAAATCTACAAGGTTGAATACTAAATTTTCCTTTACAACTCCCACTCTCTTTATACTTGATATCAATAAGGTAAGCGGAGGAGTCGCAATATGCTAAAGTTATAAAGTACCAAATAATCTTACTTGTTGAAACTTGGTGTGAGCAATGCTAAAATCTTTGTATAAATCTACAAGGTTAAAAGACTAAATTCTCCTTTGCAACTGTGACTCTCCTTATACTTGATATCAATAGAGTAAGCGGAGGAGTCGCAATATACTAAAGTTATCAAGTGCAAAAAGGACTAAGCCATATATACATAATCTAATGGCTCTTCTCCTCAAAAGAATGTTAAGTAAAGGCCTATACTAATTTTACTAAATCATACTAATCAATTGTTAGGTACCCTGAACCCATTATAAAGAGATCACTAAATTATTAGACTTTAAAGCATTAAATAGATGATAACATTAGCCCATTCTTCACAAAATGAAAAACAAGAATTGGTTGCATCCCACCAAAATTATTTCAAAATTCTAACAAACAGGTTTGCATATATATTTTCACAATCGGGATCGCGACGGAACGATTAAAAAATATTCAATTTGAAAATTAATGGAGTTACTACCAATATTTATTTAAATTGAGAAAATATTAGAAAAATCATTAAAATAGAAAAATTGATCTTTTAGAAAATGAGTTTGGATTCGAGAGTCAATTACAGGTAGGGAATGTGTTAGCACCCTACACTACCCATTCGAAGAACGGTACCTTGAGTTAGTTGTGTAAATTTAATAATTTTAAATATATTTATTTTATCCCCTTTAGAAAAAGATTATAACTATTTATAAAAGAAATAACTAAATTATGAAAATTTAAATTTGGTTTGACAGAAATGGATTTTTACTCTTACGTATCCTCTGGTGCAATGAGAAACTCAAAGTCACGTAATTTTTTAAAAAATGATTGTGGGTTATTTTTTTTATTTTGAAAAGATATTTTAGAAAATAATTTTATTTGAAAACAGAATCAACCTTACACAGGATTCAAGTTAGCACTGGCTACTCAATAAACTTTTATGATCCAAACGACATTGAAGATAACATCTACTATTCAATCAACATCATTGATCATTGCATTGGTTAATTTTTATTTATTTATTTATTTATTTATCTATTTATTTTTAGGCAAGCGTGAGAACAAACAATTAAACACAATTTTTCACAAGTTAGATAAGTAACTAAAAATTAAATATAAACATTACAAACCAAACAAAATTTATTTTATTTTCAGACTTTTCTCCATCTTTTTTATTATTTTTTTTTATTTTTTGCTTTTCATTAATCGCAAAATATAATATCAAACATACCACTAGATTAAATAAACCTTATTAATCAAGAACTAATCCTAAATAACACTAACAATTAAGCTCAAAGTATATTTTTTTTTTTTTTGTTTTCTTATTTTATTTTCTTTTTACCATTTTCATGTTTTTTATCTTCTTTTTTTTTATAAATTGGAATGGGCTGTTAGCCCATGTGCTTCAGCATCAGCCTAAACAAAACAAAAAAGAAAGGGGCAACAAATAAAATAAAAGAAGAGCAGAGAACACTCCAGAGCACACACTAGAGACAGTTGAGAGGGGGGAATTGCAAGTTCAGCGGTGAGACAACACGGTGGCATGATCGGGGCTTCTGGCCGGGTCTGGTAGACAGCACGGTGCGTGGCGGCAGGGCTCTCGGCGGCTCAAAGCTGAGCTTTCCGATTCGGAACAGCTGGGCAGCACTGCAATGATGGTTCAATGCAGATCCGGTCGCAGATCCGGTAGCAGGTCACGGCTCGGAGTTCACGGCGGCGAGGCGGAGGCACGGCTGGGCGACACGATGGAGAGGAACGCAGTGCGTCACGGGTTCGGGCAGATGGGTTCTGACGGAGAGGAACGCAGTGCGTCGTGGGTTCTGATGGTGGCGGAGCTCCGGTTCAAACATAGAGCAGGCGGCTCGACGGTTCACCGGCGCTGGCCGGTTCTTGGTCGTAGTTAGTTGAGGTGTGGTTCTATTTTGGTTTGATGTTGAGGGATTGAGAATGAGTGGGGAAATGGAAGGTTGAAAATGGTGGGTTATTGGTGATTGTTGGTTAGCTTGTGATTAATTGTTAAGGGAAGTAAAGAGGAAGATGAAAGATTGGAGATGAGCGTTTGTGGGAGGTTGGCTGTTCTGAGGAGTGTTGACCGTTGGTGATGGTTCAATGGGATGAAGGTGGTGATGGGTTCTTGTGTGAGTCAATGGTTGAGGTCTGAGTGATGGTGAAAAATGGAGTGAAGTTGATTATGGGCGATGTTAGGAGATTGGAGATGAAGGTTTGGATTGCGCTTTGGTGATTTGGTGGAGATGGAGGTGAAAGTATCGGTGAGGATGAGTTTTTGTGGTGAGCTTGAGATGTGAGGGAGACTATAATAGTCGTTTTTGGTGGTTGTGGGTGATGGGTTTATCGGTGGTTGATGGGGTTACTTGTCAAGATGATTTTGTGGAGGTGAGAGTGTTTAGAGCTTGTTTCACGCTTCTCCCTCGCAGGAACTGGAAATTTTTTTGCTCAAAATCTTGGGTATGCAGAAGCTAGCGTGGTAGCTGGTTGCGTGAGGGAAAGTAATGTAGGAGTAGAGGTGGTGCCGAAAGGCTATGGACATCTAAAATTAGGATTTGAGATCTAAACAGCATCAATTTCATTTTTTTTAATAAACAAATAAATTATTTTTATTATTATCATTTGTACAGATAACAAAAAAAAAAGTGATCTAAAAAGTGTTTAAAATATTGTAATTAAACATCACTTAATAAAAAAAATTATGAACAAAATTGGATATCAACATATATAGAGAGAGATAGAGAGTTTAGGGCAGGCGAGATTTCCCATTCTAAGGTGAGGACATTGGCTTATAGTTATGTATGTAAATGATTTACCAATGAAAATATACCAACCAAAGTTAAATTCAAAACCTTTATGTCAAAGTAATAATCAATATTATTTATTCATATAAAAATGAATTTAATAAAATTCAAAAATAAGCTTGAGTTTGGACGGAAAAAAAATTGTCCTCACATCTCAAGCTAAAGTAAGTCTAACCCTTATATTCTTATCTCAAATAAGTATATACACTTATTTTTATATATTATTTAATATTATTTATTATACATATTTTTTTATCATTTTTTTTTACTCAATCACATTTATCAAAATAAGTGTGAACAATATTACACCTTAAAAAAAGTGTAAAACAAACATTTTTCAAGTAAGAGAGTAGTCAGTTAATCAATTCATTAAATACGAAAACGACAAAAGTAGTTATTATTATTTAAGTTTCGTTTCTTTGTTAATAATGCCCTCTGCCCATCAGCCGCCCATATCTTCGAACTAAAAATTCAAAACCTGAGAAGTCCATCTCACCTAAAAGGATAGGAAGCTAATCAAGGGGCACAATCCAAAACCTGATAATGTCATGCCACCGAAAGGATATAAGAAGTTAATTAAGGGGCACTGGTTTTGTATCTATCTATAGATGAAACCTCCACAAGTTGCCTCCCCTGTTATAAGCACGAAGTATATAGGTAACCTTTCAAATCTTCACTACTGTTCTTCACTACAAAAGTGAGATTCAAAATGACAATTGATTGATTGTATTTGTAGATATTCCGTGTCCAGAACAACTCAGCAGCACATTTTCCTCTAGAGTCTAGACACACATAACAAAACTAGGCAAGAATTATTATTTAGTGAATCAAATATAAATCTTGCAGAGATGAGAAACACATTGAACTTTATATTATTGTTATATATATATATATATAAACTAAATACAAGTTCTTGCTGGTAAATGATTTACACATAACATGTCGGAGTTTTATTCTATAAATCAAGAACAGAATACATGTATCTTTCTTTCATCTTATTAAAATGGATGATAGCCCCATTTATTTGTTAACCATTATAAGAACTTAGCAACGAGTGCACTGAACACCACAAACTTCAAATGGAAGCTACAAATTATTTCTTCAGAAACACAACTGGGAGCACACTCCCATCCAAGGCCAACAAAATCTTCCCATTCTCACGCAAACCACCAGCAGTGCCACAACGAAACTTACAAGTGGGGCAAACATCTGTAGGACACCACTGAATATTATAGATACCTGCAGTTTGAGTTTCCACAATCCTGAAGTAGTTACCCCATCCTCTACTCCCATCTTGGCCAGTGATAATGAGCCTCCTTCCAACCTTAGTGTCATTCTGACCCACCCTCCATTCTGTAGACTGAACACAGGTTGTGAAAGCTGAGAATGCTACTTTGAAGTCCCTATTAACCTTCACAACATCATCTTCCTTTGCAAAAGGAGTGAAGGTGACAGGAAAGCCCTCTGGCAAGTCAGTGTTTTCTAGACCAACGTACAAGGGGCATGAACCATTTCTGTTGATCAAAGTGAAACGTCCTCCATTGTCTGTTATAGCTGGCCTGATGTAGTATTCCTCATTACGCTTAAGGGGGTTGCCATTTCTGTCAAGGACAGAGGCATTGTCAGATTGGGTTAGTGCTGCTGTGGCCATGAAAAGCCACACAGCAAGGCTAAGGGTTCCAATCAATCTCATTGACATGGTTATGAAACTTTGCTCACACAACAAAGAAAGATTTGATGAGAGGATTTATGGGTTTTGTAACAAAATGTGTAGATGTGTGTATTTGCTGTTGCAAAGGCAAGGTATTTATAGGATATGGTATGGACTGCGTGGCCATGCTGTGGTGATAAGAAGTGGTAGGTTGATTAATAAAAGTCCAACATGACTTATCCAATTAACCATTGCTTGTACCGCAAGCGTGTAATACTGCTGTCTGCTGTTAAGACAAATCTTCCCCTGGTTCACCTGTCAAGGATTTAAGGTTTAGCTTTGACTTCCGCGGCTAGAAATCTCCTTGGTACGTAGGATGTAGTCCCAGCTTTTAAACGGGATAGTTTGCCCTCTCTCTAAGGTCTAAACCTTTTAAATTATTTTTAGAAAAATAAAAAGACAAATTACCTAAGTTTTAATACCATGGGCTGCCTGTAATATAGTCATCAAATTCATTTTTCCCATACATGAGATTCTATACTTCCCACATACATGTTAACATGGGTAAATTATTTGTTGGAACCTGTATGAATTGGTTATTGAGATAGGAATCCATTATTAATAAGCTGAGAATAAATTACTCTTTCAACAACCAATTGACATATGTTGTTAATTGTTTTGTCCTTTACTTGAGTGGATAATCTCGAATTTGTTTGAGGTCGCTAGAAAACTTTGCGTTTGTCGATAATGGCAATTATCAGTCGGAGGAAAGGTAGTAAGTATTTACAAAAGTATTTTAACAATCCTTTAACTAATAATTTATACATTATTAACAGGTTTATGAGAGGTATAGAGCTTTAGGTGTAGATGAAACATTTTCCTATATAGTCAAATATGTACAAAAAGCTTTGATTTGAATATATTTTGCAGACTTTCTTATTCTCCTACTTTACGGGCTTCAAGAGTATTTTGCACCAGACGTACGAGAACACGATATGTGGTATTAAAATTGAAAAAAAAATTACAAAAAATTTAAAAACTTTTATCGTAGATTAATGTAGAGTAACATCTACAGAAGGCCAGATGCAATATTCTTGAACAATGTAAGAACGTCTTTTTATGGAAAAATATTTATTCTTTGAAAATAACACCCTTAACAATCGATATTAAATTTAAATTTTATAAAAATATACATAATACTATAAAATTTAATATAATAACGCACATTCAAGTTTTGCGTCATGTGTTATATTGAGCGCAGAACTATATTATGCCAAAGGGGACCACTACACTTCCAAAACTGAAAATGTTTTCCATATATTATTATATCTGTATTTGGGCGAAAAATATGCCATTAATTCAAGATATATATGAAGCATGCACCACAAACTAATTTTCCTAGTTCTATCTATTAGAGTTGAGAACTAACTAAGCATAACTCAACCTAGATGCTAACTCAAATGGAGAGAATTGTCCTAAGTCATGTGAAGTTTATAGGATTGGAATAAGCTTTAATATCATATTAAAATTAAAATTAAGAATAAATATAATGAGACTTTTTAAGTATTCTAATTCTTATTTTGTAACTCAAATGTCACGTTAGATTAATTTATATTTTTTATGTTATCATTAAAGTATATGTAAAAATATAATTTAAGTAAAAGATAAAGATGATTCACAAATCTAATGTAATAGTTATTCAATAATATAGAATAAGAAAAATGTCTTATTCTGATAACTTCTAAAAATCTCTCGATCATAATTGTATTGAAAGAATAAATGCAAAAGCAGTTTCAATGCTAGTTCTTGTTGTTTAGTTAATACTAGCTTTACTAGTTCATTACTCATTTAATTGCCAAATGAATCAGAGCTGAAGAGAGAGGATACCGAAAGTTAATAATACCTTTACTAGTCTCATTACTCATTTAAAAATTTAACAAGAAATGTTCTTTACTCATATACTAAGCCGATGTAGAATCTTAACATATGGTCTCTCTATTGTGAAATTTGTAGGTGCTCTTAAAACAAGAAATGTCTTACTCTTAATGTGTATTACTGTAGTAACGTGAGTCATCATTATTTTTTATTTTAACTACATTTAATGCTATAGTTGAAGTGATACGTATTAGTTGGTAAAGAGCAAAAAAAAATTCTTACTCTAAGAGCAATTAAGAATTTCTCCTCTCCATTTTAGTTTACGACTTTAAGAGTAGATCAAGATCCTCATCCTTTAAGAGTACAGAAAGATTTTTATTTCTTATGATACTTATATTGCTTAGGGATAGCTAACCTTAAAAACATGAAGGATCCATGGTGCAGGGATTGAATGCAACTTTCACTTCCGTGAATCAAAGTAGAAGTTCAAGTTAAGACAAGGCACAACCGTGTCGGCCCGTTGCATACATTAAACAAGTCCGATATCTTAATAGCATAGACAAGGAAAAGTTCGAATTTTGCACTCAGGTTGAGCAAACGTGTGCTAGTACTTCATTTGGAGCCACAAACTTTGACACAGTTCTAAATTTGAGCAAAGTGGGAGATAAGTTTTGTCATGTCCTTAAAGGACATCGATTTCAATCAACTAGATAGCTCGAAAACTGGCTTGTTTTTCCGAACTAAGTGAGAAATTCTTCAGTGTTAGTAGAGGAACAAAAAATTCTTATTTTGTGCATTCAACGTGTACAATTTTAACTGTATAAGTCATCATTATTCCTATTTTAATATTTTTAATATTATAACTAAATAGTAATGGGCAAGAACTTTTCCTTATTTTAAAATACCTATAAATTTCCCTATTTAAGTTTATATTAAAACTCAAGTCAAACCTAAAAATTTCAAGTCAACTCTTTAAGAATTAGAAAATATTTACTTTATTGTTAGAGAGATTTTGAAAAAATCGTTTGAATAAGTACTCAAAAATAATCCTCTACGTGATTTTTTGTTTGTCTTTTGAGATTACAAGCATGTTACTAATGTTTTAACTAATAGTACTAGAATAAGATATCATTCCTACTATCATTTTCTCAACCCCGAGAGAGAGAGAAGAGAGAGAAGGTATTACCCCCAAAAAAAAATTTATTTATGATACTTAGCTCTTGGTTCGGTTAGGTTTCAAACATGTCACTAATGTTTTAATCAATAGTATTAGAAAAAGATATCTTTTCTACTATCATTTTCTCAAACCCCAGAGAGAGAGAGAGAGAGTATTACCCCAAAAAAAAAATTATCTATGATACTTGGTTCTTGGTTCAGTAAGTTCCAAATATGTCACTAATGTTTTAACCAATAGTATTGGAGTAAAATATCCTTCTTACTATCATTTTCTCAACCGAGAGAGAGAGAGAGAGTATTACCCCAAAAAAAACTTTATTTATAATACTTGGCTCTTGGTTCGGTTAAGTTCCAAACATATCACTAATGTTTTAACCAATAGTATTGGAGTAATATATCCTTCCTATTATCATTTTCTCAACCAAGAGAAAGAGAGAGAGTACTACCCCAAAAAAAAATTATTTATGATACTTGGCTCTTGTTTCGGTTAGGTTGCTTAGTTTCTATCCTTGCCTATGCTCCCACGAGGCCATGACGCAAAAAATCAGCCAGCCCTCTAAAAATCAAGATTATGAAAGAAGACCCTTTTTTGGGTGCAATGGACAAAACAAGCCTTCGGCCTCAGCAAACGGACACCAGAAGGGCTGCATTTGAGAACTGAAGCACTTTGTGAAGAGAAACACCATCTCCTCTGAGCGTTTTAGAATCTTGCCTCAACGGCTAAAAAGCAAAAGAGTGTTATTAACACACTCTTCTATCACACTCATTTCAATAGATTTTCTTTTATTATGCCATGTTATAAATTAAAATACATATTCAAATTTAATTACATATTAATTAAGTTAATTATATACTAATTGAATTAAATAAACATTAATTAAAGTTGAGTGTATATTTTAATATATGATATGACCTAATAAAAAGAAGTGTGTTAAAAAAAATATAGCAAAAAATATTGTCTTAACATTCTCCCTTAAAGTAAATCAAGTTGGGCATCTGTCCGTAGTCCACATGTCAAGGTCACAGATTATAAAAACCAATCAAATTCAGACTACGACACATTCATTTTTACACGGTTAATATTCGATTGTTGATTGATTAAGCTAGGATCAAATCAAATCATAACTTGCATATAAAAAAAAGGAAAAAAAAAAAAAAGACTCACTTCTATGAGTTCTATCACATTTGTTACAATCTTGAAGGGGGAAAATATGAACGTAGGCCAATGTATTACATGGAACTCTGTTAGAACCAAGTTCATCCATACTAGGCCAAATGCCAAGTGATCAAAATCAAATACTTCTCATTTAAGATAATGTTTTGGCAGTTCGATCTGCTAGTAGCTTCCCTCTAAATATCTTTCTTACACATCGATGATGCTTCCGCAAGTTGGGCAGACTTGGCAAATTTAACAAAGAAACAATTAATCCCAAATATAATTAAATTCACTGGTAATTGGGAAAAGGTTGGTTTACACTTCACACAAAAACGTGTAGGAGTGTTCAAGCCTGAGGGTTCAAGAATGGTCCAAGAAAAACAACTGATAAATCGGTTTATTAATCAAACTTTTTTAAAGCTTAGGGAAAATACTAAACAGGAAAATTTTCTTCGTCAAATTTGTTATCAAAATGAACTCAATGATCGAGGGCTCGACACTAGCCCAAAGATAACTGATATAAATTTGGTTATAATCAAACGTTTTTTAAACTTAATTCAATGAACATACATCTGAGAATTAAACATTTGCTCAGACAATTGGTATTGACAGAAACTAATGTAAGCATATAATCCAGAACAGAGGTGCACCCGAAATAATGGGAAGGCGCCACTATCCAATAGGAAGAAACCTCACTGAGAAATTTTGCAGCAGTCAAATTTCAATATGACCATCTGACATTAGACATAATTTTATCATTGTCACTTTATAAACTGCCGTTTACTCCATTTTTTTCACTTTTTTTTCTTCTGGTTCTACTAACTCAAGTCGGTCACAATTCAACAGTATCGTTCTAAATGGAGCACAAATATCACATACTGTTGGCCAACAGTCTTCATCTGAAGATTCTGAACACTAACACAAAGCATAGAACATATGAAGAGTAATAAAAACTACAACAAACTCAAATGAACTCCAAAAGTAACTAACTTTGCAATTCCCTAAAAAAAGGTCAATAAACGAACAGAGCAAAAAGACACCAACCACCACTTCTGTTACTTTTTATCTTCAACGGCAACAATTCTGTATTTCCCTGATTGCTGTTGCTGCACCCAAAAAACAAAAATGACAACTCATTTAGATAAACCATGTGAATCTAATCTACCATTAAACTTGTTCATAAAATACCAATCTACTAAAACAAAAAGTTAGATTTTGATGTTTAACAAGTCAAATAACTAAAATCAAATCAAATTAATCACTAAAATTAGTGATTTCAAACAAATTATTAAGGGTTACATAATTTTGTTGTCATAAATGTGGACCAAAATTAAATCCAATAAAATAAAAAAAGATGTTACCTTGTCCCAAAGCTCAGAGTGGGATTTGCAGAAGCCAGCAACAATAGTATCACCCTTCTTTCCTTCCTTATACTCAAAGCACAGATCCTCTCTCAGCCCACAACTAACATGAAAAGCCAAACCGCACTTAGGCTCAGAGCACACCACAGCACACCCATCACAAGACCCGCAAACGTAGCACCTCTCCGACCACCTTGTCTTCGTAACCTTGGAACAATCGATCCCCTCTCTCCCTTCCGGGTCCCAGAAGAACACCTCGGGGATCAACACCGCGCACACGATGTGGGCCCAACGATTGTCCGTGGTGCGTTTCATCGCACCTTCCTTCACCGGACACAAACAGCAAGAGAAACCACCCTTTTCATCGCTCTCGTTGAAACGACACCGTTCGCAGAACCAGTCACCTTCAGGGATACCCTTTGAGAGGGGATTCCCGTAGCAAGAAGCGTGAACCATTAGGTCGCAACCGTCGCACAGAACGATTGGGTCCGCAGGGTCGCCGTCCGTGCTCTGGCACACACAGCATAAAATCCCATCATCATCTTCATCATCATTAATATCTTGTTCCTCTTCGAGTTGTTGGGATTTTTCGGAAGATGGGTTGGTGCAAAATTGGATCTTGTTGATGGGTTCAATGGGTTGTTCGAGGGAGGGGTTGTATTCGACGTTGAGGTCGAAGGGGGAAACGGCGTCGTTGGAAGGAGGGTCGGGTTGAAGGGCGCAGACCCTTTTCTTGGCTGGTAGGGAATAAACAGTGGCAGAGGAGTGTGGAAGTGGTGGTTGTTGTGGTGGTGATGGTGGGTCGTGAAGGAATTCGGAGTTACGAGACTCCTTGCGCTTCTTGGCAGGTAAGGGTGAGTTAGCACTGTGGTGTTGGTGCATGAATCTGAGTCTCTTGAGGGGAGGTAAGTCATTGAGGAATGTGGTGGCGTCCGTTTTGGGATTCATTGAGATTGAGATTGAAATTGGGAGAGAAGGGGATTTGATTGAGAAGCAAAGGCTTGTGAGTTGTGAGGGGAAATATTTTGGTTTGGGTTTTAGGGATTTGAATTGAAAAAATAGGGAGGGGAACGGAGCGGGTGAATGAAACTGAAATGAAAAGGAAAAGCCGGGAAAGGAGAAGGAAGGGGGGAGGGAGAAAATGGAAAATAGAAAAGCTTTCAAGTGTTGAAAATAAGGCGGGAGATTAAAACGGTGGTCGTTTAGAGTAATTGATTGATTATGCTTATTACAGAACCTGCGCTTTTGTTGAATGTGGAATCTGATTGTTGGGAAAAAGAGTTGGTTTAGTAAATGGATTGTTGGTACTAAACTATTTATTAATTAAACAAAGTTGCACTGAAATTGAAGCACTTTTTAAGGTGTTGTCAGCATCCATCAATTGATTGAGCTGAAGATGGGACTTGCGGATTTGCGAATGAGTAAATATTAAATACTATGAAACAATATTCGTGAAAAGACACACAAATATGTAAAAGAAGGATGAAATTATTTGTCTTGTGAAGTAAAGCAAGAACGTGGCCTTGCTGCAACTACCAACTACCTTGCTGTTTTACTCTTTTGACTTTGTACTGTTATCAAATTTTCGTGGTCAATTCGTAAAATGTGTTTCATAGTAAATAACACTGTTCTTTGCGAATTGAAATTATTAGCGCTACTAAGAAATGAATAGGGCGTGGGCGTGGAGGCGGGAATATGTGGGAGCCTAATTTTACAGTTAACACAACTTATTAATAAATAAAAAAAATATGTCGGCATTTGCTTAATATTTTTTTAAAAAACTTTTTTATAAAATTCTTAAGATGTTGATTATCAATTATTTTAAATATAAAATAAATTAATCTAAACATACTAAAAAATATTTAAAAAAAATTAAGTGCATACAAATTGTAGTTCACTAATTCTATATAAAAACTTTCATTAACATTAATAATAATTAAAAATAATTTCTGCAAAAGAAATCAAATATTTGAGAATCTCATGAAAATCTTAATAGTACTTTAAGTGTACAATAAAAATATTAATTAAATAATTTTTTGCTTGGCTCATATAGGCTATGTAACCCATTTAGGTATTGGCTCGTCATGGGTCAAGCCCAAAGTCCACTTGTAATATGGGTCATTGATATATTAGCCTAACCCACGCTACTTACAAGGCTTAACGGTTAAATGGGTCAGTTCAATGTCCACGATCCATTTTAATAGCGCTAATACAATACTGCTCGCATCTCTTAAAGGACGTGTTTGGTATGTCGTATTAGTCATGATAAGATAAGTTAATATAATATATTATACTATTATCAATTATTTAGTGTAAACACTGTATTATATAAATTTATCCATCAATCTTCTCTTATACATTAAAATGATAAATAATTTAATCAAGCCTTAGAAGGAGAGATTAGACTTGATAAGATTTTGATGAATAAGCTCTTATAAAGACTTTTTTATTACAATTTTAAACACCTCAATATCCCTAACCCTAACTTATTAGATTTTATACTATCAAGTCTTATACTATCAGGCCTTATACTATCAAGTCTAATACTATCAAGTCTTATCTTATCTTTCGTACCAAATAGGTCCCAAGTCTCAATTGAAGATGTGCATTGGTTTAACAGTGCCATTTACAGTGGACCGTATTAGTTTTGGTCATGAATGGACCCGTTGAAAAACCGGCTATAGGAGGTTTTCAGTTTTTAAAAAATCGGGACAATGTTTAGTTTTGCTAATAAGTCTTTCGGAAAAACATTTTTGCAATATAGACATTTTGCCCAAATGTAATTTTTAGGGCTCAAGTGATTTCTAAAATGTGATCTTTATGCCTGTTTTTCGAGCTTTGAAAGCAGGATGGAGTATCTTACTGTGCGTTGAATTCGTTCGACTTGACTTGTGTAATGTGAGGCGAAGATAGGTGGTTGATAGTGGGGGAAGCATGGTGTGGACCAATGTCAAGTTATTCTTTCATTTACTTTTCTTCTGCAGTGCTACTATCACTTTTCACTTGGCACCTGGGTTGGGACTTGAGTGAGCCGTGAAAAGAGAAAATATGGGAATAACCTGGGTCTTGTTATTCATCAAGTGGGAGTGAAACTAGAAACGCTTGCCATCATGAATTTGGTCTTATTGTCGTAATGTTGTTGATGGCCAGAGCATATTCCATTCAAACCTTTTTTATTTTGTTTAAAACATTATTAATTACACGTAAATAAAAGCTTAAGTGGTAATATATATTTAGATACTGTGTAGCTCAACTTTAGTTAAGAACAGTCAGGGACAAATCTATGTACAAGTAAGTAGAGACACGTGCCCTCACTTTACTTTAAAATATTTTTTTGATTTTATATAAGTGTATGCCTTTTTTATTTTTTTTTATATGTATAATTTTTGTTCCCATGTCCCTACTTTTAAATATGTTATTTTTGTTAAATGATTGTTACATACATAGAGAGAGAAAATGTTTAATAGTAATGATAATGAAAAAATCATTCAGTATTTTTAAAATATAAAAACGCGAAGGGAATAATTAGAAATTAATCTTTCATAATTTTGTATTAATATATTTTTTAATATATAAATATAATTATTAAAACTTTTTTTTATACTTCTATATTGATAATATTACATTTGCTCTCACAGTCTAAGTTTTCTAGATTCGTCACTAGGAGCACCAAAAGCTGTAAATTGGTAATATATATTTATTAAAGACAAAAATTTCTAACTTTTAACCTACACAGCAGGTACCAATTATTAAATCTATATCATTCATATAAAATTATACACATCCAACGGCTAGAAATATGAGGTTCATCCATGGACCTCTTCCAAAGAGGTCCATATTAAACGTGGCCTTAGTTTATCGGAGGATGCTAATATGTACCCAACAAGTTTAGGTCTATTTATGAATTTTATTTGACAGTATCTATATACAGATATGAGTGTATATAAAAATTATTAGTTAAAATTTATAAGTTTCTTATATTTATATTTATTCGTAAAAAATAATGATTTGACTAAATTTCTGTACAAATTTGAGTGGTAATAATTAAAATTTATAAAAATTTAACTTTTAATCTAAGTCATTAATTTATTTTAATAATAAATAATGGTTAAAACAAATCAATGACCCAAAATCAAAAAAATTGGGTCCATTTTGACTTTCCCTAGTTTAATTAGAAAATTTTTGTGACGACTCTATTCTATCCAAAACAAAAAATAAAAAAACAAATGTAAATTAAATTTACTCCTTGTTGTTAAGAATACCCCATGGCCACCAACCTAGTCTTATACTTGTCCACTTCTCCAAGCTCATTTAACTTTGTCTTATAAATCCATTTAACTCCAATAGTTTTAGCTCCAGGTGGCAAATCTGTGAGTTCCCAAGTTTAATTCTTTTCAATGGAGTTAATTTCAGAATCCATTACTAATCTCCATTTCGAGCTCTTCACTACTTCCTCATAATTTTGTGGGATCTGCAGAGGCAACTAAAGTCATATTAAGCTAAACTTCTTCATCGGATAGACCCTCACCACTAACATAGTCCTCCATCCAAGTGGGAGCTCGTGTGACCCTTCTTTCTCTGATCGTTTCTGCATTTACAGGATTTGGTGTATCATTTCCTGTTGTTTGATTTGCTTCATTAACCTCAACTTCTTCAATAGTTGTTTCATCCGTTTCTGCCTTAAGTTCTTCTTCTGTGTTACTTTCATTATCACCCCATTCAAGATCCAACAACACCTATTTTTTGTAATTGGCATCCCACTCCAATTGTTTGTCTTCCTTAAATACTACATCTCTACTAGTCACCACCCTTCTTGACACTGGATCATATAACCTGTAGCCCTTTGACTCCTCACTAACTCCTAGCAATACGTATTTAAAGCTCTTATTTTCGAGCTTAGTCTTCCTAGCATCTGGTACGTGAACATGTGCCAAACACCCAAATACTCGAAAGTGTTGCACTGATGGCTTTACACCAGACCATGCTTCTTCAGGAGTAACATCCTTGACAACTATTGTGGGACTTCTGTTTAAAATATATATAGTCTAATTCACTGCCTCAGGCCAGAAGGTTTTCAGAATCTTCTTTTTTGAGAGCATTGAACGAACTAAATTCATCACTGTTCAATTCTTTCTTTTGGCTACTCCATTCTGCTGTGGAGTATAAGCATTGGTAAGCTGCCTTTTGATGCCACACTGTTTGTAAAACTCTTTGAACTCGTCTGAGTTGAATTCACCTCCTCTATCAGTGCATAGACACTTAATATGCATGCTTGTATCCTTCTCAACCAGTTTCTTAAAGCATTTAAATGAATTTAAAGCTTCTGACTTGTCTACTAGGAAGTAAACCCAAGCTTTTCTGCTAAAATCATCAATAAAGCATAAGACATACCTTTTCTTGCTATTTGAGGCAGGAGAAACTAGACCGCAGATGTCTGCATGTATGAGTTGTAGCTTCTGAGTTACTCTCCATGTGCTCTTCTTAGGAATGGAATCTCGGTGTTGCTTCCCTTTTAGGCAATCAGTACGCACAACTGTGGTAGATGGAAAATAAGGTAGTCCATGTACCATATCCTTGGTTTGCAGAATTTTTAGACCTTTATGACTCAAGTGGCCATACCTGCGATGCCATAAATGTGAGAGATCTTGTGTGCTTGTGTACAAACAGGTCGCCTTCTTCTCTTGTGTTATTGCAAAAATGATAAACATTCGATTAGCTGACATGGTGGTTTGGATAATTAAGCATTTGTCAGGGTGATATATATTGCACATTCTTGCATGGATGAGGATTGCAAGCCCTTTTTCCTGCAACTTCCCTATACTCAGGAGATTATTCTTCAACTCTGGCACATAGAAAACTCCTATGGTGACATGGTTGATACTATTCACATGTAATCTGGCATTTCCTATTCCTTTTACTGTCATTTTGGTGTCATTCCCGAACCTTACTTGCTGCTTGAAGCTCTCATCTAATTCACTGAACATCATTGCGTCTCCACACATATGATTGGAATAACCCGAGTCCAGGAACCATACTTCCTCACGCTTGGTCTCATTTTCTTCGACGTAGGCCATTAACAACATCTCCTTATGCTCGTCTAATTCAATATAATTGGCATTCTCTTCCCATGTGGGGCATTCATATTGAAAATGACTAAGTTTATGACATCGATAGCATTCTACAGTGGCTTTATTAATAACTTAATGCCCACTTCCTCGACCTATTCCTCTGAAGTTACCTCTGTCACGCTCTATTCCTCCATTTCTTTCATTCACAATCACTTTCAAGGCTTGCTCTTCTCCATTACTCCTGTGAAACTTTTGTTCATGCACAATGAGTGAACTTTGCGATTCATCGATTGTGAGTGCATCAATATCCTTAGATTCTTCGATCGAGACAACTACATAATTGAATTTTTCAGTCATGGTTCTAAGGATCTTCTTCACGATTGTGACATTTTTTATTTGTTCTCCATTTATCCTCATCTTGTTAGCTACTGTCATAACAAGAGCAAAATATTCAGTAATGCTCTCACCTACCTTCATTTCCAGAGTTTCAAACTCTCTCCTCAAAGCTTGAAGAACTGAGTGCTTCACCCTAGCACTTACTTCGAATTTCTTCTTCATCGAATCCCAGATCTTCTTAGTAGTGTCCTTTTCCAATATGGTTTCCATAATGGTTCTGTCAATTGCTTAGAAAAGATAGTTCTTCACCTTAAGATCCTTCAGTTTTAGCTCCTCAAGTCTCTTTTCTTGTGCCTCTGTCATGGCTACTCCTGCTGGCGGTTCCTTATACCCTATCTCAATCAAACTCCGGTATTCCTTGGACCTTAAAAAATTTTCCATAAGCATGCTCCAATGGTCATAATGACCATCAAAACATGGAATAGCTGGTTGGACGAAAGAGCCTTCACTTGTCATTTCTCTCGAGCTCTTCTGTTTTAAGTCTCTTATGTTTGCAAGTCAATTGAAAGGTTGTGGCTTTCTTCTCTCTCAGGCCTAGTGGATGCTCTAATACCACTTTGTTAAGCACAGTTAAACGAAGCTATGTAGAAAGTTAACAAAATGGAGCAACTGACTCTCTATTTTATTGAAATGCAGACTTGGCTATATAGTCATTTATAACTCTTAACTGAAAGATAAAAAGTAGCACACAATAGCATCCACTTTGCTACGTGTTTAACAACATGGAATATTTTAAAATAAACTGCACTCCTAAAAAATTAAGACTTATTCAACTAAAAACAAACTAAGTAAAATGAAAAATCCTGACTTTAAGAAACAAACTTCAAACAGACTTCTTCAATTTTTAGGGCTCAGGTGATTTCTAAAATGTGATCTTTATACTTGTTTTTCAAGCTTTGAAAGCAGGATGGAGTATCTTACTGTGCGTTGAATTCATCCAGCTTGACCTGTGTAATGTGAGGCGAAGATAGGTGGTTGATAATGGGGGAAGCATAGCGTGGACCAATGCTAAGTTATTCTTTCATTTACTTTGCTTTTGTAGTGCTGCTATCACTTTTCACTTGGCACCTAGGTTGGGACTTGAGTCAGGCGTGAAAAGAGAAAAGATGGGAATAACCTGGGTCTTGTTATTCATCAAGTGGGAGTGGAACCAGAAACGCTTGCCATGGTGAATTTGGTCTTATTGTCGTAATGTTGTTGATGGCCAGAGCATATTCCATTCAAACCCTTTTTAATTTGTTTAAAACATTATTAATTACACGTAAATAAAAGCTTAAGTGGTAATATATATTTAGATACTGTGTAGCTCAACTTTAGTTAGGAGCACCTAAAGCTGTAAATTGGTAATATATATTTATTAAAGACAAAAAATTTCAACTATTAACGTACATATCAGGTACCAATTATTAAATCTATACCATTCATATAAAATTATACACATCCAACGGCTAGAAATATGAGGTTCATGGACCTTCCAAAGAGGTCCATATTAAACGTGGCATTGGTTTAACAGAAGATGCTAATTTGGACTCAATAAGTTTAGGTCTATTTATAAATTTTATTTGACAGTATCTATATATAAATTTGAGCGTATATAAATATTATTAGTTGAAATTTATAAATTTTTTATATTTACAGTTATTTGTATAAAAATAATAATAATCTAACTAAATTTTTGTACAAATTTAAATATTAATAATTAAAATTTATAAAAATTTAACTTTAATCTGAGTTATTAATTTATTTTAATAATAATTCATGGTTAAAACAAATCAATGGTCCAAAACCAAAAAAATTGGGTCCATATTGACTTTCCCTACTTTAATTGGCAAATTTATGTGGCCACTCTATTCAATCCAAAACAAAAAATAAAAAAAAAAAACAAAAAATCGAAACAGTGCGGTGCTCTTTGTTTGAGGTCTTTGCTCAACTTTAGCCCACGGATTAAAAAGAAAAAGTTTAGTTCACTATATGTGGCTTTGAATAGGGGTGCTCATAATCGGCTAGGACGTGTTTAATTTGACCCAAACCTCATCTATTATTTTTTTGGGATCATTTTTTTTGACTTAAATCTGACCAGTTATGACTCAATTAATGATTATATCAAGATTAGGCAAACTTAATATTGACATAAAATATATAAATTTAAATATTATATATAATAAGTTATAAAATTTTAAAAATAGAAAACTAAATTAAGATATGTTTTTATAAAAAAATTACATCAATACATAAATATTATCATATTATATAAAAGATATTAATTTAAGTTAAGAATTTTATAATTTATCACTATTTTTTTAAAATAATTTGTGACATCAAATTGGGCTGGAATCAGCCCGAACACAACCCAATAATATGTCGAGTCTAATTCTCAAAACCAAAATCTAACTCAATTATCTTTGAGTATAGCCAAGCCAAGTATTGAGCAGCCATCTTTGAATGTCACCTAAAGAAACTACGGGAAAAAAGAGAATTATTATAAAAAAAATTTCCATTTTAGTTTATTATATAATTGTTCTCTTATTAAAGCATGGTTACTCCATGTAATAAAAAATGTGGTAATCTTTTATAAAATCTGATGAGTAAACTAATTGTATGTAGATAGATCTTAAAAAATTAAGCCTAGCTACAACGTCTGATTCAAAATAATAATAATAATAATAATTAATCAAGTTATACTAATTACGTGATTTGATTTATCAGTCTTTATCATTCTTTTTCTTTTTTGTGGAAAAAAGCTTAAGACAAGGGGAAGGATATCTTCTCATTTTAAGGTTAAGATAAATTATTAATCTCAATAATATTTTATATTGAGATTATAAATCTCTTATCAATAAGGATCGTTGAATTTAAACCAAATTATGTTGTTGTCATAATGTGAGCAAAAGTTTAATGCCCACCCTTATTAGCTCTATGTCTATCATCTTAGTTTAGCTTGAGTTTTTACAAACTCTACACTTTCTTTTTTCAGTCTCGTTATTTGTTTAACTAAAATATGTTTAATTTTATTTAATTTATTCACAAAATCATTTTATATATCCTGAAAATGTTAGTCGCATACAAAATAATTTGACATCTCTCACACATTAATATACGATATAAATACGATATACATATTTTGATGTACATAAAACATTCCCTTCCTTTTTTTTCTTCACTCTTGTTTTCGCAATAGCAACTATAAAACCTGGCCCACATATTCTTAATTTCACTTCCCTCAGCCCGACAGGGTAAACACACAGCTTTTACTTCCCAAAATATCAACTGTTTTTTACATCAATAATTGATAACGAACACACACAAAGTTCCCGTGAGAAGTCTTTAATTAGCTTTGAACGGTGAACCATCTATCAATTCAACACAAACGGCTATAACATTAACTAAGCCTCACAAACGTAAATTAAAGCCCAAGTTTCAACAATCCAACTAGCGGTGGACCTCATATGAAGCTTGCCAACCCGACAAAGCAACATGTTCATGCACATTTTATAATTTTATTATTCCATATTACCAAATATATTCAATTAAAACAAACTACCCTCCTGGCTCATCATTCTGAGTTCACTTGGTTACACTGATATAGAAAAAGCAAGCTACTCATGGAAGCTTTGTGGGACTTGGAAGACAAATTGAAGCTTTCAACACGAGGTGCTATTCTTCTACTAGCTTGTGCAACCTTTGCAGTTGTTTGCCTTTGCACTGTATTTATACTTAAAAGGAAAGCCAGTAATAATAAGATTGTGCACCAAGAGGGTGCTACAGATGAGGATGAGACTACTACCACCACTACTGCTACTACTAATACTACTACTACTCCTACAGAATGGCCAAATTGTGGGTGGATTCCAGTGCCAAATTGTGGGTGGATTCCAGTGAAGAGGGTGCTGATGGGGTCAACGCTGTGGAGCAGGGCAAGCAAATTGGAGGAGAACATTGGATGGCAGAAGGAGAGGGGATCCCCACTGCTCGGCTTACAAAGGCATGGTCTTGAAAGTGGATGGCAAAGCCATAACTCGGCATCAGCAGTGTGGCAAAGACCAATACTGAGAGGGGAGAAGTGTGAACTACCAAGGTTTAGTGGCCTCATTCTATATGATGAAAAAGGGAGACTGCTTCGTGATTCTGAGAACGAAACTCATTGCAATGAAACTTCAAAACAGGTAATCAACTAACACCTAAGCACTCATTATATAGAATAGTGAAATTCATTCATGCAGATAAGATAATTTGACTCTTCCTAAGTTCCTATGGACACCATTAATTTAAGACTACTCTAACAATAATGGGCAAGGTAAACAATGACCCAAGAGCTATTTGGTGGCCAACCCAGCATCAAGTAAAGCCAATGCATGCACTTCAGTCTAGGCAATTGTGGGATAATCTCTTATGGATCTTTATTCAGCTTGTTGCCCGCAGGCAGTCAAACTGAAGATCAATATATAACATCAAACTTCAATAAATAAAACATGCTTCTGAAATAACTTGTATGTATCTGCCTACTACATCTGATGAACTTGACCTCAACTCAAATAATGCCAGATTAGATCGGTACCAACAACTGCAGCAATGGTGCAACATGCCTTTCTTGCAACAGTACCATTTTGAAGCATGGTGCACCTCCCAAATGAATGCATAAATATACAAAAAGTTTGAACTTATTCATAATCCCGACTTCTCTTCACTCTCTAGGATGCAACAGTAATTGCTCCAAGAAATTGAATCAAATAGGAATGTTGCCAACTCCAGATTCAGATGACATTTTTGCTGCAACTGTTTATTTCTAACTTTGATTCTGTTTTGTGCAGGAAAAAACAGCTGTTACAATGAGAACTACTCTTAAAGATTTACTGTAGTAATTATGCTACTGGGTTTTCCTTTTTTTGTAAGTTGTAACAGATAGACATTGAGGTTTTACAGTAATGACATGATGTGATCCCGTTTAAATATGCAATTATCATGTCACAAAATTGCAGTTTTTCCCTAGCACTCCATAATGCATTTTCCATTTCAATTGTAATAGTTTCCAAAGTGGATGAAACCCTTCCTTCTCTTTTTCTATTATTTATAAACAGACATGTTAGTAACTACAACTTATAGGCAGCAGCTAAACCAAAAAGAGAAAAGAACATAAGAAAGTTTAGGGCCATCTGGAAAATATGGAAAAAGACACAAAATGGTATTCACTTCAACTAACATGTCATCAAGTAGGAGATCATTAATCAAAAAATTTGCCAATTTAATACTTGATTTACAGGGAAGCATATTTTGATGAAGATTGTCAAATCTTAACAGTTAACACTATTCCTTTATGGTGCTTCCCTTCAGTTACCTAACCTTACTTTTAACAATATTTTAACTGCATAATTCAAGCTCACATGCAATTCGGCTATAAATTCTACATTAGCATTGTATCAAGATATCTAGTTCCAGAATAATCTTCCTGCAATAAAGGGTTGTCCGTTAGACCATCAACTATTGACCCCCAACCCCACAAATACACAACCGGAAAATTTTAGCTACATGTGATATCTGAGGTAGGTTAATTGAAGAAATGATAACATTGCCAATCAATAATTCAAAAGCAAGTAATCTAAGAAGTAATGACAGCACTCAAAAACATGATCCGAGATTAAAATGGAAAGGCAACTAATTTTAAAGTTATCTTGAATGTGGATAAACTTAACATTGTGGTTAGATGATCTTGTCTTCAGAAAATTGATGTTATTGCAAGAGAGGAAACATTTATCACTATGCTGGTAGAGAAGAGATTGAATACGTAAAGTAAGAAGTTTAGGAGTTTTGATTGGTACTATTTTTAGATTTAAGGATTCAAGGTGGAAATTAACATCATCCTCTGATTGTAAAGATTTCATCCACTCATTTCATGAAAATCATCCATTCTTACATAGTAAAAATAACAAGTAGACAAAAGGCAACTCCATAAATGGAATTAAAATATCATGAAAGGACTAATTGAAATATCCCCATAAATTGGAATGGAAACACTTCATTTATCAAAACCATCTATTCACTCAATCAACTCAAGGAAAAGATTTCATACATCTCATACATAAAAGAATGTACATGGCTAATTTCAGAGAACCACCTCAATGACTGTGAAAGACCAGAAATCTTAATCACAACTAGTGTATTTGTCTTTAGCTTCATTTTGTCAGCTGTACTGATCATGCATAAGACACTATCAAGGGTTCTCTGGAGTCTTCACTAGATGAACTCTTATAATATAAGTATAATATCAATTGTATCATTCCCAAAAGGGTTCCTATCCCATTTGGTACCTACAAAATCAAACACAAAATGTAGGTACATGTTATGTTATATTACAAATATAAGCCAACAAAATACACATTTGAAAATAATGGGTATTTCAAGAAGAAATATAAAAGAAATGAGCTGAGCTGAAAGGAATCTTACATAAATGAAGGCATCACCACTGAGCAATCCATAAAAAAAGAAGGAGGCACTCATTAGGAAGGTAGAAAGCGAAAGAAAAAATGGCATAAACTCAACACTCCTCGTCCGGATGACCAAATTCTGGGAAATATATATTAATAAATATGTAAATAAATTCATCAAGCTAATAGATGCAGAAACTTGGAACAACTCAATATTTAGATGGATATCTAGGAAATGACAAACTTACAATTATAAACAACGGAGAGGCAAACATTGAAATGAGAGAAGCACAACTCAAGAATCCCACAAACATCCGGCGGGTTATACTATCAGCTATTTGCAAGCTCCCAACTAGTATGATTGCAAATATGCCCAAAACTGCCAGCAGTAATCCAAGCATTCTCACCTATGAAATGGCAGTTTAGAGTGTGACAGCTTAGAAATGAACCAATGTGAGTTGGGCATTTACCATATTATAATAAGTTTCCAATAGTATCAGAAGAATAACCTTTTTTGCTTTCTCAGCATACATCAAGAAGAGGATTATGTACACAAGCTGAAAAGCTGCTCCAATTGAATTAACAGTTGTAACCAAAAGATTATCAGGTGATATCAGAGGCGTGCCATACCACAAGCAGATCATGCAGCTCAAGAGAGAATAAATATATGGCAACCCTGAGAACATTTCTGTTGACCTATTTCTGATAATTCTCCTAAATGTGGGTCTAGAATTCAGAACAGAACCAGAGTTAATAATGAAGAAATAAACAGCAATTTCTTCTGAGCTCAGTTACTTTTAAAAAATCCACTAAGAAACTTACATGGGGGATACGAACAACCCAAAAGCAAAGATGTTCCCTGCAAATAAGCAAGTATATATTGTGATCAAGATAAAGACTAATCTCCTACCTTATGGTATTTGTAAAGATGGGTTCTTTTGTTCATCAAACAAAATTCCAAAAGCAAAGTTTTTATTTTGTTGTTGTAATCAAAAAAACAAAAACAAAAAACTCAGAAACTGGGAGAAAGAGAAAGTACCAGCAACTCCAGCTGCATCCTTGCCAACTTCACAGATGGAATAAGCATCAAACAGAGACATCAATCTTCAAACAACAATTCCAGACAGACAAAACCAAAGTTAACCAAATGAAACCAAACCCACCAATTTTATAACGACAGAAAGTTGATAACGAAATTTGAGACACGCACTCTGTGCTTTCTCTCACTATCCTCTCTCTCTCTCTCTCTCTGTAGAGTCTTAATTACCCACGTTTGCTAAAAGGTTTCTCTCTCTAATATCTTGTGACTGCTATGCTGTCAGCTCAGGACTCAGTGCTTTGCTTAAAGCCTCAACCCCTTATTTATGATTGACCGTACCACTGTAGCAAAACGACTTGGCAAAGAAAAGGCTTTTGAGCCACGGAAACTGAACCAAATTACATTCGTAAATGTAGATATTTTTCATTATTTCCACAAGTTGATTGTAACTTGATGCAACCAAAAAAAAAAAAAAAGGTCAGGAAAAGATGTTTGCAGAAATTATATAAGATATCTGTCTAAGTTAGATAATAAGTGCGTGATCATTTCAACTCTTTTTAGTAGGGTAATGAGAAAAAAAATATTACAGTGAGATTAGGATTTATTTAATCTAAATATCTTATATGAAAATATTTGAGATAGTTTGGATCGCTAAAAGAAATATTTTAATCAAATTAAATTATTGTGCAATTTGATAGGGGTGAATGGAAGTTTGTATATCAGTGAGTTCACTTAACTTCACAGATGGACCCAAAAAAAATTGGGTAACGGGAGAAGTGTAAGAAAAATTTCTTTTACTTCATGTGATAAAAAATAGTGTACTGAAATTTATTAATGATAAACTTACACTGTAGTAATAAAAAGAAAATTGAAATTGAGTGGGAGTAATCGTCCCCACATTGTTACACATGAGTCTGTTCACGTTTAAGTTGTGTGTAATCTATTTGAATACATTTAATTTTTAAAATAAGTATTTATATTTAAAAAATATATTTGGATATCATTTTAAAATATTTTAAAAGTTAAAAAATGATTTAACAACTTATTTTAGAAATTAATAATAACAAATTTTTAAAATAAGTGAAAAAAATAAGTTGTTTAAATAATAATAGTTATTAGTATAAATACTTTTTAAATATTATATCTAAATACAAAATAAATTTTTCTATAAAAATAAACTCTCTTTAAAAAACTTTAAAATAAATACTTTTTCATAAATGTATTCAATTAAACCCAATCAATTACAATATTAATTAATCAAATTAATTGAAATTATTTATTAATTAATTATAATAATTTTCTATCAATTAATATTATAATTCATTTAATGTACTCAACTTAAATATATTATATTTATACAAAATTTTCCTGCGTGTCTGTGACTGGATCGTTGTCGATAGTGTGTGTTGAATCTTCTGGAGTTCAATCAATCTATTTAGACGCTGAGCTGTCAGGATTAGGACAAGTGGGACCCAAATAATTTTACGGACATAAGAACAAAAGAAACATTATTCACATGTTCGTCCTGAACCCGTTATACGCATTGATCATTATAAAATAGGATTAATTATGAGTTTAATTTTAAGGATAAATTACATTAACTTTTATAAAGTTTATTCTAATTACACCTTATATTTTTTCTTTATTTTAAAAATTATCTTATTTTTTTAAGTTTATATTATCATTATACCTATCTATGATGTCTATTTATATTAAAAAAGTTTATATAAGTGTACAAACAAAAAAAAAATATCCTGTGATTAAGCTATATCTCAAGAGAAATTAATATAATTTATCTTAATTTTAATATATTATTAGTGTAAAAAATTTTACTATCAATTAATCACATATTATAATATATGTAAATTTTAGTATAATTATTATAATAATTAAATATTTTTAATAATATCACAATGTATAATTAAATGACAATAAAAAATATTTTACTTTATACTAATAATATTTAAAATTAAATCCATTAAATATATCGGTCACACTTGTGTACCCAATTCTTACTCCCACCCCATAATTTATTTTATAATAAAGCATAATTAAAAATAATTAAAAATTAATGAATATCCCATTACTTTCACGAGTAACAAACAGTGTATTGTTATTTACATACATAATTTTATATTTATATATATTTTTTATTTGATTATAGTTAGTTTTATATTAACTTTTACATAGTTACACTTTTTTTATTACACATATTTTAATTAATTTATCTTTTAAATTTAGTCAAAAACAAATCATTCATATGAAATTTTAAAAATTTATAAAAAAATTCTTACAATTTAACTTAGAAAATTATTCTTATCTAAAATTTAAACATATAATTATACATTTATTCATACATCGTATACTTACTTATAATTAAGCCAACGCACCTCCTCTCTATTTCTATCACCTTTACCTAAAGGTGAGGTGATGTTTTTCGTATAAAATATCTATCCAGCATTATTGTATTGTAACAAATGTACGAGTTAGGGATACCAATTGATTATTGTTTCGTCACGCTATCCTCGTCATTGACTAGATATATAGATTAGAGATGATAAAATTACTCGTAACTGCGAGGATATGTAGGGATTATTCTTTATAAGGTGATAGATAAATGGAAAATAATTTTTGTCTAAACCAAATATATTTATTGTATGTTTACCATATATTTATATGAAAGAGATATTAAATCAGATTATATGTTATTGTAACTTTTTCGTAGAATATAAAATGAATTTATGAGAGAGTTAATAAAAGTTAAAATATTTTAGTTGGATGAATAACGTATTTATAGATAAATACTCATTTAATAAATGGAGGTGAAAATAGAGATTATAATACTTATTTTGTGAGTATTTATAAATTTATTAAGTATATTTTTTCATCTAATATATATCATATAATATAATTTTTTTTAAAAATAAGATAAAAATATATATTTTTATTATTTTAAAATACCTTTTTTATTAAATAAATTCATAATGATAAAATTTATTGAAAAAATATATACTATTTATATAATAATTATTTATGTAAACTAATTATTATAAAATATAATTAAATTTAATTTGTTATTTATGATATTCTTTTAATTTTGTAAGAATCTTTGATTATTAAACAAAATTATAATATGCATGTTAAAATTTTTTTTTATTTTTTTTATAATTTTTAAAATTTTATTTTAAATTATTAACTATCCACAAATATTCGTGAATATTCTCGTACTCAAAAGATCACAAATAAATACCCATGACAAAGATAGGAACAAGAGTGGGAGAAACACTACCCACCTCGGCCTATTTTCACCCCTAATATGTACTATGGTGACTTTTTGACTTGTAGAGCTGCAAATGAAAATTTTATTTGTTTATTTAGTCTATGTCAAAAAATATTTATCATACAAGTGCAAATTTAATAATAAAAAGGTGAAAGTCTGTTTCATAATCACGATTTATGAATTTTTTTATTTAAAAAAAATAGTTAAAAATAGTAAGAGATAACCACGACTTACATGGGTCGTAGGATTAAAGTTATTTTTTTATTAATTTTAACCTTTAAAAAAGAAAAATGCTTATTATACATTATTTATAACTCACATTTTCATATTAGAGAGTATATATAACAACAACAACAATTAAGCCTTTTCTCACTAAGTGGGATCGGTTACATGGATCAAACGACGTCATTGTGCCTTATCATAAATCAAGTCTTCAGACATGCTATTCAGATCTAAATCTTTTTTAATCGTTTCACCTATAATCTTTCTTGATCTTCCTCTACTTCTAGCTATTGGGCTATTATCTACCTGATCTACTCTTCTTATAGGGGCTTCTAAGGGTTTTCTCCTTACATGTCCAAAACACCTAAGGCGAGATTCTCTCATCTTTTCCACAATAGTCCCATACTTTCTCTGTGCATTCATTCCTAATCCTATCTTGTCTTGTATGGACACATCCAACGCAACATTCTTATATCCGAACTCTTATGCTCTTGTTGGCATTTTACCGCCCAACATTCAGACAATATCGCGAGTCTTATAGTAATGCGGTAAAATTTACCCTTAAGCTTGAGAGGCACTTTTCTATCACAAATAATCATGAGACTCCTCCATTTCATCAATCCAAATTGAATCTTATGGTTTACATCTCTCTCTCTCTCATCATTTTGTATGATAGATCCAAGGTACCTAAATTGTGTGACTTGTGGTATTGTATGATCTCCAACTTTCACTGCTTTAACACGCCTATTGAACTTACATTTCATATACTCCGTCTTACTCCTACTTATGTTCTTCCAAAGTTCGTCTCCATAGCTCTTTCCCATTTGTTTCCTCTTTCGACTCTCCAACTAAGATTATATCATCTCGCAAAAAGCATTTGTGGCAATATGCAATAGTCCAAGACCAAGGTAAAAAAATATGGACTCAAAGCTGACCATTGGTGCAGTCCTATAGTTATAGGAAAATCTTCTGTGGCCCCACCCTGTGTTCTCACACTAGTTTTAGCCTCATCATACATATCTTGGATTGCTCAAATATAGGCGATAAAAACCCCTTTCTTCTCCAAAGCGTTCCACATGACCTCTCTCGGTACCCTATCATAGGCTTTTTCCAGATCAATGAAAATCATGTGTAGGTCTTTTTGCTTCTTCCGATACCTCTCCATTAATCTTCGTAGAAGATAGATTGCTTCCATGGTTGACCTCCCAGGCATAAAACCAAATTGATTCTCTGAAATATGAGTCTCTTGTCTTAATCTCCATTCAATTACTCTTTCCCATAACTTCATGGTATGATTAGCTTAATTCCTCGAATTTGCACAGCTATATCTCCTCATTCTTATAAATAAGGGTTAAAATTCGTTTGGCATTTTCTTAGACCTTATTATCTTGTTAAATAGCTTTGTAATCCAACTTATACCTTTCTCTCCTAGGTACTTCCATACCTCTCCTCAATAGGTATATTATCCGGTCTGATCGCTTTTTCATTATCCATCATTTTCAATGCTTCTTTTACCTCAAACTCCCTGATTTTACGATAAAAAGTTTTATTTTGGTTCTCCTTTCTAGTGTTTAGAATGTCTGAGTCCCCTAATGTCACATGTTTCTCATTAAATAACTTGTGAAAATAATCATTCCATCGATTCTTAATGTCTTGTTCTGTAACTAAGACTTTACCTTCTTCATCCTTAATGCATTTCACTTGATCCAAGTCTCTTGTGTTCCTTTCCCTATTTTTAACAAGCTTATAAATATTCCTATAAATAGATGGTAAATTATATAAAGATAAAATGATATAAATATATATTATACTAATATATGCTAGTTTGAGTGAAATAGACTTATATTCTTTAAGCATTTAGTTGTGGGTTTGATATTTAAATTTATGTATATAAAAATAATATTATTAAAAAAATTTATTGTTTAAATGTCTAATTCTTAAGAGATCAATCTTTTATATATCGAATAAAATATTTTATAGAAAAATGTATTATATGATTATTCTTCAAAAAATAGTAAATAATTTTTTATAGTTAAAATAAAAAAATTACATATGTCGTGGTTTTAAACCAGGACTTGTATGCCACAACTTTTGATTATGAATTTTTTTAATTAAAAATAAACTCACAAGTCATGATTTACATTTTGTACTATAAAATTTGCACTTATTTAATAAGTATTTTATTACTTACATCAAACAAGGAAATAAAATTTTTATTTACACCTCTTCGGTCAAAAATTCAGACTGTGGTACATGCTACATACAATACGAATATTCTATGTATTCTAGAAGTGTTTATTGGAATGCATTGATCATTGTGAATATTATAATAATTATAATAATTATAATAATTTGACGTCCTTTTTATTGGTAGTATATAATCTTTTTTAATAATAATAAATCATTAAATTTAAACTTTAATCTTAATTTTATACATATGTACAAACGAACTCCTCTGATTCAAAAACTTATATCTTAACTTGGTAAAATGACATGCTTCATTTTATCAGAAAAAAAATTATTATTTGAACAAATAATTGGGCGAGTCATTGTTTAAATATTTAATTATATTTTAAGAGATTAATTTTTTATTTATTAAATAAAAATATTTTGAAAAAATATGTATTATATTACTATTCTTCAAAAATAGTAAATAATTTTTTATATTTAAAATAAAAGAAATTACATATGTCGTGGTTTAAACTTTTGAATATGGTTGTAAGCCACGACATACATTTTGTAATGTAAAATTCGTACTTATTTGATAAATATTTTATTACTTACACCAAACAAGGAAATAAAATTTTTGTTTGCACCTCTTCGATTAAAAATTCGGACTGTGGTACATACTGCATACAATACGAATATTCTATGTATTCTAGAAGTGATCATTGGAATGTATTGGTCATTGTGAATATTATAATAATTATAATAATTTGACGTCCTTTTTATTGATAGTATATAATCTTTTGTTAATAATAACAATTCATTAAATTTACACTTTAATCTTAATTTTATACATATGTACAAACAAACTCCCCTGATTCAAAAACTTATCCAAAAAAAGAAAATATTATTTGCACAATTTTTATTTTTACCAATCATTATAATTTTCACTTTTGATTATTTGGTGAAAATCTCTTCACGTTAAAAAATGCGGATAATGTAAAACCTTTTACAATGTGTATGTATATAATTGTTGAAAAAAAAAATACTGGGTGTCTTATCTAAAGAGGGAAAAAAAGAACATGGACTGCAGTTACTAACCTTTTCTTTTTACAGCAAATGATCTGGAGAGAAAATGAAAAGAAAGAAAACAGAAAAAAAGGAAAATGAGGAGAAAAATCTATCTTTTACTTGGATGAAAAAAATTGGAAAGAAAGAAAATAAAAAATATTTCTTTTTCTTGCTTGATTGAAAAGAAAAGTAAAAAAATATTTATATAACCATAATAAATTACTTATGTGCGCTTAATACAACTCAATATAATTATTTCTCATAAGACAAAATTGTCACTTTAAATAAAACCTATCATTCTCTCAAATTTTCTCCCCAAATGTGGAGAAAAAATATTTTGGTGGACCTCGTGTCTATTTTTTCTCTTCTTCCTATTTTCTCTCCACGTTAAAGTAAGAGAAATCCAGTCAAATCTACTTATTTTTTATCCTTTAATTTTATTTCTTCCCATTTTTTCTTGAACCGAGCAATGGATAAGAGAAATACTCGTTGATACGAATCACATTTCGTGAAAATGACGTACGAATAGAAAGAATATGTTTGCGTTCTATAAATCAACTCCCTAATAAATTTGTATGCAGTCCCTCAAACAATTTATTTATTTTTCCGTTATTATTCTTCAATCACGTCATTTAACCTTCATAAAAACTTATTGGATTATATAACATAAGTCTTTTTTATAATTTTGATATTTTTATCATAAATAGTGTATACACTTTTTTTTATATTTTTTTAATATCATTTATTATACTTATTTTTTATCACTTTCTCTTACTTAATTATAACATTTAAAAAATATGAATAATAATACACTTTTTTTAAAAATATAAGACTATCATTTTTTTTAATATTGAAATCAAATATAATATTTTCAGTACAACGGGAACCGGGTTGAGAAAGGGAAGACTAATGTGGAATCACTATTACATATATTAAAATATCACTCGTACGATATATGAAATTATAAAAATTATTTTAAAATAACATATAGTAATTATATTATTATTATAAAAAATATTTATAATTTTTATAAATAATTATGTGTAATATAAAAATTTTAAATAGAAATTTAAATAATTATTTTATTTTTTAGACCATCAAATATTAATTTTATATATAAAATTTTAAAAGTATTTTAAAAATTTTAAAAATGGTTAAAATGGTATTTTTAACTTTAAGAACTGCAACTGTTGTCAACTTTCTTAATTTTATTTTTATATATTATAATATGATTTGACATTATAATAAAAATATTTTTATTTTATAAAAAATATAAAAAAATATTTCATATACATATATATTGATTTATTTTATGACATCAATGTTTTTTCAAAATTATCTCAAATAGCATACAAATTTTCTATTATTTAAATCCGCAAATTCAATGACATGTGTCCTTTTTTATTATTTTGAATTTGTATGTGTTTTTAACGACAATATGTATTTATTTCATATTTATGGTATTTCACTCTATTATAATTATGTTATTTGTCTAAAAATTTTAGTATTCTAATATTTTATTATATCTAGTTAATTTTTTAGTATATTTATGGTAATTATTTGTTTAAAACAAACTACACTTTAAAGAAGTTAAATCTTTTTATATTAACTCGTGCAACGCACGAGGTATAAAGCTAGTATTATAAAGTATAATAGAGATACTCGTATTTAAAATTTAATAATTATATTATTTGATTTTATTTTGTTTGTTTATAATAATGTTTAAATGATTGCTATTTTTTAAAAATGAAAATATAAAAATTATGAAAGGTTGAAAATATGAAAAGTTGAGAAAAAATTAATAGGAGAGATGAAATTTTGAAAAAGATATAATTACAAGGGATTAAAGAAATTAAAATTTAAATAAAATAGCACATGGTAATTATAATAGAAGAACTTTTATATAATAGTATAAAAAATAATTCAACCTCTATTGAAAACTTAAAAATGCATAAAAGTTCATCTTATCATGTATTAACCAAAATCTTTGTTTACTATAATCTTATATATATTTATAAAAATTCTGATGCATCTTATACTAATATTATTAGTATAAATAAAATAAAAATATATTATCAATAATATGTAGGAATTAAATAAAACTATAAATATTATTTAAATATTCTTTTCATTAGAACTTTCGAGATTAAAATTAAAAGTCAACAGAATTGATATACTTAAACGGTACTTTAATAATATATACTTTTATTTTTATCTATTTAAGGTTAAAATATGTAATAAAGTATATATTTATTTAATTTATTAAAAATTAAAACAATTTAATTGCTATGTTATAAAAATAACTATAAAACAACTGAAATGTTTAAAAAGTTGAAAAATCACAAAAGTTATAAAAGGAAGGAAATGAAAAGTCAAAAGAAAAAACAAAATGAAGATATAATTAAAAAAATAAAAATCTAGGAAAAATATCATGCGACGATTTTAGTGGAAAAACTTTAGTATATATTATAGATAGATAAATTATAGATTATATATAGATAGATAAAATAAATTAAAAATCAACACACTAATTTCTCCGAAAGATGAGTTAACTACTATAATAACTAGACACAAGGATTAAATACGTTGACTGGGGCCTGAAATATCAGGTGTCTTCCTTTTAATCATCCAAGATATTTGTTATTAAAGGTAGAGTAACTCTTAAGCAGTGAAAAAACTTGTAATGTGTAAATAGCATATGTTCATAGTTGAATGCATTGAGGAGATATATTCAAACTAACTAACAAAGCATTTATAGTCCAATACAAAAAAGAAAAAACAAATGTATGAGTGAATTTTCTATTAATTTAAGTATTTGATCATTCGACAAAAAGTATTGAGTTTGATTTTTTTTTATTGGTAATCTTTTATTAACATACTATCTTTAAATATTACTATAATATTTTCTTAATATTTGTAATATATTTTAATTTTAAAATGAGACAATTTTCTAGTTATAAAAAAATGAGACAATTTCTTTATCCCTAATATTAATAAAAATAAAGAAAGACTTTTGCCATTTGCATACTAATGAATTTTAATCACTATTTAACAAATAAAGTTAGTGACAATGTTTTCAATTAATTGCAAAATATGTAAAATGTGATTCTTCTCTCGCTTTTCGCAGTCTATCTTATTATTATTATTATTGATATGATATTTGTGATATATAGGAAATGAAGAAACAAATAGAAAATGTTTCATCAACTCCTTTGTTTATGAAATGAAATGTTTTTCATTTAAATTACTCATGAAGTAATTGTTTTGTGGCACGCATATAGAAAACATCTTTATTTTTTAAAACCTTTCCATTTATGTTTCAAATTTCAATTGCTTATAAAAGTTTCCTAGATCTACAAATTTTAGTAAGACTTTCATACATCTGATTTATTATCAAACATAATTAATACGATCTTGTTTTTCAATTATTTTTCCATTTCTTTTTCTCTTTTTAAACTCTTTTTAATTTATTTTCCAAATTCCACTTCAGGTATTGAGCCCAAGCAAAAAGCGAGAATTAGGGATGGCAATTTTAAGAAATACCCGAAAATATTGATTGAACCAATGAGAGGAAGTACACATTCGCAAGTCTTTTTGGTAATACCTTGTTGACCTTCTCAATGGTTCTGTCACCAATTCTTGCTAATACCCATCAAATTCCTCTTCAAATATAAATACCCATTTAAAGATATGTTTCGTTAATAAAGCATAGGTGTTGTGAGGATTGATATGGGGATATGCTCATAGAAAATCACATCTCTTGAGACAAAAAGCTCTTTTATTATTTAAATCAAGCAATACAAGACACCCTTGGTCCCCAAAATTTTATATAAATATTTTATATAAAATTATTAAAAAAGACTTAATTATATAAATTAAAATATTATAAAGTTATATAAATTAAAAGTATTTTAGGTGTTTGAAATTATTTTTAAATTAAGTTGTGTTAGATAAATTTTAAAAAATTATAATATTATACTTTTTTTACATTTTTTATTTTTTTATTTTATTTTTTTGATTTTTTTATAATTTATTTAGGTACTTATGTCTATGCATGGATATCCCCATGATTAATTCATAAGGCTCAAGATCTACTTGAGGAAAGATACATCAAAGCACCATACGGATATGGAAATTGTTCATGAACAAGGAGAATTTGACAAGTGTCCTAAACGAATATTATTCTTCTTGAGGTAAGTGTAGATTTCAAACTGAGAGCTTGAGGCAAAAGCACTTTGCTCTACCACTAAATGGTCTGACCCATGCCCAAACCAATCATCTTCTCGATTTCTCGCTTCTTGAATTAAGCCCTAGCGAGAATGCTTTGAAATCTCATTAGTGAAAAATCGAGGACATGACATACTAGGAAGTTGCAATGAAAGGCAAAACACAAAAGAGCATAAATAAATTTTTAAATAAACTAATATAAGTGTGTGTTTGAAAAAGTTGTAAAAATTTAATTATGTTTAGTGTATAGACGATTTACCATGGGATAGCGATAAAAAAATTTGATTATACTTAATAATTGATATTTGTATAAATTTTTTTTGTTATAATCAATTATAATCAATTCATTTTTATACTTGGATGCATTTTCCACATATAAAGCTGATTTTAAGCAAATTTCCTTCATTTGGATGATATAATCGCCAGAAAAAAATTTTTGAATTAATCACTTTTATGCATTAAATTACTAAAAATAGGTATAAATGATTAAAAAAATTATTTGATTGAAGACAAAATGATATTTACATATCAAAATGTAAGAAATAATTTATAAGTTAAAATCATAAGTTTCAATTTTCAAAGACCTTCGGTTATGAAAATTAACTTTAAAAAATTTTATTTTACATTGAATTTTGTATAAAAGTTGAAGCTAATTTTACCAAACAATACTGGGTACTGATTGATTAAATGAGCCATGAAATACTATTACAACAAATTTTTTTCTCAAAAAAATTGTCTAATCACACTTGTTCTATACCCAATACATCCTTAGTAATTGATTATTGTATAAAAGTTTTTTGTTATAATCGATTTGTTTTATATTTTCTTGATGACAATTAGTAGTTGGTTACCGATTTTAACCATGGTAATGATTCGCTTAAATGATATAAAAAAAATGAATCACTTTTATACATTAAATTATTAAAATAGGTATAGAATGATTAAAAAAATTATTTGATTGAAGGACTAGGACAAAATAGTATTTACATATCAAAATGTAAAGAATAATTTATAAGTTAAAATAATAAGTTTTAATCTTTAACATTATAAAAATTAGTTTTAAAATTTTTTATTTTATCTTTATATTACTATAATATTTTCTTAATATTTGTAATTTTTTAATTTTAAAATGAGAAATTTCTAGTATAAAAATTAAAACTAATTTTATCAAATATGATTAAATCACTATTTATTCTAAAGTTATAATTTTTTCTCATAAAAAATTAATCATAATCTATGCCAAACACACTTTAAATAAACGGTTGGTTTAACAATGAGACACAAATCTATAAATTATATAAAATCAACGTCATCTTCTATTGATCTAAATCATCCAATACACAAACTATTTGGTATGCTATGTTTACTTAAGAAATTTTTTGGAGGATATTTTCAGTAAGACTATAGATCTGTTTTTAAAAGATTAATTCTTTTTTTCAAACAGCTTATTTTTAGAGGATTAAGTTATTTTGGTAAATAATTATTATATTTGGATAAAAAAACACAAAAGATTATTTTTAAAAAACTTTTACATAAAATTTAATGCAAAAAAATATAAATTTTTTTATAATCTAATAATCATAAGTTTGGAAAGATTGAAACTTATAATTTTAACATATAAATTATTTTTTATACTTTTATATGTAAATACTATTTTTCCTCAATCAAATACTTTTTGTAATCAAATTCTATACCTATTTTAGTAATTTAATGCATAAAAAAATTTATATCATCCAAAAGAAATCATATTAGTTTAAAATCACTTTACAATTTTTTCTATCTAAACATAAAAATGAATCGATTATAATCGATTATAATCAATTATAACAATAATCGATTAATAGCATAATTTATAATTTTCAGTTTTCCCAAACAAGTCCTAAGTGTGTGTTTGACAAGGATTTTTTTACTGTACAAATAATTTTTTTTAAAAAAAATTATTTGTACAGTATTATAACTTGTTTGGTAAAATCAATTTTAATTTTTGCATGAAATTCAATACAAAATAAAAAATTTTTGAAGCTAATTTTCATAATACTAAAAATTAAAGCTTATAATTCTAACTTATAGATTATTCTTTACAATTTGATATATAAATACTATTTTATCCTCAATCAAATAAATTTTTCAATTATTTTATATTTATTTTAATAATTTAATACATAAAAAAATAATTTTTTATACCATTCAAATAATTAGATTAATTTAAAATTAATTTTTTAACTAATGTATCTAAACATAAAAATGATTTGATTATAATTAATTATAATCAAAAATAATAAAAAATTTATATAATTATTAATTACTAAACATAATTAAATTTTTACAACTTTTTTAAATACACACTAAATGATTCGTATAATTACAAGCAAATTCAATGATGAAAAAACACACTCACAAAAAAAGATGAGCCATGTAGATGTGCAATTATAATTTTTCAAATGTTAATATTTGTTTATTCTTTTATGACCAGTCAAGTTTTAATGCTAAGATGAAATTGCTCAGCAATTTTGCATTTAGTTCATTTACATTATGGAATAATGAAGCTGACCAAACCTTGATTTGAGTTATGAAGAAAATGACAATTGATTTGTTATATCAATTGTACTATTATCATAAATTTTATTATTTTCACATGACAGATGACAGACTTTGTTTTTTTGCAAGTTTATTGGGCCTATTCCTGTGGCCTGAGCCTATACTCTGGCGGAAAACTGGGAAAATTTTCGAGTCATATATTGGGCTTGAGGAATTTTGCAGACAGCCAACTACTGCCCACTGTTCACTTTTTATTTTTCTTTAGAATTTTTGGTTTTAGTCCTTCATTTTGAAAACTTTAGGAATGAGTCCTCCAAATATAAATCTCTATATTTAGAATGAACAAATACATATTTGTTTATCATCAAAAGCTCTACCATATACACAACTTTCTTTAATCCAAAAATTCCACTTCTAAACACAATTTTTTTAACCCAAAAATCTCACCTCTAAACACAATTTCTATCATCCTAAAAACTCTACCTTTAAGCAACTTATTGACCCAGAGTACATCACTTTGACTCACGTTGATCATGTTTTAGGTTGATTAGTGGTGGTGGTTCTATGACAAAGGTGAAAACAAGGAGATTTGTCTGGGCTAATGATAGGGGCAATGGTGGAGTTTAACAAAAATTTTAGGAGGGGTAAAGTGAATGTTTTATATGAAATTTTTTTCCTTTTTTCCCTTTAGTAATTCTATTAAAAAATGTATCAAATCTTTTATTTTTCAGCTTTAGATCTTTTATGATAAAGTTTTCACCACCAAAATAACTTGAAATTTTTTATATAAGTTAACAAAAACTGCAAATAAAATAATAAATAAGTACTACAATAAAAAAGTTTTATATAATGAACACAAGAAATAATAAACAAAAAAAGATAAATCTTAATACTACAAGAGAAAGGGATATTGAGCCTCAGTTGTATTCCATCACTTCATTATGTCATCACTTTGGTTGTATATGATTGGTGACAAAAAAGAAATTATACCCTTAGTTATTACCAATATAAAAGTGTAATTTTGGTAAAATAATAATACATTAGAATGTGTCAATTGACTCATCTAGTGAATCTAGTCTCATCTTTACCAGGTAAAAAATAATTTAAGGAAGGTATAAAGTTACCTCATATTATTATGTTAATCAAACTCACATTCATGAAAAAAAAAGTAAATGATAAAGAGTAATACGACACAACGAGAATTTAGTCAAAATTTGAATAAAATTCAGCAAAATTTAAGAGTAATTATTGGATGAAATAAACAGGTAAGAGACACTCCTTTATCCAAGGGTTCATTCCAACTCATTTTATAAAAAATTTAGGTTAAATTTTTTTTATCTGTCTAACAATTTTCAATAATAAATGCATAATTAAAATTTTATTACTTAGCACAAACATTCGCGCACATGGCTCAATCTAGGTTTCTTTTGTTAATTTAAAAAAAAAAAAAAACAAGTGGAATCACCTTATAAAATCAAATGGAGGAATCGAGCTATAAAGTCGCATGTGTTATGCAGTATCTGTATATGTTTGTGAATGCAAGGTGGTGCGAGCATTACTCTATTTTTTGTTATTTTTATTTTGCATATTAAAAGAGCAAGCATTTGAAGCCAGTCCTAGTTTTTTCCTCTTATTTTGTGGTGTTTCTTTTTTTTTTTTTTGTGTGGTGTTTTGATTTTTTTTTTTGGTGTTTATTTAATTTGGAGGGGATTACGCTTCGTATCCTTTAGTAACAATTCTCTCAATATTCTTTCTTATTTCTCTTACTTTTGTAATTTTTTTTATAAATTTATCTAAATCTTTTAGATTTGTAATATTATGGATAGATTTAAAGACTTTAACTTTAAGTTTCTAGGATATGCCTCCTATTATGATATATCTAAATTTTTTAAATTTTGTTATCTCAGATTAGTCATATGTCTTAACCTTACAAAATTATAAGATTTTTAGTAGGATATGCTTATTGAGATAAGAGTTTTCATACTTTTTTCAAGTAGTATGTTATATGTCGGTCTTTATAGTGAAATATATATTATTATTGATTGTTTACAGACTAGAAGTAAATCTACAAATTGTAATTTATTTTTACATGAAAATTGTATTTAATCTACCCAAAAAATAGTTTGTTGAGATGATAAGTAACTTCAACTCTTGTAACGATGACACAAGTTAAAATCATAAGAAAGTAACTCTTATGTGGAGACTGCATAATTGTATAACTTTTGTGCTCTTGTCATCGAACAAAAAGTAATTATATGAATAGTTTAAATAGGTCAAACTTGTAGAAATATCTCATGGGCTTACAAAAAAAATTGTACATATTTTCTTTTCTTGATTGATCGATTATTTTTTATTGGAATTGTAAATGACACTGGGCTTTTGTTTCAAATAATTTTAATTTATAGTTAAAAAAAAGTGCAAGCATTTGAATAATAGAAGGAGACATTTGGCCAAATAAAGGATCGAATCTTGATATCATCATTATACCCAAATCTTAAAGACTTAAACTAGTATAAATTGATTGAGCTACAAGTTTGTTGTCACTCTTTAGTTTTTAAATCTAACATAATCCATACAATAATAATACTTGTATGGACTTTAACCTAATTAGCGAACCTCTCATAGGTTCCTATATTAATCATTGGATAACACCATGATCCTATAATAAAATTGTTTGAATGTTTCAAATGAGTCTACCTTAAAGTCTTAAAGTCAAGGAACAATTTGTGAAGATAAAATTCGTGAAAGTATCATCACTCTAAATCATGATTTTCATAATCGAATCGAATCGGCCGATCGAACTTAAAAAATTGAGAATTAATCTTTTGACCGATTCAATCAACCCTCAAAAATTGAATTTTTAAAAATCAGCTAAAAATCAAAAACTGGTCTTGAACTAATCAGCTTGTTTGAATTAATTACAATTCACAAGGTTGAATCAGTCTTTTTTTTTAATAAAAAAACTATTTTTTAAATCCAATTTAAAAAAAATTATTTAAATTTTTTTCAAGGCATTAATTATTTGATTCTTAATTTATAACTAAAACTCATTATTTAAAATTCTTAATTTGTCCAATATAAGATAAATAGGAGTTTGTAATGCAATAATTGTTTGATTTCAATTTATAATAAAAATTTTTACCTTGTACTCTTTTACTTGTTCGATTTGTGATTAGTATATGTTAAAAAATTATACTACTATCAAGATAATACTTTTAGTTTAATTTATTTAAGTGATAATTAATTTAATTATGTTAATAATACATTTCAATATTTTTCTTTGATATTATTTATACAATTAACATATATATATTATATTTTTCTTATATGTTGTTATATATTGATGTATTATATGTATGTACTAAAACCATGGTTCTACCCCGATTTAACCCAAGTAGAACCTAAAAAATCAACCCAGGTAGAACCTAACAAATCTTGACCTCTTTCTTTTCTGGTTCAATGATTAGACTGATTATGAAAATATTGTCATTAATCATTATATGCATAATCGAATCTCAATCCTCATCTGGTCTCAAAGACCAATTCTCTCTTTAAGATTTTGCTAGTCATTTTATCTATCCAATAAATGATTGGTGGCAACTCTATTTTACTAGGTTTTATTTTCACCATTTCGTTGCAATTTATGGCTGTGACAATTATCCTTCATCAAACTTATCCTTTCTATATTCCGATTTTATTTTTAATTTACCTTCCATGTCTTCTATATTTTTTAAATACTCAAGTAAATTTAAAAAAAATAATAATTGTGCAGATATGTGAAAGAAATAAAAAAATTATACAATAATATTATGAAACACAGTTGTCATTCAAAGTCACATAAAGAAAATATCATAAAAAATATATGAAGTATTTTATTCAAACATTGTGCATGTTATTTTTTTCTCACAAATAAAACTAGGGGTTTTTTCTCACAAATAAAAAACCGAACCAATTTTCTTCTTTTTTGATAATTGATTTGGGTAAAATCCAAAGTTAAAAATTGGTTCAAAATTAAATTTTAAAACATTAACCATGAGAAAAATCAAACCATATATTTATATATTTTATTTTTAAAAAAAATTATGCTACAATATTTTTTGGCTATACTTGTTTTTCTTTATTTTTTTGTAATACTTTCTCAGAATCAAATTTGATTCCATCTCAAATGTTCGGTTCTACTCATTCTATATATATAAATTCAAAAACTGAATAGGTTAAAAAGCTTTGGATTTTCCTTTACTCTCTGGATCCAACCTATTGAACTTCAAAATTTACATGTCATTCAACTTTTGAACCTCTCTTATAATGATTTAGAAGGAACCATTCCTAATGGTGGAGTTTTCAAAAGCTTTCTTTTCATTTAGAAGGTAATAAAAAATTTTGCATTTTGCATTTCATTCTTATTTAGAATGTATGTCGAGACATTACATCATTAAATGATTCTAACAATTTGCTTTATATACATAAAGAAACGAAAATGAAAGTAACAACAACAACAATCTAAACTTGAAAGTTTGGAAACGATGAATTGACTTTAAATGTTCTAGTATTGACTTTAAAAAAAATGAATTTATACACACACTTAAGTAATGGGAGCTTACAATTGGATTAAAGAGAAAAAAGCATCAAATAAAAATGAGTTGAACCTTATGGAGAGATCTGCTATAGATATTGCCACTTGTGCTTTGGATTACTGCTTGCAATAGTGAAGTTATTGTGCACGCAGGATTTGATAACGTTCATGAAAATATGGCTCCAAGGTTGAGACTTTGGATTAACAGTTCTTGATTCAAAGTTTAACTAATCAAGTGCATTAGCTTCACTTATGTCTTAGAAATTGGTTACATATATACTTCCAGTTAGAGCCCACAACTTTCTTTAATTAAATAGTAGTAGATACCATCAGCTTAACTCTTTTGAAATTTTTTTTAACTTATTCAAATATAATTTCTTAATACAAATATCAATATTTTCTTTGTTTCCTTTATGATTTTAATACACATTCTAAAATATGAAATAATTATTAGTGTTCAAATTAATAAGATTGATTCTATTTCTAGAAATTTTTTCATTAGTTTATTTTGTATTTTTTAATGAAAAACTAATTATTTAGTTAATTTTTGATTAAAAAGTGGCAAATTCATCCCTCGGTCTATATTTAGGTTCGGTTTATTGATGGAACCAAACCAAACCAATTGATTTTGATTGGTTGCATTTATTTTCCTTCAAAAACCAAACCAAACCACCCACTTACACCCCTAAATAAACTGATTTTCTCTTCTTTTAATAATATTTGAGTATTAAGTTATAAAACAAAATTAAATTCAAACATTACACATGAGAAAAATTAATCTTTTTTTATGAGAAGTATTTATATCATACGAATCAAATTTGATTCTATCTCAAATTAATTCTATATATTAAACAAATGAATAGGTTAAAAAGCCATTCTCTTTCAAAAGTTACAAACCTATAAGTAAGAAATAGTAACTTCATTCCATCTCATTTCATTTTATTTCAATTTCATTCTTATTCATGTACCAAAAAAAGATTTCATTCTTATTAGGTGAATATCATTCCATGCAACAAACACGATATAAGTATATATATATATATACACACACACCAAACAACCCAAACCAAAAATCAAACCACACAACTAATCTGCTAAAAGCCACCCTTGCAAGGTCATCACGCAGGATATAAGCAATAAAGGGAAGAACAGTATCAAACTTATGCACACCAAACTGAAGGAAGTGAGCCCATCTTGCTAGACCATCAGCTGCTCGATTAGCTTCTTATTATGTGAATATCATTCCATGTACCAAACACCATATAAGAATTATAATGCATCACAGAGAGCATAAAATATAGACAAATTATCCCTTGGTCTCTCATTCTTAGGCTATTTATGAGAAATTTTTAGATAGTAATTTATCTTAGATACGCAAATTAATTTTTAATATATAAAAAATTATGTAAATCATGTTATAAATATATATCTTTGTTAATATAAATTTATACATGTTAAAAATTAATTTATATGTTTAAAATAGAAAGTTCCTACCAAAAAATTTATCCCTATTTATTGAGAATCTTCACCGATAATTATATAGCTGCCAGCTACAACCTACAAGGGACATGGCCTAGCAAGTGGCCAACCGTAAGGGAGACGTTTTATCATGATGCCAGGGTGGTTTCAAAGTGACAGTTCCTCCAAGTGATCTGCACGTGCAACCACTTAGTAACTAAAGAATGGAGATAAGCAAGTTGGGCCATAGAGGGCAACAGATTTGGACTATTTGGATATAAATTACATTACTACAAATTTACTTTAAACTAAACTTAAGTTTGTAAACATACTTTTAATTAAACTTAAGTTTACTAACTATAATTTAAACACACACTTAGTAACTAAAGAATGGAGATAAGCAAGTTGGGCCATAGAGGGCAAGAGATTTGGACTATTTGGATGGGCATTAATCCCAAACCAGGTCAAGTAATGGATTACATCAGTAGCAAAGTGTATAGAATGGGCTAGTTGAATTGGGTTAACAAGTAGGAACAGCAATTAGATTAGTGGGCCACTTTATTTTTCTCAAGTTCTTTTTTTTGGTAATAAATCTGGGTACAGCTTGATTTTTATTTTGTTAATTTACTGTTATTTTTTCTATTTTAGATTTTTTTCCTATTTATTTTCATCCATGGCAAAATCGGTACTTACAACTAGTTAAACTATCATCTCATATAAAATCGATCATCTAATATGTTGCATTACATACTATGTAGATAGTAGTGCAAGCTGCCGTGATTAGCAAAGCGAGATATATATATATATATATATATATATATATATATATATATATATATATATATATATATGTATATTGTGAATGTATATGATTACTAATTTTTATATTTTTTTATTAAACTCTATTAGGGTCTAGAAGAGGTCTCACTATTTGGGTGGTGTCAATGGGATCTCCACTAGGGAGCTCAGGGAGGGGAGGAAGAGAAAAGAAATATTTCATAGGAGATATTAAACCTCTTACCGAGGACTTGCAAACAAATATCTCAACCATGTGAGCTAAGCTCACAGGACTCTTCTCATCTCTTAACACATGTTAATTTTTTTTTATTTATTTATCTTTGACCAAGATATTTTTACATTGATGTGAGATTAACTTTCGAGTTGGGAGTGGTGGTTAATTGAGTAAAACCATCTACATTAGCACACTTGTTTAAATGATACATGTCACTTAAGTATAAACTAATGCATTTATTTATTTATTTATTTTTAATTTTTCAAGATATCGTTATATAGACCTTTTTCACAAGTTGTATCTCAAAGGATTCGAAGTTGGAACCTTTGTCCTTACACTAATGCATTTAATAGAAAGAGAATGCATTGATTCTGTATGTTTAATATCTATTAAATATTTTTTTAAAAATATAAATTTCAAAAAGAATATGCCCTAAATGTTTTTTAAAAAAATTTATATAAACTCATTTTTAATATAGAAGAAAATGAGGCAGAGGCAAAAGGAAAAGCATCAAAGTTTACTACTGATTCAATCCATATATTAAAAAGACACTGTAAATAAAGTACAGTTGTAGCTCATTCTATCGAGATATACTAAGGAGGCACGAAAGGAAGGCAAAGCCTTGAGCTCTATGATGACATCATGGTGAGAAGCTATATTTCAAAGTTCAAAGGGCGAGGTGTTTGAAAAGGAAGACTTGGTGTGGTAATTTTAAGAAGGTTCATATAGCTAAAATGTTAGATACTTACTTTTTCATAATAGAATGAAAAACAAAAACTAAACACGGGAGAGAAGTATATATGGAGAGCATCATTCAAAAAAGTTGTCTAGAAATAAGCTGAGGGATGATCCAAAGAGCAAAATAATAAGAATGAGAATAAAACATAATATTATATATGGAAGCACCTTGTGGCTAGGGTAGTTTAGCACACGGAGATACCTCATGAATTGAAAAAAAAAACTAATATATGTTTTAGATGAATTTTAAGAATGTTACATTAGATTTTTTTCAATAATTTTTTCATTTCATGTAACAGAGGATGAAGTTATTGGTATTCTTAATTGTCAACTAATACATCCCAATAATTATTTTATTTTATTTTCCTAATTAAATTAAGCTCATAATTTCTTTATTCAAGACAAATCTTAATTAATTATATTTTTATTGATCTATTCGCTTTGAATTGCAAGTAATTTAAGAAATTAAAATTAAAATTAATTAGTGTAGAGTATGTATAAATATACGATTGAGAGTACTAATAACATTATCTCATGTAAAATATTTAATTATTTTATAATTGCATTCCAATGTTATAGGTAATTATTTAATTATTTTATAACTTTTTCCCCTCACAATATATATAGCACTCAATGTGTGCACCCACCCAAAAATGTCTCTTCCGTACGTAAAGTAGGACACTAAAAGGCGTCGAGTCCTTTACACTAAAATGATTTTACTCATTGTAGGCATGGCTTTTGAGTTCTGATCCGAAACAGTCTTGTGTCGTTTTTCCCCACCCATTAATTGGAAGAGGGAACAGGAACGGCGACTATTGACGGATCAATAAATTTTAATAAATGGGGATAGAATATATATACTAATTTTTTAAAAATATTTATATTTAATATTATATATTATTATTGAAAATATAAATAATAAAAGTTTTTTTTTTTTGTATATTATGTATATGATTTTTTATGATATTTATAGCATATAATATTATTTAAACTATAAATCTAAAATCTTCAAAAATAGTATTTAATATATATTCTATAACTCTGTTTCTTTTTGATTTCATATTCTTAAAAATTAAATCAAATCAAAACAGTAAAATAATGTTAATTTATAATTATCAAAAGTTTAGAATTATTACAAGAAAAAAATAATTTGATGAGTTGAGTTATTATTATTTTTATAATCACTTATATGAATAATAGACAAGTAAAATAATATAATGATAAGAATAACATATATACATATAATACAAATTTAATGTAAATTTCAATGGGCCATATTCCCCCATATCTTATAACGTGCATCCGTCCTGATGGTGACCCAATATAGTCTAAACAGAAAAGAAAAACTCAATCTAGTTGTTTGTTGTATATATCATCCGAAACTTTATTCGGTACTGGTTTGCGTACTACACAATTATGTAACCCAATCTAGTCCAAACAAATATAATTAAGAAAAATGATCATTTTATATTTTTAAAAGAGAATGTAAGTATTATTGATATTTTTTTAAAAAAATGTAATTGAGTAAAAATAATAATAAAAAATATATATATAATAAATAATATTAAATAAAATATAAAAATAAATATATATACTATTTGATATAAAAATATAATTATTGGATTAAAAATAACTTATCAGTGTACTAAAAAACAAAAAAAAAATTATCATGCATTGAGTTATTATAAATCAATATGATTCGTCAATCAACAAAAGAATAGGTTCGACCAAGGTCAAAGGACTGAACGGAGAGTGTCAGCTTCCACACGAACTCCCACTTTCTTTTTTAATTTCTGAAAATTATAGTTTTATAAATTTTTTTACATATGTTTAAATTTGTTAATCATATATATAATAATTAAAAATATAGTGTGGACTTTTATTATGAAATAAAAAAATTGTGGATACAACTCTTCTTTCCTCAAAATAATTTGCTACAAGTCAATTTTTTCAATTTTTTTGGGGGTACATTTCATTGTTGTTTTATTAAGTTGAAGTTTTACGTCAAAGGATTTGTTTCGAAGGAAGAAAAAATGATGTAAAAAAAAAGGAGACAAATAAAGTTTTAAGTAAATATTCATTTTTTTGGAGGTTTTTCTTTAAAAAAAGATAAAATATCATGTAACCCTTCAAAGTACTCTTTTATTTATAATTATAAATATTTTAAAATTCTTTCAAATTTGGAGAATTTTAAACATCCAATATGGGAGGGAAACATCATTTAACTTCCCTTATATTCCCTTCCCTTCTCGTCCAATTTCGTTTGATTGCTTCCCCTTACTTTTCTCCTTGACTCTTAAACATATTAAGACAAAGGAAAAGGGAAAAGTATTGGAGGTTAACTAATAAGTTTCCTTTCCATGTTTGAATGTTTAAAATCCCCCAAGTTAGAAATTTTTTAAAATGTTTATAAAAATTAAAAAGAAAGGATTTCAAGGATAACATGATAATCTCTTATTTATCTCTCTCATTTTAAAACACTTCCAAACAATGTTTTGGTTTACTTAAAAGCATTTCACCCACTCCCTTCATTACTATTTTTTTTATTCAAAATTTTGGAATTTGTTTTTAAAGTAAATTTGATTATAAAGTGAAGAGTAAGAAAGTATATTCTATTAATTTAATCTAAACTACATCATGACTTTAACCTACTAATGATTTAATAATAAGTATAATTTTACTTACTTAATTTATAAATAAATACACTTTAAAGGAGTTTTATTCTGAAAAACTTACCCAAAGTGAATAGGTTAAAAAGGTCACACACTTGCAAATGTAATTAAGAACTAGCCTAAGATACTTCTACTTAATTATAGCGTAGGAAGCTGCTAATTAATATGTGTGATGAAGATTAGAACATGTAAAAGGTTTTAAAGCATATTCAAAGTATCAAATTCTTTTTTAGACCATTTCATTCTCAAGTCGCTTGCTTGTACTTTATCTTATCATATATATAGTACCTCCTTTATTAAAAAAAAATTGAAAGCCCATTCAATGATGATCAATATATAATTTCCCTGCTTAAAAATATAATTTTCACTTTTGCAATGCTAGTTTCATTCAGAATAAACACTTATTTTAATCCTTTAAAGATATATGTGACATTAACTTGGTCTTTTTATAAAAATAACATTAATTTAATCTTCAATCAAAAGACTCTATTAATGTTTTTCCACAATTAATAATAAAAATATTATTTTAATGTTACTTTTCATAATAAAGAAGGTGTTTGGAAAAGTTTAATTATTTTTCAAAACAATTTTTTTAAGAAAAACTGTTAGAAGTAAAAATTGGGATGTTTTGATAGTTGTTAAAATAGATTATAATAATAGATTATAATTTTTACATTATTTTTTTTGGAAAAGCTTATTTTTCAGCATTTTATTATAATCATTTTTATTATAATCAGAATTTGAAATCTTAGCAAAGATTTTATTAAATAAAAGTAATTTTTTATACAATCTAAACAAAACATATTATTTTAAAATTATTATTCAGTTAACATTCAAAACATAAAATTAATTTTATTATAATTGATTATTGAAATCATCTTTTTTTTTTATAACTAATCCAAACATAACCTAAAGGACTAAATTAATATCAACATTCTTTGGAAGATGAAATTAATATCACATTCATCTTTAGATAACTAACATGAATGCTCATTCTTTCATTTAATTGGTACATTTTTTTCCTAGCATTTTACTTCTTCGATTCTCATTATCATATAAAGAAAGAAAAAGAAAAAAGAAAAAGAAATGAGAAGGTGGACCAAAATGGCACCTAATTCGCTACTTGTAAGTTGTATTGCAATGAATGGCCTAGTTAATTTCCACCAACCTTCTTTCTCGTCCAATATTTCGGTTCTTGCTGCCCGCCCTAATAACAGCCACACCTTGCATATTGCAATTCGCATCATCAACAGGTACACTGTATTAATGATCACTTGGCATTTTTTATAACTTTTTTTAATGCAAGGAATAATAGTTAGAATAGGTTAATCTAATACCATGAATGAGGACATCATTGTCATGTTTCAGATTTGGAAGGAGAAGCAAAATTCTACACGAAAAATTACCTCAAAGGCAATTTTTACAACTAGATTAGACTCCGGACTACAAGTGTACACCAAATAATCATAACAGGTGAGATGAGTCTCATCCATTTTTCAATTTTGTATATTTGATAGACACTCTAATTGTGTAACTCAGACTGTCTAACTTTTCATTACAAATATTACTTAAACATCTGTTTATGTTATTTGAGTTGTCCCATAATTAGTAAAGTAGTACGTAGTAATAAAATAATCCAAAACTAGGTACATGTTTAGAAAATTAATTAGTAAAAATAAAATTGTATAAAAAAATAAATTACTTTATTTTATATTTAATTGTTGAAAAACATAATAGAGATGAGAGAAATGAGAGAAAAATTGCACAATTGAGATTTTACTATACATATGGTGAAAAATCTGTACAATAAATTAATAGTGTAGCTTATATAAAATAATAAAAAATAATTAACTAATAATTAATTACTGAACATCCAAACAATCTAACTAACTTTTAACAAATACCATCCACACTCTAACCATAGTAATATTAATAAACAAGCATATCCTCTGTTATAAAATAAAACACTACAAAGTAATTATAAAATGTTGTCAGCTAGCTCTAACAAAATTTGTTGATAGGGCTGTTAGTTTATGGATGTTTTATGGTTCAATGCTATTCAATTTTTGTCAATATTATATGTAAATAATTCTTAAAAAAAAATTATATGTCAAGAAAATTGAAAGAATATATATATATATATATAGGGGACATATATATATATATATATATATATATATATATATATATATATATCTTGATTCATGAAAGATATATTAGTAGTAATAAACGCTTCTTTCACCTAAGTAATTTTATATATATATAGAATGTATCGTGAGGATGTTTATTGTGAGAGTGAGAGAAGTAAATCTTAATCATTAGATCTTACATGATATCAAGATAATACATGTAATTTTTTAAGTGGTACATGACCTTTAAGAACTTTTAATCTTGATCATCCATACTTGAATGGTCAATATTTACTTCTGCTTACCACTTAAAAAAAAACTCACATGTATTTATATATATAATATTAATCATTCTTGGTACAACTGTTATGAAATAAATTCAATGATCAATATTTAAAAAGTCCTCTCACATCTTCACAATAAATTCACTCCTCTCACTCTCAGATAATAATCCTCCTATATATATATATAGTGTAGTTAAATTAAAAGTTCATTTCAGTATTCAACAATTACTCTAAATATATCCTTCTATTATTAGTTATTAAATCAGAAAGCAAGAGCAAATGAATGATTTTAGGCAGGCCTTTTTTTTTTAAATAGTGACGGTGCATCATAAATCTAATTCATTTGCTTTGTGGCGGTGAATAATTGATTATTATTAATAAAAGACGATACAATACATAAATCTAATTATACGTGGCTTTAATCGGAAAAGATGACAAGAAAAGCAAAAAAAAGGAAGGTGAACCACAAATGGCATCTAACTCATCGCAGAATACGTTGTATTCCAATCCCAGTTAAAGCCACGAAGCTAGTTTCTTCCACCAACCTTGTTTCGAATGTATCGGTGCTGCCCTAATACCATCCTCACCTTGCATGTAATTATTATCACTTGGCAGGCATTTATTGCATAGTGTATTAATCATACTACATCCCTGTGTACAAATGCTATCATTTTTTAAGTCCAAAGTTTAAAGAGATGTGCTCTCATCACCAGTTAAAATAAATTATTTTTTGGTATTTAAGATTTTAATAAGAATGTAAGGCTAAGATTTGAAGAACAAGAGAGTGTCCAATTTCTCTTTAATAAAAGATGATCCTGATACATGTATAGAAAATTTATATTTTATCATTAAAAACAAATATATTTTCAAAAGCCTATTTCGTTATCCAAAATAACAAAAATACTCTATTTTTCAATTAATGAGTAACTTTTTTTAGTTAATAATATGACTAAAGTTATTTATATAAATAGATTTTTATACATTTTTCATAATTTTTTATGATTTATTTATAATAATTAAATTCCATTTAAATATTTTTATTTGGTACATGATTTACATGATTCTATCACATGATTACGGAGCAATCATCCCTTTTCAAAGTATGACTTCACGTTTTAAAATTTCCATTTGTGGAAAACTACCTTACGTTGGGTAATTAATCGCCCATTTTAGGATCATGTAATAAGACAATGGCCCTAAGAAATTGGATAAACGTTTATTTTAATAATTATTTCGTAAGATAAGATTTATGAGAAAGGAAGGTCCTTACTTTCATGAGGATGAGTTGTCATAAGGGGAAAAGAATATCTCTCATTTGCATGGAAAGAAAAATAAAAAGATCACTATTGATCATATTGCCATCGTTATCATTAATTGTGCGGACGCGGAGGATTTAGTTTTTTAAAGTTTTTTTTACAATATTATTTAATTATGTGATACTATATTATTAAATAAGTTTAAGTTTTTTTTTTAAATCTGAAATAAGTTTAAGTTTTTAAATAATTATTTTTATAGGAAAATTATTGCAACAATGTGATGTAACATAAATGGATGATAATGTATTTTTTATTTTTTATTTTACATTTAGGTGGTGTTTGAATTAGTTTTTATGTATCTTGATTAATTTATTTTTTTAATCTGATTAAAAACGAATCATCTACATTAAAACTAATAAATTCACAAAGATAATTTTTACAGTTTGACTTCAAGAAATTGTCCATACTTAAAATTGAAACAATGTATAAAAATTTAATACTAAACAAAATTAAACTCTTAGATGGAAATCCACCAGAAATAGAAACATGAGTAAATTAATATAATGTAGTATTCATTTTTTTATAAGGGTATTTTTAGATCAATTATGGTGTTAATTAAGACTAAATTCATCTAGAGATAATTAAGAAAATTGTTAGACTGATGTGTTACGAGAATTTTGTATTTCTTCTTAGAAAATTAGGTAGCCAAATAAAATAGAAAAAGTGTTGGCATGAATAATAACTGTTAAATGGATTAATGGTAAATTTTTATAAAATTTAATTTTAATGAACTATAAATATAAAGTTATTTTAAACTATCATTTAATTTTGTTTTGATATACAATTTTAACAATTATATGAGATATTAAATTTATTAAATATACAATAATATATTATTCGATATAAGTATAGAACATTTTTATGTTTACAATTTATCAAAATTAAATATATTTTTATATATTATATGAGTGATATATTATACATAAATTCTAATTAAAATTGTTGTGAGTAATATTCTCTATTTACATGTATTTTTTCTTATCGCGGCTAACAATAAAAATTTGGTTCATAAAAACATCAAATTATTAAAGGTTATTTTATCTGTCGATCTTTCGACAATTGTGTAATTTAATTTTAAAGAAATCATTCTTTCATAAACGATATATAATTATTTTATAAATCATTATTAGGTATTTGGTAAGTAGTTTGTTCTGACTTTTAAATGAAAGAATTTTCCTTCACATTAAATTTTTTCCAACAAAATTAAGATCCATCCAATCTAATTATCATTTAGCATTCCCCTCTAAGTCGGTTGTCCAATAAGGCCTAGGTGGATCATGGTTCTAGGTGCTCTTCACCTCATCGAATCACAACCTTTTTTCCTTCCGCTTCCACACAAACAAAACAAAAATCCATAAAATCATTATTAATTAACAGTTCTATTATTCCTTCAATCCAACTATGATTAACTTGTCTAGTTCAAATGTAAAATCATTTCATATAATATGAAAATGTTATAATTATATATAAAATAATTATAATTTAACATTTTAAATTAATTTAATATACAATATAAAGACGATAAATATATTTATATGAACATAAAATATTTTTCATTAATGAGTGCTAAATTGCAAAATGCAAATCAAATCAAATCACAAGCATAAAATCGATGTGGACAGTGGACCCCATAGACAGTGGGGGAGACCCACGTAATTGAGTTGAGGAAGAGGGGCATTTGAGTCATTTGAGGGATCCCCTGGCTCCCCTTAATTGTCTCGGTTGATACACACAGACACGTACATATATACGTATTCACAGCTCCACCAGTTCCCTCTTCTCATCGACAAATAGAGAGAGGAGAGTCATTACTCCATATCTGCCACCTTTTCCTTCTTCCATTCTTGTCTCCAAAGTCTCTTTCTTCTTCTTCTTCTTCTTCTTCTTCTCTGGATCTGCTACCATTTCGTAAGTTTTTCTCATTCTCTATTTTTTTTTTGGAGTTTCTGTGGCGCGTGTTTATGATGCTGGTGATTCGCATTTCCATTTTTGTAATTTTTTTTGTGAAAAGAATTAATTTTTGGGCAAATGAGTGTTTTTTGTGATCTGGGTGTTTCTCCTTTTTGATAGATCTGTGATGATTGTGAAGATGACGTTTTTCTCTGTTCATGTTGTTATGCTTGATTTCCACGTGAACATTTTAGCTGATGCTTGGGAAAAATAAAAATCAGATCTGTATTGGATTTGCAATTCTGGGTTCTTACTTTTGCTTGAATTTGTTCAATGTGTTAGGTTATGTGAAAAAATTCATTGCATTTTGTAGTGTTTGTGAGCAATTTTAGCATTGTCTCCAACTTTTTTGGTTGTGTTTTTTTCAATCTGTTGTGTTTTTTTTTTCTTCGTGGATGTTGAAGAGTGAACTTCTTTCCAGTAGTTCATTGATGAATAATGTAACCTTTTGTTTGCTTTTACATGTTAACTAACTGAATCAAGAAAATATGTTGTTTTGTTTTACTCTTTTCTTTCTCATGATTTATAGTGAGCATTGGAGCTATAATTTCCTTATGGTTCTTTTCTCTTGTGCACTGATAGCAAGGAGGTTTGAAACTACGACCTCCTGCTCAGTGCTCACTCCCCAAACTTCTCACCATTAGCCTCGTCCTTGTGACATAATTTCCTCATAGTTCTGTCCAATTTCTGTTATGGATATAGTATGCTTTTATTTTCTTTGTGATTTATTTTGTAAAATGATAGTTTGATTAATTTCTGTAGTTGGTTCTAATTGATATATTGTGATTTGTCTTTGTTATTATTGTAGAAGTTGCCTGACATGGCTTCACATACCCCAAAGAATATCCTCATTACTGGGGCAGCTGGATTTATTGCATCTCATGTTGCCAACCGGCTTGTCCGGAGCTATCCTGACTACAAAATTGTTGCACTTGACAAACTTGATTACTGTTCTAATCTGAAGAACCTCCTTCCTTCGAAATCATCTCCCAACTTCAAGTTTGTGAAGGGGGATATTGGTAGTGCTGATCTTGTCAACTACCTTCTCATCACCGAGTCCATTGACACAATAATGCACTTTGCTGCTCAAACCCATGTTGACAACTCCTTTGGTAATAGCTTTGAGTTCACCAAGAACAACATATACGGTACTCATGTCCTATTAGAAGCCTGCAAGGTAACTGGCCAGATCAGAAGGTTCATTCATGTCAGCACTGATGAGGTCTATGGGGAGACAGATGAGGATGCTGTTGTTGGAAACCATGAGGCTTCTCAACTTCTTCCCACAAACCCATACTCTGCAACAAAAGCTGGGGCAGAAATGCTTGTCATGGCATATGGTAGGTCATATGGGTTACCTGTTATCACAACACGTGGAAACAATGTTTATGGGCCCAATCAGTTTCCTGAGAAGTTAATTCCAAAGTTCATCCTCCTGGCTATGCAAGGAAAGAATCTTCCAATTCATGGGGATGGTTCTAATGTGAGGAGTTATTTATATTGTGAAGATGTTGCAGAGGCTTTTGAAGTTGTCCTTCACAAGGGAGAGGTTGGCCATGTTTACAATATTGGGACAAAGAAGGAAAGGAGAGTTATTGATGTAGCCAAAGATATATGCAGACTTTTCTCAATGGACCCAGACACTAGTATAAAATTTGTAGAGAACAGACCATTTAATGATCAGAGATACTTTCTCGATGATCAAAAGCTGAAGAACTTGGGTTGGTCTGAGAGGACCACTTGGGAAGAGGGCTTGAAGAAAACCATGGACTGGTATACAAAGAATCCTGATTGGTGGGGTGATGTCACTGGAGCATTGCTTCCTCATCCAAGGATGCTGATGATGCCTGGTGGGATGGAGAGACATTTTGAAGGATCTGAAGAGGAAAAACCTTCATCCTTTGGCTCAACTAATACTCGAATGGTGGTCCCATCATCCAAGAACACTGGCACTCAGCAGAAACCTCCTTTTAAGTTCTTGATCTATGGTAGAACAGGGTGGATTGGGGGTTTGCTGGGGAAATTGTGTGAAAAGCAAGGGATTCCATTTGAATATGGAAAAGGGCGCCTAGAGGATCGCTCCTCCCTTGTGGCTGATATTCAGAATGTGAAGCCAACCCATGTTTTTAATGCTGCAGGAGTGACTGGCAGACCCAATGTTGATTGGTGTGAATCTCATAAAACAGAAACCATCCGCACCAATGTTGCTGGTACTTTAACATTGGCTGATATCTGCAGAGAGCAAGGGCTCTTGATGGTAAATTATGCTACTGGGTGCATATTTGAGTATGATGCAGCACATCCAGAGGGCTCTGGCATTGGTTTTAAGGAGGAAGACAAGCCCAATTTCATTGGTTCTTTCTATTCCAAAACTAAAGCTATGGTAAGTTTTCTTACATGATATGGTTTTCATTCCCTTTTCATTTTGAACTATCTCATATAATAACTATTATGTCAATTTTGATCAGGTTGAGGAGCTACTGAGAGAATATGACAATGTATGCACCCTCAGGGTTCGCATGCCAATTTCATCTGACCTGAACAACCCACGCAACTTCATTACAAAGATTTCTCGCTATAACAAAGTAGTTAACATCCCAAACAGCATGACTATTTTGGATGAACTTCTGCCTATTTCAATTGAGATGGCAAAGAGGAACTTGAGGGGCATCTGGAACTTCACAAATCCTGGGGTTGTGAGCCATAATGAGATCCTTGAGATGTACAGGGATTACATTGACCCCAACTTCAAGTGGGTTAACTTCACGCTTGAAGAGCAAGCCAAGGTGATAGTTGCTCCTCGAAGCAACAATGAGATGGATGCATCCAAATTGAAGAAAGAGTTCCCAGAATTGCTTTCCATCAAGGAATCACTGATCAAGTATGTCTTTGAGCCAAACAAGAAATAAGCAGTTTCATGTTTTAGACATGGCTGTTATGTCTTCGGGCTACATAGATCACTCATTATTCCACTGTTAGTTCCATTCAGTTACTGTGTGTAGAGGGTGACTAGTATTACAATTGTGTTAGGTATGTTTCCCAAGTTTTCATTTCTACAGCTTTTATTCATGTTCTTATTGTCCTCTGGTACTAGCAGCTTTAGATAGATATCTTGTTATCTGAAAGCTTGTGATGGGCAACTATTGCATCGTGTAAGCCTTCATTCTTCTGTTGCTCATCTAGAATGAAAATTTAAAATAAGAGAAGTTGTTATAATTTTTGACATTATTGAGATGTACTTGGATATTTATCTGTAATATAGAATGAAAATTTTGGAATAAGAGAAGTTATTTATCATTTTTTAAACAAAGAAAATGTTAATGTTCATTTCATCAATATAACTTGATCTATTTTGGATTTCCAGTTGCTGAGGTTTGCTCCAGAATTTTGCGTTTAGTGATATATATGATATTAACCCTTTGATGGGAGAATGCTAATATGCACCATTACAGTTTTGGTGCATCAATTTTTTTACCTACAATAATCGGTTAATTTTTATTTTTCTATTACACAAAAATTCCCCACCACTTCTGCCGTCCACCCTTACCCATCTCCCATCGCCACTGCCACCTTAATTGATACTAGAGCAGATATCTCACTCGATAGCTCCAAAGCCACCACCTCAAGTTCGTACACGCCGATGACTTGAAACTCTGATGTCATGACAACGATTTTGAAACTTTTGATTTGTTGTGGACGAAACTTGAATCCAAACCTGACAAATTGTGGATGTTTGCCGTGGGCGAGATTGACGACCAAGGGATGGAGGAAGACGACGGATCTGCGACCACTACACTGGCACGCAACTCTCTACTCATATCTACTATTCAAGTTTGTATTTTCTGTTTTGATTTCTCTTCTTTTCTCTTGCTATCCATCTACTCTCTATTTGTGAGCTTTTGGGGTTATGTCTATGGTGACACGGTGGCGCGATGGCTAGTGGAGTAGTAGGGGGAGATGGCGGAGAAAGTGGTGGTGAAGGTGGTGATTGTGGTGCTAGTGTTTGCTCAATGGGTTTCTAGCGACAAATGGATGTAACAACAGACTTGGATGGGAGCTAGGTGTCTCAGGCAAGGTAGGGGTTTGATGTGGCTATGGTAGCAGAAGGAGCCGACGGTGAGACTTGCCAATGGTGATAGGGTTGGGTTTGAGGCTGGCAGTGGTAGTTGCGGGTTCTACTGGGTGGTAGGTTGATTTCCGCTCCAGCATCTTCATGCGACGACGAAGGTTTGGTGGTCATGATGGTGTGGCTAGTGGTACGGATTGCGGCTGAAGGTTGAATGTTGAAGGTTGTGGATGGTGATGGTGGTTCTGGTGATGGTGAATGGTTTTGATTTTAAAGCTCAAATTTTAGGTGGTGATGACCTATAGAATAGGTTGACAGTTTCTCATCTTTATCATTGATTTTTATTAATAAATCAATGGATTAAACTTAATAGTGCATTAATGCACCACAAACTTAATGGTGCATTTTAGACGATTCCCTCTTTGATGTTGTAACATACTTGTATCTTCAAAGTAGCACATTCCTCAAGCATTCTGATATCAATTTTAAACGTGTTGCTGCAAGGGTTCTTCTAATTTTCTAAATATGTGAAGAAACGGAACGCAATATTTTTAAGATATATTATATGCAAATAAATAAATTTTATGAATATGAAAATTTGACATTTATAACCGAAATAACATTATTCATATTTTAACCTACGCTTTCCAAAAAAATATTTTAAGTTCCACCTTTGATAAAGATTGTGTCACATTATACATACGTACTTGTCTTATGTGAAAACATCTAATTTTTAATTTGAGAAATTGTTCTTATTGTCTTTATATAGTTATTAAAATCATATAATTAAAATTCCTTTTACATTGAAACTATAAATACTTCTACAAATATTCTTTAGAAACTCATACAGATATCTGAACTTTAGCAGATTTAATATTTAAGCAAGTAGAATGTGTCGTTGGGTTATAGCGCTATGCACGTGAGAACCTAAAAGTTTGTGCATTTAAATTAAATCTAAAAGTATTTACGATTTCAATTTTCAAGTTTCACCTTGGGATTGATGAGATCCGTGTTACCGACAGCGCGATGGTGCTGTTGTATTGGTGTTGATGTTGGATGATGCAATGTGCCGTGGTGGTATTGTTTGTGTTAACAAAAATGAAGTTTTTACGTTTTTTTTGATTAAATATTATTTTTAAATAATTATGATTAAATGAAAAAAATGATAAAAAATAACATAATTAATAATATAAAAATAATAAAAAAGTAATGTAAAAAATAATAATAAAAAATCATAATTATTGTGTTAAATAAATGATGTAATGAGGAAAAGTTTTTTTAAGTGTTCTAAATATTATTATAAGTGTTTTACTTCTGTTATTATAAAATAAGAAAAATTTCTTATTATAAGTCCACTTAAGAATTTCTATACATGGTTTTAATCTTCTAGTTGTTTACTTGTTATTTTGAAGATTATTTTATTTAACTATGTGAACACTGACCCTTAACTCGAAATTACGTGCACACTGACTATATATATATAAAAAAAAAACAGAGAATTTAAACGTTTTTCTTCTCCACTTACTCCAAGCCCCAACAATGACCACGAGTACCACGCCACACGTGTGATTATTAATTTATTTGTAGGCGAACACACGAGGCTTATTAATTTATTTGGCAATATTTTAAAATAAATAATAAAAAATAAAATATTTAACAATTCATTTTAAATATTATTTTAAAAAAATGATTTTATAGAAATTTTATTATTAATTTGTCTATTTGTTCATTTGAATTTAACAACTTGTTATTTTAAAGATCATTTTATTTAACTATCATTCTCAACTTAAAATTATGTGAATATTAACTATATACACACAAAAAAACAAAAAAACAAAAAGAATTTCTATGCATGCAAACGAGTTCTACGCTACTGCAAGGAGCTTGAGAACGTTTTTCTTCTCCACTTACTCCAAGCCCCAAGAATGACCACGAGTACCACGCCACACGTGACTATTTGTAGACGAGCACACGAGGCTTATTAATTTATTTGGTAATATTTTAAAATAATTAATAATCAATAAAATATTTAACAACTCATTTTAAATATTAATTTTTTTTTAAAAAATTGATATCATAGAAATCTCCTCATTAATTTGTTTATTTGCTCATTTGAGTTTAGCGGCATGCAAAAGCATCACTACAACTCCTTCCTTTATATTAATTTCCCCGTCAAACATTAAAATTTTATATTTGTCATGTACCGAAGCACAAGTTACACAATTTTAGTAGCTATTACGACTGCAGAAAGCATACTTGCAAGACTCGGACAATATATTGATCCACTGGTACACTGGATCGATAATTCCATTGTTGATCTGGCTATTCAATCTTAAAATTTTAAAAAAATTGGCAAACCAGTATGTTGTTTGAGTATGTCTTGAATTAAATCGATCGGATCAACTGAGTTATAGCTAAATCATTAAATTTAGTGTATGTTTTGAAAAATTATAAAAATTTAATTATATTTAGTAATTAATTATTATATAATTTTTTTTATTATAATCGATTATAATTGATTCATTTTTATGTTTAGATGTATTAATTATAAAGTGATTTTAAACTAATTTAATTCATTTAGATGATATAAAAAAATTATTTTTATATATTAAATTACTAAAATAGATATAAAATAATTAAAAAAATTATTTGATTGAAGATAAAATAATATTTACATATCAAAATATAATAAATAATTTATAAACTAAAATCATAATGAATAATTTATAAACTAAAATCATAAGTTTCAATATTTTGTATTATAAAAATTAATTTTAAAATTTTTTATTTTATATTAAATTTCATATAAAAATTAAAATTAATTTTATCAAATATAATTAAATAATATTATAATAATTTTAAAAAAAAAAAAACTAACCATAAACTCTACCAAACCGCTCAATTAGTTTGTATACCTTATTAGACCAGCCCCGGACTCAAAATTCTAGGCCAAAGGAGTAGTACCTAATTTTAGAGGTGCCCCACCTCCAGTAATGCTTCTTACATATTATAAAGTCTGACACATCTCTTCACAATAAATATAAATCATAAAATAAAAATAAAAATATATAAAAAATAAAATAAAAATTATAATTAAACGATAAAAATTATACTAAGATAAAATAATATATGTGTAGTATTCTTACTTTGCATTTCATGATGGAAGATTTTTATTATTTAAATATTTAAAATATAACACTAAAATGATATTCTATTCACATTAAAATAGGTATAAAATAACGAGTCATTCATATAATATACAATAATAATAAACACTCATATATAACTCAATATCTTAAAGGAGAAAACTTAAGTAAAATTCTCTTGTTTCCAATAAAAACATATATATTTTATTTTTAGTTACTTAATTATTATTTTCAAAATTTTTATTAATGAATTATAAAAAAATGTACTTAATTTTTATAATAAGTGTCTTTACCTAAGTTTTGTCCTATCTTAAATAAGTGTCATATTTTAACTATTTAAAAAATATTTTTGCTTACATAATGAGTTCAAGCTCATCAGGTGCAGCTCCTCCTTACGGTTTAGGGAAGCTTTGGCCGACTCTCAATTTTAATGAAATTATATTTTAGAAACATACTTCTTTAAATTTGCCCCTCTCATTAATAGTTTTTTCCTTTAGTCCGTATTTATTATAATTATTTTTTAATAGTTCCTCCCTTCGTCCTTGTACCCAAAAAATAAAATTTCTAGATTTGAGTAAGCACCAAGTCACCAACAAAAGTCCAGTAATTGAAAGAATAATATTATTAACATATATTTATATTATTTCACATTTATATAATTTTTACCAATTAATCATAGTTAATCTCATTTTATTTCCTATACACATACATTTTAATTTTGCCATGAATAATGCAAGATATAAGTGATATATAAGAAACATTTTCCTAACAGAAATATGTGTATCTTTATATTAAAAAAAATCCAAAGTTCTTGGTAAAAATCAAATTAGAGAGGTAGAAGAAAAAAATATGTTAGTGTCACATTTCACAACCATCCAAAACTTTTTAAGCTATCCTTGAAAGGATGGTAGAGGAAGGCAAAGCATGGAATGACAAACTTATTAAAAAATATTTTTTAATTGGCTTAATATATAAATTATTTAAAAAGAAAAAATAGAATGACAAAGAAGTGACCTAATCTCTCTCTTACCATTTAAAACATCAAATTTTTATCTCCCCAAATTGATGACTAAGTAGGAAAGAAAGGTATAAATCCCTCATCAAACTCATTAATCAACCAATGAAGTGGAATTTCTTGCCTTTTCATCTACTCCTGTCTATCCTATTTGAAATTTCCAAACATATCTAAGCATAGCATTGAAATGATGACTTACCAAACATTATTCGCCAGAGAAGGATCCGGAAAGGCAACACTCCTATGAGAGAAAGTAAACTTATCTAAATGAAGCACGAATATACAATGGTTACCGTGAGACTAAGGCCTACGTTCTTTTTCTTCCAATTGGAGAAGAATCTTCTTCTTTTTTTTTTAACTTTATTTTGTCTCCCCACTTCTATGGGTAGAACTAGAACACTTATGGGGTGGGTGTGAAGGGTGTGCCAAATTCTGAAACTGAAGTATCCCCATCCCAAGGTACAAAAGCACTAAATGTTTTAACTCGGTTGTAAAGAGTTGACAGACGCATCCGCTAGTTCCATCAGAAATGCAACAACATCATCTGATGATCCAAGTGTACACCGAGCATTTGTTCGAGTTCGCCCAACAGCACATGAGAAGTAATTCTCTTTCTTAAGGTCAAGGACGTTCCATGATACCTTTTCAGGAGCTGGCCGTCGAGGTGTACTACAGACATGATTACTTGTTTTCTTCTCAGAATTTGACACTGGCCGCTGTGCCTTATTTTGTGATGACTTTGGTCCAGTTTTACTTGCTGGGATCTTCAAAGAGGGTCTCCTCTCAATAGGAAACTTAATTACATCTGTTACCTTACTCCGTGGTAGACCCACACCAATAGAAGGAAGATCCGGCTCAAAAAATGCATAAATATCTTCATCCTGTTACAATCAATGATGTTAAATCCGGTTGCTCCATAATATTTAACTATTTAGTTAAAAAGGATGAAATTCATTGAAAATCAAATGTACAGTGTCTTTTATAATTTTTAGAAATGTCCATCAGTTAATTGCAAAGAATGAAACACATTTAAAAACAAGACTAATTCGTGAAAACAATCTAGACTCTTATTATCAACCTTTAATAGATTCAACTAGAAACAGGATATGGAAGAATAGGGTAGGACTGAATACATCAAATCATACATATCTACGCGCATTTACCATAACAGAGACAAAGAAATAATTTTAACTTAACACTTTGCTTTAGAAGTATAAGATTTCATCATAGAAAACAGAAGTATGTTACAATTACAACTGAAGCCTAACCAGTAAATTAACAGCAAGCATAAAACAATCAATAGTGGAGATCAGAATTTTGTCAACATTGAGAACTCTTCATCTCATCAAGAGTTCGTAATCTTTTATGAGGATTAATTATATGAATTACGGGGATGAAAATGGACATTTGCAATAATAGCTTCCGACGCCAATGTTATGTGGTGAAATTTCTCTTCCTACTTCAGAAAAGCTTGTTTTGTTTGAATTTCATCCTACAATATTCACACTTTAACCTTCGACTTTTTGTGTTTTCACATCATTGAAGTTTGTGCAGCATAAGACTTAATAACGTAAAGGAGCAACCAGACGCTAGACAGTCTTGCATGTTATGGGAAACAATTTACAGCATGCTTAAAAAGGATATATAAAAACACAAGATAAACAATATAATAAAAATAATTTGCAAAACATATTAATATTAAATGAAAAATTTAATTTACCTTCCCCAGAAAATGTCCTATACACAAAACATAATCAATTGGTGATGTCATGGATTTACTGTGGACTATCTCACCCAGGATGCGGTCAATAGCTGCTCCCTGATTAAAAAAAAATTTAGCGTAGACATTTAAATATGTATGAAAAATCTCAGGTGAAAATATAACCGAGAGAAGTCAATTATTAGAAACAAGAGGTCACCTTTGTAACACCAACTGCTCGCACCTCAACAGATCGACTCCCTTGAACAACATCAACTGAAGCATTAGAAATTGGACCTGTCCAGAGATGCTGCAGCATGTCCCTTGCTTGAAGTCTTCCAAACTCAACATCTGTGGTCAAGATGAGAGGATCAGTAACTGGACAGACAGCTGGAAAAACTAAAAAATCTCCAATAGAACAAGTCGAGCACCTGCGTATTTGTAATTCCATACAAGTGAAGTTTCCCTTTCTTCGAAATCAAAATGTGACCGCGGTGTTCTTTCTGTGAAGTACTCAAAAACATGCTGAAACACAGCATCAGCAATGTAAGTCGAGATCATGAAGGAAAGGGACATTAAAAGAATGGAAACTTAAAAATGAGCACCTTCACGCTGTCAACCCATTCCATATTCAGATGCTCTGGCATTGTCGTCATCCATTCTCCCTTTGAAGGGTGCAAAAACATCCCATTCTCTGCTGCCAGCCACATGTCATATTCTTTGAAGTTCTGTAACAGGAACATGTTAATAGTGGATATAATAGTTCACAAAGAAAGGAAGTAATGTACCAAGAATTACTTCATCTAGGACTTTTCTACCACTTCCACTGAGCACGACAACAGTGGTCTTTGGATCACTGCAAAGTGCCGTCAAGGGTTGTTTCAATTCTGGATGCACCTTCAGTTCCATTTCTTTAATCTGATCACCTGTTTTCTCGACTGGTTCAGTTAAAGTTCCATTGAATCCCTATAGTGTTTATAACCATTGTCAAGAGGAAATGTTAATACAAAAATTCATAACGGATGCTAGAGTTCATGATTATAACCATTACGAAATAATGGAAACTCATTGTTTGGAATTCAACGTCACTGTGAGAAAGCCTTATAACATCAGTAAATCCAACACACACACACAGAGACCCATATATCATACAACATTAGATATTTCAATAAGAATATAGCTTCCGTGGTAGCACATTCTGGCGGGAGACCAACTGATTTTCTGAGACTTATTTCTAGTTTTACATGGCCAATCAGTTTCTCAAAAACATTCATCTTATAACTTGACCTCTTGATTCCTTGACTTTTCCTTAAACTTTGAATGCTGTTTTTGTTCATAACTTCATGCATCGAGGTACCAGAGCAATTCTCCCTCATTCATCACGCACCTTGTTGGTTTTCAAGATTTGGCTAAAAAGACTGGTCAAACCACTTTATGCCCAGCTCGTGTAAGCATTTTCAAAAGCTCAATAAGAATTTGAACAGGTCCTCCAAAACTATGCTTGTATAATCAAAAGGAATATCAAGCCCCTGCAAATTTCCTCAATAGAATTTACCGAACACATTAAAGTAACTGTTCTGTCTCTGGTATCTTTTATCCTCTGTAAGCGTAGTTCATCATCTTCAACTTTGATATGCATAATAAAAGCTTGAATCTTGTTATTTTTGGTAATTGAAATGAATGTTTACAAGCAAATTACACCAGGCTCTGCAGGATTTAGGTGAAATTAAGAATGTCCTTATTTTAGGGGTGAAAAACAAGCGAGAAGTCCAATTTTATAATGGAATGACTGTACTCAATAACAAGAAAAGCCCATTTTAAACTGCAGTTTTTCCTTTATAAAATTTGATTATTTCATTGCACACTTTGAGTGTATACTTCAATTAAAAAATAGAAGGAGGATCATGCAATTTGTTAGATATCAAGAAAATAGCTTAATTTACTCACAAAAATCTTTTTTCTTGTCAACTGATATAACTCATTCTTGTTTACATTTTAGAACTAGCCTCTATTACAGCCTTCTTAGTTTTCATCTTGGTTAGAACAAATTGTTTTAGATTATTGCTGAGACCATTTATTAAAGAAACCAAACCAAGTGTTTTTCTGTCTTTCTGAAGTAAATGTTGGCTGTAATCAAATCTTGCCTAAATGCCTTTGTAGACCTCTTCCAATCACTAAGCACGCAGATGCTCACACACACACACACACAGAGGAAGAAGACAAAGAAGATTACTATTGAGCACTAGCTTACTTCATAATTTTCAATGTGACAGTTTAAGAACTAATCAACTAACTGAAGCAACAGTAGCAAAATAGAAGATCAAAGCAGCATCTGAGATAAGAAAAAGCATGCATGAAACACAAGGGAAGGCATTTGTGACAAGGGAAAATTTGTGAAGGAAGAATGCTATTATCTTAACTGAGAGGCAAACAAAATGCAAAATGCAAATATTGACCAACGAAGTTTCACTACTTAATTACTAGTTCACTATTATATCAGTAAGTAATCCTATGTCTCAAGATGCCACCTAATTTTATAATCAAAGTGGCTTCACTACTCATTTTTATCTGGACATGAGAACACTTCAGGCTTCACTATCCTTACCAGTCACTAGTATTGAAATATTAGAATTCTTAAAGATATTGAGTCCTGTTAGGTTAGTAGTCTTATTGGGCTGGACTTGTATTAGTAATACTAAACTAGTACTTTCACCTTATTATTAGGATAAATAGAACTATTAGGTTAATATTTTGTTTCACATCTACCTCAAATCAATCTAAATGAGAGCCTCATGTCTCTCTTTTCCTCCTTTCCACCTAAACCCTATAATTTCAAGTTCAATGACGACAAATAGGCACTGATCTGACACTTTGCTTTCAAATACCCTCTACTATTGCACCGTTGCACTCTCTATTTCACTATATATATCCTGGAAATGAAGCAAGTAGTAGCTAGTAGGAAACACTCAGATAAGGAGTAAAAGACAAGGAGGAAACATGAAGACGTATTCAGAGAAGTCACAAGCTTCATTGTGAGACAGCATACCAAAATGAGCAATCGATTAGTTGACTCCAGATAACGTTCAATTGCAGTCTTGGTTGGAAGTCGGGGCGGAACTTGCTTTGTCCTTAGTTGTGCCTCAATAACAGTATCATTTAGTTCGCTGCACATATTCAAAGATTCATTGAAGTAACGTGGATCTCTCCTAGAAATCAAAGAAAGAGATGTATTCTTTACTAACATATTTTGGTTAAAAAATTACAATGGCACATTATCATGTCTTTGTACTATTCCTAAAAATAGAGAAGTCACAAGCAAATAGCCATCATATTTAAGCATGATACTATCTGCATAGCTATGCAGATTTATCACTGCCAACCGAAGCCCTAAGATACAACCAAGGGTAGGATTATAATTAGGTAAAGTAACGAGAACAAGCAAACAGCTGACAATAGATTTACGAACAACCACCATAATTATGGTCCATAGTCTGAATTCCAGACTAACTATGGATAAAATTAACATGCTCTAAAAGGATGAATTACGCTTATTATAAATTACAAACGCCTAATATATAAGAAAGGATATTCAAAATACTAATATGCATACCTTACAAAAGTTCCTGCCCATTCCTGTGCAGTATGGGATTTTACATGAAGAAAATTATGCTTATGTCTCTTTTCTCTTTCCTCAGATGGCATATTCAGAGCCTTGGCAATTGCAGCAGCAACTTCTGTGATGTTCCAGGGGTTGACAAGAATTGCCCCAGCACCAAGAGACTGTGCTGCGCCAGCAAACTACAAGAAGCATACCAAATATCAGGTGACAGATCAACATTATATATATCCACTTACATGAAAGAAATATGCAAAAGTTAATTTTATCCATACCACAGATGAAAGCTTTCTATAAACCATGATTAGAACTATAAGTCTATGATCTCAACAGGAATAAAGAGTGAAATATCGATATTAATCATTTATTTAAACCACCTTAAACTGTAAAAGTTTAAGCTAGGAAGTGCAGAGAGTTGCAAGAAGCTTGATATTAAAAGAAAAATTTGATTTGATTTGATAAGTTGATTATGATGGGCATGAGGGCATAAAACATGGCCGATATGAAGCATGGCGAAATTTGCCAATGCCTGTCAAATGTTACAGGATAAAATGGTTACCGGTTGAAACAGCCATATCACAGAAAGAGAGCAAGAGAGCACGATGGAGACGTGTGGTGATAAAAAAGTGTCATTTGAATGGATATGAACAGACACTATATAATACAGCTCAAACTTTTTCTTGGTGTTTCACTCTTGTCCCTTAAAAGATAATTTACAACAACTTAAAAGATAACTGAAGTCAAGCAAATTTTCAATTCATTTTTTCTCTAGGAGGGGGTTGTCATGAATGTTTTGGGGTGTCAAGGACCACTCTACTAAAAGCTTAAGTTGTTAGGCAAAGGCTCAAGTTTGGTTTTATATCTCTTACACAATCCCTCATGCAAGAGTCCTTTGGGCTTGATGCATGGACCACACACAAGCCCACTCTACCTTATGGGTAAATTCAACTTTTGTTTGGAAGAATGGGGGTAGCAAGGATTGAAATCTTGACCACTTGGGCATAGAGGCTTTGATACCAAAGTCAAGAACTAACTCTGCTAAAAGCTAAGCTTAAGCTGTTAAGTGAAGGCTCAGTATTGGTTTTATATCTCTAACATGGAGCATTATTGTTGGTTTTATCAAGACCAACTTTTCCAACTTTTGAATCTATTCTCTATTGAACAATAATTCAAACTTAACATAGCCTAATTTGAGAAATTAAAATAAAACATAAATACAGTAATAAGTTTCTGTAATTACTTCACTAAGAATGAGAACCCCTTTCTTTTTCTCCTGGCAGGCCACAAATTCGTAACTGACAAGATTCATTCCATCCCTCAAAGATGTGACTAGTGCTACATCTGCGTAAGAAATAGTAGTATGAATACACCATTAGCAGAAAATTTAAAATAAAAAGAACTGAATATCAGCAATAAATTTTAATGCTCCCAAGACAATCAAGAATTCATGAAAATGTGTAATAAAGTAGGAATTAACATACTTGGGGAAGTGCCCTAGACACATTGGACATGCTTTCATTTTCCCCAAAATATATAGTCATAAATTATCTTAAGCGTCGCTTCATTTCACACAAAATGCATAAAAATTCAGTACTGACCTACTGGGTGTATACAAGAAAAAAACTGATCTGCGGCCAATGAAAGCAATGCAAGCAAGTGCTTGGTAGTAAATGTGATGTACATGTGGCAAGAGTTGATGAAAATGGCTTACATTGTCTCTTTCATGGTTATTGTCATAAAACGTTTTGTTTCCTGAGTTTACAAACAAGGCATCAAACGCCAGCAAGTACTGAAAATGTTAAAATTGTAGCCTTTTTCATAAAACAAATGAGCATAACTATATGTCAACAAGTGAACAAAAAATATCACAACTCAGCAAAGAATGCATTGTATTAATAAAAAAAAATACATCCATGCTAATCGAGAAAACTAGCATATTATGGATGCTTCACAGAAGCAATCAGATTTTAAGACCATAAGGGTTATACAGTCCGCAATTTGGGTTCCAAGGAAACCACTCCCAAATCATAACTTCTCAAAGCAGTTTCCAACCCTTTACCCTTTGGTGTGTCAAACAAGTTGATATATAAAGGGCAAAGAAGAAACAAAAATGTATAAGCATTTGAATGCAAAACAAGTTTAAAATAAATAAATAAATATAAAAGCACATAAATTGTACCAGTAACAGCATACAAAGCACATAGTGCATGAAAGTCAAGAGAACGATCCTGCAGACATAACAAATTCGTTAGATTATCTAACATGGCAAAGTATTCAATGAATTCAAGATTAATAATAAATAACGGATGCAGATCAATCATCAGAATAAGCATATAAAAATGTCAAATCTCATTTATATATGATAATATCATGACTTCTCTAACATTAAAAGCTCATAGCTAGAATATAACCTCTATCCTTGCTCATTGTTAGCTTCATACATCCACTGTATGAGGTCCAACGCAAACAACAAAACAAATTGAATTTAATTTAGGTCAAGTTTTTATTAAGGAAAAAGAAAAAGTTGGCCTTTACATTATGTTTCCTGTTTTCAAGTTTTTGTGAATCTTTTCACCATTTCCTTCACAAAAACTTGGAAACAGGAAACAGAATGAAACAAAGTAGCATTTTTGTATATCAATTGAAAATGAAAATAGAAAACAAACCAAACACCCCCCTTATTTTTCCTCTCCTATTGGATGTCATATAAATGACGAAAATGAAAATAAAGAAAACATTGAAAAATTACATAAACACTTACAGCTGATTGTTATTGAGATGGTGTTTTAAGAAGGATAATTGTGTAATTTAGAAAACTATAAATATGTGTGCGTGTGTTTAAATTTTTCTTTCTTTTCTTTCCATTTTTGGCTAGATTGATTTTGACAGAATCAAAGTTAAATATTTTCCACATTTTCATTCCTCCCATTCCCATGTATCCCTTTTCACAAGCAAGTTAATATGACTTCTAATTTTCATTCCTCCCAAAATCAATCTCTCCTTTTTCACCCGTTCCAAAGGTGTTAGGATAAACAGATAGCATGACAGAAATTAAAAAAATTATACGCAAGCAGTACTACTGAATTAGATCAACCAATGAAAAAAGAAAAGAAAAAGTCCTTGTATTGAATTTGATGGCGAGTCAGCATAAATATAATTTTGATCAGATTATCACCATGTTAAGAACGCACCAGGTGATGTATAGGAACAGCAGTCAATGATCCAAATCTTCCATTGATGCGACCAACAATTTCATGAACCTGGCTTGTAAGCTTTTGATCTATAAAAATGCAAGAAATAAAGTTGACCATTCATGATTCAGAAGACAAAAATAAGACCATACACCAAAATGAAAACAAAATTGAGTACAGGCTTGACATGCCAGTTACGTATGTTCCCACAGAAAAAGTGTCTCAATAAATTGTAAGAGGAAAGAGAGCAGTAAAACTCAAGACCCTCGACATAAACATTAAGTAATAAAGATGCAAAGTGAATGTGGCATAATAATAGTGATATGAGCACATTATAATGATTGTGAACTCAATATTCAATAAAATATATTTTCATTAATGAAAAATTTAAACATGGATTTGGAAATACAACCAAATACTTCAGCCTATAAACCATTCTTATATATAATAGATCTCAGAAAGGATTTTTTTCCTTTTTCCTTTTTCCTTTTTCCTTTTTGTCCTTTCAAGTAGAAAATACTATTTTTTTGTCCAACTTAAGATTCTATAAAATAGTAGTACAAACAACAGTAAAATAGAAAACATTAGATCTTCCTCTTATTTTAAAAAAAAATACTCTTCCACTTGTATAAACAACAGGAAAATTCAATGAGAGAAGCCTATTCTGAAGACAACTATTGTGTAGACACCACAAGAACAAATCAAATAATATATAAGTTGCATACACTCAGGAACATCTGTTCTTGTTGGCACAGCGATTTGAAGCAAAACAACTTTATCATGCCAATAAGCATTCTCTTCCAAAAAATTTTCAAATGCTAGAATTTTCTGAGGGATTCCTTTAATCATATCAAGGCGATCCACCCCTAACATTACCTGTCAAGACAGAAAACTGTTAAGTAATAAGTCAACTGATAGAATCAAATCAAGTTAGAACTTTGCTCAAAAAAAAAAAAAAAAGAGAGCGAGAGGATGTCATGGCATCGCATACCAAACAAATACAACTTATACAATGAAAGGATGAAAGCAACATCTTCACATAGTCCCAAATTAAGTGCCCTATTACTAGAAGAATGCAACATAAATTAAAAAGTAACATTTTCTAAACAAATCAAAAAGCAAAACAATTCCTTACTAAGTATCACACAGTGATAGCATGGTAAATACTTGCTGTATATTATACGTCAATGACCAACTCTCCTAAATGCTTAAGCTGGTAGATGCTCATGAATGGTTTTACATCTAACATGCCCCCTCACGCAAGACCCCTTTGGGATTAAAACATGGACATTGCACAAGGTCACAAGCCCACTCTACCTTGTGCTGAAGAATATGGGTCGCAAGGATTGAACTCTTGACCGCTTGGTAATAGAGGCTTTGATATCATGTCAAAGACCAACTCTCCTAAAAGCTTAAGCTATTAGGTGAAGACTCATGAATGGTTTTATATCTAACAACAATGATAGCTTTCTATTGACAAACAGATTGGAAGAAGGATCTAACTAAGAAATGATATTATAAAAGAAGTGTTTACTACAAAGTAAAAGATGCACCTTTCTGCCTTTAAATCTTTCTTGTAAATCTTTGATGTGATCCTGGACTGGAGGAAAGTCAAGTGCACGTATAAAACGTTCTGAATCTATCCCAATTGGAAACTGAAATTCAAGGGCAACAGAAGTAAATAAGCAATTTTAATTTTTAGCTCATCATGGTTATTGGTTAAAACTTAAAATGAAAAGTTTCATTAAAAAAGTTTCTTATCATTTCCCCCCCCCCTTCCCTTTTAATAGGTAAAATTTGGAGTGAAATTTTCAATAAATTTAAAATAACTGTTCATATGACAGAGCAAGAGCTTGCTTATAGACAAATTTCGTGAGTACGTACTGCAGCAACTCGAGTCAGCTTCCCTTGATACTCAACCCCGTCAGGGGTACCCTCAAGTCCAAGGATGCGAGTACAAGCACTAACAAAATGTCGTGCATAATCGTAGGTGTGAAAACTGCTCGAGAAAAATTACACTTAACCAAGTTAGAAGCAATGACAATAATAGAAAAATGAAAATGATTAAACCAAAGAAGGCAAAACATAGCATAAAGGGAGGAAATATAAGGTATAGAACCTAAAAGAAATAAGAAAGATAATGTCAAACTAAATTGGAAATGTTAGAACCTCCATACTCAATTTGAACTATAGAAGAAGCATAGTACTGCCATTTAAACGAAAAATACTTAGGTACTCCGAGAGCAATAATCTCAACAGTTCAGATCTTATTTAAATTTTATTATAAATTATTATAAATTTAGTCTAATGGCATGTATTCATATTCTGTGCCATGTGTTATGTTTTTATTGGATTAGTGTAATACTCTCAAAGTACATAAGAATTTCTCCATTTAAACACTTTGTTTAGGCATTATCAAGTATGTACATCCACTACCAGGACAGTCAAACTCTTTTCAATCAATGTTTTGCGGTCACTTTGACCAGAGGTTTGAAAACCAGCCCTCAAGGAAACAGTGAACATTTGGACAGCAGTCATTACTCATATCATTAGTTTTAGCCACACTAATTGGGGCAACGATTAGATGACTGCAGTCATTAGTTTGATTTATTGATAATGAAACAATGCTTTGTGACATAATAATTACCTCAATGGTTCATGGAGGATCATGTTTCATTCTTCATATGAACACATTAAAACATCAACTGACTGAAGAGAAGGACTGTAATGAGTAAGCACAAATTGTTTCAAAATGTGTAGTTTACATGATTAACTGATGAAGAATACAAATATTTAATGTATATTCCTAGGATATTTTTTTCTTTTAATGAAGCAGATTCGTAGAAGGTTATTGACGATATTTGCAAGAAAGGGTCAAAAGAAGGAAGTAAAGCTCCATTCTTTACAGATATATAGTATAGACAAGATTTAGTGTAGCATAGCACCATCCTCTATATCTTTAGTACAAACAAACTGGATTTCCAATCAAATGCAGTTTTGCCAGCAAAATCAAGGCACAGATTGGATGGTTAACTGCCACTTGATTTGCTAAGCTAGTGGTTTATGATTTGTCCCAACCGTGAATTCATACTTGGTAAACATTTATAGGCAGAGTTTAATGCAAAACATACTGTATAACCTCTCAAACTGTCAAAGGCTCTCATGAAACAATCTTATTACAAAACGGGCATACACAAAAACCTGATTCCTAAATGGAGGAGCAAGTTGGGACTTACCCAACTAAATCAGCTGCAAGAACAGAATGCAGGAGCTCTGAACGAGAAGGCAGTGTCCTGTGAATTTCAGAAGATGGAAATGGGGTGTGGAGAAACCATCCAACTTTCATTTTGCTGTTATATTTCTTTAAGCATTTTGGAAGAAACATAAGATGGTAATCATGGCACCAAACAACATCACCCTCTTCATAGTGCTTGTTCACAACATCAGCAAACATTTGATTTGCCTTCTCATATGCTGCAAACTGAGACTGGAAACTACGTGTGGTGGCAAGGCGATCTTCTTGTGGAAGTGGAAGGTAATGGAAAAGGGGCCACAAGATGTTGTTGCAATAGCCGTTGTAATATTGATGAACAATCTCTTCATCAAGAAACACGGGGATACACCTCTGCAATTCAGATAGCAAGCAAGAGGAGGACAACAGAATTCATAAATTATTTGCCATATATTCTTTCACTAAATATAATCTACTATTGAAACAACACATGGGAATGTATGGCATACTAATAATTGCAGAAGTTATTTATGACACTGAGAAAGAAACTTAGTACCTTTTCAGCTAATGCTTTAGTAAGTGCCTTCTGTCCAACCTCATCTGGCACATTGACACCGGCCCAACCTATCCACCTTGTCTCAAATTCCTTCACACCTTTGTTAAAGAACGCAGTCACGTTAGATACGTTTTTGTAGACAAGGAGACCATGTTCATTTCAAAATGCAAACTTCGTAGCAAATAGAACCCACGCAGAAAAATGATGTTACACTTGAAAGGATAAAAGAAAGAATAAATACTTCAGAGCATCATCCCACTTACCTAAAAGAGCGCTCACCAGTCCCCCAGCACTTATCTCCAAAGACCATGAATCCTCACCTTTCCTAATTGCTGAGACTGGCAGCCTGTTGGCCACCACCAAAAGCCTTTGTCTAGGAGGCTTCCCATCTTGCCTTTCGCATCTCTCACCAAGCGCAATTGCTGCTGTGGCCCCATCCAGAAAACGTTCAACATCACCTGAGTTATCAGCTTCTCTTAAGCGCTGGTCATGCTCAAAAGGTTCAGGAACCTTGTTATTATTATCAGTGGACTCATTCAAATGGGATGCCCTGCTGCTTTTTCGTAGCTCTCTATCTCTTAAAAGTCGTTCAACACGTCCTGGAATATGATTAGAATTACCGTTATACTTATTCCCAGGCATACGCTCACTCTGGTAGCCAACCGTTGAATATCAATTTCACAAGTAGCTAATTCCCCGGAACAAACTTCCTCCCCTGCATTTCGCTAGTAGATTAATATTATAAGCAAACAAATCTCCAAAACATCTTCAATTCAGTTGCCAATTAAACAATATAGTAGTTAATCCCAATCAAGAATTATATTTATTTTTCAAAAGAAGAAAGGGGACAAAAAATTATGCATATACAGAGAACAGAGTATTCCTATGGCAGGGGAGAAAATTTTCTAATAACTGAAAATTAAAATGAAAGATAGGCATGAAAGAGAGAACAGCATCCACAGAATTGCCAAATGAAACAGGATGGGCTTAGTCGGTGTCTCGTTGCTTGGCCCAATGAGTTGGACATTTCACATTCGAAAGGTCATATATGGAAAATAAAGCAGAGTGTTTGGAACAAAGTTGACAGGTGAAATCCAAGGGACACGGTTAAGAGAAGCACAGCATTCAAATGAAACAGCAAACACATTGCATGAAAGAAAAGTATACTGAAAATAGTGAAGAGGCAATAGCACTGCCCATCTGATGCAAAGACTTCAATCAAGTCATGGACTAGTTAAAACACGAAATATTACAGGAACAAGTTCAAATGCCAATTCAGGAGCCGCCTCGAAAACCAGCGGAAACTTAAAGCAAGAGACAGTCCTGTCCGGAAAAACTGGGGTCCTCACCTGGTTCAGATTCAGTAAGTCAATCTCGGGGAAGTGTCTAGACAGCAAGTTAACAGCTGTTTTGGAGTGAGACTATTAAAGACAGATGAAGAGGTAGGGAGAGACTGGGAAATCTGCAGAATCTAAATGGCAGAGAATTGACATAGTGACTTATGGAGAGCAGAAAAAGAGAGGAAGAAGTGGAATCCTCGTGTAAGCTTTTCAAGGCACATAAAGCATCCCCCCAGCCATGCAGGTGACACCAAAGGTTTAGTTGAAATCAGAAAGAAAATATTATACACCAGGGTGAAAAATATTCTTTAACCCCAAGACCTGAGAGATGCTAACGGCAGCAACACACTGGTTATTTTTGGCTTTCGTATGTAAATTAATTAAAATATTCATTTTTTGGCTTTTGGCAACAGGATTCCATAGAAATGCCAATTTCTTAGGATGGAAAACATTTTTGCTAAATAGGATTTCAAATTTTTGCTACATATATAATATGAATGTTAGGGTGGGGAAAAAGGTCTGCAGAAAGAATGAAAGTAAAATGGATAAAAAAATTCATAATCTTACAAGCATTTCTAATTAAAATAAATACGTAAATGCAGATAATGATGGATATTCCATCGTTTTCTACAAACTTCATATCCACCACATTAAATCGGAATATCGAAATCCGGTTTTATCATTACGGCGTGCTTGACTAAAGAAAGTTTAGGTAATGCTTGTTTCACAAATATTGTCAATACATAAGGTTCACAAATTTAAAAGTCAAAATATGACAATATCATGAAAAAAAAATTATTGTAATTAAAAATCTATGAAGCTGTGAAGAACTTCTTCTGTTATGACTAAAAATACATGTATGTTACGATAAATGGTTGTGATAAGAATATATATATATATATAAATATATAGAGAAGTATGTTATGTATATATTTTGTTAAGGCTCTTAATAACTTAATTTTCAATCAATCTATTTTCATTTATGAGAAAATTTATTAATGATAAGAGAACCGTACCAATGGTTCGCTCAATTCCGTTTTTCCTTGTCATTTGGAAAAGCATAATTCACAATTTTTGTTTTATCCTCTATTTTTCTTTTGTTGGATAAACTTTGTTGTATGCTCTCTAATCAATTAAATATATACCATGGATATTCGTACGTGTCTCTCATTTTGACCTTCATACGCCCTTAACTTATCAATCACTTAAAAAAATCGAAGAAAAAAAAATCGAAGTACAATGTAAATTCACCAAGATTCAATATTTAATGATTACTTAAATTTTTGAGAAATATTTTATACAATTCTCAATAACGAAGGATACAGGTGATTTAGTGAAAGATAAAACCTCTAAGATCACCATTATACCCCAACATTAGAGAGCAGGGCCGCTAATAATTGAACCACCTTAGCAATTAGCATAAAATAAAATTTTTAATAGCAAACTAGTTTAAAATTAAATTTCAAACAAAATTATTTAAAATAATTTTATATTTATATAGCTATAAAAAATAAATTTATTTTCTCACAAAAAATAAACCAAACGTAATTTAACAAATTATAAACCAATTTTAAAAATTTCCAACCAACTAGTGTTTGGATTTTTTTTTCGTAATTTTAAGCCTCTTAGTCACTTTGAACAAAATTCTTCAATGCTAATAGTGCTTTATAAAAATTTAAATTTTAAAAATTACTTTCCTAAAATTAAATAAGCAATATATAATTCCATAAGACCAAAAAAGTTTCAATAAACTTCTTAATATTTAAGTATGACCTATATTTTAATCATCCACTAACAGATCAATTATTTGTTACGTCAAGTAACACAGGACTCAGAATATAGCATTAATCAACCACTAAACGTATCGTGAAATCATCAAACAGTACGTGTAATATTTTATGCAAATAAACAGATTATTAATTTGATTCTATAAAACAGCTTGGCAAAAAATAATTAAAGAAAAATCTTTCTGATAAAAACAAAAATGAGGAAAAAAGCATATACAGTAAATTACATGTGATTTTTTTTTGGTACAATTACATGTGAAGTTTACCCACTATATTTATGGTCAACACTGTATTCCTCACATGACGCAAACATGCAGGAAACAAAGTGAACATCATCTTCATAATTAGTCGTAATTCATGCTGTCACATATGACCAGCACCATTTAAAGAGAAATTAAGAAATTATTATATGTTTATGAAATAGCAATAAATATCTATTTTATAAAGGTATTCACTATTAATTTTAAATATATTCACATAATTTTTTTTAAAAATAACTTAAATTAATAGTATTTTTTTTCTTGAACATACATTTATTACTATTCCAAAAACATTATATAATTTTCCATCTATATCAATCATGATTATTTGCACTATGCATACCTTGCTACTCAAGCAAAAAGGAATTATTGTACCTAAATTTCCTTCTCTTGTGAATTAATAGTTGTCATACCTAATTAGTTGATTAGATGGGTCTCTTTATCAAAAGCTGAAAGGCGACTCAGGATATAGGATAGAAGTTTATTTTTTATATACACAGTCATTTATTATATTATTAAAAAAATCTAGCCTCTCTAATTCTAATTATTAAGTAAAACATTTTTATTAATATGATAACGCAAATTAAATAATATTAATAATATAAAAAATTATATTTACAGTATATTAAAAGTAAAATTTATAAATATTCAAATTAAAAATTTGGACAATTTAATTCCATATGTACTACTTCATTGGCTTATATGACCGCATCATTAATTAATTTAATTTTTTTTTTTTGTTTTTACACTGCAATTAAGCTATATTTTCATTTAATTATTTCTTCCATACACACAAACTTAAAATTAATGAGTATCTCATGTATTGTATGGTTTTTTAAAAAATTATTTAGAATTTAAAAAATAAAAGAAAAATATTTAAAACTGAAAAGATTGTTTTCTTTTTTAATTCAACTAAAATTAAAAAATAAAATAGAAAACTTTTTAAACTAAAAAGAGAAATATACATAAATAGATTAAAAGAGAATTTAAATTTGAATTTGAATTTCTTTTAAAAAAATGAAATGTTAAAAATGACACATGTCACTCTTTAAAAACGAATAGTAGAAATAAATTAAATCACTATCAAACAAAAAAAAACTCTAACTTAATATATATATATATATATATATATATATATATATAAAAGAAGCATATTTGATGAAATAAATATTTATTATAAAATGTAAAAAATAAATTTTGACTATTAAATTTTACATGAATAATTAAGATTAAAATATAAATACATGTGACATTTTTAAGTAGTCACATGACCTTTAATTAAATTTTAATCTTGATCATTTATATATGATTGTATAGTCAAAATTTAGTCTTCTTATTCTTCTCATAATAAAAATTCTTCTCATTAAATATGTCATATATATATATATATAAGAGACATATCTAGTGAGATAGTTTTTATTGTGAGATAATAAGAAAAGAGTAAATCTTAACCATACAATCATATATGAATGATCAAGATTAAAAGTTACTTGAAAGTCATGTGACCACTTAAAAAAGTCACATGTATTTATATTCTAATCTTGATCATTTACAAAAAATTCAATGATCAAGATTCACTTCCCTTACTTTTTACAATAAATACTCTTTTTACCTAAATAAAATTCTATATAATAATAATAATAATAATAAGAACAACTTACGTGTAGCTAAAGTGATACATGTACTTGTATGTCATGCATCATGCTTCGAGATAAAACTCCAAATTGATGATACCATTCAACTCTAATTTAGATAACAACTGTATTTGTATATCATTTATATAAGTTAAAAATATAAAATTATTTATGTACCTTCCCTTAACAAGTTAAATTTTTATGAGTTAGTTTTTGATAAAATAAATATACATGTATGTTATATATTATTTAAGCCTAAAAGCTTCTACCGTGTTAAATATATAAAATTATTTATGTCCTTTTATCAAACAACTTAGGTTTTATTTTAACACTTCTATAGTAGTAAATATTATGAATAAATTTTCTCTAAAATGAACTTATGTATAAAGTGAATAGAACAAATAATAATTTATCTATCTTTAAATTATTAATGACTAAAATTATGATATACTTTAAATTAAATTAAAAATAAATACACTCTAATTTACTCATTTTACACTCAAATTCAAAAGTTTTTTCTAAATATCATAACTCTAATAAACCACACATTAGAAATATCTCTTCAAGAGATTGGGCTCGTCATATCCTTTTGTAAAAGTAAAGAATACAAAATTCGCGATGACGAATCACACAACATGTGACTAAATGGACTAATAGTGCAGTGAAAAGCGACTAGTCATTAACGAAAAAAAGACTTGCATGCAGCCTTGTTATTTTCTCTGCTAAATGAAGGCAAGTGGAGTTCGCATTATTGCCGTTGCCACAGACGTGGGATTGGACTTTTAAAAGGTTGGGGACTCGTGAAGGCTACACGGTGGCCAGGGAATTCCAGTAGAGTAAACCATAAATTTGTCATGCATGGAAGAAGACCACAAATTTTATGTGCCCATGACTGAACTCAGCATGGCCGAAGACCAAATTACCTAGCGATGGCATGATATTATTTGGGGCAGTATGCATACCTTTTTTTATAGAGAATAGGGGATTAAAGGCATATCACAAGAAGATATTAATAGATTATCTAACATAAGAACTGAATCCAAAATTTTTTTTGTCGATATTATTCGATCATTTTAGTTAAACCAACCCTCATTAATACGTATTATTATAATAGTCACTAGTAATTTCTGGGACGCTACGTTTGATGATCAGGTAAGTTGTTCTCATGGAATGTAACTGAGGTCGAATCACAGATCAAGCAAATAATTTTCTTTTTTTAAAAAAAGGAAGTTCTAATTTGGAAATATTTCCAACGTGTCATCCCTTCAACTAAGGAACACCTGAAAATATGTGTTTTTGGATATGCATAAGTAAAAAAGAAAAAAAACGTTGAAAAAGATTTAAACAAATTTACACAATATTAGCATGATAATATCCTTGTATGAATTCTCTTTGCAACCAAAGCATGTCTCACTAACAAACAAGGTCAACAGATGGTTATGTATCCAATTATAGAAAGCATGTTTCAAGGTCAGAGATATATGGTAACTCTTTCATTCTTTAAAATGAAAAAGATTGTACCCAAAAAGAAAAAGAAAAAGAAAATTACCGTAATAACAATCTTGGAAAAACAAGTTGATTTCTGTTTTAAAAAAAAAAGAGCACGTGTCAGGATGGAAAAAACCTTTTTAATTCCGTATGATTTCTTGGATATTACTCCAACCAAAAGTAAACCACATAGTGGGTATCTTAAGTAAATGTTAGGAACTAATCTTCCATTGATCGGTGAATGAGAAAGAATGAGACGACCAAAGAGGGTCTGCGTCTTTGGAAAGGAGAGTGACTCTTGGATAGGCTAGAAGCATTGGAGATCACATGTCTAATGCTTATTTAAATGTCTATAATAAAATGTTCCTATCCAAGAATTTTTCAGAAAATGATATGAAGTTGACTTCTCAAGAGCACCATGCTAAACTAGGCATCTGACACAACAGAACAGTTTTTACTTTTTAGCACAAGAGTCAAAATTCAAAAGTTCTCAACATATGATTACCAAGCAAGAGTTATTTCTTTTCTTTTTTATTGTTGAAAGTTATTTCTTTTCTTTAACCTACTTCATTTCGGCTTATTGGCGTCATCTTAGTTTGACCTTATAGTAATTAGCTTTCGGGGTGGATTTTTGTATCGCATCACGAAAACTGCTATTATGGTAAAATAATGTAATTGACGTAATATTTTAATGGTTTCATCATAATTTTGATCTTTCCCCCCTCAAACTATTCAGTTCATTGCAGTGTTTCCACCCCCTTTAACTATAGTCGTTCATACAATCAACGAAAAATTATTCTTAACTCTTTTTGCTAATAGATTCCATAACCATACCAATCACTATCAAAAAGCTAAAATAAGATTTTGTGCATGATTAATGTGGTTCATACCGTGATGAATTGTTAAATTCTTATTCTAGTGACTATACCCTATATAATGACCAGATTTAAGTTGAATTATCATAAGTGTGTGTTTAATTTAATTGTAAAAACTTTGATTATTCTAATAATTGATTATATATAATAAAATAAAATCAGTTTTATATTTGAATATATTAGTTAAAAATAATTTTAAAATAATTTATTTCATTTGAATGGTATAAAAAATTATTTTTATACATTAAATTATCAAAAAAATATATAATAATTAAAAAAATTATTTGATTAAAAACAAAATAATATTTATATCTCAAAATTTTTGAAATAATTTATAATATAAAATCATAAATTTCAAACTTCAAACTTATAAAAAATTTATTATAATATATTAAATTTTGTATAAAATTTAAAACAAATTATAAAATATACAATGAATAATGAAAAAAAAATTGTTAGCACAATAATAAAATTTGTGCAAAACATGCTCTAATTATTATTATGAGTATTGCGAACAAATATCTTAAGAATTAAGAAATTAAAAATAATAAATATTAAATGAAAAACAATTTTTTGAATTTTTAATATATTAAATATTTTATTTTTTATTTACTATTTTCATTCCTTACTCATTAGATAATCTGAATCATATTTTTCAAAAGATTCTCATTATATAGAGCAACCAAAAATTTGAATAGTCTAATAAAATAAATAAATTAAAATAATAAAAATAAATATAAAATTAAAACTAGTTCGCATTAATTTGATCCGAATTAGCTGACCCGCAAGGATGGGCCAGCCAGCATTACATCATATAAGGGATGGATGGATTGTATGATTACATTGAATTTGACCCGGGCACAATGTCGAATCCCTCCAACGATTACTTTTAGACTCTAGTATATCTATCTATATAATATAGTCAAAGAGAACGGGAAAAACCTTGAGAAAAACTGACGAAAAATTCTTGTATACTCTTTGAGAAAGAAATTTTTCTTCTGATGAAAGTTTATCACCATTCATATTAAAAAGAAGAAAGAGAAAATAGAAGTAAAAAGAAAAATGAGTGAATGAAATGTTTCATAGAAGAATAACTTTTCTCCTCCAAGTATGTTATAGAAGTTCTCCTCTTTCAGTGTGCATTTAATTTCTGGGATCTACAAACTCTGCCACATGGGTGCCTGAGTGAGTCACGTGTTGCTTGATCTACATAAAGATGACTACCAATTAACTGGAAAGGCCTATCCTTAGAAGTCATGGCCCCAACTCATTTCTACTACTTTTCTTCATTACTACGTGATAAGGAAAATACTGCTGGTAGAGATTTTATCCTCAAAAACCCTTCACAAACTGCTATGTAAGCTATTGGTTAAGGAAATAATGCTCCTATATCATTTTTCATAAAACATCATTTTCTTATATATTTTTAATAATTGTGATTAAGTGAGAGAATATGATAAAAAAAATAATATGATTAATAATATAAAAAATAGTATAAAAAGTGAAAAAAATATGAGGTGAGAAAATTATGATTGATTAGTTAAAAAAAATATGAGGTGAGAAAATTATGATTGATTAGTTAACACCTTAACCTACTGTAACTTTTTTCGAATGGTCCAGACCATGGAATCTGTAAGGGGTTTGTGCGGATAAAGTTTGGGCAAGTATCTTCTAACATGAGGTTTTCGCTTTCCAAGTTACCATGCCCCTTCTTCACACACAAACATAGGACAGCAGTGAACTACTGCACTTCAGAAACCAATTTCATATGTTACACTTTAAAGTCGCCAAGGCATTCCAAGAAACGGATGAGGGAATTTTCTAGGAGAAGCTCCAGACTCCAGAGAAACCAACAAACACACACCTAAAGGAAAATTTTCCTCGAAATTATCAATAACGTCAACGAAAATTTCTACCAGGAAGAGATCCAATAAAACAATTCAACACGATTCTGTACAGAATTGAGTTCCGAAATGTTCAGTTTTTACTCCAGACTAAGCTAACACAAGGTGTTCAGCAACAACGTTTCTAACCAGTGACTTGATAATTTCGTTCGGATATTACTTGCTACAAGTAAGGCGGAGGATGGATTAAATCCAAGAACCCTCACATCAAGTAAAACTCATCTGAACTAACCTAGAATTTCAAAAATCGCAATGCTACTCAACCAATTATCTTCATCACAGAGAAAGTAACTGAAAGCTTCGAATCTACTCTCGGCAGAAGCAGGGATCCAACAAAACGAATAATATATATATATATGTGTGTGTGTGTGTGTGTGTGTGTGTGTGTGTTCTCATTCTCTTATCTTTCATTTTCGTTTGCCTCAAAATTTTCTCAGCAAACAAACAGAGCTTATATCATTCTCTTTAAAAATTCATCCAGATTTAAACCACAGGAAAGCAAAACAAGATCACAACGAAATCTAAAAAGATGGAAAAAAATGCAACATTAGAACAATCAAGCACTTTACCATATCTATCATCTAATCGTATCACCCTCTGATTCAAAATCCTACTCAATTCATCCAAAAGAACCAGACATCACAGCAGAAGACATAGCAAGAGAGAGAGAATGAGAAAGCTAACCGGAACGACGCGGAGTACGAAAGTGCTTCTTTTGCGTTGCCTTCGAACTTGAGAGAGAGAGAGAGAGAGAGAGAGGGAGGGTTGTGGTTGTGGAAAAGGGAGAGAGGAATATGAATGGTTTAAATAGTTTGGAGAGAGAAAGAGAGAGGAAGCATTTGGGAGACATGGTATCGTCAAAGCGCGCAGGGGATTCTTTTGGCGGGGGCACGCAGAGTGCCTCTTTTCTGCTCTGGGTCCTGCCCAATCACTTGGAGGGAATTTGTTTAACCTTTTTTATTCTTTTCCAAAAGTTTGAATTTTTTTTATTGTTAACAAACGCACGGTTGAGGTTTAAAAAGCACGTTCCCACCCAGCTTATTCTCCAGGTCCAGGTGGTCATGTAATGTAGGGTACAAATTTAGTGTATAACTATTTTAAAAAAAAATAAGCATATTCTTTAAACATGTCCATAAATATTATATATGTATTCTTTTACTTTATAACTTCATCACTTTCGATTGTCTACTTAGAAGAATTGATATAGGATTATTATAGATTTTGATAAAGAAAAGTATGGAATATGTATCAAAGTTAAGAACCTAACAAATTCCGATAATTACATTATCTTTCCTTTAGCAATTTTGCGATTTTTTTTCCTAATTGTGGTGAAGTTGTGTTCAAGCTAACTTGTGTGTACTTTAAGGATATGTTTGAATAAGTTTTTAAAAAAATAATTATAAGATAATATAAATAATAGATTTTTTTAGAGATTTTTATTAAAAGTAAAAGTTGTTTTATGTTTTGATACAATTATAAAAAAATATTTTTTACTTTCTCTTTTTTTATTATGTCTCTCTATAATTGATTATTTTGAAAAACAACACATCTTGCTTTTCAAAATATTAGAAAACTATTTTTTTAGATTATGTTTCTTTTTTCAAAATCTTATCCAAACATATACTCATGTTTCATAATTGCATTTTTTGATATGAAAAAAACACTTTTCTTATAAATAGAAAGTACAAACAAATACACTTTCAATTAATTCACATTCTTGCTCCTATCAAATATAGGTCATCCTAAAGATATTTTTTATGGTCTAGTCCTCAGTAATTAACATAATTAGAATTTAAACATGTGATTACTATGTGTCTTCCCACACTTCATATGCATGTTTACATTAACTCAACTTAGTGGGGTTAATTTTGGGGTTTTTATTTAAATAATGTTACATATACACATAGGGATGATAATTTTATCTACCCCCGTGGGTACCTGTGGGTAATACCCGTAATGGGAGCGGGTAATATCCGTCAAATTCTCTCCACGGATATAAATATCTGTTTAGTGTTTTCCGCAATAAACGGGATTTGAGTGGTTCACTAACATTTTATATAAATATTTTATATAAAATTATTAAAAAACTTAATTATATAAATTTAAATATTATAAAGTTATATAAATTAAAAGTATTTTAGGTATTTGACATTATTTTTAAATTAAGTTGTATTGAAAAAATTTTAAAAAATTATAGTATTATATTTTTTTATTTTTTCATTTAATATTTTTTTTATTTTTTATTATAATTTATTGGAGTGCACTAGATATCCGCGGATACACGTTTATCCGCGGAGAAAAGGAGAAAAGATAAATGGACTGCCGTCTGAAAATATGAAAGCGGGAGCGGGGACGAATATTATTCACGGAGGCGAGAGACGGGAGGCTACTACTCGTCCCCACCCCGCCCCGTTGCCATCCCAATATACACATTTTTACTTACATCACTTCACACTATCTTAATAAACCAAGTATCAAAATTATTTAACGAATAATATACTTCCAATTAACTAAGAGATTTGTGGTAAGAATTGCAATTAACCATGGGTAGTTAAGGGATTAATTATAAGTTATTGGTTAAATAAGTTTAGCAGTTGGCTAATTAAAATTATGTGAAGTAATGTATGTTGTATGTAGAAGTATGTGTAACGTTACTTTTATATCCTTGTGCTAAAGAGGTGAAAAGCCATAATATTGAACTAATGAAGTTCTTATTGTCAAACACCAACTCTTCCAAAAGTTTATGTTTTTAAGTGAAGCCTTATGAAAGGTTTGATACCTAACATGTCCTTTTACGTAGGATCTATTAAGTTTTATATTTTATTGAAATTCAACTTTATATTTAAAAGAATGGGATAATAAGGATCAAACGTCAGACCAATTGATCATTAAAATTCTTATACTATATTAATAATTAATTATCACAAAAGTTTAAGTTATTAAGTGGAGACTTTCATTCTATATCAAAAGTCAACTATACTAAAAACTAAATCTTTTAAGTAAAAGCTCATAAATAATTTTACATTTAACACTTATTGGCCTCCTCTGGAAACTCAATTTACTATGCCAATTTGATTTGAGGTCGTACTACTCTGTCTCTAAGGGTAAAGTATACAAACTAAATTAACTATTTGTCATACTGAATAAACCACTTATTTACATATTATTAACCACAAACTAATTAATCATTTATTTAACTCATTTAACCACTTACAACAAATTATGCAATTAATCATTTATACAATTGAATTAATCATTGTTTATGTCACATTATTTGAAGGTAACAAACCCTTCAAAAATAAGAAAAATATATTAAATAAACATTTAAATAATTATCTAACATATATAAAAAAATATGGCCGATTTGGATAACGGTTACAAAATTTTATATATATTAGATAATAATTTAGGTATATATAATAATTGGTAGATGGTGCCTGGTAAAAACTTTTCTAGAAGTAGGTTAAAATTAGAAAATGCTTGATACATAATTCATAAAAGACATATCTCTTTGTATTAATTAAAGTGATAGAATTAAAATATAGATATATAAATAATAAAATAAAACTTATTATAACGAAATAATAAAAATTATATAATATAAAATAATGTGTAGGTGGCTTTGTCGGTTAAAATTTCCCTTTGATTTTATACCTAAACACTGGTGCCTGTCTGCATCAGTCTTTGTACATGCTTTTGGTGAGGACCCAACACCTTTCAAGGTGCTTCCTAGTATCCACTTCGATCCCAGGATCTTTTAGATAGTACGTTTATTCACACACTTTTATTTATATCATATATATTTATATAATTTTTATTATTTATTATAATTAAATTTTTGTTTTATTTTTATATATTTATATTTTAATTTTATTATATAAATAAATATAAAATAAATATATGTGATATTAATGTGTGGATAATATGTTTCTTTGTCAATTTTTAATATACACTCTCTTTTAAAAAATGTATGATATACCTCATTTATCATAATTATTGATGATTATGATAAATGACATGTAATTTATTGATTTTTTAAAGTTATATAATTATATAAATATTATTAATTAAAATTTATAATATTTTTAATATATATAATTATGATTTAAATAATAATAATAATAATAATTTTTATAAAAATATTATTATATATAAATATTATTAATTAAAATATGATATTTTTTTATCATTTAAAATCTGTTTATCAATTAAAAAATATATTTTTTAAAAATTCTTTACACACTTATATAAAAAAAATTATAAGAATTTTTTTTAATATTATTATGTGTAAATATTATTAATTAAAATTTATAAAATTTTTATAATGTATAATTATTTATAAAAAAATATAAAAATTAGTATAATTTTAATTAATATTATTTATATAATTATATAATTTTAAAAAAATAAATAGTATAATTCAAAAAATACTAACAATAGCCAATAGACGGTGGTCGACTGACGACTGGCCAACTGTGAAGGGTGGCTGACTAACGACTGAATGGTGGCAGATGGTGGCTGGACAGTGGCAGTGGCATATGATGGTTGATCGGTGACTGGCTGATAATAATGGTGAAGATGATGTATAAAAAAAAATTGAAATCATTAAAAAAAAAAATT